>JAWRVZ010000016.1:3787500-4387500 GCA_037043235.1 Rhodeus uyekii | reverse complement strand
TTAGATCTTAAACTCGACGTTCGTTTATATTGCTAAATACAATATTAGATTATTTAATATATTGTAATCGTTAGCTTTAATCTAAGTCGCTAAACGCCTTAGCATTGTGCTATCTTACTGTCCGTGCATACAGCGTTTTTCTCGCTCGCGCCTTTTTTTCCCGACTTCATCAAACAACTGGTCAACAAGTTGGATCAACACACTCGGTGAGTCATGTCATCTTCTCTCAAAATTGTCACTTGCACTGCCTGCTTCATGCATAGTCTGTCTATCTCTGTCAGCTGTGAAGGCTTTACATGTGATAAATGTAGGGACATAGTTAGGCTGACAGAGAAGGTCTCAGAATTAGAGACACGCATCCAAACTTTAATCGAGGATAGTAAGAATGCAAGGGCTTTAGATACTACTTTGGATGCGACTAGCTTAGCAAACCCTGTACATTGTTCAGTTCCGGTTGTAGAGCCCATGCAGCAGGGCAACTGGGTGACTGTGAGACGGCATAATCGCGGGTCAAAAAACCACTGTTCCATTCCGATCAGAACGTCAAACAGGTTCTCCCCACTCAGTGACGCACCCACTGAGAAACCTGTTGAAAGTGCCCTAGTGATTGGCGATTCTATTACTCGGAATGTGAAAATAGAGACTCCAGCCACCATAGTCACATGTTTGCCGGGAGCCAGAGTGCCTGACGTCAAAGCAAATTTAAAAGTGCTGGCTAAGGCTAATCGTAAATATTCTAAGATTGTCATTCACGTCGGCGCTAATGATGTCCGACTTCGCCAGTCGGAGATCACTAAAACTAATATTAAAGAGGTGTGTGAACTCACAAGTACGATGTCAGGCACCGTAATTTGCTCTGGCCCTCTTCCTATGCGCAGGAGTGATGAGATGCTTAGCAGATTATCCTCACTCAATGGCTGGATGTCTAAGTGGTGCCCGCAGAATAACATAGGGTTCATAGACAATTGGAAAAGTTTTTGGGGCAGACCTGACCTGTTGAAAAGAGATGGTATTCATCCCACCTGGGATGGTGCCGCTCTTCTCTCTAGTAATTTGGCATATAGTCTTAGAGCTAAACCTTGACTAACTGGGGTTCAGGTCAGGAAGCAGACAAACTGGCTAAACCGACCGTCTGCTAGCTGTCTCAACTAAGAACGGATATAACACAAACGAACAAATGATAAAGCTTGGGTTACTGAATATACGATCCCTTTCCTCAAAAGCACTTATTGTAAATGATATGATTACAGATCATAAACTAGATGTGCTGTGTTTGACAGAAACTTGGCTAAAACCAGACGATTACATTACTTTAAATGAGTCCACCCCTCAAGATTACTGTTATAAACATGAGCCTCGTCTGAAAGGTAAAGGAGGAGGTGTTGCTGTAATTTATAGTAACACGATCAGTACTGCTCAAAGGTCTAATTTGAAATATAATTCTTTTGAAGTGATGGTCCTTAATGTAAAATTATCTAGTGCAAGTAATAATCCCTGTTTAACTTTTGTGCTGGCTATTCTATACAGGCCACCAGGGCACCATACAGACTTTATCAAAGAATTTGCTGATTTTCTCTCAGAATTAGTAATGTCTGTGTCACGGTACAGAGGCGAAGACACGGGACTGTGATTGCAAAGGTTTATTGACAGTAGAGTGCACACACAATACCAGCTGATACTGGAGACACGGAAGGCTTTAACAGGTGAAGAGACAATTCCAATGAAGGTAAATACTCAACAGGCGGTAGCGCACGAAACACTTGAAGAAGAGCTGTGAATCGTTAGAATTCGGGTGATTGTGATCGTGTGGGCGGAGTGTTGCAATCTGGCGTTGTGATACTAGATGGTTCTGTGACATTACCCCCTCTCCCAGGGGCTGCTCCTGAAGACCTCCAAAGACGGCGGCGAGGACGACCTCTGCCTCTTGGAGCAGGACGATTAGGGTGGCTCTGATGGAAATCTGTGAGCAAGGTGGGGTCGAGGATGTCATTCCGAGGTACCCATGAACGTTCCTCTGGTCCGTACCCCTCCCAGTCAACTAAATACTCAAGGTGTCCTGCTCGCCTACGAGAGTCCAAGATACTCTTCACCTTATAGATTGTGCCCTCTTCAGATTCCAAGGGAGGAGGTACGTCAGACACACCAGATTCTGTGGAGGGAGAAACCAGAGGATGAGTATAGGGTTTAAGTAAGGATACATGAAAGGTTGGTGAGATGCGGTAATGGGCTGGTAAGTTGAGACGATAAGTGACTTCATTGATTTGACGTTGGATGGTGAAGGGTCCTATATAACGGGGACTCAGTTTACGGGAGGGGAGTCGGAGACGAATGTCCCTGGTGGACAGCCAAACCTTCTCTCCTGGATGGTAAGGGGGATTGGTCGATCTTCTAGTGTCGGCTTGGTTCTTGTGTCTCCTAACTGCTCTCTGAAGATGGGTGTGTGCTGAATTCCAAACCTCCTCGCTTGCCTCAAACCAATGGTTAACAGCAGGAACTTCTGAAGGTTCTCCTGACCACGGAAACAAGGGCGGCTGAAAACCAAGCACACACTGAAAAGGAGTTAAACCTGTAGTCGGTTGCTGAAGCGAATTTTGAGCATACTCTGCCCAGGGGAGGAACTGGGACCAGTTGTGCTGTTGGTTGTGGCAGTAGGACCTCAAGTAGCGGCTGATTTCCTGAATCTTTCTTTCAGTTTGACCATTGGTTTGGGGGTGATAGCCAGAGGAGAGGCTGACTGAGACTCCTAGTAAATTAAAGAACGCTTTCCAGACTCGGGATGTAAACTGAGGGCCACGATCGGAGACTATATCTTCAGGTATCCCAAAATTTCTGAAGACATGATTAAATAGAGCTTGAGCAGTTTCCATGGCGGTCGGAAGATTCTTAAGTGGGATCAGACGGCATGCTTTGGAGAACCTATCCACTACCACCAGTATGCATGTCTGGTGGTCCGAGGGTGGGAGGTCGGTCAGGAAATCAATTCCAATATGCGACCAGGGTCGTCTGGGAATCGGCAACGGAACTAATTTGCCCTCAGGTAGATGACGGGGTGTCTTGGCCATGGCACAGGTAGGACAACCCTTGACAAGAAGAGCGACATCCTGGGTCATACCCGGCCACCAGTATCGTTGACGTAGGAGCGAAAGTGTTTGAAGTCTACCTGGATGACCTGAGCCTGGGGATGAGTGAGCTGCTTCAATGAGGGGAATGCGAAGGGACCTAGGTACGTAAGACCTTCCTTCCGGGACTCCTGGCGGAGCTGGGTCCGACTGCAGAGCGACACGGATTTGTTCGTCAAGGGACCACTGGATAGGATTGACAAAAACGGTTTGTGGGAGTATAGGCTCTGGAGAGACCGGACATGCATCAGGGGTGTGTAAACGAGACAAGGCATCCGCCTTACAGTTTCGATTGCCTGGTCGATAAGTAACTGTAAAGTTGAACCTCGTGAAGAAAAGGGCCCATCTTGCTTGTCGGGGATTGAGACGACGGGCTTCCCGGATATACTCCAAGTTGCGGTGATCCGTGATAATTTCGAAAGGATGCTCGGAGCCCTCCAGCCAGTGTCTCCATTCTTCTAAGGCCAACTTCATTGCCAAAAGCTCACGGTTACCGATATCGTAGTTCTGCTCAGCTGATGACAACTTCTTAGAGTAGTATGCACACGGGTGAAGGGTTAACGAGGTTCCATGACGTTGAGATAGAACAGCCCCCACCCCGGTGGAGGAAGCATCAACCTCAACGATGAAAGGCAACTGGGGGTCTGGATGGACCAAGACTGGGGCAGAGCAGAAGGCGACCTTAAGGTGTTGGAAGGCTTCGGAGGCCGAGGTGTTCCAGGCTAAAGTCTTGGGTCGGTTTTTGAGAAGGGACGTTAGTGGCGCTGAAATCTGGCTGTAATTGGCGATGAAGCGGCGATAAAAGTTAGCAAACCCAAGGAATCTTTGAAGATCCTTTATGGTGGATGGGACTGGCCAGTCTTGGATAGCCTTCACTTTACCTTGGTCCATCTCAATGCCACGGTCGCTGATCACATATCCCAGGAAAGATATGGACGACTTGTGAAATTCACATTTTTCTAACTTGAGGTATAGTTGGTGGTCACGGAGTTTCTGCAAGACTTTCTTGACATGTTGGTGATGATCAGCTAGATTTCGGGAGTAAATGAGAATATCATCTATGTAGACAATGACGAAGTGGTTGAGGTATTCTCGAAAAACCTCATTCATAAAGTCTTGAAAAACGGCAGGGGCATTAGATAGACCATACGGCATGACCAGGTACTCGTAGTGTCCAGCAGGGGTAATGAAAGCGGTCTTCCACTCGTCACCCTTACGTATGCGGATCAAGTTGTAGGCACTACGTAGATCTAACTTGGTAAACACTTGAGCCCCCCGCAATAGTTCGAGTGCTGACGGAACCAAGGGAAGAGGATATCTGTACTTTACAGTTTGAGAATTCAGGGCTCGGAAATCAATACACGGCCTTAAACCTCCGTCTTTCTTAGCCACAAAGAAGAAACTAGAGGCTGCAGGGGATGTCGAAGGTCGGATGAAACCCTGAGCGAGGGCTTCATTGATATACTCTACCATTGCCTTTTGTTCTGGGATAGAAAGGGGATAAATCCTCCCCTTAGGTAGTATAGCCCCTGGTAGCAGGTTGATGGAACAGTGTGCTGATCAATAGCTGAGATTTGCTGGGCAATTCTAATGGACTTTGAAATAAAGTTCTCTAATCCTGTGCTGTCTTCATAAGTTACCATCTGGGAGCGAATGGTGGGTGATAAACCTTGCCGATATGCAGTGAGTAAAGCAGCCTCATTCCAGCCGCTAGCGGCTGCCAGGGTTCTAAAACGAACCGCGTAGTCCGCTACAGTGGACTGCCCCTGACGAAGATGGTAGAGCTGGTCGTGAACAGATAGAACGTCATTAGATAAGCTGAAAACCTCCTTGAAATGTGTTGTGAAGGTATCAATGGACCGCATCGCAGGGGAATTGGATTCATATAAGGTTCTCGCCCACTGTAAGGCTTGCCCGGATAACAAAGACATGATATACGCAATTTTAGACATGTCGGTAGGGAATCGCCTTGGCTGCATATCAAAAACCAGGGAACACTGCATTAGAAATCCATTGCAATCCCCCTCCGTGCCAGAGAAGGTCGCTGGTTGAGCCACGGGGCTCGCGGCACCATCCTGCGAAGCAGTGAGTGTCGCGGTGAGCGAGGTTAATGTTTGCTGAAAAGTTTGGATGAGTTCAGCAACGAGATCCTTCGACGGCGTACTGGCTGCATTGCTCTCCATTTTTTCTCGTGGTCCGGTCTTCTGTCACGGTACAGAGGCGAAGACACGGGACTGTGATTGCAAAGGTTTATTGACAGTAGAGTGCACACACAATACCAGCTGATACTGGAGACACGGAAGGCTTTAACAGGTGAAGAGACAATTCCAATGAAGGTAAATACTCAACAGGCGGTAGCGCACGAAACACTTGAAGAAGAGGTCGGGAACCACGTAGCATTACACTGACGAGACCGGACAGAGAGACGGGGAACCATGATAGATTATATAGAGTCCTGAATAACCAACAGCTGTGAATCGTTAGAATTCGGGTGATTGTGATCGTGTGGGCGGAGTGTTGCAATCTGGCGTTGTGATACTAGATGGTTCTGTGACAGTCTGCAGATAAAGTCATAATTGTCGGTGATTTTAATATCCAAGTAGATAATGAAAAAGACGCATTGGGATTGGCATTTAGAGACATTTTAAACTCTATTGGAGTTACACAACATGTATCAGGACCCACTCATTCTCGTAATCATACTTTAGATCTAATATTGTCATATGGGATCAATGTTGATACTGTTCAAATTCTGCAGCAGAGCGATGACATCTCAGATCATTACTTAGTTGCGTGTAGATTACCTTTAGCCAAAGTCGAAAAACTAACTCCCTGTTATAAATATAGTAGAACTATCACTCCTAACACAAAAGATAGCTTTATAAATAATCTTCCTGATCAGTTTCATCTACTTAACATCCCAGATAGCCTAGAAGAACTTGATTTTGCAACAGAAACTATAAACTCTCTCTTTTCCAGCACTTTAGACACTGTTGCTCCGTTACGCTTAAAGAAGATTAATGAAAATAGTCCAACACCGTGGTACAACAAGCACACCCGGGCCCTCAAGAGAGCAGCCAGAAAAATGGAGCGGAGCTGGAAAAAAAGTAAGCTAGAGGTTTTTCGCATTTCATGGAAAGACAGCTCTATTGCATTCAGAAAGGCCTTAAGATCAGCTAGATCTACTTACTTTTCTACCCTCTTAGAAGAAAACAAATACAACCCTAGGTATTTATTTGATACAGTGACTAAATTAACAAGAAATAAAGCCTCAACCCCAGATGCTTTAAATCAGCACAGCACTAATGACTTCATGGACTTTTTTACTTGCAAAATTCATAATATTAGAGAGAAAATTATAACCATGCAACCGTCTACTACAATATTCCAAAATACAGTAAATTTTAGTGTCCCTGAAGAAAAATTCCACTCCTTCATTGCTATTGGGGAGGAAGAATTGTCTAAACTCGTTAAATCATCAAAATCAACAACATGTATGCTAGACCCAATACCAACTAAGCTACTGAAAGAGATGCTTCCAGAGATCATAGATCCTCTTCTTTATATTATTAATTCTTCTTTGTCATTAGGATACGTACCAAAAACCTTTAAGCTGGCTGTAATTAAACCGCTTATTAAAAAACCACAACTTGATCCTACAGAATTAGTTAATTACAGGCCGATATCGAATCTACCTTTCTTGTCAAAGATTCTAGAAAAGGCAATATCTTTACAACTATGTTCCTTTCTAGAAAGAAACAGCATCTACGAGGATTTCCAGTCAGGATTTAGACCATATCACAGTACTGAGACTGCTCTCATTAGAGTTACAAATGATTTGCTCTCATCATCCGATCGTGGTTGTATCTCTCTGTTAGTGTTACTGGACCTTAGTGCTGCATTTGATACAATTGACCACACAATCCTTCTGAATAGACTTGAAAATTATGTTGGCATTAGTGGAGTTGCATTAGCCTGGTTCAAGTCATACTTATCTGACCGTTATCAGTTTGTAGCAGTAAATGAGGAGATGTCATATCGGTCACGGGTTCAGTATGGAGTTCCTCAAGGTTCAGTACTAGGACCATTGCTTTTCACCCTGTACATGCTTCCTTTGGGTGCAGTTATTAGGAAGCATGGCATTAGCTTTCATTGTTACGCTGATGATACTCAGCTCTATATTTCTTCTCATCCTGATGAAACGAACAAATTCACTAAATTAACAGAATGCATAACTGATATAAAAAATTGGATGACTAATAACTTTCTACTGCTTAATTCTGAAAAAAACATAGATTCTAATTATTAGACCAAAAAGTTCAGCACATAATAATCTAGACTACTGTCTAACACTCGATGGCTGCTCTGTGAAGTCCTCGTCGTCAGTTAGAAACCTGGGTGTGCTCTTTGATACCAATCTTTCATTTGAAAGCCTTGTTTCTAGCATCTGTAAAACGGCATTCTTCCATCTTAAAAATATATCTAAATTGCGATTGTTACGTCTCCCTATTTAAGAGGGTCAAAGAACCACCTAAAAAGGGTCAGTAACATATTTATGAAAGTAAAAGTAAAAAAAAGAAAAGAACGGGTTCAATTACTGAGACAAAGCATGAGTGAAATGAATCAGGCAGAGACGTGGATCAAAATAATAATTTGTTTAGTAATTCAAAAGTAATATAAACACCCAGTTGCTTTACAAATCAATAGTGGATAGTAGTAAAGAAAATAAAAAACATGGAACATGAAAGTGTGGGACTATGAGCGGGGACCAAATCAAAGAAATCAACAAAACATAAACAGCTAACTTATTAGTAAATGCCCTTATCTACCTTTAAAAAGTAAATACAAAAATAAACTCCTACTAAACTACACTAACTAACAAACATAAATACATAGAATAGCCGCCGCTCCTTACCTGGTGTATATAACAGTCACAGTAACCTACGTGCGCTATGTAAGTCACGTGACATGCTTCCTATCCCAACACTCCAAGTCCAAAATAAACAAATCAGTGTCGAAGCAAAGTTGTAAACAAAACCAAATCTTCCAAAACAAAGTTTACCAACAGAACTTCAAACAATGAAAATCAAAACACAAGCAAACAGAAATGTTTGCTCTCTAAATATGCTCTCTAAGACAAATGCGGAAAAGTTAGTTCATGCGTTCATGAGTTCAAGGCTAGATTATTGTAATGCTCTACTAGGTGGTTGCCCTGCACGCTTAATAAACAAATTCCAGCTGGTCCAAAATGCAGCAGCTCGAGTTCTTACTAGAACCAGGAAGTATGAGCATATTAGCCCAGTTCTGTCAAACCTGCACTGGCTTCCTATTAAACACTGAATACATTTTAAAATCTTGCTAATTACTTACAAAGCATTAAATGGTTTAGCTCCACAGTACTTGAGCGATCTCTTAACACATTATAGTCCTTCACGTCTATTGCGATCCCAAAATACTGACCAGCTTAAAATACCTAGAATATCAAAGTCAACTGCTGGCGGTCGATCTTTTTCCTATTTAGCTCCTAAACTCTGGAACAGTCTTCCTATTACAGTTCAGGAAGCAGACACACTCTGTCAGTTTAAATGTAGACTAAAAACACATCTCTTCAACCTGGCATACACATAACACATTATACATACATTTTTAATCCAAATCATGTAAAATGATTGTTAGGCTGCATAATTTAGATAAGCCGGAACCGGGAACATTCCCATAACACCTGATGTACTCGATACATCAGAAGAAGAATGGCATCTACGCTGATATTGGTCTCTGTTTATTCCGAGGTTACCGTGGTCAGCTGGATCCGGGCCATATCCAGATCAG
Organism: Rhodeus uyekii; assembly: GCA_037043235.1. Taxonomy (NCBI): domain Eukaryota; kingdom Metazoa; phylum Chordata; class Actinopteri; order Cypriniformes; family Acheilognathidae; genus Rhodeus; species Rhodeus uyekii. The sequence goes on along the minus strand of JAWRVZ010000016.1, from coordinate 4,378,552 downwards.
ATGAAGGACCTGGACACGAGCACAGCACTGCCCTGAAGTGTCTGCGGAGATCGTGACTCTACTAGACCCTCCCCTGTGACGATCATGAACCCATCTCTAACCGGACCAAATTGGACTTCACATTGGACTTGAATTGTTGTATAATAATCATGCACTGTTTGGCTGTTGGCCAGAGGAGAACTGGTCCCCCGACTGAGCCTGGTTTCTCCCAAGGTTTTTTCTCCATTCTATTCTTCATTCGTTACGTCACCTGCCGGAGTTTTGGTTCCTTGTCGCTGTCGCCTATGGCTTGCTCAGTTGGGGAAACTTAACACTTAAAATTCATCAATTGTATTGATTCGCCTGCTCTTTTGGGGCTTCTGTTCAGCCAAACAAACTTTGTTTATATTGTTTTTCCTGTAAAGCTGCTTTGAAACAATCTACATTGTAAAAAGCGCTATATAAATAAAGGTGACTTGACTTGTGATTTAAAGATATATTACATTTAAAATGCATTTAAATGTAGTAAATGGCAACTTCAAATGTGTAATTTCAAAATATTCAAAGAACATAATATTTTAGATATAGATAGCCATAAATGCTTGTCAACAGTTCAAAAATTGCATTTGAACATTACATGTGAACATTTCTAAAGCACTCTTTAACTACATTTCAATAGACAATAGAATTATGAAATGATACGTAAATATGTACTTCAGTCCCACTTAAGTGGTTAAAAAAAAATCACACTAAAGTACATTTAAATATAATATTTGCAAGTGATTGTGATTAACATTTTTTTCAGTTTGAACCTAAGTATATTTAATTCTGTAGAAGCACAATTTTTAAAAGGGTACTTTTTAATTTTCATTTGGTTTTACAAGAGCTCTTCAAAATCCATTTTTAATAATTATACTAGACCACTTGTACTATTGACAAAGGGATTGAAGGGAAAACATTAACAGGACAGAAGAAACTAAAGAAGAAGAAATGCTATTAATTGCTTCATGCTATTAATAGCACGATTTGCTACATGCTATTGCTAGTTGGACATAGGCGGTGTTTATAAACAGGTGGAGGGAAAGTGCAGATGATTCAAGATGATTGAATTTTAAGTGGAAGTGAAAACCTGTAAATTATAAAGGCATAGAGTACATGTGCAAGACATGTGTCTTGAACGACAAGCACAGCCAAAAATGGAATTGATCCGAGAATCAACAAAAGCGACACTGACATTGCATTGAAAAGCAATCAATGGGATTTTGATTCACTCCACAGCTATATTTGTGTGCATTTGGCCCCACTCTCTCAGGGTTTGTCTATCACTGTTAGCCTTGAGTCAGCTAGAGAAAACTGGAGTGCTGAGCAATCTCATTCAATACCGACGACGGGACCTTGGTGAATTGCATGCTGGGCCTGGGAGGATATAAAGAGGCTGTTTCTGCACATTCACTCATTTTCTCAACATAAAAACTTTTACAATAGCACCTAATTTTATGATGAAACTCTGAAAGTCAGTTTTTGGAAGCAGAGCAACTTTTAACAATAAACAAACAAAACTAGGGTGAATTCAGGTAAAGTGTGTCACTTTTTTTAATATTGGCCTCAATTCACATCCACAGACCGCCCATAGCGAATACACTAACTGTCTTATGCACATATCTCACAGCTGGAAGTGTCTGTCTCCAGTATCATGTGTATTTAATGTTTGACTAGGAGAGAATAAATGTCTATGGTTTAATCCATTAACTGTCAAACAGCAGTACGGGCGCCAACTACACACTCGAGGTCCAAATAAAAAAGAATCAAAACATGGATGTTGCTTTTAATTATTTATTTAATATTATTTTATTCAGTTATTACTTAATAACACAATGATACACTACACATGGACACATGTATTAGTGGGAATGGTGAAATTGTTTCCTAGATGACAAAATAGCATACATTTCTGGCTTTAGATTTGATTAACATCAATAACATCTACATCACCTAACATCAACAGTGACCTGAGATTATCATCGGACAAGTTTATTCTCAAATTGTTCTTCATTTATTTTATTCTTGAAAATGTTTGTATGTTGTTCAAATGATTGAAAGGGACACTGATGCAATAGTTTTGACATTAGGAATGTCTTCCTTTGGCAAAAACGAAAAAAAAAAAAAAAACACCAGTCCTGTGGGCTATATCACACATTTTATACGTTTATACATAACATTTTTAAACATTTTACATTTCACACCCGCGAGCTATATAAGGGTACAAAACACATGCGTCTGCGGATTATATGCGGAGGAAACCAGTATATAATCTCATTATTGGAGACCGGAAGTAGAAAAAGTATGGAGCGAATAAGGTTTTGTAATGTAGGGATCGGTTGGAAAACGTCTCTGTTTACTATCATAACCTCGGTTATTTTTCCATATTCCGTTTAGAGAAGTGTGAAGGAAATTGTTATGAATATGAGCTCTGCGCTCCCCTCCACGGCCACCAGAGGGAGCTCACACATATACTGACACTACACTACACACTACATTTCCCATCATGCAGTACACTGGACTGATCACACACACCAGCTGGACATAATTATGATTGTTTGTTCTCACCAGCTGTTACTCATCTTAAGAACTATAAAAGACTCCTTCACACATTCACTAACTGCGAAGTCTCGATTTGCTCAGCAATCATTCTAAGCGTTGTTAATCCTGTCTTGTTTTGCCATTTCTGATCCTGCCTGTTTACCCGTGTTCTGATCCTGTCTGTTTACCCGTGTTCTGATCCTGTTCTGCCTACCCTGACCCGTGCCTTGGATCATCGCTTGTGACTATTGCTGCCTGTCTTGACCACCCGCCTGAACCACGATCCCGATACTGTCTGCCTGCCTTTGTGACCCCTGCCTGGATTGACTACGTTTGTTCTCTGTTTGCCCTGACCATCTGCCCTGTGAGTCACCTCTTTGTTACAGAAATATTCTGACGCAATTGTCACGCTTATGCTATTTATACTGTTTGTCTGCCAGATCTGCATCGCTCTACAATTGGCAAGTTGTCAACTAGCGTTATCCTATAAGGTTTCAGAAAATTACGTGAAGGGGAGGAGTTCCCAAATGCATTTCATTGCAACATCTCGTTCCCACTCTAGAAAGGGAACGCACTACTGCGCGCCTCTATTTTAATTCGCTAAATACATAACGTCCACGTATGTAGCGGCTTTTCTTGGCAGGATACACATAAATTTATGTATTTTTTTTTTCGTAGACAAAAAGGTCTCCGGGGGCCGGATGAGAGGGTTTGGAAACCCCTGGTTTAATCAATGGAAGTAATTCTAAGTAACTGTATAGTATGTATCCTACACACACACACACACACACACACACACACACATAAAGGTTTCAAATTCAGGATTCCTATAAACATTTTTAGGTAGCCTGTCGGAAATTATTGGTGGCAGTTTATTTTGTTGGTCCCTTTCAAACATCTTGTTGACTAGAAGTAACTTTGCAACTATGTGCCAATTATCTCTAATTGGAGATTGCTTAATATATACTAACTCTTTAGGCTAGATCTCCAACATATAGTGACCAAAAGAGTGCACCTGTTGCTTCTTTTCCTCACTCTCTGAATGTGCTTTTTAATCTTCATCACCCAGTGTCCATGTGTTGCATCATCAGCAGTAAATCTCTCATTTAAATGGCTAAACATAAAACTGCTCCTCCATATCCAGTCCTGGATACATAGGGCATGAACATCTCAAATAAAATGCATTCTATAAATAATATCCCCCCCCCCCCCCCAAATGTTATATTTATAAAGGCCTCATAAAAACCTTCCCCTGTGCACAGATGGAGAGATGCACCAACATGTAAACAATGTTTAATTTAGAACACCTAAAACTGTTTTCAAACAGACGTGCCCTGTCAGTAGCTGAGGAGAACACGTATGCCAGTCTGTCAAGAGCTGAACATGAGGCAGTAACAAGCATTTGTGCCCCCTGGGTCACTGATGAGCTGGAAGACCAGCACCTAGTCTATTCCACTTTTTCGTCTGTACCTTGTGTGCTGTAGACACTTGTGGTTTCAAACTAATGTGTAAAACGGAAGAAAACTTTGGTGAATTTATGCAAATAGTATTGCCAATAGTGTAGCAAATCAATGTATGAGGCACAGCTCACATAAGTTACTTTCAAAGCAAAAAGCTTTCTGTTGATCAAAACAGTGAATACACTTGGCCAACTTCAACCTGTTGTGAAATGTGCATAAGCAAATTGTAAGTCATTACTCGAAATTCCCAACCATATGGATTCCAATTGAAATAACTGAATTTTGAGCACAAAAATGCAGAACAATATAAATGTGACCGACAGACTATGTTGTTGACATTTACATTTATGAATGTTGGCTGACGCTTACATTTTATTCAAGGAACACATTGAATCAGACCTTGCTTTCCCTTGGATCAAACCCATGACCTTGGTGTTGTAAACAATAATGCTCTACTGATTGAGCTACAGGAAAGCTGTTGAATGCGTTAACCCCCCCCCCCCCCCTTTCATGCGAACTCGAGCTGCGTTAAAAATGCTAGGGGAATACCTTGGCATGTAGTCTTGGCATGTCGTGAAGCACTGCAAAATCGACTGTGAGATCACGATCCAGAATCCAGGATCATAAAACAGCACCGGAAACCAGAAGCAGCAGCTTTGAATGTCTTCAGCAAAGCCCTGTGTTGCTTGTGTTTGTGTGAAGCTGGCTTATCTGTGTGTGTGAAACAAAAGTATATCTTTCCCTTGCTAGTTTAAAAAGGGACTTCCACACCTTTATATTAATAAAGTGTGTGTTTCCCCTGTCCTCATTAGAACTGGCAGGGCTACAGACCTCTTATGTTAGACTTGTTTGGAGCGGAGCGCACACGGTCAGCACTTGCTGTATGGTGCGTCACTCTGCTATGGTGTGTATGGTGCACTATGGTGCGTCACTTTTTCTAAAACCTAAGATCTTTGTTCCGGGTTTGCATTATATAAAAACATCTGCCAGTGGGGTTTGAGATGGGCTCTTGCCTTATCTCAGACCTTACCTGGCAGATCTGTTCCTGGATCCGGAGGCACGCTCTAGGGTGGTTTCTTCTGACCAGGCAGGGGCACACTGACACTGCAACGATCCAGCTCTGAGGAGTGCACCAGGTCTCACTATATTCCCCAACTGGCGCCCCTGAGTTGTGATGCTCTGGGGGAGTCGCCCCCTCTGAGGAGGGTCTTAAAAAAACTTAACCCAGACGGTCCCCAAGAAACCGGGCTCTGTGGTTGTAGCTCTTCAAGTAGTTGGTTCCCTCAGTGGACTTTCTGGTTATGTGCGCATGCTCCAGATGTCCCCTAACAGGTCCTGCGCACAATAACCTATGGGCTTTGTTTTCCAGTGGGGTCCCCTCCCATCGTGAGGGGCCCTGAGCAGGCTCTGGTCATGGAACAAGAAGTATACTCTGCTGAGGCCGAGGCCTAGGGAAAATTGGGGAACATCCCATGGTTCTCTGCGGTATCCCTGTATTTCTTTTGGGCTGGATACTAGGTTTCAGATGTGGCCGAGGCAACATCTGTACATTTCCACGATCGCCCTGCTCCCAGGAGTTCTGGAGAGAGTGCTTATCTCTGTGCTTGTCTCTCAACTGAGGTTTCTGAGACCACTCTCCTCTCCAGAGCCCCAACCACAAGGAAACTTTACACTCCTTTTCCGTGAGTTTTATTTCCGTGCCCACTCCACTAGGAGTGTGGCTTCTTCTATGGCTTTTTTCAGGGGTGTTCCCTGCTTATTTTTGTGCTGCGGCAGGCTTGTCCTCCCCCCACACAAGGTTCTACCAGCTAGACCTCTACTCCGTTCTAGGGACGTGGGTGCTCTCATAGTGACCTGAAACACAACTGCGGCCGGCGTCACTGAGGTAGCATTGGATTAGCGTCCCCCAAGCGTTTGACGCAGGTTGAGTTCCCATGAGAGGGAACGTCTCGGGTTACGTATGTAACCTTATTTCCCTAAAGGGGAACGAGATGCTGCGTCATTTACCTCAGCTCATTGCACGTCCAGGCTTGCTTCAGACACTCTCTTCAGAGACAGCTTCCGGTTTCCGGTGCCCTTTTATGATCCTGGATCATGACTACATGCCAAGGCATTGCCCTAGCGTTTTCGACACAGCTTCTCATTCCCCCTTAGAGGACTAAGGTTACATGCGTAACCCGAGACGTTTTCTTTGATGTAACAAGAACTGTTACGCCTGAAATCCGACACAAAAATATTAGTACATTTCCTTCATTTTATGATAACAAATTTTGTTCTAAAATTGTTTGGAATGCAGAACGTATATGATGCTCACCTTAGAAAATGCTATTTTCAGTTCAGTCTCTCTTCCTTTTACAGACAAAAAATAAAGTCATATACTTGGAGTAGTCTGTACTGGTGTGAATACTGGCACTCAGCCGAAAATCTGGTGCATAGTAAGCTAGGCTTCACACAACCTGTTTTGCAGTCTTCTGAGTATACCAATTACCTTTCTGTAACATGAGACATGAGGCTTAATTGGTCCCATCCATCTTTTTTAGGAGCCGCCTACACCTGCATAAAGCTCTTTATCATGCAAGGTGTCATATTCCAGATGTAGTTTTAGGTTTTACTATTGGTTTTGCAGGATAACCACAAACCTATCAACACCTATTTTTTTTTTCTCTGTTGTTTTTTATTGCAATGTATACCCAAGCGAAATGGCTTCTCAGACAAGAAAAAAAAACTAGTGCAAAAGTTATGTTGGTTAAAGATTATAAGGTGACTAAGATTTCATGGTGACTAAGTCAGTTTGCAGCAGTTCATCAGTTTGGATGAGTCTTAGCAAGTTCATATGTCTCTCAATCCTCAAATGGCCTTTGATGGATTTTGCACGTTTGTCGTATGGCACACATCAACGCGTCTTGGGTCTTGTCCAAGCAAGGATTCAGTTTAATTAGCACAGATATCATCAGTGCCTCCTCTCACTTCTTTTATGCATTTCCATTATGCTATTGCCAACTCTCACACTAATACATCAGCTCAGCGATAACTGTCCTTTCAATGGAGAGCTTTCATTATGCTGCTGTTGATTCTTCGCCGGACGGTTTTCAATTGCTTTTCTATTGACTATGTTCACTCATGTTTATTCAGCTGTGGCACATCCTGAACACATTAGACACCCAAAGACACGATCAGTCTGGCTTTTGCCCCAGTCGGTCTATTGTGGATCAGCTTGTGTCTGAATAGCCAGAGTCTTGAAAAGAATGCTGCCCTAAACTGACACCAAACAAGTTGGTGAATTTAATGATTTTTCGAAAAGAGAAATCTACAATATCGTTCTAACTCATCAGCAACTTGGAATTTCAAATACTCGTAGGCCGCATTTACAATACATGGTTCAAGTTTTTCCTCTCATGTGCCACAGATTAGATTTGACCCACAAATGTGTAAGCAGAAAAAAAACAAAGTCTCACATTGCTTTCAGGCCTCAATTCTTGTGTGGAAATAATCTGATATGTATCAGGTAAGTGCATTTACATCTTCCATGTAAGCAGACAGATCGAATATATTCCCGTCAATGCGAGCCGTATGTCATTGAAAAAAGTGATGGTGTCAAATTACGTGTAAATTCCACGTCCATTGCAAATCATGCCCTTTTTACTTCCTTTGCGGACTAAGCTTTTCCGGGTATATTTACCCTGGGTTATTTTTGTATAAGTGTATATTGTAAATGCATAGAGTTCACTTTGAAAATAAGATGTAAGTTGGTAATCAAAAAACTGGATATAGTCAACAAATCAGAATTGGCTATCAAGATCTTCTGTGTAACTAATGTTTTCTGCTAGGATAAGCTTAAGTTTCTAAAGTTTTTTAAGTTCTTAAGTGTTTCTGTATATCCTTATTTAGACTTAATTATTCAGCAAATGCTTTTTAAATATATTATTCAGAAAATTAAAATAAAATTGATCAACTGAATTTCTTTACACGTCTATAAAAACTACAAATAAATGTTTATCTTTTGAACTTCCTATTCATTAAAAAATCCAGAAAACCATATCATGGTTTACACAAAAAGTACTAAGTAGTGCTACTGTTTTCATTGTTGACAAATGAAATAAGAAAAAAAATACATGTATGTTGTGCACCAAAACACCATATTATAACGATTTCTTGAAGACTATGAATGTATTGCCAAAGGTAATGCTGAAAATATAGATAGATATTTCTTGACACACACACACACACACACACACACACACACACACACACACACACACATATATATATTATGTTTTCAATTTAATACCATTTAGTAATCAGGAAAGAAAAAATTCCAGTATTCTGCAAATATGAAAAACAAAATCATTTGAGAAAGATCAGAAATTTGTGTTTTTCTTGTCAAGGGCAGTACTTGAGATATTTGTATTCCCAGCACTTCTCTCAAAGAATATCTATATCACACAACTTCATTCAAAGCAAATCCCTTTGAATGGTAGATGCTAATCAACTTCTATCCGGACAAGGAAGTCAGGGACACCAGATTCAAATTGATAACAATATTGACTCTATTGTGAATATATATGTATTTTTTTTAACACAGTTTAATCATTTATTTTTTACTTCCCCCAGACCTGTCTGTTTTCAGCTCTCCTTTGATACCCTCTATCTGTCAATGCTGATCAAACACAAGCCTTCTCTTAGGTTTCCAAGGTCTTTTCTGCAGCCAGTAATAGGGGGCTGATTACTTTGAAAATGAAAGAGTGAAAGAAAAAAATAGAATTATATCTCTCTTTTTTGCTTTTCTTTTTGATGTTGGATTCTGTTTCAGGTCTTTCCAGTGTGTGAATGTTACATTACAGAGGTAAAAACAGAGACAAGTTTGCTATTATGAACTAAAACTACATCAAACTGGAGCTTTTGCTTAAGACTGGACAGAATAGTGTTTATTTAAAAATTATAACCAAAATAATTTTGCAGTCAAATGGATATGAAGATGCTAATCATCTTGTCATTATAAATTTATTCTACATATAATGTTATCTGATAAAATTTAGTGCCTCTGGCCAAATAACCGTTGTCTTATCTAAGATCAAATAAACTTTTGAAAATATCTTCAAAAATAAATAATGCCGACACCTGCACTGAAACTCAATCAATCAAATACAGTGACTCTGACAGTGATGCCTATTCACTGTAGAATGGTAATTCTCTCTGTTATGATTGTTATATTAAAGCACCTAGCTGATTTATACTGATGTCTGTGAGGAAATGTGACTGGTAACAAAGAGTACAATGAAGGAGATACTCAACGTAGACTTGTAGATACTGCCAAGGAAACACACAGGATATAAGCACAGAGTACAATACTGATGAGACAGGTCAATGACCAGAACTGGGAAGATGAGCAAAACGAGTTGCTAGAGCAAAACGAGGGAACTAATGAATTAATTGACAATGGACAGGTAACTGAGATCAAAACTAAAAGCATATTGAAAAAAACAATGGGTAAACTGAACCCAAACAAACAAAGGATAAACAGTGATTTACCTTTACTCCCCTATCTCCCCCCTGTAGTCGTATAGGTCATGGGCAGGTGAGCAGGGCAGTGCTAGCAAGGTAAGAAGCCTCCTGGTAGGCGCCAGCAGTTCAAGAAGTTTTCAGGGTGGTGGGGGCAGTTTTGGGAGCCATGGGGTATTTAAAACCGGATTGGCCACTAAACAAAAAAAAAAAATATTGCTAAGAGCTATGAGGCTGGAGCATGATCACAGGCTGGAGTCAACATTTAATCCCTGTGTATTTGCTGTCCTGTGTTGCGTCATTGTCATTCCTTGTTATATCTGCTGTGCTCAGTGTTTCTCTCAATGCTGAGTCACGTCCGGTTTTTGTTAGTTCAGTTTATGTTAGTTCAGTTTATCTGTTCAGTTATGGTTTTCCCAGTTTTTTTTTGTGGGTTTGTTTATTTTTTTATAATAATAAATTCCCTTTCACCCTGCACATCTGAGTCCTCCATACTTGAACTGTGACATTACGAAGCAACACAGGACAGCAAATACACAGGGATTAAATAGGGAATACATGAGGAAGGTAACGAGCAGAAACAGCTGGGAACAAGATGGGCAGAGTTAAACAACAACAAGACACGACAAAGGGTGGTGTCAGAGCTCTGTCAACCAACACACTAGAAACCCAAACTGAAATGACAGAACCCTGACACTTTGGGTCCAAAGTGTGCCAATAAACTATCCCCCATGCCATTGTAAGCAACTTGGACTGTTGCACATAAACAGTTACAGAATGTTCTGACTCTACAATCTGAATTGTGCATCAGAGACTGAGAATCGTCAGACTAGGCAACTTTTTCTCAATCACAAACAAACTTGCTTGCTACTCACTTGATCTTTATCTTTTCTTGACCATTCTCTGTAAACCCTTGAGATGGATGTAAGTAAAAATACCAGTAGATCAGAAGTTTTTGAAATACTGGCACCAACAAACATTTCATGTTCAAAGTCACGGGTTTGTTCAACCAAAAATTAAAATTCATCAGTCATCACTTAAACCTTTGACCTCCAAGAGTCAATTGGTTGATCAATGGTAGCCCTGGTGGCCATGGGGAGACACTCATGGCTGAACAAGACAAAAGCTTTTGTCACAATTGCTGATGAGGTTCCCACCAACGGCCACCAGAGGTCACACTCACCAGAGTACTAGCTCTGTAGGACTACATTTCCCATGCACCCACTTCCAAGGACTGATTACCACACACCTGCTGTACATCATCTCTACTATTTAAACACTGGATACCCAACAGATCAACGCGAAGTCTTGTTTGCCCCGGCTACATTTCTGAGCATTATTTCCCCTGTGTTAACCTTGCCTGTGTTCTGACTCTGCCTTGTTCATCGTGTTTGATTCTGTGCCGCCTGCCCCTTGTTCATTGTTTATCTGGATTCTAGACTCTGATCGTTTGCTGCCTATCATGACCTACTGCCTGTTATGACCATTCTTTCTGCCTTGCCCTTGACATTGCTGTTCTGCCTGGTGATTCGGCCTAAGCCTGTTTGTGCCCTGATACTGTCTGATCTTAATAAACTGCAGATGGATCTTAACCTGCCTGAGTCCTCGTTACAGCTTTCTTGTGGATGGCTCAGTTTCTCCCCCTGGCCTCTTTGGCAACACTGTCACCTCAGTTGTTAAGAGGTTTAGAATAGAATAGAAATTATTGTCCCTTAACGGTAAATTTGTTTTCACAGACGTGTCGTCGCAGCAGAGCATGCGCCGTTTTTTTCTCCAGAAAAACAAGAAATAAGAATGCAGTTTAGCAAGCCTTACATAGCAAACACAACAAAACAGAAACATGACACAGTACACAGGTCACGTGATGGGATTTTTTTTTAATGGAGTGGGAGAGGAGATAGATAAGGACAGGACAGGCAGACGGATCGAGGGGGAAGTTAGCCATAACTTCAGATGTTTTCAAGTTCAGTTCTATGGTTTGTCCTAGAAGGGAGATAGGAGCAGACCAAGCTGTCAGGCTGACCTCCCAACCTAGAGATAGGGACGTTCGGGTGGGCAAATACAATTTTTATTCCATTTGATGATCTTCTGTAATTTGTCCGGATCATAATCAATCAATCAATCAGCTCCGGTCGCGTTCGGTCCGTGCAGTTCCCTGGACATTACGTCCAGCCTCATGGCCAGACCGGTTACAGTCCGTAAAAGTTCACCAGTCTGACTCTCGATGGAACGAGGTTCGGGTGGGCAAATACAATTTATATTCCATTTGATGATCTTCTGTAATTTGTCCGGATCATAATCAATCAATCAGCTCCGGTCGCGTTCGGTCCGTGCAGTTCCCTGGACATTACGTCTAGCCTCATGGCCAAACCGGTTACAGTCTGTAAAAGTTCACCAATCTGACTCTTGATGGAGCCCACTCTTCCATGCGTATCAGCAGTCCGGACTGCGTTGTTATGGTTCAGTTCCTCAATCTGTATCACTCTCTGATCTAATTCCTTCAAACGGTCAAACGCAACCTCGAAGCATTTCTTAATTTCCATAGACAGCTGCTGGGTGAATTTGCTTGCAGCTGTCTTACCAATCTTTCGATAGGACAGGGCAGTCCCAAAGCCAAAGCATAGGAACCCTGCCATCAATAATCCAATCTTATAGAGAAAGTCAATTTTAGTATTTTCAGGAGTCCAGCAAGCATTGGGTTAGAGAAAAAGAAAAAAGACAAAATACGAAAGCGCCAGAGCAGAGCGGGAACAGAGAGAACAGAGAGAAAACACGTCTGCACTGTACAGAAGCAGGAAGGAAGAGCCTTCCTGCTTTTGTTTCAGGAAGCAAACAAGTAGGTGGTGGTTTTATGAAGATATATCCCTCACTGCTCTCAGGTCTCAGGGGCTGCTTTACTGGATCAGTCCAAGCCTTTGAGAGTTTCTCACACAGAACAGAGCAGAAGTAGAGCATCTCTCTCAGCCAAAGTCTTCTCGGGGTAATACTGATCGGAGGACTGTCGTTCTCTTGAAGAAGGCTTCGGCAAAGAGGTCCTGCTGCCAGTGGTCTCAGACTTCTGAGTGCAGACCCTTCCAGGAGATGTGGATTACACCTAATTTCATGGATCCTATCTCCTTTCAGTGCCCTCAGGGGGCCGTTCTTGCAGCTTTTGTGTTGCTTGCTCCGTCTGAAGACAATTCCAGAGTAATCAGTTTAGTTGTTACCTGCCATTTCAGGGAACAACTAAAGGGCAGGGCACTGAATTAGTCACTGAAGTAACACCAAAGACCCCTTACTTATTTTCCCTTACTTGATTTTTTTGGCAGCATGGAAAATTCTACTAAATATATCTCAATAGGTACTGCACAGGTTTATGGGGGTCCTATCCACAGTGGCAGGCCCTGAGCAGGCTTTGGTTGTGGAACAGGATGTAACAGCTCTGCTGGGGCCATAGAAGGAGGCCATAGAAGGCATTACTCATCCCAATAGTGTTTTACAGTTGCCATTTTATAATTCCAAAGAAGGATAGGGGTTGCATTTGATTTCAGATCTGCAACTGAATCATTAAATAAAAAAGCTCAAGTTCATAATGCTGACTTTGAAAAAATCATGTCACAAATCAAGTCCAAGGGCTGGTTTATCATGATAAAGACACATATGTCTCCAATCTTCCACAATACAGGATGTTCCTGAGGTTTGCTTTCAGGGAAGAACCCAATATTGATATGTGCTTCGTCCATCAACTAGATGGATGCAACACTGGCACTGTTAGGACTCGACGGCATTCACATGTTGAATTACATAGACAACATTTTGATCTTAGCTCAGGTGGAACAGCTACCGCTTCGACATTGACATGTTGTTCTTGCTCATATGAGGGTGTTGGGGGTCAGATTAAGCACTGATGCAGAGAAGAGTGTGCTTTCTCCAATACAGATAGTCACTTTTCTTGATGCTGTGCGAGATTTGACGACAATGAAGGCTCATCTTTCCCCTGTTCATATCGATTGAATTCTTAGAGTCATGAACAAGTTGAAGCTAGGCCAGTCAATCACTGAATAACAGTTTTGGGTCTGATGGAAGCTGTGTCCAATGTGATCATTTTTGGCCAGCTGTACATGAAACGCTGCAGTTGTAGCTCAAGACCAAGGGGTTCGCCTGATCAAGGTTATGACACGCAGATTATTTCATCGCATGGTTTTATGGAAGAAGCTTTGGTTCTTGTCTTGTTCCTGTGTGTGGAGTTCCTTGTTGTCGAAAGATTCTAATGGTGGACACCTCCCTCATGGGTTGGGAAGTGATTCTGGAATGTTGCTTGACTCAAGGCTTGTGGAGGGGTCATAATCTCTCCTGGCATATCTTCCTGGAAATGATGGCTGTTACTTGATCTGAAAAACTTACCCTTAGACCTCAAGGGTCACCATTATCTTGTACATACAGCCAACATATTGGTGGCCTCCTACCTAAATCTTTAGGGGCTTTGCAAACTGGCACACAAAATACTCCTGTGGTCTCAGGGAAAGTAGCTCTCCTCCAGACCACCATCCTGTCAAGACTGGTGGTGGAGCAGATATGGAGGGTTTACGGCCTGTTTTGAACTGTTTGCATCTCAAGAGATGTCACCCTCTCCGCAATGGTTTGCCCTCACAAATCCAGCTCCACTGGCGTTAGACGCCATGGTGCAGCCATGGCCAAGGCTACGTATGTATGCTTTTCTCCTGAACGCTTCATCTACTGTTAGCAGCCTTGATTTTGATTTGAGTAGCCAGGAGAAGTTTGATTCTCATGTCCCTCCTCAACTGCTGTCCTTGGGAGGTCCCCAATAAGGGGGGAAATTTTATCTCAAGCAGTGAGCTCAATGTATCACACTCGGCTAGAGCTGTGGAAGCTGTGGATTTGGCCTCTGAGGGGGCCCAACATATAGAGTCAGTTCTCTCAACCAAGGTTATAGAAAACTGTATGCCCTTAATGCTCTTAAGTGCTCTTGTTCTTAATGACCTCGTGCTCTTTGATACCAACCTTTCATTTGAAAGCCACATTTCTAGCATCTGTAAAAAGGCGTTCTTCCATCTTAAAAACAGTCTTCCTAATACAGTTCGGGAAGCAGACACACTCTGTCAGTTTAAATCTAGACTAAAAACGCATATCTTCAACCTGGCATACACAACACATTATACATAAATTTTTAATCCAAATCATGTAAAAATGATTGTTAGGCTGCATAATTTAGGTCAGCCGGGACCGGGAACATTCCCATAACATCTGATGTACTCGATACATCAGAAGAAGAATGGCATCTACGCTGATATTATTCTCTGTTTATCCCGAGGTCAGCCGGATCCGGCCCGTATCCAGATCAGTTGAAGGACCTACACCTGGACACGAGCGCAGCACTGCTCTGAAGTGTCTGCTGAGACCGTGACTCTACTATACCCTCCCCTGTGATAATCATGAACCCATCTCCAACTGGATCAAATTGGACTTAATATTGGACTTGAATTGCTGTCAATATAATAATCATGTACTGTTTGGCTATTGGCCAAAGGAGAACTGGTCCCCCGACTGAGCCTGGTTTGTCCCAAGGTTTTTTCTCCATTCCGTTCTTCATTCATTACATCACCTGCTGGAGTTCCTTGCCGCTGTTGCCTACGGCTTGCTCAGTTGGAGAAACTTAACACTTAATATTCACCAATTGTTTTAATTCGCCTGCTCTTTTAAGGCTGCTGTTCAGCCAAACAAACTTTGTTTATATTGTTTTCCTGTGACCACTGTAAAGCTGCTTTGAAACAATCAGTATTGTAAAAAGCGCTATATAAATAAAGGTGACTTGACTGAAACGGAGTGTTTTTACTTCATGGTGCAGTGAACACCAGCTGGACCCAGTTAACTGCCTGGTTGGTACAATCCTGGAGTTCTTGAAGGAGTGGTTCTTTGCACGGTTAGCCTTATCTACTTTCAAGGTTTATGTGGAGGCCATAGCTGCTTAACACATTCCACTTGGTAACTTGTTTTATTTATGCTCCTTTAAGGCTTAGGCCAGCAGTTTGAGAGGGTACCGACTTATTTTCACTATTACACATCTCTTAAGAGAATAGGAGACTTGCAAGCCCCATTGGTTTCCCTTTCATGTTAATTATGCACCTTGCATGGTGAAAGCATTACTTCACCATAGACCGGGTTGTGTCCCCACTAATGTGTTGAGGTCTATTGTACTGCCCGTTTTCTTTCCTCCCCCTTTTTCAGAGTCTGGACTAGGAAGAAATTTATCTGCTTTGCCCAGGGCCCTAGATGCTTATGTCCAAAGAGCTGGTCCTGGTTCTATAACCAAGATTTTTGCTCTGTACCAGGATCCCAGGTCCTCCTGTCATAGTGCCACTCTTTATGATTTCACACATTACAGGCTCTTTTCAGCATGGCGGTGTAAGTATAAACATTCCCCCAGTGTCGAAATTCCCTGACACAGTGCAAGTTCTTTTAAAGGGAATGTCTTAACTTAAAACTGTAACCTTAGTTCTCGTACTCTCTGCATGCCTGTAGTTAACTTGTTTTGGCCTATCAGTAGCTTGTGCTGTTTGATTTGGGTATGTTGTATTTTTTCCTGGTCATGATGTTATCATGCAGCAATGTCACCCTGTAGCTAGTTGCCCACTGAAGCTAAGCAGGGATGAGGCTGGTTATTTTCCTGGATGGGAGACTGACTTGGTTGTTACTGGAATTGGTGATAGGAGGCCAGCAGGGGGTGCTCACCCTGCGGTCTTTGTGGGTCCTACTGCCCCTGTATAGTGACGGGGACACTGTACTGCAACAAGCACCGTCCTTTGGATGAGACGTTAAACCGAGGTCCTGACTCTCTGTGATCATAAAAAATCCCAGGTTGTTTTTCGCGATTAGTAGGGGTGTAACCCCAGCATCTTGGCCAAATTAGTCCATCATGGCTTCCTAACCATCCCCATTCTCTGATTGGCTTCATCACTCTCACGTCTCCTCTCCACCAATAAGCTGGTGTGTGGTGAGTATTCTGGTGCAATATGGCTGCCATCGCATCATCCAGGTGGATGCTGCACTCTAGTGGTGGTTGAGGAGATTGTAAGCAATGTAAGCGCTTTGAGTGTAAGCGCTATGTAAGCGCTTTGAGTTGATGATAAAGCGCTATATAAATGTAATGAATTATTATTATTATTATTATTATTATTATTGTTATTATTATTATTATCATCTATAATGTTCCATCATGCCTTTGGGCTGATTTCACACATACTTCACGCAAACACACTGAGGTGTTCCCACAGTATCAAATTCTCTGACACAGGGAACCAAGGTCTCAGTCATAAGCGAGGCGTTCTGTCACCAATTACTCACCCTTATTTTGTTCTAAAGCTGTATGGCTTTCTTATGCAGAACACAAAAGAAGATATTTTTTCCTCTGGGTTTGAATCCCGCTGCTGCTGTTTTGACTCATGCAGTCTCTAGACAAGGGACGCTCATCATAAAAAGAGCAACTGTACGAGCATTACCTTCCTGCAAGGGAACAACCTTTTTGTCATGGCTTGCCTTTTTTCCCTGACCTCAACCTGACCTCACACAAACATTCCTCTATGCCTCTGTTGTAGGAGCCCATAAGCATGATTATGTGGGGATTACTAAGTTACTCCTTTGACTGCTGGCATCTTCGAGAGGTTTCAGGAGGACCCAGTCGCAGCCTCAGAGCTCCTCTCATCATGCTTCTCAAAGGCAGAGTGTCGCCACCGGGTTGGTTCGGCACTCTCAGCCTCAGCCTTCTGGCAGGAGGAGACAAGGCTACCAGCAAGAGGGCCTATTGAATTTCGTCAGCTCAACTGATCTGTAATGCGGTTTAAATTTAAAATGTTAACAATGAGGAAAATTGTGATTCAAATCAGATCTAGACTGGTTCATTACATAGCCCTTAAAGACACACACTTCCATGTCTCCATCCTTCCTCAACACAGGAAGATCCCTTCGGGGGCAAGGCTTTGCAATATTGGGTATATCCTTTCGGCTTAACTCTTTCAATCTGCAGTTTCACCAAATGCATGGACGCAGTACTAGCACTCCAGAATTCCCAAGTTATCCTGTTCTGAATTACATCGACAGTTGATTGATACTGGCTCAGTCAGGGCAGTGAACAGTTTGGCATAGAGATGTCGTTCTCGCTGACATGAAAGATTTGTGGTTGAGACTGAACTTGAAGAAGATTGTGCTCTCTCCTTTTCAGAGGATCACCTTCTCTTAGCATTTCGATGCAGCGTCTTGTTCCCTTTTAGGGAACTAGGGTTACATATGTACCCTGAGACATGTAAACCCATCTCAAAGTAAATTTCAGCATAAAACACTTTATCTGCTAGAAGTACATCAAGTGAAATGACTCATCATTTGCTGAAGTAGTTTGATTAATGATCAATATATACCTTCCACTGATACTCTATTATTTGTCTCATTATAGACCTCCGACGTTACTGGAATATTTGCACGTGCATTTGGCTGACACTGGGCACACTCATTATTAGTCAAACAGCCTCATTAAACAGAGGCTTAGTCTTGCTTAAATGATGTGGAATTGGCAGCTAAATTAACCTCCTCTTTACCTCTTTATTGGATCTGAGGATCAGCAATGTCAAATGAACAGTCTGTAAGCACATTAGCTTTGCAGAAACTGTTGGAGCCGGTGATCCAAGTAACGCCTAAAAGAAAAAAATGTATGTAATTAACAAACATTAAGTCTGTATTATTTATCACAAGGCAATTTATGGCTCAGTAAAGGTGTCGCTGAAAGCTATCGTTAGCCTGTGCTTTTAGAGTAATTGACTGCTCTTTTGGCTTAGAGATTATCGATCAAACTGAAGTGCCTAAAAGGTATAAATCTACTAACATGTTTTCTTTAATAACTATTTATTCCCTGAATTTCCTTTGAGAGATGAATGATTCAAATTGACTGTGACATAAAAAAAAGAACCTCTGTGAAACTTTGATTTGACCACCAAAGGACATTAAAGCTATTGGTCACTAAAGACTGAAAGTTCTGTCATGTACTCATCCTCATGTCACTCCAAACTCAGAAGATTGTCTGAGATTTAAGATTGTCTTTCTTTTGTGGAAAACAGCTGGATGTTTTGCAGAATTTCCAAGCTGCTGTTTTATTGTTTTTAAAGTGGGTCACAAGCACCATAAAAGGTATAATTAAAAAATAATTTAATAAGTTCACTTTATTCCAAGTATGATAATATGATAAACATACACAACAACATGTATAGTATATTGTAAGCATGTATAGTCAATTGTAAGTTTTGTTTACCCCTGTGCTTTTTGGTGTTTTCTGAGTTTAAATATTGAAATAAAGACTGTTACCTCTAGTTCCTTTTTTTCATACACTGTATAGTACTACCAAGTGTGACAGAACACCAAACCAAAAGGAAATAATATTTTTCCCCTTTTTCCCCCCAATGGCCCTACCAGGTGTCCATCTTCTCTGATTGGAGCAATAACTGAAATACCACACTCTATCTATTTAGGGTGCCAAATTATCTACTATGTGAATCCTCTGTCTTTTTCAAGACCAGCCTGAGTTATTCGTCTAAGACAAACCATGCAGTGAAAGGTCCTAAGGAAGATTCTGCCGCTTTTGTGATGCATCACCGAGAGGGATTGCTTGTGGAGTTTGAGAACATGAAAGGAAACCCTGCAGCACAATCCCACCACTGTGAATGAGTATTGCTTAGCCTCTGGATACTATTTGGATGCTTTTGAGAAGATGTATCCCCTGTTTCACCCTTCCCAGCTGGTTTCACCTGGCTCAGAGTTTCCTGTTACCCTACTGGTTTCACACAGCTTAAAGCTTCCGGTTTCCAGGCTGGTCCTGCTCTGTTTAATGTTTCCCATGTTTTCCAGAGTTACCACCCAGCCTTCTTCTCCTACTTCCTCTTCCCTCTTGCCTCCACTGGTTCCTTACTCTGTGGGGATCTGCCTGGGATTTTGAGGTCACCAGATCTGCCCAGCCTTCAGTCTCTGAATCCATCACTCCACCTCAAATTCAATAGAGTTCAGAGGCGGCCTCCATGGCCATGACAGAGAGAACTAAGAGTTCATGGTCTCTGTGGTGGAGGAGCTGCAATGGATGCAGCCACATTTGTGTGCAGCCCAGACAAACAAAATGCTGGAGCAAATAAATGGCAGGCTGAGATATGTTTGTAAATGCAAGGAATTGTAATAAAAAAATAAAATAATAATAATAGAGAACCAGGGAACACTGCGAATAAGGGACCATGGAAAAAAACAAGGTCATGCAGGAGACATCCATTCAATTACTGGAATTCAATTAATGAATAACCAAGAATAACACAAGGGCTATATATATATATATATATATATATATATATACATATATATATATATATATATACATATACATTATATATATATATATATATATTACATACATACATACATACATACATACATACATACATACATACATACATACATACAAGGAGTTATAGGAAAACACGATGGGCTTTTAGTCGCGAAAATTAACTCATTCATGAGTTCCTTTTTCATTTAATTATCACTCATTTTTTACCTAAATCTTCATCATAATGTCCATGTCCAAGAAGCTTTGAGGACACTGGTAACAAAAAATGAATAACTTACAAAAACATGGTAGAAAAAAGGAACAAAACTTCAGCATGCAAGTCGGGGATAGAACCAGAAACTCATATAGTTCTGTTTAGTGAATTATGTTCAATGCTGTCACTCTGCCACAGTTGCCTCATGTTGTTCACATTCAGGTCCCTTCTGTCTATGTTCCATGCCTTTCCTGCACCTGTAAGCCAATCACTTATCTTGTTAGTCTCGTCAGGTGTTCCCAATCTCCTCTTGTTATATGTACCCTCTCGTATTCCTTTGTCAATCGTTAACGTTGCTACGTGGATGTTGTTGGCTTCTTGCTCCTATGTGTGTGGTGTAACGGACTCAGCCACGCCCCCGGCACCAGACTCCTCCTTCACTCCTCCCACGCGATCCCTGTCACCTGAGTACTAACACCTGCAGCCAATCACTCCCACACTACAAAGCCAGCACTCACTCTGCACACAGTGTCTGGTCTCATCATTGAAACTCGGACTCTACCAGCGCTACAAGCACTCCTAGAGACTCTCCTACTGAGCATTCCTGCAACCTTCATCCTGAGTATTCTTCTAGATCTCCGTAGTCCACTCCGAGTCATTCATCATCAACGCAACACTCAGTTAAGACTGTTTCCTCCATTGCCTCTGCCATTTACCTTTGCAATTCACTGCCCTGCACCCGTTTACTGTCTTTGTGTCCTGCCGATAATAAACCTGCTCTATTAAGTCTGTGTTTTGAGTCTTCCATTATGACATGTGGATGTCTTTTCTCCTTCCATATGTTTTCGAAGTTGCACGTTACGAGTGCTGTTTTTGTTTGTATTTAAAGTGTTTTTTGTTTTCCTTTTGACTAGAGCAAGTCTGAGTGAATCCTGCTATTTCTGCATTCTCGTTCTGCATTGCACACGTTATTGTAACACACTATGTCAATGCTTTCACCAACCCCTAATTATTTAAAATGGCGACTCAAACATTTGTGCAGTCCACATCTCCCTGTCCTCACTACTTTTCAGGTGGGGAAGCGCACTCACTATGTGTGTGTGTTGGGTGCAGAGCATGCTCGGACAGCGCGTGGGCGCGCTGACTGTAATCACTGCAGCCAGCCACCGCTGCAGGTGCTCCACTCCCGCCTAGCGGTCTTTGATACTGAGTCCGCCCAGGCTCGCGCTCCCCAGGGCTCGGATCCCGCTGCAGTCGAGGCTCTGCGGTGATCTACGTCCTGGGGTTCGCAAATGGATCAGACGGCGGGGTGTGAACAGCCTTTATCAGCCCTTTGCCGGAAGATCCAGTGCCCGTGCATGACGAGGGCTGTTAGATCTGATCAAACAGAGGCACAGACGCTGCAACGATCTATCTCTGAAGAGTTGGGCGTTGTCAGCATTAAATCCTGAGAGAAGATTCGCCACTTTTCTCTCCAGTATAGGAGTTATTCAAGGAAGTGACTCGCACGCCATGTTGACTATTTCATCCTAAGAAAATAAATAATTAGACGAACGCGCCATGTCAGCAAAAAGTATTGATAAAAAAACCTAAAAAAAACCTACACTGCTCTATAAACCCCTGAGGAATATTTCCACTCTCGTGGGCAGTCATGCATATAGGTTTCAAGAGTTTTATTTGTCACATACACAGTTATATACAGGATATACAGCTGGCAGTGAAATGTAAACAGGATAGCAGGGTTATTGCGGGGACCTCGATGAGAGCATAAAATATAAATCTATTTTTATATTATATAAATCTATTTTTATATTATCTATATATATATATATATATATATATATATATATATGTATTATATTTATAAAAGAGGCATCTGTTGCTCAAACTTTTAAAGATAAAGAAATAAGTTCCTACTGGATGCCCCTCTCTCGTCTTCTGGGCTTTTTCGGCGACACTGTTGAGACAGTCGTCAATAAGTTCTAGGAGGCTGCTAGCAGCAGGTGGCGTTCACTGTGCTACTGCCTCGTTGCTCTCAAATTAGGGGCTGTGAGCCAGCCACAGCCCCAGAATTCCTCACAATGGGAGAGTCTGAAATAGTGTTGTGTGAGAATGTAGCCAAAACTTCAGATGTTTTCGAGTTCAGTTCTATGGTTTGTCCTTGAGGGTAGATAAGGCAGTGCACAGGAAGATAGCAGACCAAGCTGTCAGGCTGACCTCCCAACCAAGAGATAGGGACAAGTTAGGGACATTAGGAAAGGTGAATGCAATTTTAATCCATTTGATGATCTTCGGTAATTTGTCCGGATCATAATCAGTCAATCAGATCTGGTCTGGTTCTACTCGTCCGGTCCGTGCAGTTCCTCTAGACATTTCGTCCAGCCTCATGGCCAGACCGGTTACAGTCCGTGAAAGTTCACTGATCTGGCTCGCGATGGAGTCCATTCTACCCTGCGTATCCGCAGTCCGGACTGCATTGTTACGGTTCAGTTCCTCAATCTGTATCACTCTCTGATCTAATTCATTCAAACAGTCACACACAACCCCGAAACATTCCTTAATTTCCACAGACAGCAGCTGGGTGAATTTGCTTGCAGCTGTCTTACCATTCTTCCAATAGGTCCGGGCAATCCCAAAGTCAAAGAATAGGAACCCCGCTATCAATAATCCAATTATATTTAAATCTTCCGCATCCTCAACGGACAGAGCCTCCAGGCACAGGACTTGCCATTTGTTCCATGGGTCCATCACGTACCCTGCAGCAAAAGTCCCGTCCGGGCAGGTGGGCTCTCCCGGGGGCGCCCTTCCTTTGTGAGAAAATCGAAAATTGCACTGATTGACCAGTTAATCAATTCCATTTCAGTATTTTCAGGAGTCCAGCAAGCAGCGGGTCAGAGAAAAAAAAGACAAATACCAGAGCGCTAGAGCACAGTGGGAGCAGAGAGAAAACACGTCTGCACTGAATGAGAGCAGTTTCAGGAAAAAGGACACTCTGTTGAGGCAAGGGGCCATAAAATATGTACCCCCTCAGACAGAAAGTCAGGCTTACAGTCGTTACTTCATCGTTCCCAAGAGGGATGGAGGATTGCGGCCCGTCCTAAATTTGCGCCTTCTAAATCACTCGTCATCAATGTTGAATTTGAACTAGATCGTTAAGGATCAGGTCCGAGGACTGGTCTGTCAAATCGACCTGAAGGACGCATATTTTCATTCCATCCTTCCACAACACAGGAAGTACGTCAGTTTCGCCTTTGGGGGGAAGGCTTATCAATATCGAGTGCTTCCGTTTGGCCAAGCTCTTTCACCTCGCACATTCATCATATGCATGGTCGCAGCACTAACCCCGCTGCGTGTCTGTTGTGTGGTTATAAAAGTTTAATTGTATCTGAAAATAATAAACCACCTACACTAAACCCTTCCCTAATCTTAACAAAGGTGTTAACAAAAACAGGCATTATATAAAAATGAATTTGCTGAAGCAACCATGGCATTTTAGTTTCCTTCAACTAGTCTTTTGTATGTTTTATTGTGTTTCACAGACAAACTGTTGCATGTCACATGAGCAACCGTGAAAGTTTACCCCTCACATATTTATTATAAGCCTCACATGTGGATCATAACATGATATTGTACAAGGTACCGTGTAACGGCAGTGTATGGAAATATCACGAAGACTAAGAAGATAAAGGTAAAAGTTTTAAATGACAAAACATAGAAGATAGGGACGATAACGGCAACAAACACTACTCCAAACAAACATTTATTGACACTGATGCTACATAGACAAGGATGAACCAAGACTGAGGGAGAACACAGAGTATACAGTATGTTCACTGGCACTAACCAAAGGAGCAAGAAACAGCTGACAAGACTAACTAGGAGCTCTTTGGTAATGCAAAATGTGTCAGTTAATGCCTAGCTTACATGAGTCACCTTCATTTATATAACACTAGAGACGGTATGAGATGGAAATGGTGACTGCCTTATGAAGGATGATCAGGAATTTCTTTAAATTTTATTATTAATTTGTGTTTAGATAAAATATACCACACTTAGCCAGCTAGAGAGAAAACTTGTGACCAATCCAGAGTGGCAATGTCACTACATGCACTCTACGGCTAGCATGCTGAGAATTCCCAGCCAAGAACAGTTGGTAATCGTACCTTGGTGTACCAGTGTAATGTATGTAAAGGCGCTTTTTTTCCAAATAACCTGTGTTGTATTGTTTATTAATACTATGTAGTACTGCTAGTTACTTTTTTTAGATAGTTGTTGAAGTACTTCAATTTATGTGTATCTTTTAGCTTGACAACCAGCAATAGCAAAGTATCTTCCACAAAATTTTTGTTCACACTACACCCTATTAGTCATGACTGTAAGATAAAAAATTTGAAGTCGCTCATTCACTTATTCAACCCTGTTTTATTTTTCAGTATTAATTATTTTTTCTTTCATTTAATAACATAGCTGCGTTTTTTCTTGTCCAGTACTTTCCAGCAGTCATTTCGGCACAAATCCTCTCTTCCATCTATCTTTCTGTCTGTCTTTCTTGTCTAAACACAGTATGTCTAAAAAAGGCCATTTGCATGCAGCAGGCAGACGTTTTAATGTTCACGTTCTCATCAAACTGTCTGGTTTAAAAGCCAGCTGCTCTAATTAGATATGGATTGCTCTGTCAGTCACTCTCTCATTGTTGTTCAACAGTGTCATTTGCTCTTCACCACAAACAGGAACAGGAAGAATTTGAACAGCTGATTAACCACAAACTGGTCTATTCAGTAATTTTTTAACAAAGAAAAGCTAAGATGAATCACTGAGCATGATAGCTTTG
The DNA here is from genome assembly GCA_037043235.1 of Rhodeus uyekii. Lineage (NCBI taxonomy): Eukaryota > Metazoa > Chordata > Actinopteri > Cypriniformes > Acheilognathidae > Rhodeus > Rhodeus uyekii. The sequence continues at coordinate 4,353,644 of JAWRVZ010000016.1, read as the reverse complement.
TTGTTTTGGTTAATGTAAATGTCCTGCTAATGATCGGCTAAGCAAGCTGAAGTGTCTGGATGAACTAAGACAGTCTACATTTCTGAGAATACTCCTGAGGTGCAGTTGTTTTTTATACGATACTAGAGTTACAGATAATGATCAATACTATGTTTTTTTTTCAGGTTATTTGTTTGGTATTGAAACCTTTCCTTCTTAATGATTCAGGTTTTTCCTTTGAAATATTAATGAGATCACTTGGATTAAGGTTGGTAATTGCATACCGAAGATTATAGACAAAGAACTTGGGTAAATTGTTGTGCTGCATGTTCAACATGGTGTAAGAAGTGTAGAAGAAAAAATCATTTTAGTACATTTACATTTATGCATTTGGCAGATGCTTTTATCCAAAGCGACTTATATTACATTCAAGGAACACATATTGAATCTGTTCTTGCTTTCCCTGTAGATCAAACCCATGACCTTGGCGTTGTAAACACCAATGCTCTATTGATTGAGCTACAGGAAAGCCTATATATTAATGTTATATATATTTCAACATATCCTATTTATGGTTTCCATAGTTATATAAATCCACATTGCCACTGAAAATTTTTAATTCTGTCTTTCAAACCATTCTCACCAAACCTGACTCGCATATCTATCTTTCTAGATTCTTTGAATTCTTTCAAACTGAGGTCCTGGCATGAAATGTATGTGGAGTGCATTAATTTTATTAAATTTAAAATTAAGGTATTTTTAAAATTTCTTTTTTATGTTTAAAAAAAAGTATATACAGCGGAGTTCACTTATCTCGAGTCATGGTTAACTCGCCAATCCTATTATGTCGACTTTTTTGAAGTGGAACCGCCAAACTCAATATTTGTCTTAGTATTTTCGATTCTTCAATGTCAATTCGTTAATGTCGCTGAAATCTAATATCTCAAGCACAAAAGAGGGACAAAATCGCCACTTCACATGGTTATTTTGTGACTAATTTGCGTACCTAGTTCACTGCGCATGCGCTGAGATCACGTTCCGCTCACTCCATTGACGTCGTTGATCTCGTCTGAGGGATAATACACTGTAGCATCCCGCACGTTTTTTTGTGATTTTGAGAGTAATGTTTGTATTTGCATTGTTGGAGAATATAATTAAAGGTTTGTATCAAGAATCGAAGGTGGTTTTACATATGCCTTTTGTTGTTAGCAAACATATACACTGTCAGTGTATGTAAATTTTTTTAGATGAATGCTGATAGCTTCATCAAACAAATCACTGTTGTGTAAAAAGACACCAAAAACTTGAGCATGTACATTCTCATTTAATATCTCACATCATGTACATCAATACACTTACATTTTTCTTTCTTGCGAGGGTTTCTGTCTTTGGTGCTCTGACAGCTGGCGCTGATAGGCTGTCTGACCTGTCAATCATGCAGGAAGATGTGATTGGCTGTGCTGCCATGAGAGCGGGCTCTTCTCATCTCATCCGATGATCAACACAAAACGCTTCTAAAAGGGATGAGCTGCACAGCGCAGCGGGAGAGACTGCCTTTTCTTTTTCTTATGATTCTGACTTGTGTATGTCTTTTATTTTGTGAATTTCGCCCACAAGCACTGTGTAATAATTGAAGTCATGTGAGCAACATTTGAAATTTGAAATGTGATCTTACACAAAGTTTATGATGGGTTCATCTATGGGTGTGGGTTAAGCCAACATTTTTTTACACAAAACCCCAAACCCGCTGGCTATATGAGCATGCAGATTTTCTGCGTCTGCGGGTTATATGTGGGAAAATATATGTTAATATATGTTATTTGGGTTATCTCGATAAATGGTTATCTCAGTGCTTTTTGCAACCCCCGAGGCCGTCGACATAACCGAACATCACTGTAGTATCTTATACTCACCAAGGCTGCATTTGTTAAATCCAACATACATTGAGCATAATTATTCCTGTCTAGAGTGTCACATGATCCTTCAGGAATCCTTCTAATATGCTGATTTGCTGATTGAGAAACATTTCAGATTATTATATAGGTTGAAAAATTTGTACTAATTAATATATATTTTTGTATTACAATTACTTTAACAGTGAGTAGATTTTTTTTGTAATTTTTTTTTGTGTAATTATAATATAGGCAGCAAATATTTTTGTTAAATATGTTTTGTTTTTACTTTTTTTTTTTCTCATACAATATAACATAAAAAATAAAAAGGCATGGCTACCTTTAAATACCTATTTTAGGGGACTTTAGAAGATTTAGATCCTTCAAAAAACAATATATCTGGCATTCTTTAGTGTCCAAACGTTTGACAAACAGTTCTAGATGAGGTCCACTGTTTTAGTCAAATATAGAACATTACAAGTAATACATAGGCTAATTAGATGGTTTTTAATTAAATAAATGGTAGGGAAGAGGTGTTGAAAGCTCTGGCTGATGGTGCAGGTGTCTCTCACACATTTCCAGATGCACAGTCTGAAATTCTGGTGTGACAGCGATAAATCACACCTTCAGTTCTCAGAGAGGCAGTGTTTTCTCGGTGCAGATGGAGCATTTGACTATCATGTTTCTGAGCATTGCTTTCACAGCGCTTAAAGAGGTGAGCCTCTAAACCATCTCTTCTCTTTGTTAATGTCCTCATCAACTCTACAGTGCCAATGCAACTTTTTAAAAGATCATCATGGAAATATTATGCAGGGCTAAAACAGTATTTTGCAACTGAATTAAGTGAGATTAAGAGTTATTCATTTGTTATCAGTGACAGAATAGCTATAGTACTGATCATTTGAGCTGGCGGTGATCATTTGAGCAGTCTGTAAAAATTAATGTTTTACTCTACTTTGCTGTGAACAGGGCATTCTATCTCAAACAGTAGATATGTAAATGTATAATTTCAGCCTTTATTTATGTTAAAGTGTCTCTGAGAGAAATTTCATTTATATTTGCTGACAAATTAGAATGAAGATGTTTTGTCAGCTGTTACAAAAGTGTACTGCTGGAACATGCTCTTGTGATCAATGCCTCCTACCCTCTCTAAGTGCTGTTTATTGATTCAAATCTGCTTTTCAATGGCCACTAGTTAGGACATTGAATTAAAACTGCTCATCAGTCTGGTACCTATCAATTTATGGATTAGCAATCACAGCATATTAGTGTTTGGTTGTACTGTCATTAATATAATATATGAGCTTCACTCACTAATGTTTTTTTTTGTATACTATAAACTAATTGCCTTTGTATAAAACAATTTGGGACAATCCAATGAAGTCAAAGTACAATATTTTTAGCACAATGTTCATTTAGCTTAAATAATAACCCTGCTATTCAACACATATTTTTAGAAGGATGACTAATACTCAGAAATGCTCAGATATACGGAGCCCCTAAAGGGACATGATGAAGGACAAAAATGTAAAATGGGAAGACATAATTATATTTCAAGGGAACTTGCGCTACGTCGAAACGCTAAGGGACTGCCTTGTCATGTAGTCTTGTTAAGCACTGTGAAATCGATTAAATGTTGCGGGTCGATGACATCATGAACCAGAATCATAAAAGGGTATCGGAAACCAGGAGTGGCACCTTTAAGTATCTTTATCAAGTTCCATGTCGGTTGTTTGTGTGATAGTTGGTGTGTGTGTGAGTGAATATAATTTCCTAGCTAGGTTAAAAAAGACCAAGGACCACACTACTCATTTAAAAGAGAATGGCAAAACAACAAGCATTTAGACCTCGCTATATTAAGGGCATATATACTCTTGTGAGTAACGTGCTTGGAAGTGGAGCATGCTCGGTGAGCGCTTGAGGGCACTGGCTGTGAGCACTGCGAGCATTTCACTCCACTCCACTCCTGCCTGGCAGTTTTCTCTGACGCCGCTCAGACTTGCATTACTCAAGGCTCGGGTCCCGCTGCTGCTGAGGCTCAACAGCAATCTATGTCTCGGGGTTTGCAGACGGATGTGGTAGCGAGATTTGAGACAGGCCCCGACCCATCTCATCCTTCCGGGTCTCTGCTTGGACCCGGAAGCAGGCTCTTCATCGGATACTTCCAACTAGGAAGAGGCTTCAGTACTTCAAGGAGCTCCGAGGAGGTGAACATCCAGCTCATGAGGAGCTAATCAAGGTTGTGACTCGTGCAGCCTCAAGGCTGAATATCGACTGGCCTACTGAGACCAGTAACTCGGAAAAGTAAATTGGACAAACATTACCTGCCTGCACAGGTCCATCCCCAGCGTTGGGCTTTGCTATACTTCCTGGACCTCCATGCTGAGTTCTACAGGCCTGCCAGGCGGATCTGCTCGGGAACATTGATGAGGGCGGCAGCATTGGGCCAGAGGCAGTAACGGAACTTCACCAAGCCACAGATCTCTCTCTCCAAGCCACTAGGGAGATGGCCTCCTTCATTGGCCATGCATGTCTGCTCTGCTGGCTACGGAGAGGTATCTGTGGCTCAACTTAACTGCCACCAAAGATAGGGACACTCTTGGACACCCCTCTGTTACCTCCAGGCCTTTTCAGCGACTCAGTCAAATCTGTCGTAAAGAGCTTTCAGGAGGCTGCTAAACAACAGGTGGATTTCAGGAAGCTACTGCCTTGCCAGCCTCAAGCTGAGCCTGCAAGCCAGCATCAGCCTCACAGCTCTTCATATAGGGCAGCTCAGAAGCAGAGTATTGTGGGAGCAGACATCCAGGGGCTGAGGCCCAGGGATGGAAGCACCACACCGAGGTTTGAGAACAGATTTTGGAGAAATCTGTCACAACTAGATCTGTTCACGTCTGAAGAAACAACCCAATGACCTCTATGGTTTTCTCTGACTCATCAGCTGCTCCCGGGAGATCTGGAGAGAATTCACCAGGAAAAGGTCCATCTCACACTTATTGCCCCATTCTGGCTGGGCAGAGTGTGGTTTACGAAACTAGTATCCCTCCTAGACAAAACTAGTATCGCTCCCTAGTCTCCTGGGAGATTCAGGAGGAACCTTCTCTCCCAACCAGCAGGCTCGATTCTTAATGCCTGCCCAGAACTGTGGAAACTTTTGGCTTGGCCTTTGAAGGGGGCCCAGCTCTTAGAATCCGGTAAGTGCTCCACTCCAGAGCTCCCTCCACAAGACAACTGTATGTGTGTAAGTGGAAACTATTCAGTTCTTGGTGTAGCGAGAAGCAGGTGAACCCAGTTACCTGCTAGATTGGCAATATGCTTGAGTTCCTGCAAGAAAGAGTCGCTGCAGGGCTGTCTCCGACCACCTTGAAGGTTTGCATGGCTGCCATAGCCGCTTACCATGTACCACTGGCAACACTATTGGCATTCACTCGTTTCCACTTTGAGTACCACGGCTTGTCTCAGGCTTCCTTTCAACCTATCGAGGAAGTTCCAATCAAGTTCATCTCTCTAAAAACTTCAGCAGGCCCACATCGTTGCAGTGATGCTGGCATTGTCATTCCCATAACGTTTTTTTAACGAGGCTGGTTCCCCTAGTAGAATTTCTGAGAGCATGGGTGTGTCTTCCAGAAATCTCTCAGTGGGTCCTGCACATTATAAAGAAGGGTTATTCAATCCAGTTTGGGTCTTGTCCGCCCAGGTTCAACGGGGTTCTTCCCACGGTGGTGGACCCCGAGCAGGCTCTGGTAATGGAGCAGGCTCTCTACTGAGGAAAGGGGCCATAGAACATGTACCCCTCCTTGGACAGAGAGTCAGGCTTTTACAGCCGTTACTTCCTCGTTCCCAAGAAGGATGGAGGATTGCGGCCCATCCTGGATTTGCGCCTTCTAAATCGTTCTGTCATGAAGTTCAAGTTCAAAATGCTGACATTAAAAAAAATAGTGATGCAGATCAGGTTCGTCACTATCGATCTGAAGGACACATATTTCCATATTTCCATCCTTCCACAACACAGGAAGTACCTCAGGTTCGCCTTTGGGGGGAAGGCGTACCAATATCAGGTACTTCCGTTCGGCCTGGCTTTATCACCCCGCACCTGTGCGAAATGCACGGACGCAGCACTAACCCTGTTGCGTCTCCAAGGCATCAGAATGTTAAACTACATTGACGACTTGCTGATTCTGGCCCAGCTGCCACAGCTAGCGGTTCAACATCGAGATGTTGTTCTCGCACACATGAGAGTGCTGGGGTTGAGGTTGAACGCGAAGAAGAGTGTGCTTTCTTCTCTTCAGAGAACCACCTTCATAGGCGTTGTATGGAATTCAGTTTCAATGACGGCACGGCTATCCCCCGCTCACATCAATTCGATCCTATCAACCATGAAGAAAGTCAAAATAGGCCAGTCCATCACTGTAAAACACTTTCAACGAGTATTGGATCTCATGGCAGAAGCTGATCCTGAGGGATCGTTCCGCCCAAGGTCAATGGCACAAACACCAGTTACCTGTCACATTGGCAAAGTGCTGGAGTTCCTGCTGGACAGATTCGCTGCAGGACTGTCCCCATCCACCCTGAAGGTCTACGTGGCTGCCATAGCCGCTTACCATGTACCTCTGGGTGGCATGATCATTGGCAGAGACCCCCTCGTTACATGCTTCCTCCGTGGGACTATTAGGCTGAGGCCTGTGGTACAGACTAAGGTTCCTACCTGAGACTTATCCCTGGTCTTTCAGGGGTTGTCCCAGGCACCTTTTGAACCTTTGGATGAGGTTCCCCTGAAGTTCCTCACCTTAAAGACATTATTTTTGTTGAGTATTACATCGCTAAAAACTCACGTGGCCAGGTCTTTTTTACTGCAGGCCTTCTGCCCTCCGCCCTTTGGTGACCAGGACTGGGAATTAAAGAACAAGGTCTGTCCAGTGCAAGCACTGGACACTTATGTCCATAGGTCTGCCCCTTTGGGGTAAGTCAGACCAATTATTTGTTTTCTTCAGGACCCCCCTAAGACCCCTCGACTATCCACCTACTTTAAGCAGGTGGATAGTCGAGGCTATCACCCTGGTTTATGAGTCGGCCGGATCCCCTTCGCCTCTTAGGATCCGTGTCCACTCTACTAGGAGCGTGGCTGCCTCTAAGGCTGCTATATCAGGTGTTTCACTGTCTGATGTTTGTGATGCGGCACGTTGGTCCTCCCCGCACACTTTTCTGAGGTTATACCAGCTTGACTTCAACGCCGCTCTGGGAACACGGGTCCTCTCGTAGTGAGCTATGAGACACTCGTCGGCCTTTGTCACTGAGGTGGCATTGGTATATCGTTCCCCAAAGCGTTCGACGCAGAGCGAGTTCCCTTGAAAGGGACCGTCTCAGGCTACGCATGTAACCATAGTTCCTGAAGAGGGAACGAGATGCTGCGACTTTGGCCTCAGCTCCTTGCGCCTTCCGGGCTTGCTCAGACACCTTTCTAAGCTGCGGCACTGGCTTCCGGCGCCTCTTTTATCACCCTGGTTCGTGACATCACCGACTTGCGGCCGTCACTCACACTCGGTCATTGGATCGTTGGATCGTTATATTGTTAGCACATATTGTCATTAACACATATTGTGCTTCGCGAGATATCGCCCAAGTATTCCCCAAAGCGTTCGACGCAGTGTCTCATTCCCTCTTCAGGAAACTATGGTTACATACGTAATCTTAACATACGTAAATTGTATCTTTGACAGCACATTATGATGGGATCATTTCAACACATTTTTTTATGTTTTCGTTGTCTTGGAATAATGCATTTGAGCAGTGATCATAAACTGGCACTAGAATCACTGCAGATCAAACAAACCTTGTGTGCAGTCATGAAAGCTTAAGCTTAAATTAACACAGGCTGTGGTAACATGAACTTGGCTTGCCTGAATGTCACATTGCTGTTGTAGATCACACCAGATAATGGAGCAGATCAATATTTAAATTCATGGAAATCATTTCAAAACCTAGATTTATCTTTTCCCCCTTTCCAAATATATAAGCCCTACAGCTGACACAGGCGTGCAGATATATTTGACAAAGCAGATTTGATCGATGATCATGATTTTAGAACTTCTCTGCATAATCTCTTGGCAGGAAACCAAAGAGTGTTATAAAACCCACCACAATGTCTTTATCTTCCCTCATGACACTCCTGTACTGCCGTGCTCAGCTCTCCCTAAAAACCCTGGTGCTGAATACCAAGCGGACACTATTTATTTATTTATTTTTAATAGAAAACTCCACCTGCTTTGACTGCTTTGGACTACAACATATATTGTGCAGGATTTACTATAATTTTTTATTAAGGTTAATGTGCTGAGACATTCCAGACTGTAAATATTACTTACGAACAAAAACAATCAGCAAACAATTCACTCAAAAAATATATTCAAACTGTACAAATAGATATTATCAGTTATGGCAGTGTTGTTCTTGCTGAAGAAAATCAATTGAAGAAAGTTTAGTGAAGAATAGTTTGTAGTTTCATCATGCAGAAGAAAGCTTTAAGTCTCACAAGGAGTTTGTAGGCTGCTCTGCCTACAATTCCATTGTTACATTAATTATACCTTACTCTAAGGTCACAGTATGCCATTACTTAAAAGTTAAATGATTCTGATTGGCTAAGAAAAAAATTATTAATCTTCCACACAAAGACATAACATCAGTAGCATATCTCCATCCATCGACTTCTGATGTTTGGACTGGATTTAGGCACAAAATGACCTTCCTGATCATCACAGGGCGTCTGCCAGTCTCCATTGAAAATCTGCTCATCCTGCACCAAGCTGCAGACCTGAACAGAAAGATTAACACACACACACAAATACACAGTCTCTCCAAGGTTGAAGTTGGTGCTGGTCAACCTATCAACCGGAGATTTCCAAAACCATTCGGATAACTCATTCTCTTTCTGGTGAAAAACACAGACAATTTCAATCCTACACAAACTAACACTTCTAAAATGATGGACCGTCACGTATTACATGGGTTATGATGACCTCTGGGGCCCTAGCTGTCTGAGTAGCCAGAGGAACAGACATATGGATGGTCAAATATGTGAGGGTCTTCTCTAATACAGGCAAATAGAATACTGACATCAGAAGAATATTTGAGCAATTAAACAATACTATGGTTGTCTATAAGCGAAAATCATTTAGAATCATTTAATGAGAAAAATAAGTATTCAAGATATTGGTTATTTATTTAATACTGAGCTTATAATCATGCCAATCATTATAATAGAAATAAGAGAAGGAAAAGAGAAAAAAAAAATTATATATATATATAAATAGAAGAGACAAGGGATTTTGATTATCTCTCTTCAGGTTAGTCCCATCCTCTGAAATCCTCCACCTACTACAGGATTTATGTCCATTTATGCAGCATATCTTATATGCTGTAGAGAATCTAGCACAAATGGGGCAGGATTTATGCACAACCTGTTATAATCAAATATGCACATAAATCAACCATAAAAGGGAAATATACTGTATATATTGATAATTAATCATAATGGAGTACCGTAAAAGAAATTATGAATACAGTGATCACTCGTTTATTGGGGTTAATGGGGACAGAACCCCCTGCAATTGGTGAAAATTTGCCAAGTAGGATTGAAAAATCCCCCCCCCCAAGGAATTTCCGTGTATGTGTGTAAGTACCAGAATGTTCAAAATATGTATATTTATACTTTAAATATATTTTATTTAAATCTATTTAATTATAAAACCTTAATATTATGTATTTACTATCTCTCTCTCTCTCTCTCTCTCTCTCAATCAGTGCTTATCTGAGTGCCCTTGTGTATGTACAAAGCCTCTAAGAGAGTTTCTCTCTTTGTCTGGCATCCTTGGAAACCGTTTCTCTCGCATCACGGTGAAGCAGCACTGCTTTCCGCAATACGGCTGCCGATATGGCAGTATTTTTCAATCTTTATTTTTCAATCAATATTTTTGAAAAATCCGTGATGCACTGAGGCCGCAAAACTTGAAATATCTATTCTGGTGGTGGTGCTGACTTGAGCTTTTTGAGCTGTGTTGGGCAGAGTCAGAAGTTTGTCCTGGCGCAGTACTTCTCTGGTGGGTCCTGTTCAGGGAGCTGTTTTACTCATGCTAGAAGCTCTTGTAACTCTGAGGTAGGCATGTTCGGCCATCCCAGTGCAGCTTCCAACTGACACCTGTGTGAAGGAGTATGTTGTTGTCGACAGCTGTTGGTCCTCCTGCAGCATTTGCAGGATGATGTCTTTGAGTGTTACTACATGTGTCATTTCAGGGTTTGTCTGACATAAGCTTTTTCCTTCTGCGACTGCAGAGGCCTTCAGGAAACTAGTGGGTGAAGTGTTGAGTGAAGGACTTTGGATTCTTCACCATCTTTAGATGGTGCTGTTGATGTATCAGTTCTCTTTGGACAAGGTTGAGCTTGTCTCAAATGCTGCTGTTGTGTATGGGTTCAGACTTCACCTCAGTGTTGGGGTGAGTGACATTGATCAGCTGGAACCTCACCCCCCTTTTCTCAATTCTCAGTTCCAGTTCTGGATCTAGGGTGAAGTCTGGGAAAACTCACACAAGTGGCAGTGCCATGGTGGTGGGACATTATCTTTGATTTACTGTTTGGAAGTGGCAGCCAAACAGATACCCTCTGATGTACTCTGCCACATCACACTGCATGCCATGCCAGTATGCCACTTGTTTCAAGTGTCTTTGATGCCATGGTGTATGGTACATCGTGGGCATATGTTGGCATGACCACCTTTTGGCACTGTGGCACCACTAGCCTTGTTGTGTGTTTGCTTTCACATGCAGCATGTGTTTGATGTTGTCCAGCTGTTCAAATCAAGGGGCTGTAGTGAGTTCAGAGGTAGTGATAATGTGGTTGTGTGGTCTGAGAGGTGGTTGAGCACAGCTGGCATGGATGTGTAAGAGTCTGGAAGGCCAGCGTAAGTGGCTGTGATGCGGGCACTTTTGACAGAGGAGGTTGCATGTAGTGAGCTGCAATGCTAGGGTGGGTGGGTTGGAGGTGACCATAGAGTGCCATGGAGAGCATCAGTCTTGTCGAGCGCATCAGTTTGGTCAATCAAGTCTTGAAACCAGGTTCAATAGGTGTCTTTTGGTTGGTGTTGGATGGGTATGGTGCATGGACAGACCAGAACTCGAAGGTAATGACTCACTCTGGGATGCAGATTTTAGAGGAACAGAGTTTTGAAGTTGAAATCCTCCTCCATTCCTGGCTCGTTCAATGCTCCAAAGTATGTTTGTCCCAGTCAGTTGTAGTATGCTTGTGGGGTTTCTAGTCAGCCCTGATTAAGATTCACAGTGGCAATGAACCCATGTTCTGATTTGGGTCAAAAAAACTCTTATCAAGGCCTGTCGCAACTGCTGGTTGTCTGCCTTGACAGTTTCTGGTTGCCGACCTAGAAACCTGCGCACCTCCCGGCTTGATGTGATTCTGAGCAAATACAATCTGTCCCTTGTGGTCACATTGTTCACAGTTTGCAAAGTAAAGTCTATGCCATTCAGGTAAGTGTGCACGTTGTGGCCTCTTGCTGGGTTTGGGATGAAATTCTGGGGATGTTTCCAGCCAGCTTGTCCAGTTCTTTGGGAGCTGTGCCATGCCTTGTGGCATAGATCTCTTGAAAAGTTTCCCACCTGTTTTCTGCAGACTGGGATTCGGGGGTGCTGGCTGGTGACATTTTGAGCAGTGGGCTTCCAACTTAAACTATTTAGAGAGTTGTCATGACTGAAATACTAAAATAACATATGTTTGTTAGAATGGAAGAGATAAAATGGTGAAATATAGCTGCAAGCAGCCATGACGGGGCCAAGCACAAGGAGGGCATTAAATGTATTGTCGACATGGCTGGCAGAATCAGACCAATGGCAGTAAAGCATCTAAAGACGTGTCAATATGACTTCATTCTAAATGGCTGATAAATCATCAATAAGGTCTTTAGTAATTTGATTTAACGGTTTATCACGTTCGACCAACAGGCAGTGCTGTAACCAAACTGATGTGTCAAATCATGTGGTATGTCCAGAGTGAGGTGACAATGACACATGCAAAGATTGGTGTCAATAGGGTAAAGCATTGCTGACATAGAGCACTAAAGTCATGTGTTTGTTAAGCATAGCATTTCATGACAAAATTCTAAATAACCGACGCTCAAAATGGCCAATAGGGGACAATTTGGTATCGCACGACTCAGCATGATGCACTGAATCTAAAGAGACCAGTTTCAGGACTTTTGGCTAAAGCGTTCAGAAGTTAAGAGCAAAAGTGTTACTTTTTAAATATCTTCAGACCACTAGGGGGCACTGTGTCAAAACTCAGCAGGTAGCTTCATATCATGATTGCCATGACACGCACCCAGTGTGGTCAGAGTACGCTAATATGTTGCAGAGATATAGCCTCGATTTCATTTTGTTTGCTATTTTGTCGAGTTCTTTCAATTCTTTATAAAAAAAAAATTCCTAAGCGAAACAACTTGATTTTAATAACTTTTTGTCAGCATGGTCGGAAGATGATACAATTAAATTTTGGTGAAAATCGGACAAACGGTCAGGGAGGAGTTCGAAAAAGTAGGTTTTTAAAGAAACAAAATATGGCAGACAGGAAGTTTAGCCAACTATGACAAATTTGATATCTGTGTTCTCAGCTTGAACCAAGGAACATATTAAGACAATTTGTTTTGCCATAGGTTAACGTAATCAAAAGTTATTTGCATATTTGTAGATTTGGTTATAATTTTTGACCACGAGGTGGTGCTGCCCCGAAACTTTTTGTGTCATATCAGGCCAAGGTGCCGAAGACACATGCCAAGTTTCGTGATGATATGCCAATGTGTTCGTTAAATATAGTATTTTATGACAAAATTAAAAATGGCCGACACTCAAAACAGCCAATAAGAGAAAATTAGGTATCACACGACTCGGCATGATGCACTGAATCTAAAAAGACCAATTTCATGATTTTTGGCCAACGCGTTCAGGAGTTATAGGCAAGAATGTAATTTTTTCATAACTCCTGACCACTAGAGGGCACTGCGCCAAAACTCTGCAGGTAGCCTCAGATTATGATTGATGTACCACACACCAAGTTTGGTCAGAATACGCTAATGCGTTGCGGAGAAAGCCTAACTTTCATTTATGCTGCCCTTTCATGAAATTCTTTCATGAGTTATATGTAAACGGTTCGACAAATCAACTTTTTATTATTTTTTGTCAACATGGTGTGGAGATGATGTGGTTCAATTTCCGTGAAAATCGGACGAACGGCCTTGGAGGAGTTCGAAAAAGTAGTTTTTTTGTAAAATTCAAAATGGTGGAGACATTTTGGAAAATGACGCCATAGGGTACAATCAAATCATCTTGATCCAAGGAATTAGATGACAAAAGAATTTAGTTTCTAGAACATACGATTCAAAAGTTATTAACGTAAACGTGAGTGCAACTTTGGACAGTTGGTGGCGCTAAAGAGATTGAGTTAGAGACTTCAAATTTCATTATTTTCCCACAAACGGTTCTATGGCCTGCCATAGACTTCCATGGCAGAAGAAAAAGAACCGGAACAAAAACAATAGGTGCCTTTTTCACCTTCGGTGCTTGGCCCCTAAATAGGTGCCTTTGCTCCTTTGGTGCTTGGCCCCTAATGAAGAAAAGTAGCCCTATTTGGACAGTTTGACGTTAAACGTCAAATATATTCATAAATGTGATGAACTACACCTGTGAATGAATACCAGTGGCACCAACATTACATTTTATCATTCAGCAAAAAACATTTTGTGCTAACATTGAGAACATCATGAAAGAACAGATAACACTTTAACACACTATTCTATTAACTTTACTATAGAATCATGTTTGCTCAAAATTTTAAGGAAATCTTATCAGAACATTTCCCAAAGTTCTGAATATGATCCCTATTACCTGGTCAGGAAACATAGCTCTTAGAAATAACTTTTTTAAGGTTGCAGCTTGTTTTTTTTCTTGTCAGTAAACACACTTCGGTGACATTAATTGTTGCGTGGTGGTGAGAGAGCCTGGTGATCCTCTGACAGTTGGTCCTGAAAAATAGTCTTTATAAAAATGGTTGACCGAAAATGTTCCCTTAGTATAGTTACGTCTCATAAAAAAAAAAAGTCAAAATTGGCTACACTAGATATTTTATGCTTTAATTGACAGCTCCCCTCAGCTTTAGATACACCTATAAAACTTACAGTAATTACACATCAAGCACCTGTAGGCAGCAGATAATTCCTGTGGCCCTCTTTTCTGAAAATTACATTAATTAACTACACAAGTTGAGCATGGCTGAATAACTGCAGGACCAGTCAAGGATGAATCCTAATTATCACATCAACTTGTCATATTCAGTCAAACAAGCTTTTTTTCTTTTTTGGCATAAATTCTTTTGGTAGATGAATCTTTTCAGATTGTGGCAAAGAGCAAGGAATATTGGAGTCCTTTGACAAGTACTGCATGCGTGGCTTTGTTAAAATAAGATTCTTAGAATGATTGACATATGCATACTTCTTCAAACAAAATATATATTTATCTCAGTATTTTCCCAAAGAGATCTTAGATCTTAGATATTTCTCATGCGTACTACTTTTCATCTGACCCCACAACCTGTTTTGCCTTTTTGTTGTCATTGCAGCTGTACTGTGAGCTTTGCAATTCTTTAATAAAGAGAAAATGTTTTAGAACTGTCTTTATTGTTATCTTTATAGTTAGCATCCTTGTTGTGAACGGGCCTTTAAGCAATATTGTACTATTTTACTTAAGTTACTTTCCCCAACACATTTTTTTTAATGACATGTTTATTTACAATGTTTTGTCATCAAAAATACTAAAATGAGAACATCTCCTTATGAACTTCAATTGTAATTTGAAAGTAATGACTCCAACATCACAAGAAGAAATGTAAAAGAGACACATAAACGGTACGTCATCTACTTCTTATCTGAATGAATCGCCTGGAGGAAGGCCCGAAGCTTACTAAAGGGATGCAGTGTCTCCTTTCCTGTTCTCAGGGAATCATGGTTACAATGATAACCTGATATGTTCCCTTTCAAAAGGGAATTCAATACTGTGCCTCCTAGCGGTCGTTTTGGAGAACAGAATACCAATACCGCCATGCTGAAGTACGTGACTGCACTTAATAGGCTAGCGCCAACATTCAGTTACCCCCAGTGAACTGTCCCCGTGATCTGCAGTGGGCTGGGGTGTCAGGGTTGTGTCACTTCGGTTTGTTGTCTATGTGAGAGCGTGTGGATTCAAGTCACGCTCTTTCTTGTCTGCATGCTTTCATGTGGTTCATGTCACACACAGTTGGTGTGTTTACTAACTGCACTGTCTCGTCATGTTTCATTTGTACACGCGGCGATGCACGTCTGCATCGGCTGCATATTTGTGTTGTGTCATGGTGAAACCCTGCCCGTATTGTTTCCCTGTTATCATTCATTTGCCCCAGCTATGCCCGCTCTTTATCTCCCTCGTGTGTTCCCTATTTAATCCCTTCTGTTTTGCTGTCCTGCATCTTGTCGTTGTCATGGTTGACTGTTCCCTGTGTCTGTTTCCCCTGATCAATGCAGCGTTTCATCCGGTTTGTTTGTTTTACTCGTTCATGTACAGTTTTCTTGTTTAGTTATGGGTTTCCCCCTAGGATGACTTTTCTTTTGTGTGTTTGTTTATTTTGTATTATAATAAATCCTTCTAACCTGCACTATTGAGTCCTCGCCTTGTTCACCCGTGAGCCACCCATGACATGGGGCTACTGGAGAAAGAAGGCCTCAAGGCCTAGTGGACCCTTGTACATACCGTTGTCAAGTTCATTGTCATGGTTGGATTAATGCTTCAGACACGTGTCATACCAGAGGTATTCCCCAAAGGGATATTCCCCAAATACCCCTAGGGGACGCGGCATTTAGTTCCCTTTCGAAAGGGAACATGTCTGTGAGTAACTACATTGCTCTCTGCTGCAAGTTTATGTTGTAAATGTAAATATGTGACATTTTCCATGACACAAACAGACACCTCACCTAATCTTCGATGCATGTAAAGCTATGGAGATCTTTCAAAAAGCACAATATGGACACTTAAGTAAAATTAAGTACAACATCATACTATAATATGTTTAGCAGCACCTTATAAAGGTGTTATTAATATCATGAAAACACAACTGCATTTATTTCAAGAACATCTAGGGCGATTTCTGCAGCTGGGAGCCAAAAGAGATTAATCAGATTGCTTTGGAGGAAGTGCACTGCAGTAACAGTGCAAACACAAGAGGGTCAGCAGTCCTTTTACAGGCCCGCTGTGTAGAAACAATTTATCCTTCAGATTCAAGTGCTGGCCCTGCACTAGTCACTATAAATAACACTGTAATAGAGAAATAAATCAACTCACTGTTTAAAGCAAGTACATACATGTCTGAGTGAATGTAATTGGAGTGTGTTATAGTATAACAAATATATTGCATTCTCAGAATCTCACAATTAGAATAATGTAATTAATGCAGCAAGTAGCAGATTGTAACACACAAACTCTCAGTTTAATCTTGTAAACTTTTGGTTTTAGTAATTAGGTCACTTTCAGTGGTTTTGTGTGTGTGCATAATTTCTGAGTTTCTAAATGCACCTTTAGGCACATTTCTAAACCACCTCAGAGTTCTCAGATGTTCTGTACTGCCTGCCGCCATCCTTGACTTTGGTTTTATGTTTGATGTCTGTTTGTCTGTCAAAGAGGACTTGAATTGGCCTTAAGCACCATGTTGGTTTTCAACGGTCAATGCAGTTTCTACTCGATGCTTATAAGCAGCATTTTAATGTCTCTCTCTCTCTCAGTCTGTGGCTGTGCACCAGCTTATTTCTCCCCCCATTTATGTGATTTATTGTATAATGATCCCTCAGGTGTTAATGTGTGTCACACACACAGTAATTCATTCATATTTACGCTAGTCAGCAGCACTTGAGATGAGGAATGGGCCAGTGGGGACTAGCTTAAGGTAATGCGGCAGAAATAATATTTTTTGGATATTTGATGTTTTGCCAAAAAGCACTTTAACTTCTCCAAAATTTATTTTTGACTAAAACATTTGGTTTCAAATTAATCTAGCTCTACGGCAATGAAAACTTATGGGGAGATCACAGCCAAGGATCACAAAGGATTTTAAAAGCACATAAACAAACTTTAATTAGTGGATTTTATAAATTATGGTCAGATTTAACATTAAAACTGTACCCAAAAAAATAGCTCTAATACAATAGGCTTTATTTTGGAAGACAGTTGAATGAAGACAAAATGCAAGTATATTTCATTCTTATGTATGTATGATGCATACAGAGTTGAAATTACCAGGTCCAGTCTCATGTAAACACACTCAGGAAAACAGCTGGGAGAAAAACTGGATTTGTGTCAATATGTATATGTATGTCAGCCCGTTATCCATTGTATGATATTTGGCTGTTCCGGACAAAAGATGACCAATGGTGGTGATTTCTGTGGACTTGGCTCCTACACGGAGGTCCTATGTTGAATAGGGAATAACGTTCAAAGACGGCTTTTGCCACGGTCAGTGTCAGTTCTTTGTTGTTTTCCGGGAGGGCATTGAAGTGGGCTCGCCCGAGACCGCTGTTCCCTGAAGTACACAAGGTGGTGGGGTTGGCAGAACAGCTTCCTAAGGGATATGAGGAGAGATGGGCATGACAGGGGAGAATGACATTCGCTTTCCTTTTATGGTAATGCAAATACATTCACTCCAACCTCATCCAGGTCTCCTAACCGTGCTCTTTATTGTCTACTAATGAGGAAAGTGTGATTATGCACTTTAAACTTGGTT
Organism: Rhodeus uyekii; assembly: GCA_037043235.1. Classification (NCBI taxonomy): domain Eukaryota; kingdom Metazoa; phylum Chordata; class Actinopteri; order Cypriniformes; family Acheilognathidae; genus Rhodeus; species Rhodeus uyekii. Next base: position 4,335,927 of record JAWRVZ010000016.1, on the reverse strand, counting down.
GGAGGCCACTTTCATCCACAGTTTGGCACCTCGATGCAGAGATCGGGGGGAAAAAATGAAAAGTCTGATGGGAAGTTCGCCCCACTCTTGAGGGCAGGAATGCTAAAATTATTTTTTCTTATGGGCTGAGCATCTTTCTTTCACATATGGCGCTTACTGAAGACACATAAGCTGCCACTGCCGGGCTTTGGCATACCTTTATACCTTCCTGGTTCATTACGTCATCCTGTCTCTGACATACATTCACACCATTGATTCAATTTCAAACATTCTTCATGACTGTAACGATGTGGTGCTGGTGTGCGAGGAACCACGAAGAGGAGAACAGGATCGAAATCAAAACTCATTTAATAATAAACAAAACAAAAGAAGCACATCTGTGCATAAACTGAACTGAAATAAAACTCTAACAAGAACTAGGGCAGGAGAACAGATGACATCCACACACGACTAACCTCAACATTACAATATTAACAACTGACAAACACAAGGGAAATGCAAGAGTGATATATACACAAGGCAATCACAGACACCTGGGAGACTAACGATTAAGTGATTACATGACAGGTGCAGGGAGTGAAACAATGACCCGATAGACAGTTCACGAGTTCACACTTTCAAATGATTCAGGAGCAATAAATGATAAGCATATTTGACGTGCTGTCCGAGGAGAGGGCTCTGAGCTCGGTATTTAGCCCGAACCTAGAGCACTCCCCCCGTATCCTGACTTTGGTAGGAATGATTAAGTGTGAGGAGTTGGGGTGGTGGAGGGATGCCGAAAAATGTCGAGATATGTGGGTGAGTCAAAACATGTCTATTTATGCACGTTTCCTCCCCTGCTGATAGGATGAGGTGTAATTGCTGATGACGTGTTGCTTGCGTTAATCCTTTGAACATGCTCCTCCCGAACTTTGTTAATAAAACATCATGAAGTGAAACAATGACAAGACTGACAGGAAGTGACAAAGATGACCCAGACAGACAGACAGGTGATGCCTAAAGGGCCAGTGACACAGAGGAAACTCATGAATCACGCACGAATTACGCACATCTGCGCGGAGCGTGCGTCGTATGCGTATTTCGTCGGTGGAATGAAGGTGGACCATCAGTGATTGTAAGTGAATGTGCGTTGAAGGCAGTTTGTGCGTGATTTTGAGTTTTGAACGGTTAAAACATTTTCTGACGCACGACTGTGCGTCGGTGTGCGTTATACATGAGTCGGTGTACGTAGTTTATGCGTCGAGAATGTGTGACTATTCGCGGGACACGCGTCGGCCGTCAGTTCTTATGAGTCGGAACTGGTTCGAAACCGCGCACGTTCATTGACGCCCCACCTTCATATCACTCATGAACGGCGCACGTATCACGTTCATTCCACTGACAATGTGGATTCTGAAAGTGCTTGTTCATTGTTTGGACACGCTCCGTCAGTGATTCATGCGTCGGACGTGCGTCGAATGTTCGTGGAATACTTTGGTCAATTTCTCAACGCACAAGCACGCACAAACCCAATCTGTGCGTGTTTTGTGAGTGATTTGTGCGTGATCGGCTGTGTGACTGGCCCTGAATTTACATGAAACTTGAAGTGCAACTTTTTAAAACATAAGCACAGAACGTGGAAATGAGAGCAAAGGGGAGAAGAGCACAAGCGTGGCACAAAAAATACAATATGAGCAGAAAATGGGAAAAAACACAGAAGAATGAAAGCAAGGAAAGCATAATATTTAAGAACATACAAACAAGTTTAAGTTTTGTGCACAGCATCGTTTTTAATGCATTTAAAGTTTTGATTCATGCTTGTTAAATGCACTTAATTTTTTTGATTTACGCTTATTATTTTTCATAATTGACCACAGTACTTTAGGCGTGAATTTCGTCCCATAGAATTTCAATATCTGCATACAATTTTTTTTTTCATGTCAATCTATTATTGTAGTAACAAGTAAAGTCACCTAATTGTAGTCACCTAAACCTAACTATAAATTACATGTAAAAAAAATATATATATTTATTCATCATTGTGAATGCTGTTCGAACAGTCTCTTCCAGTCTAAGTGCTCAAAAAAATGTTGACAAAAAAATGTTGCAAAGCAGATCAGACTTGACAGATATGAAACTCTGGCTATGTGAGACTAAAAGTCAGGGAACAAGAGCACATTATTGGTTGCAGGAATTTATTATAGCTTTACTGGATCACTTTAAGAAAAATCCCATTACTAAGATGTTTTATAATGACATTTGACCCACTGTTAAGAATTAGAAGGTAAAACATATAGCTGACTGATTAAGACTGTTATAGTGAGCTTCATGTTGTCTATAATAACGGATCAAATTATCTAATTAGGCAAATGGGGCTGCTGGTAACGTCAATGCGTAGGGGCCACGTTTCATTATTCTAAATGACTAATACTTCAGTGACCCCTGTGTGAGGCACATATTCACGTCTTTGGCGCCGTGATGCTGTTAGAATATTAGTCCTTGCTAAAGAGACAAAGTAAAGAGAGAGCGTACAAGACATTGATGGACAGGCATTAATGAATGATGTAAGCCAGCAGTTATCAGCAGCCAATTGCAATGATGTAATGCTTACTTGTGTAATGCGGTTAAGGTCATTGTTCTACACTACGAGCTAATGGAAACTACACATACAGATTTGAATAATCTAAAAAGCCTGATCCTGCGAATTGTTGGTGACAGTTTTGGAATTTCAGGGAGGAAGTCTTCGGTAGCTTTGTCAGAATAAAAAAGGCAGATTTTATGGGTTGTTGTGATCAATAAGGGCCATCGAACCCGATCAAGCTACTGGATTAACATTATGTTCTTAGTAAGCTGTGAAATGAAGTCACAGAGTCAAGTGGAGTGAGCAATCAGATTGTGCTGACACAGAAAATGTCTCCTTGAAGAGATGTTGGAGTCCACTTGAAGTGTGTGGCAGCTCCCTGACATTTCAATGAAGGCAGTACTTCTCTCTGCCTCTACAATTTAAACATAAAAACTATTAAAACCTTTTAGGCTTCAAAATAGTTTTTCTGATTGTTAGCAAACCTAAACCCATATAAAGTGCAAAATACTGACAAACTGTGGTTTATATGAAAATATCTAGACATATTTCCTTGGGCTCAACCATTTCAAATTAAAGAGTATACATGCCTTGCTTTAACCACTCAAACCAACATTAAAATCTGAACGCTGCACATGCTACATAGGCATACGTTTTGAAGTGACAATGGTGACATTTATTTATGGAATTTCCTAAGAATTCCATGCGTTGTTGCCCATTGTTGACATGATAACAAAGAAAATTTGATGCCAACAGCACAAACCACTTTGTGTCTAAACTAAACTAACATTAGCGACTTCAGGTGTATTGTAGTACTGCGTATTACCTCTGACCAGGCTTGGATCCTAATGCTTACAAATATTTTGGAGTTACAGTATATGACATGAGTTTTAGACTCTGCTCAAATTCCACTGATACGGGAGTAGTGATGCACATCCAGGTGAAAGAATTTTTCGAAAAAAATCTGAATGTAAACTTGTTTAAAGTACAGTGTACTTACCCAAGAAAGTAATGGTTAATATAAGGTAATTCCATAGGTTATGGTTGGGTTTAGGGACAAGTTCAGGGTTAGTACCTAGTTATTATATTAATTACAATAACGTGCTAATAAGTGGATAGTATGTACTTGGGGAACAGGAATGTAAAAAAAAATGCATTTAGAAAACATTTAGAAATCAAATTAATTTTATTGCAACCGAAAAGGTTCAGAAGAATATTTTGAAGAATGTTTAAGTTGTTTTGAAAGAAACTGAAAAGTGGAGACAGATGACAACATGATTTAAGTGGAATAAACTATTGGAGAAGTCTACCAACTATTGGTGTCACGGTCTTCACCGTTGGGACTCTTGTTTTGCTTTTTGTGTTCATTGTTTTCAGTTCCGGGTTATGTCAGTGTCGTTCTGTGTTTTGGTTTCACCTGTGTTAATTACCCATCATGTTAGTCTGGTCAGCAGTTTTCAATCATGTCTCGTATAAAGCCCTCTCGTGTCCTCCCTGTCATTTGTTGGTTATTGCATAGCGTCATCCGCTGTCTGTGTGGATGTATCTTCCCGTGTTCTTGGAATAAATCTGTCATCACTGTATTCCCGATTTTCTGTTGTTCTCCGCATCGCACTACACGCTCAACAATTTTGTCCCTAGTAAAGTTTGTCCTTTCACCTGAATGTCCAATTATGACATTGTTTTTTATTAAAAAATTCTATGCTAAACATTTATTCATCACAACTTGGAATAATAAAAAAATAGAATTCTAAAAGATTTATTCTGTTGTAGAATGAGCCTGTCATTCCCATAAAACTGTTTATAAGACTATTAAAACACTGCTAATTAATCTCTATTTATGTGGTTTGTCTGTTCCTGCTCATTGAAGTTGATTTCACTTCATGTCCTCATCAGAGACTGGATCCATATGGTTAGTTGGAGGATTCTCCTCAATGACATCAGTGTCAAAAACAGCATACAGCATATCAAGTTCCATCAACATCAAAAGGAAACATGCAGTGTGTCCTTATCAGCTCACAGGTTGTTCCTCACCGAGGCTTGCTCATGCTGGCTAAAGAATTCTTTGATCAAATGACATTTTGATATTATCCATGATGTCACATCTTTGAATCTTTGTTCTTTGTTCTTAAAAATACAAATATGATATATCTGTCATTTACCCACACAATGTTTCCCCACGTATGAGTTTTCTATTGGCCTCTGTCCATCATCATGGCCTTTTAATCATCACCATAAATACTGATTGTCTTCATCACTCTGGTTGTAACGGAATTCACATACATATACAGTGGTCAAAAAACAGTATGTGACAAAAGAAGTATGTTCAAATTCACAGTACTCAGAAAACAAGTCTCTGGATGACCTACTTCTTCCAGCAAGATACTGAAGTGGATGTGCATGCAGTGGACACTTTACTATTCCATTAAGCCACTGCAGAGGATATATGAATGGTAGTGAAGTTACACAACTGACACGTGATAGTGACAACATCGAGAATGTAGTACGTCCAGATTACTATCATACTGCATACATTCACACTACATGACATAATTTTTTTTTTTTTTTGTGGTCATTAAGTAATTACTTATTCAAAATAAGTATCTACTCAAGAAAGTGTGCAATATAGGTGGCAGCCTGTTTCTTCTCCACCAAGAAGCTGGTGTGTGCTGGCCATTCTGGTGCCATCACATCATCCAGGTGGGTGCTGCACATTGGTGGTGGTTGAGGTGATTTCGCTCTTCCATGTAAAACACTTTGATTGCCAAGAAAAGCACCATGTAAATGTAACAAATTATTATTATTAGAATATCTTTCACAGGGAATCATAGGAAGTATGTTTTTCACATGGAATCACAAGTTATATCTTTTTCACAGGAAAAGATTATCCAAAGTAGCATGTGAACATCAGGTGAGTAAACACAGGTAATAAAAAGTCTTAAATAAATATCTTCACTTTAGAACTTCCGAGCAAAATGAGAAACACAGGTAAGTATTCTGATAAGCAAAATAAGTGATTAAGTACCTTAGGATAGAGGACAGAAACCAACTGACGGAGTCTGTTTTAATTAGGAATCCAACAATAACTCAATGAGCTGCATGTGTGTTTCATTACCATTCTTGTGAGTGAGAGCTGTGAATGAAAGCGAGTCCAGAGTGTATGTGACAGTAGGTCTGTATTTTCTATCAGTAGTTTTTATTTTAAGAAACATGAAAATATAGGTTATACAACAAACATTACTGTTATAAAAACACAAATCTGTGAGCATCAGCTGAGTTAAATGTGTCAGAATAATCACAAAACACACATAGTAGTTGTTACGATGAGTGCGGGTTGCTGTGTGCGATTTGGCTCGAGGAGGAATGAGGAAGCAACAGGATTAACGCAAGCAAACTTTTAATATAAATGAAAACCAAAACACTATCAATAACAAAACAGCACACTTGTGCAAAACTTAAGCAACAGGAACAAGGAGTCATCCACACACTTGCGCATCCACATACTTCAACAACCGACAAAGACAAGGGAAACACAAGAGGATTTTATACAAAAGGGAATGACGAACACCTGGGTAGACTAACGATGAAAGTGATTGACAAGACAGGTGCAGGAAGGGCACAGGAAGATACACAAAAGGGATCTGGAAGTGGAACATGACACACCCGACAGGAAGTAACAACTAACCTTACACACAGGAAATTAAACATTGACATGACAGACAGGAAATGACAAATGACCTTACACACAGGAAGTGCACAAGTGACACAACAAACAGGACTAAGGGTAACAGTAGTTTACTGTTTGTGGATACCTTAGAAATGAATGAGAAGTGCTGTAAACTGAATCATAACTGTCTCGCAATTATCAGTTGATTTCTCTTATAAAACAGCATTTTGTTGTGTAAACTCTGAAAATAGATAAATCCAAAACGAATATTTAAGAGCAAACAAGATTGAAGATTAGCTTATGGGCTGTTCAAATCATTAAATGATTAGCTTTTCCCCATAAAAGCAGTATATTTACAGTAGTGAAGCCTCTTCTCAAATTGTTATCCATTGAAAAAAGGTCTCTGGTCTCCTTCCCTGTGTACCACAGCATTAACATTTTCTGCTAACCTTGAAGACTTGGCTTCTGTTACACTTATGTCATGTCTCTGGCCACTTGTGTGTGTTTTCATCCACCTGCCCCGTTATCACTCTCTTCGTCAGTCTTGTCAGTTGTTCCTAATCATTCCCCAGTGTATATCTACCCAGTGTGTCAGTCGGTCTTGGCCCGTTGTTTATCGAGTTAGCCCCTAATATGAACGTGTGAGTTTGATGCTGTTTTGGTTGAAGTATTTCTTGTGTGGTGTTTCCTGTTCATCTTCTTCCTTCCCGTTGGACTTTGATTTCTGTTTGCACAAGAAGTGCCATTTTGTTTTGTATTTTGAAAAGTGATAACCTGAGTTGGACAATTAAAGATGATTTCTGTTTATTTGATCGTGCCTGCTTGTTTTCATCATCCTCAAGAGGCTGGTTCCCTTAGTAGAGTTTGTGGCTCTGTGGTCATGCCTGCCAGATATCTCTCAATGGGTCCTGCGCACAGTATCAAAAGAATACTGTATACCAGTGGTCCCCAACCCCCGGTCCGAGAGCGGCTGCGAGCGGCTGTAACACTGCAGCTTTGGCGGTGAGGAGGTGTGTTTAAACAATCTCGGGCGCAGCCCAAGAGGGGGTTGAAGGCGTACCAGTACCAGATACTTCCTTCCTTTTGGCCTAGCTCTGTCACCTCGCAATTTCACCAAAGTTGAGGATGCAGCACTAGCCCCGCTGCACTCCTGAGGCATACGTGTCCCCACCTGTCGACGACTGGCTAATTCTTGCCCAGTCTCCTGGAGTTAGCAGTTTGGCATCAAGATGTCGTTCTTGCTGACATTAAAGAGCTGGGGTTGAGGCTGAACGAGAAGAAGAATGTTCTTTCTCTTGTAAAGAGAACCACCATCTTGGGCATTGTATGGGATTCAGTGTCAATGTTAGCATAGCTATCCCCCTTGAGCATCGATGCAATCCTTTCAGCCGTTAAGAGCATCAAAATAGTCCAGTCACTTAATGTCAAACACTTCCAGAGAGTGTTAGGTCTCATGTTAGATCTGCTTCCAGCATGATTCCACTCGGACTACTGTACATGAGGCTATTACAGTGGTGGCTCAGGAAAAGAGGGTTTTCCCCGAGGGGCAACCCCTTCCCCACTATCAAGGTAACAAGGCTGCCTACACACTTTGGGTATGTGAAAGGATCTCTGGTTTCTGTCTCAAGGTCCTGTATTGGTAGATCCTTGTCGACATGTAATGCTATCGACGGATGCATCCCTTATGGACTGGGGAGTTATCCTGAGGTAGCGCTCCACTGAGTGTCTGTGGAGCAGACAGCACCTATCCTGGCACATAAACCTGCTAGAGAGGCAAGCGTTCCTCCCAAACCACCAAGGCCACCATGTTGTTGTCCATAACAACAGCGCAGCGGTGGTCAAGACAGTGGCTGAGACCCGGAGAATGGAAGCTCCACACCGAGGTGGAGGAGCAGATTTGTGTGTAATTCGGCCAAGCACAAGTAAACCTGTTAACATCAGTAGAAACAATCCAGTGTCCTCTATGATTTTCTCTGACTCATCCAGCCCCACTCAGGCTGCATGCCATGGCTTATACGTGGCTGTATGCTTTCACCCGATCGCTCTGCTCCCGGTAGTTCTGGAGAGAGTTAGCCAGGACAAGGTCTATCTCACACTGATTGCCCCACGTTCTTAGGGTGTATGACCAGCGACATGCATTCATGTTTGATCGATTTCACAGTGCTTCACGGGACTCCCCTAGCAATCCCCTAGTATCATGACGCAGCGTCTCGTTCCTTCTCAGGGAACTATAGTTACATACTTAACCTGAGATGTTACATCTCTCTAAGGCTAATGATTGCCACTGTAAAGACAAAAGGAATATTAAACTACTTACTGGAAAGCCTGGAAATAATGAGACTGCCATGATGTTTCATATGGAGTGGAAATGGTCCTAAAATAGGTTTCTTTTCATAAAATGACTTCAGTTAATGAGTTTTGATACTAGTGCTGTAGTACATTTCTCAGTAGTGCAAACATACATTACTATATTTTATACTTCTAAAACTACTTTTTTGTTCGTTTTGAATTTTCTGATATTTTGCCTGGTTGTTTAGTAGCCCATGTCTTGAAACATAATTTACTTTAACTAGAGGCAAACCTACCACTGAACACTGAAAGGCTTTCTTTTTTGTGTGTGTGCCGTTGGCATTGCTAAAGGCAAAGCTACATGGTGTTTGTGGTCATCTCTTTCATCTTCTCTTTCAGCAGTGCTCCCTAGAAAATTAAATCCAGCAGATGTAGTTCTATGGGTTTTTTCTTCTCGCTCTTAAAAAAAAAACCTGGTTCACTTAGTCTGGGGTAGAGAGTGGGATCTGTTCCCACAGTAACCAGTTGGACAATTGGAGCACTGTCTGCTACCGATTCTCCTGTTTCCCAGTACATTAGCAGACTAAACACTTCCAGAGAGTCATGTTTGTTTAGGAACAATGGAAGGAGACAGGAACAGGAGACCTTTGTTTGGACTGTCGGTTGTCACTGGGTGACAGATCCTGAAGCTCGTCTGGGACCTTCTGAAAGATCAGTGTCCTCTGTTTTATCCTCAGCCAGTACTTCAATCTTCCATCTTGCCAGTATGATCAGAAGTCTGTCTCTTTGTTCAAAGACTTTTCTGTAATATAAAAGGGGGGTAAGTTCTGCTTTTGAGCTACTTGTCCATTGCAATTCAGATATTTCAGCACTGATTGTGACCATAGCATTTCTGACCATTTCTTAAAGACTATTAACCAAAAAGAACATTTTAATAATAAATGTTTTTTTTTTCTTATTCAGATCATTATCAAAATTTTATGATCCTGTCCTTTGGTATTTTAGTCATGTTACTGACATTTTTGTCAAAAACCATTTGAATTTGTCAATTGCCTGAAAAAAAGCTTCTTCTTTTTTTTTGTTTAATTTTTTTATCATATTGTTTTGAGGTCAAATATTAGAGCAAGGTCTAACATTTAAAAATAAAATAACAACTTAAATAATTTAAAAGAATTGTGTCTCTTATCGTTATGAATGATACTGTCAGGTTTGGTGGGGGATGTCAGGGTTCTGTCACGTCAGTTTCGGTTCCTGGTGTGTTTGTTGGCAGAACCCCGACACTGCTCTCTCTTTGTGTCTTTTTTGAGGGCGCATGATGTTTCGTGCGCGTTCTCGTGTCAATGTGATTTCATGTCGTCCGTGTCGTGCACAGTTGGTTGTCACCAATTGCGTGCGGTCTCGTAATCTTGTCAACACGTGGCGATGCGCGTCAGCATTCCCTGCGTGTTCGCGTCCGTCAACGTGTGCCCTGCCCCCTTTTTACCTCATTTCCATGAGTGTTGCCAGCTGTTCACGATTACTTACCTTCCCTCATGTGTCCTATTTGTATCCCTCAGTGATTGTTGTCTGGGTCATGTCGTTGTCTTCCATGTGTTCCCTGGTCGTGTTCCTGTGTTTCCCTGCACTGATCTCCTGTTCCCTTTCATGGGAACTCGAGCTGCGTCACAAAACGCTAGGGGAAATACCTTGACGTCAGTCACGTGAAGAACGTATACAACCAATGAGAGAATTACGCGTGTGAATGCGAGTCGCGGGTCAGTAACGTCATGAACAGAGCATAAAAGCGCACCGGAACCCGGAAGTGACAGCTTTGAGCGTCTTCAGCGTGCAGTGTGTAGCTGAGAGATTGTGCTTGCGAGGATACAAACCACTCTCTAGTCATCTGGATTTCGTGTGTTTGTTCAATGGCGGAGCAGACATTTATCCCATGTGTTTTCCTTGCACTCGGTTTATTACGGGTAAGGATACGCACAGGCAGTGTGTCGTCTGCCTGGGAGCGGTTCTTTCCACTTGATTAACTACAACCCAGCTTTGAGGAGTTGGCGTTGTATTCACTTGGTGCCATCAATTTTCTACTCCAGCTGCTGTGGTACATTGGATACTGTGTTTGTCAGTGATGTGGGAAACTGGGGTTTGAACCCCAGCTGGGTGAACTTTTTCCAGCACCGAGGTGCTGGATTTTGTTGGCATCTAGACTGCAGATGAAGGCCGCTCTCGCCTGGCGGTGTTTGCGGACACTATCCAGGCTCGCTATCTCAGGGTTCTGGACCTGTTGCAGTTGAAGCTCAGCGGCGTTTACAATCCTGGGGATCGCAAATGGATCTCACAGAAGGTAGCGAGACGGGCGCGGGTTCCAGGTGGGATTTGGGAGCACGCGCTCCAGGCGCGGTTTCTTCCGATCTCACTGGGACTTCAGTGCTATCACTATTCTGTTCTGAGGATGAGGATGTGATTACCATCGATCCGGTCGAGGAGGATTCGCCATCCTCTTCACCGGCGTATGAGGAGTTAATCGAGGTCGTGACGCGAGCAGTCTCCCGTCTGGATATTGTTTTGGCCGGCGGAGACTAGGAACGCTCATCCTCGGAAAAGTAAGTTGGATGAGCGTTACCTGCCAGCTCGTGTCGTCCCCCAGCACCGGGCAATGCCTTTCTAGCGGATCTCCACACCGAGGTGTCGAGATCTTGGGAAAAAGCCAGCCTCCGACAGGGTGCATACACCGTGCAGTGCGATGTATGCTACCCTTGACGGGGCTCAACCCTGTGGCTACGGAGGGATGCCAAAGGTGGACGAGGCTCTTGCGGGATACCTCGTGCCCCAATCGGAATCTTCTCTTAAAGCCCCGGCGCTTCCCACAAAGCCGTTGCGGGTCACATCATCTTTGGTGGGGAGAGCTTATTCTGCCTCTAGTCAGGCTGCAGCGTGTCTGCACACCGCGGCACTGCTGCAGGCCTACCAAGAAGAATTGCTGGGAGACCTCGACAAGGGCGGCGGCATTGGCCCGGAGGCAGTGGCAGAGCTGCGCCGGGCCATGGATCTGTCTCTCCGGGCCACTAGGGAGACGGCCCACTCTGTCGGTCGCGCCATGGCAGCTCTGGTGGCTACGGAGAGACATCTATGGCTCAACCTTTCAGCCATAAAAGATAAGGACAAGTTTGTGTTGTTGGATGCTCCTCTGTCCCCTTCGGGCTTGTTGGCGATGCCGTGAAAAGTGTCGTTGACAAGTTTCAGAAGGCTGCACGACAGCAGGCGGTGTTCAGCAAGGTCCTTCCCTGCCGCCCTTCACATGAGCCCAACAGTCCTCGGGCTCAGAAAATCCTCATTCAGAGCCTCACAGAAAGAGAGTGTTGCATCCCGTCTACCTCCCCCCAACAAAGGGAGGTCGGGCTGGCACTCTCAGGCCCATCCTTCTAGCAAAAAGACAGATCTGAGGATCGTCTTAAGCCGCAACAAGGCAGTTCTCCATGTGTGCGGCTTCCGAGGGAGCCTGCCACGGGAATACTGCCCCCTCCAAGGAGGGTCCTAGAGCATTTCACCCGTATGGTGTCCGGAAACCCCGGTCCTGTGGTGTCATCGCTCGTACCAGAGATCAGTCTCGAGAGACTGGTTCCCTTAGTAGAGTTCCAGGCCGCGTGGTCGCGTCTGCTGGGCATCTCTCAATGGGTCTCTGCGCACGGTAACCTGCGGGTACGCCATTCAGTTTGGGGGCTCACCACCCCGTTTCTGGTCATGGAACTAGAAGTAAACCCTCTGCTGGAGAAAGGGGCCATCGAGTATGTACCCCTCACAGACAGACAGTCCGGTTTTTATGACTGGTACTTCATAGTTCCGAAGAAGGATGGAGGGTTGCGGCCCATTCTAGATTTGCATTGTCTAAATCTTGCGTCTAAAATTAAAAATGTTGACGCTCAAACAGATCGTGACGCATATCAGGTCCGAGGACTGGTTCGTCACGATCGACCTCAAAGACGCATATTTCCACATCTCCATCCTTCCTCAGCACAGGAAGTTCCTTTGGTTCGCCTTCGGGGGAAAGGCGTACCAGTATCGGGTACTTCCGGTTGGCCTATCACTCTCGCCCCGCACGTTCACAAAGGTTGTGAACGCTGCGCTTGCTCCGCTGCGATCCCAGGGCATTCATGTCCTCAATTATGTCGACGACTGGCTAATGTTAGCCCAGTCGTGCCGGTTAACAGCACATCATCGAGGTGTCGTGCTCACTCGCATGAAGGAGCTGGGGTTAAGGTTGAACACCAAGAACAGTTCGGAGAACCACTTTCCTGGGAGTCATTTGGGATTCGGAGGCAATGTTTGCTCGGCTTTTCCCGGGCGCATTCATTTCATTTGTTCAGCCGTCAAGAGTATCAAACTAGGCTAGCTACTCACTGTCAAACACTTCCAGAGGGTGTTGGGGCTCACGGCAGCAGTGTCCAGCGTCATTCCGCTCGGCCTACTGCACATGACACCCCTGCAGTGGTGGCTCAGGACCAAAGGGTTTTCCCCGAGGGGCAACCCGCTTCGCACATTCAAGGTCACGAGGCAATGCCTACGCGCCTTGACCCTGTGGAAGTAAACCTGGTTCCATGTCATAGGGCCCTGTGTTGGGAGCAGTTCCTGAGGGATCGCTCCGCACAATGAGCAGACATCCTGTCGAGACAGGGGCCGAGGCCCGGGGAATGGAGGCTCCACCCCGAGGTGGTGGAGCAGATCTGGGAGAGATACGGGCAGGCACAGGTGGACCTGTTGCCTCCGTCGGGAACTCCCATTGCCCTCTGTTGTACTCTCTGTCGCATCCAGCGCCCCTGGGGCGGGATGCTATGGTACACGCGTGGCCGAGGCTACACTTGTACGCTTTTCCCCCGATTGTTCTGCTCCCAGGAGTTCTGGCCAAAGTTCGTCGGGACGGGGTCCGTCTCACGCTGGTGGCCCCCTTTTGGCCCAGCAGGATCTGGTTCTCGGACCTGATATCCCTCCTAGACGGAATCCCCTGGGAGATTCCGGTCAGGAGGGACCTTCTGTCCCAGGCGAAGGGTTGTGTCTTTCACCCCCGCCCAGAACTACTGAAGTTGAAGGTCTGGCCCCTGAGGGGACCCAGTTCCTTGACTCTGGTCTCACAGCCGAGGTTGTAGAGACCATTCTTCAGTCCAGAGCTCCCTCCACGAGGAAACTCTATGCATTGAAGTGAATACTCTTCACTGCTTGGTGTAGCGAAAGGCAGGTGAACCCAGTAACCTGTCGAATTGGCAAAGTGCTGGAGTTCCTGCAGGGAAAATTTGCGGCAGGGTTGTCCCCCTCTACCTTGAAGGTTTATGTGGCTGCCATAGCGGCTTGCCACATACCTCTGGGTGGGTTGTACTTGGGCAGGGACCCCCTAGTCTCTCGTTTCCTTCGTGGCACTCTAAGGCTGAGACCTGTGGCACAGACCAGGGTTCCTGCCTGGGACTACTCCAAGGCTTGTCCCAGGCACCCTTTGAACCATTAGAGGAGCTTCCTATTAAACTCCTCTCCCTCAAGACCCTTCTTTTGCTGGCTATCACCTCGCTTAAGAGGGTTGGGGATCTTCAAGCCCTCTCGGTGGTTCCTACATGCCTCGAGTTTGCGCCCGGGATGGCGAAGGTTTTTTCTTCACCCGAGGCCAGGCTATGTTCCCAAGGTTCTCACGAATGTGGCTCGGTCTATCATGCTACAGGCCTTCTGTCCTCCCCCCTTCGACGATCATGAGCAGGAGCGAAAGAACAAGGTCTGTCCAGTACGAGTACTGGACGCTTACGTTCTCAGGACTGCCACTTGGCTTAAGTCAAACCAACTGTTCCTTTCCTTTGGGGCCCCTAAGGGGGCTCCAGCTTCCAAGCAAACCCTAAGCCGTTGGATAGTCGAGGCTATCTGTTTGGCTTATGAGTCAGCCGGACAGGCCTCTTCCCTGAGGGTCCAGGCCCACTCTACTAGGAGCGTGGTGGCCTCCAAGGCGTTTCTCTCAGGAGTTTCCCTTGCTGATGTCTGTGCTGCGGCTGGCTGGTCCTCACCGCACACATTTATGAGGTTCTATCAGTTGGATCTCGATTCTGCTCCGGGAACGAGGGTGCTCTCTCAGTGAGCTGGGACACACCCGCAGGCTGGCGTCGCTGAGGTGACGTTGGTATAGCGTTCCCCTAGCGTTTTGTGACGCAGCTCGAGTTCCTGTGAAAGGGAACGTCTCGGGTTACGTATGTAACCCTGGTTCCCTGAAGGGGAACGAGACGCTGCGTCTTTGCCTCAGCTCCTTGCGCCTCTGGGCCCGCTTCAGACACTCTTTTGCTGTCACTTCCGGGTTCCGGTGCGCTTTTATGCTCTGTTCATGACGTCACTGACCCGCGACTCGCATTCACACGCGTAATTCTCTCATTGGTTGTATACGTTCTTCACGTGACTGACGTCAAGGTATTCCCCTAGCGTTTTGTGACTCAGTGTCTTGTTCCCCTTCAGGGAACCAGGGTTACATACGTAACCCGAGACGGTTTGCTTTATGTTCAAGTTCCGTTCTTTGGTTATGTTATGTTTCCCTTCCCTCGTGGGTGTTTCTTTTGTATGTTTGTTTATTTACCATTTATTGTTAATAAATACCCCTTTAATTGCAAGTGAGTCCTAACGTTTTCCATTGCATCGTGACAGGAGAAGGATGAGTAAGGAAGGATTTTTAAATCCTTAAATGAAATTAAATTAATAACAAATTAATATTAATTAATATTAATATTAATAATAAATTAATATTAATAAATTTAATAATTTAATAACTTGAATTATTAAATGAAAATAAAACAGAAATTCGAACAAAAACTACCCTGAGGGGGAAAAGCATAATAAAACCAGATTAGACTTAAAGATAAACTTGACTCGACTCGGCTAGAAAGGACAAGACTGGACAAGAATCCAACTGGACAATCCACAGCAAGACAATGAGATAGAGCGACAGCGACACAGCACAGGACAGGAAGGATTAATTTAGGGAGAACGGCTGGGGCACATCAAACAAGGGAACAAGACAAGTGGGTTACAAAATGATAAGACATGAAAGTGCATTTAATACGAATGCGCATAAGCCACGTATCCACATGAAATAAACCAAGACACTGAACCAAGAAAATAAACCAAGAACTGCGCACAACATAAAACACAACATTAAAGCAAGCACACAAAACTAGAAACCGCGCCCACTCACATGACGTAGAGTGCAAGAGAACAAGAAAACACTCCTCCCCTGCGGTCACAACAAGGACAAACTCACGAGCCATGAATGTTTGAATCCCGACACAAAACCAAAGCTGAACAATTCCACAGTCTCAGGAGTGGACATCACGACCCGCACACAAGACAAAAGATTGCCGCACGCTCCCATAAAGACACACCAATAGGGCAATATCAGAGGTCTGTCACTGAAACACTAGAAAACACAACCGAAGTGACAGAACCCTGACAGATACAACCTGTATTTTGAAAATACAAAACATAAAAACAAACAATAGAATATGTAATAAAATACATTTTACTAAATCTTAATCTTAGTAAATCTTAGTTCCCTTAAATCTTAGAACTTGTGCTGCATCGAAATGCTTTACCATGATTGTCTTGTGAATCACAATCGAATTGATCACGTGAATGCACATCATGGGATGATGACGTCATGAACCAGGAGGATAAAGCCTCTCCGGAAACCGGAAGTAGCAACTTGTGTCTTCACTAAGTGCTGTGAAACGGTCGAAGTGAAATGTTGCCGGCAATGTGTCATGTCAAGTCACCTTTATTTATATAGCGCTTTTACAATGTAGATTGTTTCAAAGCAGCTTTACAGGAAAAACGATATAAACAAAGTTTGTTTGGCTGAACAGAAGCCCCAAAAGAGCAGGTGAATCAATACAATTGATGAATTTTAAGTGTTAAGTTTCCCCAACTGACCAAGCCATAGGTGACAGCGGCAAGGAACCAAAACTCCGGCAGGTGACGTAACGAATGAAGAATAGAATGGAGAAAAAACCTTGGGAGAAACCAGGCTCAGTCGGGGGACAAGTTCTCCTCTGGCCAACAGCCAAACAGTGCATGATTATTATACAACAATTCAAGTCCAATATGAAGTCCAATTTGGTCCGGTTAGAGATGGGTTCATGATCGTCACAGGGGAGGGTCTGGTAGAGTCACGGTCTCCGCAGACACTTCAGGGCAGTGCTGTGCTCGTGTCCAGGTCCTTCATCTGATCTGGATATGGCCCGGATCCAGCTGACCACGGTAACCTCGGAATAAACAGAGACCAATATCAGCGTAGATGCCATTCTTCTTCTGATGTATCGAGTACATCAGGTGTTATGGGAATGTTCCCGGTTCCGGCTAATCTAAATTATGCAGCCTAACAATCATTTTACATGATTTGGATTAAAAATGTATGTATAATGTGTTATGTGTATGCCAGGTTGAAGAGATGTGTTTTTAGTCTACATTTAAACTGACAGAGTGTGTCTGCTTCCCGAACTGTAATAGGAAGACTGTTCCAGAGTTTAGGAGCTAAATAGGAAAAGGATCGACCGCCAGCAGTTGACTTTGATATTCTAGGTATTTTAAGCTGGTCAGTATTTTGGGATCGCAATAGACGTAAAGGACTATAATGTGTTAAGAGATCGCTCAAGTACTGTGGAGCTAAACCATTTAATGCTTTGTAAGTACTTAGCAAGATTTTATGTGTGTGTGTTTGTTTAAAAGATCTCCAGCTAGGAAAAATCCACTATGGCTAACGAACAGCAGTTTAGTTGTAGTAGTTTAGTTTAGCAGTCCAGTTAAAAACCTGGAGAATAGAGGGACTAAAAAGGAGGGTTTTTTTAGGATGGATGGATGGACCTGGATGAAGGCAGGGAGATTGTTCCACCAGCAAGGAATGGTGAACGGAAATGTTCTTGAGAATGATTTTTTAGTAACTAAAGGTTACACATTTATTACGCAATAAGGTTTTGATCTGGGATTAGTCTTATCCAAGGCCCCCGTTTTGAACCTTCGAGGAGGTTCTGTCAAGGTTCTGACTTTAAAGCTCTGTTGAAGACCTTCTTCCTTACATGCCATGAGCTAAGGAGATCTTCAAGTGTGTCCAGTGTAAGCATTAATGCCACAGAGTGGCTGCCTGGCACCTTACTTCCAACACTTTCTAAGCTGCCACTACCTGTTTCCGGCGAACCTTTATCCTGCTGGTTCATGACATCATCATCCTGTTATGTGCAATCATGCGATCGATTCGATTGTGCTTCACAAGAAAATCGTGCTAAAGCGTAACCCTAGTATTTCAACGCAGCATCTCGTTCCCTCTTCAGGGAACTAGGGTCACATACGTAACACTCCTCCCCCAGTTATTTTTAATAACAATGTCACTGCCATGACAATGCCTTATTGTCATTATTGTCAATATATAAGTTTTGCTTTGAAATACAGTGTATCAAAGCCTTATTTATTTATGATTGCTGGTATATCTCTTATTATAAAGACACTTGGGAGTTTGTTGTCCTAGAGTTATTTTAATACATCAGCTTGAACACCTCAGACAGTGATGGTACATATTTTTCTCTCTGAATATAGACTACTACACATACCAAAACAATACTTTTTTTGGTGTCACAGCATCTCTACTTGCTGTGCTGAATGCGGATTTCACTTAATTCTCAAAATTTGACCCAAATAACAAAATATGTAGAGAGACTTCTGGTTCATTGTCAATTCCGTAAAGGGTCAATTGAGCCTTATTGATTAATCTATGGGGATACATAAGACAAAAGGGGGATAAAAACTGGTCATGTGACATCTGTGACTAATGATAGAAATTAAAGGGTTTGAATACTTTCTGAAGGCACTCTACCCCGAAAAAATGAGGAATTTTGGCTGACCTTTTGCAAATTTAAATGAGCATATATCTTCACCTTTTACTTCTATGTCTATATCTTGAAATGCTCCAGGGAATACGCATTTGACTGTGCTCCGAGAGAGGCCCAGTGTAAGGTTGTTTGAAACACGAGTCAAGCTCACTAACAAGCAAAGATCTGGGCTAAAGGGTGACACTTGGCCAGAAATCATGTGTGTGTCACAGAGCCCACTAGAATTCTTTAATGAACACTGGAGAATGTCTCTCAGTTGTCGCTGAATTGGATAGCACACCAAAAATTATGGATTCCCCTCCTCCCTCCCTCCCCCCACCCCCCAGTTTGGCAACAGTAATCACATGCAAATTTCAAAGAATATTTTTTCTGGCCTTCACAGTGTACAGGTCACCAAAGGATGTACAGTAGAAACAAGCACAATTATAAAGAAGAAATGTGTTACACAATCACACCAGACTATGTTACCTATAACAAACTCACTAGACTTTCTTTCTATTTAAACCTGGTATCTGTCATTCAAACCTGACTTGTCATAATCATAATGGCATGATTATAACATTCACTGAAATACAATGATATTTTATTAGTTTATTAAATTTTATCCCTCAAATTACACGTCTCAAAGTATATTTATGATTTAGTTCAAACCTTAAATTTTGATTTTAATATGTTCAAAAAGAAAAGCATTTATTCAAAATAAAAACTATAAAAATATTAATTATAAATGTATTTATCTGGCACAGCCAGAACATCTTTCAAAAGATCCTCTCTACTGCATTGTAGTGTGTGATGTAAGTGAGGTCAAATTCTTCCTGCTGTCACATTTGGTCAAATTATGACAGGGCTATTTGCAAGTCTGTTGTAACAAGTACTTAATTATATGTACATCTCGACAGAAGTTCACTGGTTGCATCTAAAACTCTTAACATTCATTGTTAAAAGCTTTGAGTCATGACCTGTGTGTCCTTGGGGAAAGAACAGAGAGTTCTGTGTAGCTGGCAGTCACAAAGTTATCAGAGCACGTGCGACTTGCGCCTTTAATCTGGAGACATGCTTGATGAGGAATGCAGTTGAGAGCATGAGTGCAATATGAGAGCATACCTCAGTCACCTCATTTGACTACAGAGACTATATGAAGTGCTATGTGAAGTATTCAAAATATAATATACAGAGACAGTTGTAAGTAAGCAGTTCAAAGGTGGATTCCATCATAAAATGTGAAATGGTTCTGTGGTCCTGTGAGCCAATTGCATGAATTCAGGAAAGGATTATCTATAAATATTCCAATGAGATTTAGTTAACGTCTAGGTTACTGTTGTAACCCCCGTTCCCTGAAGGAGGGAACGGAGACGTTACGTCGGACTGACGTCATGGGGTCTCGCTTGGGAGCCCAATCACCTCCCAATATAACTAAACGCGCCAATGAACATTGGCTAGTGAGATTTGCATGCCGAGTCCCGCCCCACCCGGCTTCCGGGTATAAATAGGACCGGCATCGCTCACTTCATTCATATTTTGCTGAGGAGCCGAGAGTGTATCCCGGTCTCAGCGGTGGCTCAGGCCTGTGGCCGGGGGACGTAACGTCTCCGTTCCCTCCTTCAGGGAACGGGGGTTACAACAGTAACCTAGACGTTCCCTATCAGTCAGTCACGTTCGACGTTACGTCGGACTGACGTCATGGGGTCCCTATGGAAAGCGCCACAGGCACTGGCCGTGTTACGAGAATCGGAGATGCAGATGTTGGCAAGCAGTGGCGTGCCAAGGACAACTGCCTCTGCGGACGAAACCTACCCAGCGCCCCGCGAAAGCCGACTTAGGCCTCCACGCCAATCGGGATGGAGGGGCAGG
The DNA here is from genome assembly GCA_037043235.1 of Rhodeus uyekii. NCBI lineage: Eukaryota > Metazoa > Chordata > Actinopteri > Cypriniformes > Acheilognathidae > Rhodeus > Rhodeus uyekii. The sequence continues at coordinate 4,315,682 of JAWRVZ010000016.1, read as the reverse complement.
CCAACGTGAGGAAGGACTAAGCCGCTGTTCCTGCGTGAGCCTCACAGGGAAGAGAGCTTCGGATCTCAATTCCGCAGATCAGCTCGACCCGCTTAGTTATCAACGCTGGGCGAGCGTACAGACGCTACGGAGACCACACCCTGCCCAAGGGGGAGGTAATGTGCGGTAGGACACATATGGACTGACCCGAGGGGCAGTATGACATATGTAAGTCCCCATGGTAGGTCCTACCCCAGGGAGGAGCGCGTACCAAAGGGACTGGCAGAACAGAACTGCCAAGGGAAAGACACGGGTTTACCAAGAGGAAAACCGTACCGTGGAGCGTACACATATGGGATTACCAAGAGGGAATCTCATCACATGGGCATCTAGTCCAGTACATGGGCTGACCACTGGGGCATGCACACGAGTACTGGGCCTGGCGTCAGACGCCTCCGCCGCGTCCGATACCGAAGGATGCAGGAGGAACTCCAATCAGGGTTCGCCAGACGGGGAACTCACCTGAGGAGTAGATAAGCGCACGTATCCCCTTATTAAGGGGCATGGCGCTGCAAGCAGGACACCGAGCCGGTCACCTGTTTGTTCCCAGCACACAGGAAGAAACTGGCTCCACCCGAAGATTGTAGAATCTCGCGAATGTATTAGGTGTCGCCCAGCCCGCAGCTTTGCAGATGTCTGTCAGAGAGGCGCCACGTGCCAACGCCCAGGAGGAAGCAACAGGCACTGGCCGTGTTACGAGAATCGGACGTGTGGAGTGCGCCGTGTGGAGTGCGCCCTCACCCCCAGGGGGCATGGCTCGCCCCGAGCCTGATATGCCAGGGCGATGGCATCCACTATCCAGTGGGCCAACCTCTGCTTGGAGACAGCCTTTCCCTTCTGCTGTCCCCCAAAACAGACAAAGAGCTGCTCGGAGCTTCTAAAGCTCTGCGTGCGGTCCACATAGACACGTAGTGCACGGACGGGACACAGCAACGCGAGGGCTGGGTCTGCCTCCTCCCGGGGCAGTGCTTGCAAGTTCACCACCTGATCCCGAAAGGGAGTGGTGGGAACCTTGGGCACATATCCAGGCCGGGGCCTCAGGACAACGTGAGACCAGGCCAGCCCGAATTCAAGGCACGTTTCACTGACCGAAAATGCCTGCAGGTCCCCTACCCTCTTAAAGGAAGCGAGTGCAGTCAGGAGCACTGTCTTGAGAGACAAGATCTTGAGCTCCACTGACTCAAGGGGCTCGAAGGGAGCTCTCTGTAGGCCTGAGAGAACGACAGAGAGGTCCCAGGAGGGAAAGAGGGGCGGCCTAGGAGGATTTAACCTCCTGGCCCCTCTTAGGAACCTGATGACCAGGTCGTGCTTCCCAAGAGACCTGCCATTGACGGGAACATGATGGGCTGCAATGGCGGCGACGTATACCTTCAAGGTAGAGGGGGACAGCCGCCGCTCCAACCCACCTTGAAGGGAGGAAAGCACAGAGCTGATCGGGCAAGTCCGGGGGTCTTCCCGCCGGGAAGAGCACCACTCAGAGAATAGACTCCACTTCAAGGCATATGCCAGCCTCGTAGAGGGGGCTCTAGCCGAAGTGATAGTGTCTACCACCGCCGGTGGTAGGGCACTTAAGTCTTCCGCATCCCGTCCAGGGACCACACGTGGAGGTTCCAAAGATCTGGACGCGGGTGCCAAATGGTGCCCTGTCCCTGAGAAAGCAGGTCCTTCCTCAAGGGAATGCGCCAGGGAGGGGCTGTCGCGAGGAGTGAGAGTTCTGGGAACCAGGTCCGGTTGGGCCAGTATGGCGCAACTAACAAGACCTGCTCCTCGTCCTCCCTGACCTTGCACAGGGTCTGTGCAAGAAGGCTCACTGGGGGGAACGCATATTTGCGTAGGCCCCGGGGCCAGCTGTGTGCCAGTGCATCCGTGCCGAGGGTCCCGTCGGTCAGGGAAAAAAACAACTGGCAGTGGGAGGATTCCCGGGAAGCAAACAGGTCTACCTGCGCTTCCCCGAATCGACTCCAGATCAGCTGGACCTGGGGGGTGGAGTCTCCATTCTCCCGGGAACGTGAGCTGTCGTGAGAGCGCGTCGGCTGCACGATTGAGCTCGCCCGGAATGTAAACGGCACGCAGCGACCTGAGCCGATGCTGACTCCAAAGGAGGAGGTGGCGGGCGAGTTGCGACATGCGACGGGAGCGTAGACCACCTTGATGGTTGATGTACGCCACGGTCGATGTGTTGTCCGTGCGGACCAGTACATGCTTGCCTTGCAGCAACGGTCGGAACCGGCGCAAGGCAAGGTGTACCGCTAGCAACTCGAGGCAGTTGATATGCCACTGCCACCGGGGTCCTGTCCAGGAGCCCGAGGCAGCATGCCCGATGCACACGGCACCCCAGCCCGTGGTGGAGGCATCTGTTGTAACAACAACATGCCTGGACACTTACCCTAGGGGAACTCCGGCCCGTAGAAAAGCAAGGTCTGACCAAGGGCCGAACGTCTGGCGACAAGCCGGTGTGATTGCCACACGGAATGCGCCTTGGTGCCAAGCCCACCTCGGGACTCGGTCCCGTAACCAGTGTTGAAGTGGTCTCATATGCATCAATCTGAGCGGTGTTACAGCGGCTGCGGATGACATATGCCCCAGGAGCCTCTGAAATTGTTTCAGTGGGACCACTGTTTTCCGCCTGACTACTTTCAGGCAGTTCAACACTGACTGTGCACGTTTGTTGGTGAGACGTGCTGACATGGAGACCGAGTCCAACTCCAAACCGAGAAAAGAGATGCTCTGCGCAGGGGAGAGCTTGCTCTTCTCCCAGTTGACCCGAAGCCCCAAATGGTTGAGGTGTCTGAGCACCAAGTCCCTGTGCTCGCACACCCGATCCCGCGACTGTGCCAAAATGAGCCAGTCGTCGAGATAATTCAGGATGCGGACTCCCATCTCCCTGAGGGGGGAAAGGGCAGCCTCCGTGACTTTGGTGAAGACGCGGGGAGACAGGGACAAACCAAAGGGGAGGACCTTGTACTGGTATGCCCGACCCTCGAACGCAAAGCGAAGAAACGGTCTGTGACGAGGGAGAATCGAGACATGAAAGTACGCGTCCTTCAGGTCAATTGCTGCAAACCAGTCCTGGGAGCGGACGCACGTGAGGATGCGTCTCTGCGTTAACATTTTGAACGGAAGCCTGTGTAGGGTCCGATTCAAGACACGCAGGTCCAGGATAGGCCGTAACCCCCCACCTTTCTTGGGAACGATGAAGTAGGGGCTGTAAAACCCCGACTCCATCTCGGCTGGAGGGACAGGCTCGATCGCGCCCTTCGCCAGGAGGACAGCGATCTCTTCCCGAAGTACAGGGGCGTCCTTGCCTTCCACTGAGGTAGTCAGAACGCCACTGAACCTGGGGGGCCGCCTGGCGAACTGAATCGCATAGCCGAGTCTGATTGTCCGAATGAGCCAACGAGACGGAGTGGGAAGCGCTAGCCAGGCACCCAAACTCCGTTCGAGAGGCACCAAGGGGACGGCCGACGAACCCGCGGGGGGGCAGCAGGGAGCTCTGAGGCCCAACCCAGGAGGCATGGCGTCCTGGAGTCGTGGCAGTGCGTGTGGTGCACTTACCTGGCTCCATAGCCCCCGTGAGGGGCCTGGAAGGGAGGGGCAAGGAGGCAGCGCGTCCTGAGACTGCCCGCTCCCTGTCTGTGGCGAAAGAGAGGTCGGCTGAGAGGGGGGAAGCGGTGCGTCGCCCACTGTCAGCTTGGACCGAGTATGACCCAGAGATGGAGGAAACTGCTCTTTTATTGAAAATGTGGGTACCACTGGCCCTGGGGCCAGTGGCGGAACAGAAAGAAACAAAAGATTCTCCACCCGGCCCTCTTCCGGGGGAAGGAGTGGTGCCCTCACCAGCTCCTGGGAACGAGCAGGTCCTACCATCTCTGGGTCGCCCGTCTCAGAGCCGCTTTGATTTTTTCTTGGAGGGTTTAGCGGTCTGGACGGGCTGCGTCGCCTTCCTGCGGGGAGGAGGGGCCGGACGGGAGGTCTCCGGTCCGGCGGACCCTTTGCAGCCGCAGGGGGGCGCCCTCGGCGGCGAGCAGGCTGAGGGACAGCCCGCGGCGGTTTGGCAGAATCCCGCCGGGGCAAGATGTGGCTTATCGCCTCAGTCTGCTTCTGCACCGTCGAGAACTGCTGAGCAAAGTCCACGACGGTGTCGCCGAAGAGGCCAGCCTGGGAGACGGGGGCGTCGAGAAAGCGAACTTTGTCGGCGTCCTTCATCTCAGCCAGGTCCAGCCAGAGATGGCGCTCCTGGACCACGAGTGTGGACATCGTCTGGCCGAGGGCCCGCGCCGTGACCTTAGTCGCCCGGAGGGCAAAGTCAGTCGCCGTGCGCAGTTCCTGCATCAACCCCGGCTCAGAGCTACCCTCGTGCAGCTCTTTAAGAGCTTTTGCCTGATGGACCTGCAGGATGGCCATGGCATGCAGGGCAGAAGCTGCCTGTCCAGCGGCGTTGTAAGCCTTGGCAGCCAGGGCTGCCGTCGTCTTACCCGCCTTGGACGGGAGGCGCGGACGATTGCGCCAGGTGGCAGCATTTTGCGGGCACAAGTGCACCGCAACTGCACGCTCCACCTGGGGAATGTCCGCGTAACCCTTGGCAGCCCCGCCATCGAGGGTAGTGAGAGCGGAGGAGACCAGAGAGCGGCTTCGGGCAGTAAAAGGTGCCTTCCACGACTTACTGACCTCCTCATGCACTTCCGGGAAGAAAGGCACCGGAGCGGAGCGGGGCTGTGAACCCCGCTCCGCACCCAGAAACCAATCATCCAGCCGCGAGCGCTCGGGCGACGGTGGAGGGTTCCACTCGAGCCCGATGCCCGCGGCAGCCCGGGAAAGCATGGCCATCATCTCCCGATCTGATTCCACACGAGCAGCGACGCCCGAGGGGCGCTGCTCGGCTTCCTCACCCGAGGATGACAGCCCACTCTCCGATGCAGCGATCGACATCCGATCCTCATCCGGAGCGCCAAACGAGACCCGAGGCACCTCACGTGGGGGACCTGGCGGCTCATCTGGCAGCTCGACGGCACAAGAGGAGCAAGAGGAGTGGGAGGTTCGTAGGGGCTGGCCCGACGAGGTAGCTCCCACTGTAACCCTCAGGTCTCCCAGAGTGCTAACCAACCCCCCAGCTCTACCATGAGAAGCAGAGGGGATATGGGTAGCAGCAGAGGGCGCTCGAACCTCTGTATCACAGAGGGCGAGCCGCGACCGCAACACCGACATGGTCATGCCCCCGCAATGAGAGCATGAACCATCCACAAGCGCTCTCTCAGCGTGCTGTCTGCCCAGACACGAGAAACAGCGCTCATGGCCGTCAGATGAGGTCAGGAAACGACCGCATCCAGAAACACACGGAAGAAAAGGCATCTTGAAAAAGACGCTAATCGTCCGCGTTTTGCTCTTTTAGAGGAACTGCTCTTCCAACCGAGGCACACAGGGGGGAACACGTTGCTGGGAAGACGCGCACCACCGCTGTCGCACCGTATTTCCAGCCGGGAAAGAACGCGCTCTTGAAGGTGATCAGAATGAACGGCTGCTTACAACCGCTCGGCTCCGAAGCAAAAGTATGAATGAAGTGAGCGATGCCGGTCCTATTTATACCCGGAAGCCGGGTGGGGCGGGACTCGGCATGCAAATCTCACTAGCCAATGTTCATTGGCGCGTTTAGTTATATTGGGAGGTGATTGGGCTCCCAAGCGAGACCCCATGACGTCAGTCCGACGTAACGTCGAACGTGACTGACTGATAGGGAACATGTTGGTAACATGGTGGTCAAAAAAATGTCTAAAGGGGAAAATCAAAATAAAATGTTAGCGTGAACAGACATTTATTTTACAGCAAAAAGTTTTGCAACACTATGTTGAAAGTGTGTACCGGTAATTAAAAGTTCTAAGTACCCATGCAAGTATTCATGTTAGTAGACAAGTGCAAGGACCACAAGTGTGGGTATCAAACACTTTCCCTCATGGAATATATTAAACATGGCTAACAACTAACTGTCAATTTAATACTCAAGTTGACTGCAAACAAAACATTTTGCATAATTTTTCATCCACACCACTAGGTGTCAGTATAGGTGAAATGTGACTGCCATATAATCCAAAGTAAAAAAAAACAAAAAAAAAAACAGGCTGTGTTGAAAATTACAATTCTGTCTAAATATATACTTCTTCTTTTTGTTATTTTTTAACAAAGTAAAAAAATGTATTGTATACATACATGTTATGTATACATATGTTGTATGAATGTGTAGCATGAATTTAATCTGGCTGTACTACATTCACAATGTTGTCATTAACATGTGACCTTCCAGTTTCTGTTTCGATGCTTCACTGTCATTCCTCTCTTGAGGCCTCATGGAATAATAAAGCAATTATCAGATCTTGTTGGAAGTAGTAGATCATCCAAGGACTTTTCAGGAATTGCTTTAGCAATACTGTGAACTCTGAAATATTTCTGTTTTCAAATACTGTTTTTTGCCTACTATATTGTAGGCAAGTATGCGATTTTTGCATGAAGCCACAGTCTGATATTTTTCTTTATTTTAAAATGTCTTATTTGAAGCTAGACATGCAATCCATGTTGATTCAAACGAGAATTCGGTCTTTGATTATTATTCCTGTGCAAAAATTGTTAAAGTTGGCACTATATGCATCTGGGAAGGTAATTGTTGTAGCATCCGCCAAATCCAAATGAGTCCATCAGACTGCCAGATGGTCAGGTAAAGCATGAGTGCTCTAGAGAACGTGCAGACTTTACAAGCTAGACTTCATACCACACTAACCATGGCACATAATGATTTTAGGCTTGTGTGTGGCTACATGACCACACAACACCAGGTCTTGATTCTCCAAGTGAATCAATAATTTTTATGCAGACATTTCTTCTACAGACAGTTTGTAACCCATGCTGAGGGTTGTTAATGAAGACAGATAATGTTTTTCTGTGCCCACTTTGTTACTTTCTATTGCTTTTTTACATTACTCCATTTCACAAAAACATTATCTACAGCTGATTGAGTCATTTCCAGCAACACGGAAAAATTATGGTTATTTCCATGTGGCTCAACAAAAGCCTCTTCCCATCTAATGCCTGCTAATAATAATTCATTACATTTATATAACACTTTTCTTGGCACTCAAGGCGCTTTACATGGAAGGGGAGAATCTCCTCAAACAACACCAATGTGCATCACCCACCTGGATGATGCGACGGCAGCCATATTGTGCCAGAATTCCCACCCCACATCAGCTTATTGCTAGAGAGGAGACAGAGCCAATAAGTATATGTGGATGGTTAGGAGGCCATGATGGACCAAGGCCAATGGGCAAATTTGGCCAAGATGCCAGGGATAACCCCTTACTGGAATTTTTCATGACCACAGAGAGTCAGGACATTGGTTTAACATCTCATTTGAAGGACAGTGCTTGTTACAATATAGTGTCCCTGTCACTATACTGGGGTGTTAGGACCCATACAGACCACAGGGTGAGCAGCGCCTGCTGGTCTCACTAACACCTCTTCCAACAGCAACCTAGCTCCATCTCAAGGGAACTTGCGCTGCATTGAAACGCAAGGGGAGTGCTTTAGCGTGATTGTCTCGTGAAGCACAATTGAATCGATCATGTGAATACACATCGCTGGATGATGACGTCATGAACCAGGAGGATAAAAGTGCAACAGAAACCGGAAGTAGCCACTTTAGTGTCTTCAGCAAGAGCTGTGAAATGTTGCTGGTAGTGTGTGCGTGTATGTGTGCTAAATTAAAAAGAATATGGTATTCCACACAATACTAGAAAAAACTACTACGGCGACCAAACAGCAGTTTAGATTGTGTGTTTCTTCATGCCCTCACTACAATCACTAACCCTATCCAGTGGTTACTTCCAGTACTGAGGAATCAGACACCATTAGTGTTAACACCGGAGATTGTCTTGAAAAGGATTTCACCCTCCAAATATAAAAAAATACAGACTTCAGACCCCCGCAATTTCTCCTAGACCTCAGTGGACATCATTTTGTTGTCCAGAACAGACAACAACAACAACAACAACAAACTTTATTTATAAAGCACTATAAAAACTACCGAAGTAGACCAAAGTGCTGTACAGAAGAAATAAAAATAATAAAACAAAATACATAAAAAACTAAAATCACAAAATGTCAACTTCAACAAGTGTTAAAAGCTAATGTAAAAAGGTGAGCTTTTAGAAGAGATTTAAAATGAGACATTGAAGTGGCCTGTCTAATGTGCAGTGGCAGGTCATTACACATTTTTGGTGCTGCCGCCGCAAAAGCACGATCCCCTCTTAGTTTTCGCCTTGTTTTGGGCACTTTCAGGAGCAGTTGATCAGCTGACCTGAGAGAACGGGTAGGTGTGTATGGAACAAGGAGCTCAGAAATATATGGTGGGGCAAAACCATTTAGAGATTTAAAAACAAATAAAAGAATTTTAAAATGAATCCTGAACTGTACTGGCAGCCAGTGTAAGGAGGCTAAAATGGGGGAAACATGCTCATGTTTACGAGCTCCTGTAACCAGACGAGCTGCAGCGTTCTGAACTAATTGCAGACGGGCAACAGAAGACCCACTGACCCCCACATACAGAGCATTACAGTAATCCAGCCGGGTAGTAACAAAGGCGTGCATCACTGTCTCAAAATGTCGCCTTTGAAGAAATGGCTTTATTTTGGCCAACTGTCTTAATTGGAAAAAACTCGACCTAACCACAGCCCTGATCTGACTGTCGAGCTTAAGGTCAGAGTCCATTTTAACCCCTAAATTTGTGATGGTGGGCTGGATGTACTGAGCCAAAGCACCCAAATCAGCAGAATGGGTCCCAGTGGTGTCACCAAAAATCATTACTTCCGTTTTGTTTGCATTAACACTTAAAAGATTTATAGCCATCCAGGCCTTTATATCCTCAAGACACTCCAACAGCGGACCAACAGTGTCATTCTTTTTGAGAGGCACGTAAATTTGACTATCATCCGCATAAAAGTGAAATGACATGCCATGCTTCCTAATTATTGAGCCAAGTGGCAGCAAGTAGAGAGAGAAGAGTAGAGGGCCTAAAACTGACCCCTGTGGGACTCCACAAGAGAGGGATGCAGAGGAAGATTCAAAGTTCCCGTAACTAACACAGAAAGTCCTGCCTTCCAAATAGGACCTGAACCATTGAAGTGCAGTGCCCTTTATGCCCACCCAGCTCTCCAAACGAGAGATCAGAATTTCATGGTCCACAGTGTCGAATGCAGCAGTTAAATCCAGAAGCACAAGTACTACACACTCTCCAGCATCAGTTGCTAAATAAATATCATTAAAAACCTTAAGAAGAACAGATTCTGTGCTGTGAAGAGATTTAAAACCAGACTGGAAAACTTCAAGAATATTGTGGTCTTTTAAAAAAGCCATTAATTGGCTGCAAACAATTTTTTCTAAAACTTTAGAAATAAAAGGAAGTTTTGAAATGGGCCTGAAATTTGACAAATTTGCATGATCCAGACCTGACTTTTTGATCAGGGGATGCACTATTGCATGTTTAAAACTCTCAGGGACCACACCTGAGGATAGACTGCTGTTTACAATTTCAAGAACAGTCGGGCCTAGAGTGGAAAAAACCTCCTTAAACAATCGAGCAGGGACAGCATCACGTGAAGAACCTGAGGGCTTTAGCTTACTAACATTTTCATGTAACATAGACAAAGTTACAGGCTCAAATTGATCAAAGAAAACAGTGCAGAGAACAGAGACTGAGGGGTCATAAGCAGATGGTGGAATTAGAGCCCTAGTGGACGAGACCTTATTATTAAAAAAGGTGAGAAAGTCTTCACAGACAGCCGGGGAGGCATCAAAACAAACAGATTGTGGAACATTAAGAACTGAACCTATAGTTTTAAATAAAACACGGGGCTTATTACAATTTGACAGAATTATCTCAGAGACATGTTTCCTTTTAGCATCTTTCACAGTTGTCTGATACTGACGCCAACAGTCCCGCAGCATTTGAAAAGAAACTTGCAGTTTGTCCTTTTTCCACTTGCGCTCAGCTCTACGACACTTGCGTCTGACAGCGCGAGTAGTGTCATTCATCCATGGCTCGGATTTAGTTTTTGGGTGCCTGATTTTCAATGGAGCCACAGTATTTAAAACCGTTTGGCAGCTGGAATGCAACCAAGAGCATAGCTCCTCAGGGTTATTGTGTAGTTTGTCAGGTATGGCAAAATGTTGACTAAAAACAGATGAGAATTGAGCGGCAGTGGAGGGGTTAATAACTCGACAGGGCCGAGCAGCGGCGCGAGGTTCGAATGTACTGCAAGGGAGAGGAATCTCAAATAATATAGGCATATGGTCAGAGAAAACTGCATCACAGACCTCTAGATTAAAAACAGACAGACCAGATGATAAAACAAGATCAAGTGTGTGTCCAAGTTCATGTGTGGGTCCAGACACAGACTGCTTGAGATTAAAAGAGTCAATGAGGTGGAGAAAGTTCAATGCCATAGGGCTCTCAGGACAACAGACATGGACATTGAAATCCCCAATAATGAGGATGCGGTCATATCTAGGCATAATATCAGCCAGGAAAACAGAAAAGTCATTCATAAAATCCTTGTTATATTTGGGAGGCCGATAGACCACTGCAACCAACACTATGTGAGAGCGACGACCCAGCTCAAATAAACTCAGTTCAAAGCTGCTTGATACTGACGACAAAGATAGCTGTTTGCATTTGTATATGTTCTTATAAACAGTTGCAATGCCTCCTCCTCGTCCCGACGCTCGCGGGGAGTTTAAATAGCTGCAATCAAGCGGTAGAAGTTCAGAGAAAACGCTGGACTCACCAACACTCAACCATGTCTCAGTCACACAGAGAAAATCCAATCCCCGATTTGTGAAAAAATCCTTTAAAATGAAAGATTTATTTGCTAGAGATCTAGCATTTACTAGGCCAAACCTGGCAGGAGCCGGCAGATCCACAGTAATGTCCTTAAGAGAAACCCGGCGCAGAAGCCGCAAGTCTCGATGGTTCACTCCACGTTGACAACACATCGGTAGTCTCCTACATAAATCATCAGGGTTTAGGATTTATCTGCGTTCGTGTCCGCTTTATAAGTTGGTCTGACAGATTCTCCTTAGGTGGCAAGGGAAACTGCTCTCTCTTTGAGCAGTTCACATTCATTCAATTCACATTCAAGGGACCCAAAGAAAGGGAGCAGACAGGGGCTGAGGCCCGGGTAATGGAGGCTCTACTCCGAGGAGGTACAGCGCATTTGGTTCAGATGTGGCCAAGGCTACGTTTGTACACATTTCCCATGATCACTCTGCTCCTGGAAGTTCTGGAGAGAGTTCGCCGAGACACGGTCTGTCTCACCTAGTGTGGCTTTTAAACCTAGTGTCCATTTTCGATGGAACTCTGAAGAGATTCCAGTCAGGAGGGACCTCCTGTCCCATGCAGGGGGGCTTGATCCATCCTTTCCCAGAAATGTGGAGATTGTAGGCTTGGCCTCTGAGGGGGTTCAGCTTATTGATTCTGGTTTCTAAATCGAGGTTGTTGAAAACATTCTCCATTCCAGATCGCTGTCCATGAGGAAACTGTACAACTTGACGTAAAAAAAAACAAAAAATCACTTTGTGATGCAGTGAGAGGCAAAAGCCAGATTGGCAAAATGCTGGAGTTCATGCATGACAGATTCTACCCTGGAGGTTTACGTGGCTGCCATAGTGCTTACCTATGGAGTACCTATAGAGCTTACAGTGGAGTTCACTTATCTCGACTCATGGTTAACTCACCAATGTCAAGGTTTTGCAGAGAGGACCCAAACGCAGAATAAGTGATGGAGTTTTGACACGACTGAAGACAAGGCACAATAGGGGTAGTGAGGTGTGAAAGTTCAAAAAGCAGGGCAGGGTTGACCACAAAGACAGGCAAGAGATGATGACCACTGAGACCAGTCCAGGGTGACAACAGACTTAGGAGTTTAGGAGAGGCAGCACCAACAGAGAGACCAAGCAGGAGTTCGCCAGGCCACAAACTTTTAGGAGATCTCAGAATAGGCCCCAGAATAGCTGCCAGGTGGAAGAGACAGTGGTCAGGAACTCTCAGGGTGCAGGACAGGGCAGGATCAGACACAACTCACAGACAAGACAACAATGCAAGACAAGAGAGATGCTTAAATGAAACAAAGCAACAAAACAAGATGAGCGCAATAATTAAAAAGAAAACAGAACTTGAGAATTAAACTATGACTATGATAACAGGACAAAATCATAAAGGACAACTTTGCAGGGAGAAGATTATAAGTAGAAATTAACTTAAAACTCAAAAGAGAAAACAAAAGGCAAGAACTAACTAGAACAAGACTTGAAAGAACATAAAAAATATATAAAGAATACACTAGAACAGGGGTCGGGAACCTTTTTGTCTGAGAGAGCCATATACCCTTTTTTTTTTAAATATGAAGCTGTGAAGAGCCATAGTCCGAAGCGATCGATCTGTCGACCGGGGGGGGGGGGGGGGGGGGGGGGGGGGGGGAGTTGGGGTCTGCCTGTCCTCCGAACGCGGAAGTAACGCGGGTGCGGCGGCGCGATCTGCCTGTCCTCCGAACGCGGAAGTATCTGTCGACGGGCGGCGGCGTCAAAAGAGCCATATGCAGCCATCAAAAGAGCCATATATGGCTCGCGAGCCATAGGTTCCCGACCCCTGCACTAGAACAAAGAGCTGGAACTACTCACAACTAGAATAAGTGACTAAGATACCATACAGATTATAGGATGAAACAGGATCATATACCATAACATACACAAAACGAACCAGCAAAGACAATATAAAGGGAGCAGAGCACATGAGGGACAGGTGAAAAGACTCAGCAAACGAGGACTAGACAAGGGGGCGTGTTAACTGGAAATGGGGAGGTGGGACAAGGGGACATGACAAAAATGAACAAAGACAAAGCGATATGCTCAAACACAAAACAAACAGGCAAACATTAAACAAAGACAAAACAGACAAGACAGTCAGGGCAGGATCCTGACAGCCAATCCTATTATGTCACATTTTTGAAGTGGAAACGTCAATCTCCCTATTTGTCTTAGCATTTTCTTGTGGGTTATGTAGATTCCTTTACGTCGCCGAAATCTAATATCTCGAACACAAAATAGGGACAAAATCGCAACTTCACATGGTTATCTCGTGTAATGGTGGTACCTAGTTCACTGCGCATGCGCTGACTGAGTTCGCGTTGCACGTGCAGCCGCAGAAGAAATCACGGAAGTGGCGGGTGACTAAGACTCGCGGAAGTCTAAAGCCTTCAAGATGCAATCTTGAAAGAGGAGGTGCAGGAGTTGAGCCGAGTCGAGCACGTCTGCAGTGAGTGTGTGTTCAGTGAGTCGAGCGCGTCTGCAGTGAGTGTGTGTTCAGTGAGTCGAGCGTGTCTGCAGTGAGTGTGTGTTCAGTGAGTCGAGCGCGTCTGCAGTGAGTGTGTGTTCAGTGAGTCGAGCGCGTCTGCAGTGAGTGTGTGTTCAGTGAGTCGAGCGTGTCTGCAGTTAGTGTGTGTTCAGTGAGTCGAGCGCGTCTGCAGTGAGTGTGTGTTCAGTGAGTCGAGCGTGTCTGCAGTGAGTGTGTGTTCAGTGAGTCGAGTGTGTCTGCAGTGAGTGTGTGTTCAGTGAAGCATCATTGTCCAGGAATTCCCAGATTACATTGACAAAGACGTTGTTACTGATAGAAGCATTTGTTTTCAAGCAGACCATTAAAGGCAAAAAAGCAACAAAGTATTTTAGATTTTGTAAAGAAACCATATTAACTGTGTGTGCAATACTATTCAGAACTGTGTCTAGTCATTTCTTGGTTTTGTGGCAGAGCTCTGACACTACCGTTATGTCTCGAGTTGTGTGTGCGTGCGCGCGTGCGGCTTCGAGTGTTCCAGTCCCGATACTGTGGTCTGGTTCAGTTTCGGTTTTGTGTTGGGATTCGGGCATTCATGACTCGTGTGTTCGTCCTTGTCGTGAGCGTGTGAGAACAGTTCTTACGCGCTCTATGTCATGTGAGTGGGCGCGGTTTCAAGCTTTGCGCGAGACGCGCTTCCTCTCGTCCGTGTGTTATGTTCGTATTTTCATCGGCCACATGCTTTCTTGTTGTGTATTCTGTCACGCGCAGCTGGTGACAGCCAAACTCTTTGTTTAATGTGAACATGCAGCAATGCGTATCCGCATTGGCTTCGTGTTCATGTCTTGTCTGTTACCCCGCCTGTCTTGTTTCATTGTCATTAATTTGATTTCTCTCAGCTGGTTTCCCATTAATCATCCTCCCTCCTGTGTGTATTTAGTCTGCTCATGTTTGCTATGCTTTGTCGCGTCGTTGTCGTTATTTTAGGTATGATGTTTCTGCCGTGTTGCAGTCCAGTCCAGTCCAGTTCAAGTCCAGTCCAGTCAAGTCAGTCTAGTCTTGGTATCCCCCCCTCGGGGCAGTTTTGTTTGAGTTTTTGTTTTATTTATTGTTCAATAAAAGCCCTACCTGCACTATTGAGTCCTCGCCTTTCCCTAAACCTGACACAAACATATACAGTGTATGTACATTTTTATAGCATGCCGATCGCTGTTGGCATATTGGCGGTTGGTTATCTCGCTAAACGGTTATCTCAATGCTTTTTTGCAACCCCCAAGGCCGTCAAGATAACCGTATTCCACTGTACTAGATGCTTTTTTTCAGAGAACATTCACAAGTAACATTCCTCTAATTTGCAAAAGGATCTGCCCTTTATATTTTCGTTAAAGTTTGCATAAAACATTTTGACAAAACTGTAAATTTTGGCTGTTCAGAGTACATTCATAACTTTTTATTAACTTAATGGAAACATTTGCAAAATATTCTCAAAATATACCTTTGCTATCTGGGTTAGTATTGATCAATTCTGCTGCCTTTCTACTCTTCTTCCAAGTTGGCAACACACCATTTGAATTTATTTACGTTGAGTTATAGGTGACACGGCCAACTCCATTAGAAGCAGTGCCTAGATGCTTTCGTTCATGCAAGCAGTATTGATTTTTTTTTTACTAAACATGAACAAAAAAAGAAATGAAATGTAAGACAAAAATACCATATAGCACACTTAATAAAATAAAAGCTTTTTTGTAGATATGAACGGTTTCTTAGTTCACTGAAGACATGAAGTAAAATTGCTTATACTAGGATTCTTATGTCTAATTTTATTCTGTTCATATCTACACAAAGTAAGTACTCATACATAATTCAAATGTTTTCTCTGGCTAACATTGTTGCATACCTAAGAAGACGCATATGATCCCTGAGCAATTTAAAATGCAACATTTTGGATGCGTATCATTACAGTCTGGCACATACACGTCTAGTTATGTTGGCTTGTTGTGTTTTTGAAAGGCTGCATTTAATGCCTTCTGGCTGTTGACAGAACTTCATGCTAGGTCAAGTGGGCGGCAGTTGATTCATTTTTGGATTTTACAGCAACATTACACATTTTAAATGAATTATTGCTGAAATAAGATAAAGGTAAATCAAAAAATTATGGATGAATGCATTTGATGGACGCATCGTAGGTGGGTAGATGGATAGATAGATAGATATATATAAACGTTATTACAGGCTCTAGGCCCAACAACAAGACATACAACATCAAGTAAAAAAGCAAAAACAAAACAAGGCATAAGTACATACAGACCTACAGACATACCTTGATTCATGAGAGCCTTAACAGGCACCCATACCAATGTTTCCACAAATGTGATTGATATCTCACCGAGCTACACCTAGGGCTTGTGAGCATCATTATAATACAATTTTGAGATTCATCAAGCCGGGACATGAACTTAAACATTAGTTTCCTCAAGAGAGCCTGTAAAGTGCTTAGCCTTGAGTCACAACAAAGCTTACTTGCACTGCTACTCCTGGGCTTTTTCAGCAGTATCTTCAGGCAGTCATTATATGCTACCTGAAGTTTGCGCAGGGTCTCTTTTTTGTAGCTGACCCACAATGGTGCTGCATATATAGGGGTGCAGTATGCACGAAACAAGCTTACTTTCACATCATCAGAACAGTGATGGAATTTCCGGACTAACATGTTTGCTTGGACATACAACATTCGTCTCTGCCTAAACATATCAGCGTCATCTTCCATCTTGTCAGTGATGATGTGCCCAAGGTATTTTGTACAGTTAGATACACAGAGTGATTGCCCTGACAGGTAAAACATTGGAAAGTGCAGCTTCTGATCCTCCTTGGTCCTACATATCAATACAACACTCTTGTTTGCATTGTACTGTACAGATAGATAGATAGATAGATAGATAGATAGATAGATAGATAGATAGATAGATAGATAGATAGATAGATAGATAGATAGATAGATAGATAGATAGATAGATAGATAGATAGATAGATAGATAGATAGATAGATAATAGAAGTATATAATATATATATATATAGAAGTATATAATATACACGTGTGTACACTATGCTGTAAGACCGCATATATCAACACTGAATAGGGGAAAGTGAGTGTGGAGAACACAAAAACTCATCTGAGTGGTGTATCTTAATCCATTATCACAAGCACCATGGGACCACAGTGTCTTGCTGGGCATTTAATCTGCTAAGCATCCACTCTATTTGCATCTCATATAAGATACATGAAGGTTTGCATATAATTTTGACTTAATTACTTGCATAAATTAGAGGCTGGTTATTGTAATTTTTGCATTTGAAGCAAAACCAGCATAAAGATGTTATTTTCCTCTAATGATTGAGGGCCAGTTGGGGAAAAGACAACCATGTGGGAAAATAAAGTCTTTTGGCTCCATGAAAATAGGCTGTTTGTTTTTGTTTTTTTCTTTTAAATGAGACAATAATCTTTAATTCACGGATAATGCTGTGAGGTTGCTGAAGGGCAGCCATTGATCAAGCCGATCAGAGAAAGGACATTAAAACCTTCATTATTTCAGTCCTCACCCCTGGGAGCATTTCTCAGAGCTCACATATAAAATCTCATACCAACAAATATTGGCAGGTGTGTTGGCATTGAGTAGGGCTTTTTTTTTTTTTTAAACAGCCACATTTTCCTGCATTTGTTTGAAGGTTTAGGTTAAGCCTTTAGGGCATCTGCCAAGTGGAATACATTTAGAGTAATTGGCTTTACTTCCATACAGTGTGTTTGTGAAAGAGTACCACTTTAATTTCCTGTTGACTGATAATGTTTTGTAGTCGTCTTAGCCTGACATGGATATTCAGCAGTTCTTGTGTTATATGAAGCATTGCGGGGATAATACTGCTGGATAAAATATTAAGATGACATTAAAAAAAAATTTTTTTTTAAAAATATCATAATTGAGTGAATTTTGGATAATTTCACTTCTTTAGTTCGAGTAAAGTTCCCTTTCATGGGAACTCAAGCTGCGTCAAAGCGCTAGGGCAGGGGTCGGGAACCTATGGCTCGCGAGCCATATATGGCTCTTTTGATGGCTGCATATGGCTCTTTTGACGCCGCCGCCCGTCGACAGATACTTCCGCACCGCTGCTTCCGCGTTCGGAGGACAGGCAGATCGCGCCGCCGCACCTGCGTTACTTCAGCGTTCGGAGGACAGGCAGATCGCACCGCCGCACCTGTGTTAATTCAGCGTTCGGAGGACAGGCAGATCGCGCCGCCGCAAGCGCGTTACTTCCGCGTTTGGAGGACAGAGACATCGCGCCGCACACCCCAACACTCCCCCCCCCCCGGTCGACAGATCGATCGCTTCGGACTATGGCTCTTCACAGCTTCATATTTAAAAAAAAAAAAATGGGTATATGGCTCTCTCAGACAAAAAGGTTCCCGACCCCTGCGCTAGGGGAATACCTTGACGCATGTCACTTGAAGCACTGTGTAAACGAAAATGCGCACAGGCGTGCGCTGTGTGAATGCGCGTCACGGGCCAGTAACGTCATGAACCAGGTGATAAAAAGGCGCTGGCACCTGAAAGTGGCAGCTTTGCGTGTCTTCATTGAAGCTCTGTCACGTTTGTGTGTGCTGGTGTGCGATTTCATCATTTGTGTGAGATTTCAAAGAAACCCTAGTTCTAGTTTAAAAGAAAAGGGACACCCCCTCAATATATAAAATATGGCGGAGCAGTTTAGACTGTGTGCTTCTCTCTGACCGCGCTTTATTACGGGCAGGGATTCACAAAGTCTGTGCATTAGCTGCATGGCAGCGGTTCTCTCTGCATGCGCTTCGTTCCCGCCTGTCATTACGGCTCGGAAGAGCAAGTAGGTAGGCAGTCGCTTCCAGTTGCCGCCCCCCAGTGGAGTTGCACTGGGAGAGTTGCCCCCCTCTGAGGAGGGTCCTAGAGCATTCGACCCAGGCGTTTCCCGCATATCCGGGCCCTGTGGTAGATGTTCTTTAGCGCGCACGCTTGTCTGTGTAACGTCTTATGTGCGGGTTATGATGTCCGATCCTGAGACTGGTCTTGTCTGGTTTCGGATTGTGTCGGGATTCGGACATTCATAACCCGTGGGTTCGTCCTTGTCATGAGTGCACTAGCTGAGTTGTTCCTCGTTTTCGTGGGCTCTATGTTTTGTGAGTGGGTGCAGTTCAAGCTCTGCTCGAGCCACATTCTCTCGGGTCTGTGTGCAGTGTTGTGAGCACGCGGGTTGTATTTACATCAGCCGTGTGCTTTCATGTTTCATTTTCATGTTGCGTCTTTGTTTAATGTGAACACGCGGCGATGTGCGTTCGCATTGCCTGCATGTTCATGTCTCATCAATGTGTAACCCTCCCACCTTGTGTCCCTGCTTAACTTTGATTTGTCCCAGCTGTTTTCTCATCAATTACCCTTCCTCCTGTGTGTATTTAATCTCCTCATGTTTGCTGTCCTGTGTCGCGTCATTGTCATTATTTTGTCTACTCCTTGTCGGTTCCTGTGTGAAGCCTAGTCTTGTCAAGTCAAGTCTCCCTTGGGGTGGTTTATGTTTGAGTTTTGTTTTGTTTCCTCCATAAAGACCTGTCCTCATTGCGATTGAGTCCTTGCTCTCCTCTCCAAACCTGACACAGATAAGTATTTGTCACTTAATTCCTCAAAATTAAATGCAGCAAAATATCAACAAGAAAAGTAAAAACAGTCTGGATGAAATGCTGAATTTAGAATCTAACAGCTTAAAAGTCATTCCTCAAAATTAAATGCAGCAAAATATCAACCAAACAAGTAATAACGGCGTGGATGAAAGGCTGGAAAAAGTATTATCATACACAATCTAACTTCTCAGAAGCCAGAAAAATATTTCAAAATTAAATGCCACCAGGAAACAAGTATACACGGTCTAAATGACAGTCTGTGTGTACTCTGCTCTCGAGCAAAAAACATAAATCGCATACATCCCCACTTATAGCAAGAGCAGGGAAAGCGCTTTCACAGAGTGCTTGCTGAAGATACAGAAGCTAGCGCTGTTTATGTCTGGGTGTGCTTTATAATGCCCTGGGGCCTCATTTATAAATCTTTGCGTAAGATCCCTACTAAAAGTTTATGTGCGCCCAAAAGCCAAAAATATTCTGATTTATAAAACCGTGCGTATACACACCTGGAAGCAATGTTCCCTTTATAAATCAGAGATCCCCCGCAGATGTGCGTCCGTGAACCACCCTATGATTGCTATTCTGTATCACAGTGTTTTTCAACCTTTTTTAGGCCAAGGTACATATTTTCATTGAAAAAAATCACAAGGCACACCACCAACCGAAGAAGCTAAAAAAATCGAATTGTTGACGGGATGGGGGACGCGATACTTGGTAGTTGCCTGCTCTCCACCGAAGCTACAGCGCCGCTGACGCTTGTAGCCACTCAAAAAAACTAAAATTTGGTTAAATTGAATATTTTTCCACAGCACACCTGACGATCGCTCGCGGCACACTAGTGTACCGCAGAACACTGGTTGAAAAACACTGCTGTATCACATGTAGTCGCGCCATCTCCTCCTGCGCTCTTGTTGTGGACAATGTGACTGTAAGGCAGCGCTGATCAATATTATTATTTTAAAGAATACATTTTGAATTACGTTTGGATTTTACTACATTTTACTTTAGCCTAAGACAATTGGCTGTCACGGTTCTGTCTCTGTTTCCAATGTTATTAATCTTCTAGTGGACAGAACCGTGGCACTGCTCTCTCTCCCATGTGTTTGTGTCTCGTTAGCATCTGCCCCACCTCCTTGTTTCCCATAATCATTCCCAGCTGTTTCTCATCACTACCTTTCCTCATGTGCCCTATTTAATCCTGGTGTGTTTGCTGTCCTGTGTGGTGTCGTTGTCTTCCATGCATGTCTCTCCTGTTTCCCGATATTCCTGTTTGTTTATGTTTCTTGAGTGTTTTGTTATTATGTCTAAGTTACCATTTTCCCCATCGTGGGCATTTCTTTTGTGTTTTTTTGTTTGTTTATTTACTTATTGTTATTAAATCTACCTTTCCCTGCACCTGAGTCCTCCCCTCATTGATCCGTGACATTGGCACAAATTACATTGTTGGATTTAATCTTCATGATAATATGGATATAATGTATGAACTGGAGTGAAAATTAAATCTCATTAATTCTTATAATCGATCTTCTCACATTTATTTTCTACAATCTAACTTCAGTTCACAACCTCACCATCTGTGTCGTCAATTCCCTTTGTCTCCAGAATGTGCGTTCGCACAGCTCAAAGTTTGCTTAAAGGTGCGCACATTCTCCTGTCAAGTTTGTTTTTTATAGATCCCAACCTTTGTGTGGGAACTGCTGTACATACGTTTCCAGCGTACGCATACTTTATAAATGAGACCACATTAACTGACATTTTAATGTAACTCTGACAGTTTAGTCTCACTCCAAATTAGTTACTGGGCTCTTGACTGGCTCCACTGTGAATGACTGTCCTGAGAAAAAAGCTGTTCTTCATCAAACGTCTGGTTCAGATTGTCCTGACGTACGTGCCTGCCGTGAGACTGATAGCCTGTGGTTGTGGCTTCCTCGGCCTTCAACCAAGTACACTGCACCGGCTTCCAGACCCAGAGGATGGATGGCACTATAGAAGGTTGACATCACTATCAATCAGTCAGAGTTGAAAGCACTTTGTCTGAACCAGACTGCTTTTGAGCTAGTAAACATTTTCCAGAAACATATGACTGTGAGGCCTTTCAGACACTCCATTGTGGCAAGGTTGAAGCTATTAAATGAGGGTTTTTTTTAAGAGAGAGAGAGTTTGATGTGTTATCATGATTTGCACATTATCAAGGTTAATATATACATGTATAATGTGCAGTACAGATTAGGTTGTTACAGTGTCTTTGGTATATTTCTCAAATCATCCTTAAGATTTGAAAACCAGTGCTTTTCTCAAAACTATTCGCACAAACAGTTCCACACATTGGATTTCCTGCAAAAGCCTGTAACTTGCTCAAAATCCTTGGTTCCTCTCAAAAGTAAGTTTTTATGTCAATGAACATGTCGGTGCCATCAGAATGACAAGTCCTTGTGTCATTGTTTACAAATTTAGAAAATCTACATGACACAGTATGACAAATAGTTGAACCATTTTCCATTTAAATACTTGTGCAAGGAACTAATGCAGAAGATTTGAGGGGTGAGACATCCAACATGGAACCTGTCAAGGTTCTGCCACATTCAGTCTAGTCATTTCTTGATGTTGTGACAGAGTTCTGACACTACCGGTTCTTGGTCCTTGTCGTGAGCGCACAAGGCTTGTGTTTTCTCGTTCTTGTGCACTCTACGTTATGTGGGAGGCCGTGGTTTTGGGCTTAGCTCAAGCCGCGCTCTCTCATGTCTGTGTGCTGCTTTCATGTTGTGTTTTCGTGTCGCGCGCAGTTTGGTTTGCACCAGCTGCGCTCTGTCTTTGTGTAACGTCAACATGCAGCGATGCGCGTTTGCATTGGCTGCGTGTTTTTGTCTTGTCATTATGTACCCCTCCCACCTTGTTCCCCTGTTCCCCTTTGATTTATCCCAGCTTTTTCCCGATCAGTTGTTCCTTCCTCCTGTGTCTATTTAATCCCTTTGAGTTTGCTGTCCAGTGTCACTTTGTTGTCTTTTCCTTGTGTCGATAGTCTAGCCCTGTCGAGTCCAGTTCTGTCTAGTCAGTCTAGTTTTTAGTGGGTCTAGTTTCCCCCCTCGGGGGATTTTAGAGTTCTCACTTCCCTCCACCCTACATGACAGGAACCAGTATAATAGATTTTGATCAACATGACATAAGCAATTAATAGGAAACAGCAGACAATTGTTCATAATCAACTGGTATATTGTACCAGAGCATTTGCAATTTGTTAAAAACAATCAGAAATTGATTTTACGATGTGCACAAGTTATTGTGTTCATAAGTAGTTTTGAGAATTTCAGTTGTGATCTGAGAAATGCACTAAAGTGACTTAGAAAAACTGTACTTCATCAAAAAATAAAAAAATTAACAATTGTGCATAGTTGTTTTTAACAAGGAATTGTTTCAATGCATCACCCAAGTCCAAAACCCTCTCCACTGAACTTTTAATTAGCTTGCACAAGGCCTGTGCCAAACTTGTCAAAGTGAATACAGAAAAACAAGCGGTAATTGGGTTAGGTTATCTGGCATGCATTTTATTTATTTATTGCCTCATATGGCTTATGAGAGCCTGCTAACCTTTGCGGTTATTAACAGTATTGCTAAGTTTATTCTGTTTTCCTCACAGTCTGTCAACTACAGCTTGGGTGGTACAACATATTGCGTATTTCACTGCACATCAGTATGACCTTTTTTGTGATATAAACGTTTTGAATATTGGGATGATTTTTACTGCAACTTTTATCTTTTGATGTTTGCTAAAGACTATGCCAGTTGCTTTTTGCTTCTCTAGATTAACAACCTTAAAGGATATATTTTCTAAAATATGTCAGTTTTCAAGATGAAAGAACAAGAACCTATCCAATGTGAATGGAAGATGGTTAACTGAAAGCATTACCCACATAAACAGACTTTATTTGATATTTTCAGACTAGAGAACCATTTAAAGGGTACTCCATCCAAAAATGAAAAATCTGTCCTTATTTAAACTCACTCTCACTGTACTTTCTTTCTTCTATGGAATATAAAAGGAGCTATTTTGAGAAATTTCTCTGTACCTATGGCTTATGGGTAATATAAGCTAATTTCTTTCAATAAGCTTTTTCTTTTCCAATTGATTCAAAAAAATATTTTTTCACATCATCATGTTTTTGAAGTACTTTACATCCTTTAAAAAATACGGGAAACTGTTACAGAGATTGTGTGCAATGCAGAGAGTAATGAGGAAGCTAAGGTTTTAAATGGAAACTCTCTTTATTAGAAAACCAAAAATCAGAAACGAAACAACAGCAAGGTTTATTGTGCATAAACCTACGGGAACTTTTAGACACAAAACACAGCGAGACATTCACACAATGGGAAGTAACGTCAACAACTGACGAAGACAAAAGAAAACAAGAGGGCTAAATACATGAGGAGATATTGAGGGGATTGACAAGATTGTACATATGATTGACAAGATAAATGAGGTGACTGATGACACAACAATTGAGAAACGCATGGGAAAACACAGAAGGGAACAGGAAGTACACGACTGACAGGAAGTTCACAACTGACACAACTGACAGGAAGTTCACGAAGGACATGACTGACAGGAAATACACAACTGGCAGGAAGGACGCGATTGACAGGAAGTTCGCAAAGGACACGACTGACAGGTCACACAAACACATCAATAGTGACATGGGCTGTAAAACATTGAGATATGATTCATTCAGCTAAATCCATGCTCAAATATATGAGTTTCTTCCAGGATAATAAAACTTTCTAGTTTTTTGAAATCCAAAGTCAAGTCACCAATCTATAAATAATTGTTTATTAATGAGGTAAATGCATCTAATCAAAGACTTAATTGTTGCTTGGGGTTATATACTTTATTTTAAGGTGTTGTAGTTACAGTGTAATTATACATTTAAGGACGGTGTAACATCAATAAATACCATATATTTACAATAGGATTAGACCTAGGAATGGAGTATGGCTTAGGGTTAGTTACCTGTAATTGTGCATAATTTATAGTTATTACAACAGTAAGTACATGTAACAAGGACATTGTAAAGAGACACTGTAGAGTGTTAGCTTTCTTGGGTCTCACTCATCAAAGGTAGATAAAACATCCAGTAACCAATCAAGTAATAAAAAAGTGTTGTTGGTGCATTCAAATCTAAAAGAGGAAGATCAAAAGAAGAACAGAAATGCCCCAGAGACTCCAGTGGTTCCACTTAAACATGATTACTTGCTGTACCAGCAATCAGACTGCACAGATTCATCATCTTTGGTCCTCTCACACGGCAATCTTCACTTCCCATCATCTTCATCAGTAACACACATCCTGCTCTCCTGTGTAGTTAACATCAGATCACACCACTATGACTGTCTTTATTGAGCTCTAAGCCAAGGAGAATTAAGTGTAGGGTGGCATCTCTCTGGGACACTGAGAGCTCATGGGAAGCCGCAAGGTTGTGATGCCTCTGTGACAGATCTCTGTGTAGATCTGTCAAAACTGACATCAGCTGACACCAGAAAGAACATCTGTCATTTTGAAAAAGTGTGGAGTTGTCCAAATGGACAATGATCTTATGTTAACCTTAAGTACGGCATTTTTGGTGGACTTTACTGTAACAGCTGGTCATTGAGAACTAGCTTGCATTTAAGATTTTCTTTTGTATTGAAACTATACTCTTAACATAGAAAAACATAGGTATAGGTATTGTTTCCTATATACTTTTACCCCACATTTTAGTTTATGAAAATACACTTTGAATTATATTCTCACTAAACTACAAATGTTTAATAGTTTTTTAATAGTTTGACTATTCCCTACATCAGTTTACTAATATTGTTCATTTGAAGGATTGAAGGAAAATGAGTGAGTGAATTCAGACACTGTGTGTGGTGGAAGGGCTAGTTTAAGCTAGCTGTTTGATAATTGTTTTAAATTTAGCAAACTGGTAGCTCCAGTGATAATGGAAAGATTTATCTTGAACTCTGTTATAGAGTAGTAAATCTTATTTAAACCTGAAATAAGCAATATAATAATCAATTCAAAAAGGATATTATGCTGTAACTGTAACGATCGGGGTGCTGGTGTGCGATGCGGAATGAGGAGACAGCAGGACTCCAATCAAAACTCATTTAATAATAATAAACCAAAACAAAAGACTTTAAATACAAAACAAAGAAGCACACTTGTGCACAAACTAAACTTAGACAAGAACTCAGGAACTCGTGAAGACAGGCAGAACATCAACATTATTTATTCATTAACAACCGACAAACACAAGGGAAATGCAAGAGTGATTTATACACAAGGGAATCACAAACACCTGGGAGACTAACGATCAGCGATTACATGACAGGTGCAGGGAGTGAAACAATGACCCGATAGACAGGAAGTGAAACAATGACAAGACTGACAGGAAGTGACAAAGAAGATCCAGACAGACATGAACAAGTGTTACAGTAACCACATAGGATGAACGGTTATGAAAATGGATGGATGGATGTTTGATTCTGCAGACACCATATTTCTGGTCAGATATAGGAATTAATTCCTGACAGTGCATTATTTGTATTCTCTAGTCGTTGAGTCTGCATCGGTTGTACACTAGTTACTGTGGTCCTGTCAGGGTTGTGTCAGAGGAGGATGAAGGCATGGAACAAAAGGATGAATTAAAACATTTAATAATGAAACTCAAAAGAACACTTCAAAATAACAAAAAGAGCACATTTTGTGCAAAACTAGAATAAACAGTCCAACGGGAAGTCGAAACAGGAAGTGTCTAGGGCGGAAACACAACATCAGACATTCACTTCGACGGACAAGATTGAAGGAGAACACAGGGTTGATAAACACAAGGGCTGAATGAGGGACACAGCTGACAAGACTAGCGAGGTGATTAATGACGAGACAGGTGAGTGGAGAAACACTGGATGCACACGGGAGGAATTAGGATGAAATTTGCCTATTGGCCTCCTAATCATCCCCCTATATACTGATTGGTTTCATTGTTCTGTCTACTCTCCACCGGTAAGCTGGTGTGTGGTGAGGGTTTTGGCGCAATATGGTTTCCAGGTGGATAATGCACATTGGTGGTGGTTGAGGAGATTACCCCCTTCCTTGTAAAGCACTTTGAGTGTATGAAAAGCGATATCTAAATGTACTTTATTATTATGTTTTATTATGTGACAAAAATGCCTTCTCCCACAAGGCGTGACCTCGCACCGTAAATGGGACATCTGAGGAGGGGGGGAACAGGATCTGGACAAGACAGAAGAAAAGGAACACTAAACAAAGGCAGGAGCCCAGGGAACAAGGACCAGTCAGAGAGGTCTCCAGGGTAGCTTGGGAGCATGGGAGTACAGGGAGTCCAGGAGTTCAGGCATCCCTGCAGCCTCCATTGCCCCACCCGCACTGGTCACGTGTTCAAAGGGACACTCTGGGATGGGCAATAGTTCATAAGCAGGCTGAAGTTCAAGCAAGGGCTCAAGCCCTACAGGGTGCTCAGGAGATGGCTTGGGTACTAGGGAGCGTTCAGGAGAGGGCTCAGGCATTGGAGAGCACAAAGGAAAAGGCTAAGACACAGGAGGGAGCTCGGGAGATAGCTTTGGGGCTGGTTGCAGTCTTTTGGCTATTGTGTGTGCAGCCCGCTCTGCTGAGAACCCTGTTTTTTCACTCGAGGGAACAGGCTGAAGAGTAGCGGGTACTGGTGCAGACGGACAAGCATCAGACACTGGAGCTGACTGACGAGTAACAGGCACTGATGCAGACTGATGAGTGGCAGGCACTGGAGATGTGGAGGAAGAGGACAAGACCGGTTGTGCATGGATCGGGGGTAGACTCTCTCCAAACACGGAACAATTGCTTCATGCCAGTTCAGTTCTGTGGTGTCTGGGAGGTTCACTGAATGGTAGTAATTAGCCCCGATCCAAAACAGCGATTTAAGGGTCTTGTCGTCGAAAGGAATGCTGGCAGTGAGACGGCAGAAGTCCACAGAAAAGTCTTTCAAGTCCGGTCCATTTTGGGCAATTGCAGAAAATTCCTGTGGTTCAGGCAGAAACCATGGCCATAGCCCTACCATTGGAGAAAGTGTAACAGCTTACTTGGATTACGTGTGCCTTGATAACCAACCACATTACAGCCTTGACGTCTTTGAATTTCAGTCAGAGTTGGTTGACCGTCGTAGACATTTTGGATACCAAAATAATTAATGAGAATGCCTGTCCCACAATTGTCCATGACTTCACTTATGAAACAGTTTTTTTTTCTCTGTAAACTATAAAAAATAGAACAATTCAAAACAAATGTTTGAGAGCAAATGTTGACAATCAGATTATCTGTCAATTCATTAAATGTCAAGCTATTTCCTCACGAGAGGT
The DNA here is from genome assembly GCA_037043235.1 of Rhodeus uyekii. Taxonomy (NCBI): domain Eukaryota; kingdom Metazoa; phylum Chordata; class Actinopteri; order Cypriniformes; family Acheilognathidae; genus Rhodeus; species Rhodeus uyekii. The sequence continues at coordinate 4,288,205 of JAWRVZ010000016.1, read as the reverse complement.
GTGACATGAGCTCTTTTGAGCTCATCGAAAAACAGACATGCTGCAGTGTACTGGATTAGTTGTAGGGGTTTAATTGCACTTGAAGGAAATCCAGCCAGAAGAGTATTCCGATAATCATGCCTGGAAAGGACCATAGCCTATAAAAGAAGTTGTGTTGCTTGCTCAGTTAGGAAAGGCCATAACTTCCTGATGTTGTGAAGAGCAAGTCTGCATGACCGAATTGTCTTTGCGATGTGGTCTTTGAAGATCAGTTGGTCCTCAAAGATTAATCCAAGATTTGTGGCCGACCTTGATGGGGTGATTGTTGAAGAGTCAATCTGGATGGCAAAGACATGTTGTAGAGTCAGATTGGTATGGAAGAAAGGAAACTCGGTTGAGTTTGAGCTGCAGGTGATGGTTCGTCATCCATGCCGAGATGTCCGCTAGACATTCTAGTTTGATTCTAGTTTGATAGCAATGATAGGATAAACTGTATGGCTTTATGATGGGACCAAGTGATGCAGTATATATGGAGAAGAGCAGAACCCTGAGGAACCCCAGTGGTCAGTTTACATGCTTTGGAGATCTCCCCACTCCAGGCATCCCTGAAAGACTTATCTGTGAGATTTAAACCAGTGGAGTTGAGTTCCTGTAATACCCAATAATGTGAGGGTGGACAGAAGGATCTGGCGATTAACAGTGTCAAAGGAAGCAGATAGACCCAGGAGAATGAGAACTGATTATTTGGAATCAGCTTTTGCAAATCTTTGAACTTCAGTGACCAACAGTAATGTAGTCTCGGTTGAATGGCCTTTCTTGAAACCACTTTGATTGGTGTTCAACTGGTTATTCTGTCATAGGAAAGATGATACCTGGTTGAAAGTGGGAGCCACCAGGACCGGGAGAGCGAGAGACAGGAGACGAAGGATGAATAAATAGGTCAAGTGCAAAATGACAAACACCTGTGTCTCGTTGCAGTAACTGGCCTGGAGAGACTGGATAAAAGCCACCAGGAAGTGGAATTGGCTCAAGAGAGAGACTGTGACTGAGGCTGGTGAGAAAGGACTGTGAAAAGTGTCAGGGTTCTGTCACTTCAGTTTGGGTTTCTAGAGTGTTTCTAGGGTTGACAGAGCTCTGACACTGCCCCTTTGTTGTGTCTTGTGATTGTGTAACCCCGCTCATCTTGTTCCCTCGTTTCCCTTCATTGATCCCAGCTGTTTCTGCTTGTTACTTTTCTCATGTGTTCCTTATATAATCCCGGTTGGCTTGCTGTCCTGTGTCGTGTCGTTGTCATTCTCATTGCGTTCCCTGGATGTTGTTCGTGCCTGTTCCCTGGATGTATTGCCATGTTTGTTTCCCAAGTCTTTTGTTATCATGTTAGTTATGTCTTTTCCCCACCGTGGGCAGTTTCTTTTGTTTTTCAGTTTTGGTGATTTTGTAATTAAATAATCCTTTACCTGCATTCCTGGGTCCTCCCTTAAATCAACCGTGACAGATGTAGATTAATTAAATGTAATGAAGAAATGGTAAATGGCAAAGGTTTTACCAGAATGTTGTCTGCGATGCAGCTGTGTGTGTAGATTAAGTTGAGTGTGAGTACATATGGTGATAAGTAATTTAAGATCAAATAAGGCTAGGAGAGAGAGGAAGTCTGTCGCGTAAGGCTTCTCATAATGAATGGTGAAATCACCAAAGACTACAAGTGGAGTGCTATCCTCAGGGAATGACGACAGCATCACATCAAGCTTCTCAACAATGAAGGGCAAAACCTGGAGAGCGATAAACGACAGCAAAATGGATTTTGCAAAGAGTTGAAACTATAATAGTATGATATTCAAATAATTTGTAGTTGCATAGAGAAAAGTGGGTAGAGTATTTCCAAGTGTTATAAATTAGAAGACTTGCTCTCCCACCCTCCCAGACTGATAAATAGAGAATGAGAAAGTGGTTAGAGAGCAGCAGGTGTTGCTGAGTCCTCTGGACGAATCCATGTCTCAGTCAAAACCAAGAAATTGAGAGCAGAATCAGTACATTTGAAAATAAACTAATAGGAACTAGTCTTCTGTGTGTGATGGTGGAGCACTGTTGAGAGACAATGGGAATGTACTGAAAGCACATGTTGAGTAAAAGAAGAAGAGTAGGGAAAAAGTGAGAATAGAACAGGAACGTGGAATAAAACCTAAGAGCCTTGCCGGTGTCCTTGCTTGCTGGAGCAGTAGAATTGCAGGTCTGTAGTCGGTCTTCACACAAGGAGGCTGACGCTTCCGCAGCAGGGCGCACGTGCTAAATAAATATACCACTTCAGTGGAAACAGCAGATTGCCACACCTTATATCACCCCATAACCCAGTGAATTCTTGAACTGTTCAAAAATAAGGTGTTAAGTCACAACAAAGGTGTAAAAACAGTAAAAAGCAACGATTAAAAATTAATTCTCCCTTCTAACAGATACTACAATGAACAAATGAACAGAACAAGGTATGTAAACAACAACTTACATCTTATTCTCCAGTGTCTAATCACTTCTCCCAAGTGTTTAATTATATATATATATATATATATATATATATATATATATTTCACTAATTTTTTTGTTGGCATCCACTAAAAAGCATCAGTCAAGTATGACATTAGATATGCATAAAGAAACACAAGAACAGATGGCATTTAGTCTCACAATTCAGCACAGAGTTCATTTATGCGACAATTTTTTATAATACTTTTTTAATTATTTTTTTATTATTAAATTTTAATACATTGAAAAGACATGAAATACATGTAGGAAATTCTACTGTATATATGTTTTTTTTTTCTTGTTCCACAGAAGAAATAAATTTGTACTGGTTTAGAATGGCATTAGCATCATAAACAAGTTTGACTAAAGCATTTTATTTAGCTCTCATATAAGTTTAACCACCTCAATTTTTTACTTAACAGAAATGGCTAATTTCATTGCAGTTAAAGGTCATTAACAATTTGGCTTGGAAAATAAGGATATTCAAATCTCATTATTAGTACTCTTTGTACATGATATTTTATTTATAATTAGCTGTCAGGATGTGTAAGAATTAGCTGCAGCTCTGATTTCACTGAGAAGCCTCTCTGGTTTCAAACCAGAAAGCGCTTTAAGGAAACTGACAGTAACTTTAATTAGCACTCTTGTTTGGTGGCTTAGACAAAACTCCTACCCTACCTTGCCTGACACTGACTTCATTATGACTTAAAGTGTTCCTTCAAGCAATAAGCCGCCAAAAGAGCTGAAGGCCAAGGGTTTGGTGTAAGAATGACAAACTCATTTGCGTTTATACTACGAACATTCTATTATTTTGTTTCATGTCCAAGATGACAGGGTCAGGGTCTTGTATTACCATGTATTACCATTCCAAACAAATGGATGTCCTTACATAACCTGCAAACAGTGCAGTAGCAATGAATATTTTATGAATGATTGGTGCTGTTCGTGTCTGTATTGACAGATGTGCCCAATTGGTGTCAAAATCTGTTACACTGGACGTCCTTAATGATCTTCAGTGGGGTTTGATGGTAAGTAAAGATGATAAAAATCCATTGTATTTTGCATATTGTGAAGCAAATCACTGACAATTTGCATTTAACCATAAGCTGAAAAACACACAAAATTAACCAATCAACAAACAAGCAAGCAACATATATATTGTGGTGCATTTCCCTTAACTTCTGAAATTCTACAGCATGTCTAAACACCTTGCCTATCATTCAAAGGTGTTGGCTGCATGATAAAGTAATATATTAAACTCAGCATGAGGTAGGAGCAGCTATTGAAGTGTGTTCTTCCGATGAGACCAGTGGCCCAGCTGTTGCACTACAGTGAGACTGCATGCTGAGCAGGCAGGTTCGCATCTCCATTAGAACATGTGGCGAAAGCTCAGTGTGGGGAAATGGGTTTGGGTAAGGGCAGAACGGTGGGCTTTCATGTCGGGTAAACTCCTATCAATCCAAGCCTGACTGCTTTCATCCCTGCATGACTGCCACGTCTCAGGGGTCCAATCCGAATGGGGTCAATAAACACAGTATGGATGCCAACCATACTGGACAGAATAAAAGACAGTCCAGGATGTATGCCAACCTAACACAGACTTGTTGACTGATTCATACATATATACTGATTTTCTTTGTATTGTTTTAAATATCTGAAATAGACATTTTTTACACTGAAAAAGCAGCATAATAAATTAAAGATCTAGATTCAAAAAAATCTTTTTTTATTTAACATTTAGAGAGTTAATAGAAATAAGCAACATGATCATGCCCTGTGTTCAAATCCCACATAATTAAACTAAGTTGTATGTAATTGTGCTGAACATCGATCCTCAGATTATTAATTTATTATTAATATAGTATAATATGATGCATAAATGATTATATTAATTGATTAAATAAACGTTTGGTTCACATTAGTGTTACGTGTCTGTCGTGTCTTTTTCCTTCGTTCCTCAAATCAGCAAATAAAAATAAATATACACAAATAAAAAATAAAATAAAATACAAATAAACAAATAAAATTTGTGTATATATTCCCTGTGTTTCCTTCAGTCATTGCCCATTGTCGTCGAGTGTATGTTCTGTCAACGTCAAGATATATACTTTTGCACAGTTCATGCTCATCTTGGTTAACCTAAAGTGTTTTTTTGAGTTTGATTGTTAAATCCTCCTCTTCATCCTGCACCACTGTTACACGTGTTCCTGTCTGGGTCTTCTCTGTCACTTCCTGTCAGTCTTGTCTTTGTTTCACTTCCTGTCTCTCGGGTTATTGTTTCACTCCCTTCACCTGTCTTGTAATCACTTCCTCGTTAGTCTCCCAGGTGTTGCTGTTTCCCCTTGTGTATATATCACTTGTGCATTTCCCTTGTGTTTGTCGGTTGTTGAATTCGTGTGTGGATGTTTCTTCAGCTGTGGTTCTTGTTTTAAGTTATATTTGTCAGGTTTGTTGAGAGCGAGGACTCAATTGCAGGGAGGACAGGGTTTTATTCAAAAAATAAATCAAAACTCAAACATAAACCTCCCCGAGTGGGGGGAAAACATAACATGACTTGACTGACTTGAAGTATAACAAGACTCGAATGACTAGAAGCACGACATGACATGACTTGACTCAACTCAACTCGACTTACTGACAGGGAGTGATGACAAAATAAAGACAACGAACCGACACAGTACAGCAGACATGAGGGGACTAAATACACAGGAGGAAATGCAATTGAGGAGAAACACAGCTGGAATAAAGTCAAACTAATTACAATGAAACAAGACGGGCGGGGTAACAAACAAGACGTGAACATGAAGCCAATTACACAAAGACGACGCGCAGGTGGTGTCAACCAAACTGCGCGTGACAAAACACAAGCACGCGGCCGATGGGATGCGAACCGCGTGCCAAACATAAACACACGGACCAGAGGAGGCGCGGCTCGCGCAACGCTTGAAACCGCGCCCACTCACAAGACGTAGAGCTCGCAAGAACGAGTGTAAACACCTGTTCTCATGAGCTCACGACAAGGACGAACAAAACGAGTTACGAATGCCCGAATCCCGATCCAAAACCGAAACTAGACAAGACCAGTCTCGGGATCAGACATCATAACCCGCACATAAGACGTTACACAGACAAGCGCGCGCACGGCTCGAATACTCGAAGCCATGCGCACACACATCAGACACGAGACAATACGGTAGTGTCAGAGCTCTGCCACAAAACCAAGAAATGACTAGACTGAATGTGGCAGAACCCTGACAATATTCTAGTTCTAGTTCTAGTTCTAGTTCTAGTTCTAGTTATTGCACATGCGTGCTTATTTGTTTTGTTATTTAAAGTGTTTTGTTTTGTTTATATTAAATTAGCTTTTGTTTAAACCCTGCCTTGCCTCGTCACCTTGCCTGTCTCGCATCGCACACCTACCCTGCTCCGTAACAGAACAACCGACCAGGTTCGTCACCTAAGAAAGACGTAATATGGATTCAATGGACTTTACCAGTCATGCTGAGTCAAGGCTCCTAAACCTCCAGCAAGGCGGCCGGCCTCTAGTGGACTACGTGGCGGAGTTTTTAGATGCTTCGCATTGGGTGGGTTGGGGCGATTTCGCCCTCAACCTGTGCTTCGAGGGAGGACTGGACAGGGATGTAGTCCGGCCACACGGGTGCCTGGAAGGGAGTGAAACAATAACCCGAGAGACAGGAAGTGAAACAAAGACAAGACTGACAGGAAGTGACAGAGAAGACCCAGACAGGAACACGTGTAACAACCACATGGCAACCGTAAAAAAATCCAATAGTTTCTGAATGTAATTTATTACTATTTAAAGCAAATGTATCTTCATTTATTGATGTTGATGTTGATTTAATAATAATTTAATAATCAATCATTATGACAATTATTTACAGCTGCTCAAAAAAACAACAACATATGGCAAAGTTAACATTTTTGTTTCTTTTTCGGATACTATTTCATTCTCATCATTGATTCTTTTAATAAACACATATCCTACCCTTTTTTGCTTATGTCTTATTTTATCACTCTGAGAACAAGGAATTTCTTTTTTTTCCCTGTAAAGAATATATTTTAGGGAATTTCTCTAAGACCACACAAGTCACAGTTTTAAGTCTGGATCCAGTCCTATAATGAGCTTTTCCGAGATACCAAACTCCCTCTCCCTCTGGTTTTCAAAAATGACATTTACTGAGTGATCAAATTTAGTGATCAAACTCTTTGTAATATTTTGTAATCATCCTGTAAATCGAATTACTTTTCAAATTGTTTGTCTAAAATAAACATCTCAGGAAAACTTGGGGTATCAAATCAGAATATGAGATTCTGCTATGAAACATACATGCTCTCATACATGTCCTGTGTAGAAGACACCCGACCTTCCCATTATGACATTTCTTATGAAAACGTTGCCAAGTTATTACTCCCATTATTCCACTTCCTTTTTCCATGACACGTTGCCCTAAGAGAACCTTAATATGCAAATTAGATATATTGCATGAATGGGACCACACATTTTTGGCCATTTTACACAAATATTACATAAAGTTTGTTTGTTGTCAATATAATAATCATGCACGGTTTGTCTTTTGGCCAGAGGAGAACTGGTCCCCCGATTGAGCCTGGTTTCTCCAAAAGTTTTTTCTCCATTCTGTTCTTCATTCATTACGTCACATGCTGTAGTTTTGGTTCCTTGCCGCTGTCGCCTATGGCTTGCTCAGTTGGAGAAACTTAACACTTAATATTCAAAAATTATATTAATTTGCCTGCTCTTTTAAGGCTGCTGTTCAGCCAAACAAACTTTGTTTATATTGTTTTTCCTGTGACCACTGTAAAGCTGCTTTGAAACAATCTGCTTTGTAAAAAGCGCTAAATAAATAAAGGTGACTTGACTTAAAGTAAAATAGTATATAAAGTCATCTTTTTATATATTTCTAATGTACTTGAGAATCGCTTTCAAGTTAAAGTCAAGGTTAAAATAGCCTGAAACAAAAAATATTGGTAATTGGTAATATTTTTGTGTGTGTGTATATATATATATATATATATATATATATATATATATATATATATTACACACACTCACTTAAAGGATTATTAGGAACACTTGTTCAATTTATCATTAATGCAATTACCTAATCAATCAATCAATCAATCACATGGCACTTATTTCAATGCATTTAGGGGTTGGTCCTGGTCAAGACATTCTCCTGAACTCCAAACTGAATGTCAGAATGGGAAAGAAGGGTGATTTAGGCAATTTTGAGCATGGCATGGTTGTTGGTGCCAGACGGGCCAGTCTGAGTATTTCACAATCTGATCAGCTACTGGGATTTTCACGCACAACCATTTCTAGGGTTTACAAAGAATGGTGTGAAAAGGGAAAAACATCCAGTATGCGGCAGTCCTGTGGGAGACAATGGGAATGGGCCGACTGATTCAAGCGGATAGAAGAGCAACTTTGACTGAAATAACCACTCGTTACAACCGAGGTATGCAAAGCATTTGTGAACCCACAACACGCACAACCTTGAGGCGGAAGGGCTACAACATCAGAAGACCCCACCAGGTACCACTCATCTCCACTACAAATAAGAAAAAGAGGCTACAATTTGCACGAGCTAATCAAAATTGGACAGTTGAAGACTGGACAAAAATGTTGCCTGGTTTGATGAGTCTCGATTACTGTTGAGACATTCAGATGGTAGAGTCAGAAATTGGTGTAAACAGAATGAGAACATGGATCCATCATGCCTTGTTACCACTGTGCAGGCTGGTGGTGGTGGTGTAATTGTGTGGGGCATGTTTTCTTGGCACACTTTAGGCCCCTTAGTGCCAATCCATCCCTTTATGACCACCATGTACCCATCCTCTGATGCTACTTCCAGCAGGGTAATGCACCATGTCACAAAGCTCGAGTCATTTCAAATTGGTTTCTTGAACATGAAAAGGAGTTCACTGTACTAAAAAGGCCCCCACAGTCACCAGATATCAACCCAATAGAGCATCTTTGGAATGTGGTGGAACGGGAGCTTCGTGCCCCACAAATCTCCATCAACTGCAAGATGCTATCCTTTCAATATGGACCAACATTTCTAAAGAATGCTTTCAGCACCTTGTTGATCAATGCCACGTAGAATTAAAGCAGGTCTGAAGGTGAAAGGGGGTCAAACACAGTATTAGTATGGTGTGCCTAATAATCCTTTAGTATACGTGTGTGTGTGTGTTATCATGCCATTTTATTTTCTTAATAACTGAGTCCTGGTGTCATAGAATTAAATATGAATAAAACATTTTACTTAAATTATTATGCGTTTGTTTCTTATCGTCCAAACAATGACACCGAAAAAAAAAACTATAAGACTGTATTGGTGTTTGCATCTTAAATGAACTTTCCATCTAGTTGGTTTTCATTTTAATACACTAACATTGCAGTTATTGAGGTAGTTAATTGAATTCCCTCCCATTATTAAAGGCAATGATTAAGGACTTGATCTAGCATATCCACATGAGAGCAACTTGATTACATAGCAGCCATCATGCATTAGCACCACTAGATTAGAAGGGAGGTCTGTATGTACCCATCTAGTATCCTCAACCACACAATCATACACAGAACACATTAATTACTCATCCATGCTCCACAGACTGATGTCATTGAGTACACTAGGTACAGATAAACACTGGGTGAATTGAAAAATATCAATAATCAATTAATATGAATTAATTAATTATTTCTTACCAACCATGAAACTATTTTGCTTTTGCTGTTTGTTTCTCTTATTTTCTTTTGTGTTCTTGTTTTTGAACAACAAGTTCCCTTTCGAAAGGGTTCTCAACGCCATTTCCCCAAGAGTTCACTATGGGGAATACCTCCGGTATGACATGGGTCTTAAGCATTAATCCAACCACGACAATGATCTTGACATTGGCTGCCAACCACCTATGATGGCACCACAGGTTCGACTGCAGGTATAAAAGAGGCACCTGAATAGTACATCATCCTCTTTCTTATTTTCAGGAGACAGCTCTGTTTGAAGCATTGCCTACTACGATGGCCAGCAAGGAAAATCACTTTCATCGTGTTCATATGTGTCAGCGGTTTCTGATACTCGATTATACACACAAAATGTGCGTTATGTGCCTAGCGGAGGAGCATGCACGTGCAGCCCATGAGGCTGCGCTCGCGTTTGTCTGTATACATGAGTGAACTGGGACAGCCATCTACACCCTGGGATCTGGTCCTGCGGCAGCTGAGGCAAATTCAGATGGGCGTGTTCGTCGACGGGCTGGAGGGAGGGAGTTTCTTGCCCTCCTTTTCCTCCAAGGCGAACAAAGGGATCACTATGGAGAGTCACCTCTGGGTGATCCTGGCTGACATCGGGAGGGCAAAGAGAGAGTTCCTCCTCAATGTGTCGGTCTTGCCTCACAAGCTCTTTGGGACCTCTGTCGAGATAGTGGTTTCGAAGTTCCAGGTGAGGGCGAGCTCAGCAACTCTCAGATCTTGCATAGAGTCAAGGTCTCAGGCCACGCAGGGGGCCGGCCATTCCTGGTCCAAGGATCAGCGAGAGTGCCGAAAAAAAGTACAGACCTTTTGTGCGCCCCAACCCTTGTGTGGCAGGCAGTCGAGAATGCGGGAAGCCCAGGGGAAGCATTGAGAAGCGTGCTCTGTTGGCTCAGAGGCTGATTAAATTCCTCTTACGAGAGTTACACCTAGCATAGGTGAAGCTTCAGTTCCCAAACTCTCCCCCAGATGCATCTTCTTGTGAGTCATTGGCTCTGCCTAGCCTCGTTGTGGCAGCATGGAGTCTGGAGAGGGCTATTCCTACATTGCTCTCTGAGCTCACTACGGCCAAACCTCCTCTGCATACTAAAGTGTTTTTTTAATGAGGCCTCTGCTTCATGGAGCTCCGTTTCTTACGACCCACAAGTAGAAGGTGAAGAAAAAGTTAAAAGCCTTCTCTTTTCGTACGATGCGTAGGGTATTGTTAGGCCCTCTCTGAGGAGACATGCCTTGATTCTGAGAGCCCTAGCTATCTTGTCTCAAGAGACCACCTTTTAGGTGGTTTGCCCCTACACCCTTTAGCAAAGCGTTATTGCAGCTCAGTTCTTGCCAGAACCCAAGAAACTTGGGTCAGCATGAGGGCAGTGGAGTCACCTTGTCCTGAGCTAGAGGGTCTTCTGAACTCCCTCGGATTCTAAATTGAGCTTTGTCAGGCCCTGGCCCAGTCCCTTGAGGCCTCCGTTCTCTAGTAGCCCTAGTTCGGGTTACTGCAGGTCACTGGGACAGTGCCCCCGGGGGTCATTTACTGCTGGCTTTCACCAATTTGGTGCAGTCACACTCTTCAGCATGTCACACAGTGTCTAACTCGCCTTGGGTGACAAAATGTATGATCTCATGGGCTAAAGAGACTCTAGGGCTGCTGGAAATTTCACTAACTTTACACTGGTCCTATTACTCCTCATGTGACTGGACTGTTGTGGTAACACTGACTGTTGGATGGGATGGGAGGCGGTTCTCGTTGACAATTTATAAAGTTCAACCAAATAAGTGAGTGGAGGCTTTACTGCTGTATGTCTGGTTTGTATTTCTGTCATCCTCCCAAGTCACAGGTGGCCTTCCCTCTTTCCCTCAGGAGTATGCAGAACGTTGTAGAATTTTCATTAAGTAACTGGCTTCTCCATGGCACTTGTTCACCTTGAGGGAGGCTATTCTCTCTGTCTGTCTAGAAAGAGCATCAAAAGAGGAATATATCAACAATGCTTTTGACAGTGGATTCAACCACCCATCAACCTCACTGCCAGGAGCTGGGTTTTTCTATGTGGGGAAGAAAGAATTAGATCTCAGAATGTCTATCATCTGGTTGGGATCTATCCTTAGGATAAGTGGAAGATGGCCTTCATCACCCTGACTGGCCCTTGGAATTCAGGTAATGCCCCTTGGGCTAGTCAATGCCCCAGCCGTCTTCCAGGCATTCATTAAAAATGTTATATTTGAGAGATGCTGAACCAGTTTGTATTTGTTTATCTTGATTAAATCTTATTTGTCTACCTTAGTTACCAAGTTCAGCAGGTTTTGTCTAGACTGTTAAGGAACAGCTTCTTTTTGAAACTGGAGAACAGTGTATTTCATGGACAAACTCTTTCCTCTGGTTCATTGTCACCAATGGCAACACTCGGATGGATCCTGGCAAGACTTGTGCTGTCCTGAAATGGCATTATCCTTGCTCTCTCAAACAGGTACTTCACTTTCTTGGATTTGCACATTTTGATAGGATTATGAGGAATATCCGCTCCATTGCAAAATCCCTTACAGCCCTCACCAAGAAGACCTCAAGACAATTTTCCCTTTGTAGTGGTTGCTCCGAGCATTGACGTGGGAGCTGTTTTGTCTCAAAGGGGGTCAAGCTTCATCACGTTTTTTCTCACATTCACTCATTCCAACATGAAATTAAGACATTGGTAATTGTGAGATGCTCCCTGTGAAGTTGGCACTTTTGGGAATGTAGACACTGGATGGAAGGTACTAAACACCCATTCATTATCTGCTCAGACCACAGAAATATTACATCTAGAAGAATAAAGTGTTGAATCCACAATGGGCAAGATGGGCTCTCTTTTTTGTACTGCTTTGAGTTCATCCTCTCATACCGATCATACTCTAAGAATTATAAGCTAAGCGATGTCCTTTCAAGACAGTTTGACCTACCAGAAGGGAAAAACAGGCCTGAGCCCATCGTTCCTGGATCCAGAGTTGTGGCAGGAGTCCAGTGGGAAATAGAATTGGCTCTGCCTCTTTGTTCCTAAAGCTGTATGGTTTGATGTGTTGCAGTGGGGACACGCATCTCTTTTTTTTCCGGACACCCTGGAATCACAAGTATTTTGAAGCTAATCCAGACACAGTTTTAGTGGCCCAGTGTGCAGGAAGATGTCAGAGCATTCATGTCTGGCTGTTTTGCGTGGATCCATCACATCTCCTTCGGGAAAAAAAAGACCCTCAGATGCTTGCTCTTAAATAATCAAAGTATCTCCTATCTATCTATCTATCTATCTATCTATCTATCTATCTATCTATCTATCTATCTATCTATCTATCTATCTATCTATCTATCTATCTATCTATCTATCTATCTATCTATCTATCTATATATCTATCTATCTATCTATTTAATTGCTAATTTATGCTAATTTATGCCAATTCATACTAGTGCTAAATCACGCAAGCGACCTGCTAAGACATGCTACCAGCATGCTACTTAATTCTAACTACATGATAATTCATGCAAACGACATGGTATTTCACCCTAACAATATGCTAACTCATGCTAGTGGCATCCTAATACAAGCAAACAACATGCTATTTCATGCTAGTGACATGCTTATTCATGCTAGCAACATAATAAATTAATGCTAATGAAATGTTAATTCATGCTAGCGACTTGCAAAATTATGCTATGTATTAATCTATCTCATATTTGTTATCTATCTGTCTGTTTGATCTCTTAAAACTTTAAAACTTTAAACCTGAAACTTTAAAACTCAAAGCTGTAAACTTGTTCCAGCTTTCTGGTCTGGCTCTCTCAAGCTAAGTTCAAAGTTTGTCTTGACTAATAATTTTATCTTATTTTATTAAACTATAATATATTTTTGTATAATTGTGAACAACATGCAAGCGTATGAAAACATTACATTCAGTGTGCATTTACGTATATTCTTGAAAGTACATTATGTCCATAAGTACTCTTTTTAAAAGTTTGCTAAAGTCTACTTATTTTTTACAAGGGCTGAGTGGTAGTTTTGGACCCTTTTTTCTGGTATGATATATTAAGATACAGCGATATATCTGAAGGTTCCTAAAACACAGACAGTGATAATTCCCCAAAAGGAGGGTGTTTGTAGGATGCAATTATCTTCCAACTGTTTTGTCAGTTTCAGAAGGGATCCTTTGAAAAGACATAAGTCCCTGCAGCTGCCTCAGACAAAAGATGATTCTTCTTTACTTTATTGTCATTACCTCTCCCACACTCAGTTTTATTAACACATGAGTTAGAATTGATCGTTTTGCTTCTCTTTTTCTCACCATATCACTCTCAAATCCATACTTTAGGTCTGTTTTTTTTCTTTCTTTTTTGATGAATATATTACCATAAATTTAGTCAAATCCACACACGGATGTCGCTTCTAATGAGGCCACATTACCATTTCAGACAGAGCAGGCGCTGGTTTTATCTTCTGTTCATGCAGACACGCTGCTACAAAGAGAATGGCAGAAGCGAGCAGTAGAGGCTCTGTCATTCTCAATAAAGTGTGATGGTGTTTATCAGGGAGGATGTTTCCCTTTGCCATTTGTTAGCCTTACGAGCAGTACCCAGATCGCACACTTTTGTTGATGCACACCACAGTCATCTACTATGGGGATTTGTGCCATATCCAGCTGCTTTAGAAAGTGGCTTGGGGCCACTGTGTGCTGGAAAAAGCAGATCTGAAGTGACCCAGGTTACTTTGCCCAGGTTGAATCAGCTGACTATGAATGCACTTTTCTCATTTCCATTTAAGGCCAATGTGGCTTTGTGATTTTTATTTTTATTTTACTGTGGTTTGCAGGGTTATCAAATTGTCTATCAAATCAAGAAAGGTTCTACTGGATGTGCCCTTGGGCATAAAAGCCTTTTACCTACATGACACACTCTCTCTCTCACTCTCTTTAGTGACGCAAAACTGCCATTGATAAATATGCATAATTTAAAAGAAAATTTTGTTTAAATAGATATTTCATCAGAAATTAATATTCTGTCATCATTTACTTAACCTCACAGTGTTTTAAACCCATTTGGGTTTTTTAAACCCTGTGAAACTCTAAAGGAAACATTTCAAAGATTGTCCTAATCACTCTTTCTGTGCAATTACAATGAATATTGAGACTTTCAATCTGAAAGTCATATGACTTGTGTACTTTATTCGGAGTCTAATAAAGTTAAATGATACCTTATGTCAAGAACAGACAGAAATGTAAATCATTATTCATTGAAAATCGTCCTCTCATAATTAATGTTTTCAAATTTCAAGATTTTAAATGAATAATTAATCAGGTGTTTCTCAAATAATATACAATTTAAACAATAAAGATGGTCCTTTATTGTTTGAAGTCAGAAAAGTTAGAATTTAACTCATGGTTTCTCTAGAGCATTTTCATAAATAATGTATGCTGATTTTTGAAGACTGAAAGGCTTATCTATTCCTTATAACTGCGTGGAAAAGAGTAACCAGTGCATTCTTCAAAACTTCTCTCTTTGTGTTCCACAAAAGAAAGTCCTAACTAGTCCCTCACATTTGTGTCACCACATGCCAGTTATGGGACAGAGGGAATTAATCTTAATTAAACTTCACAATTTTCCATGGAAATCATTGGAAGATTTATAAATTACGACAGATGCTGACACAACATTTTGTTTATCATAACTCTCTCTCAGAGGACTAGTGCCACAAAATTCCATTGCCATAACTGATGTCACCCATATGCATAGTTTAAAAGACTTGCAATTTTTGTGCGCTTTCACAGATGGTAGACAGATGGAAGTGTAGATCAATGGCAAGGTCTGTGATTAGTTCAGATCACAGAATATTGAAAAATGGGACACCTACATGAGACTCATTGTTTTCACCCACAGATTAAGATATTTGAGACTTTATCACCTTTTAATAATCAGCAGTCTCATGAAAGCCTCTTGGTCTGTGAATGCTCCATTGAGAACAAGGGTGACAATGACAAGTTTTGGCTGTAAATCTTTCTCGGAGTAAAGTGAGAAAAATTTACCTTGGTGGGATTTGGTGGTGACCTCTCTGAAGGATAAACTGAAATTCCAACTGGCCACTGATGGTCAATGGGTGAATATTTAAAACTCTGTCTGAATAGTTCAGACAAAAAATAAAATTCTGCAATAATTTACTCGCCTTTATCGCAAACATATATTTCTGTGTATATATAGAATATATATATATATATATATGGCTTCGAACACTTGATGATTACAAATGTTTGTGAATGCTGACATTTTATATAATAGTTCAAATCAATTGGAAACGCTATTTATAACCGAACAGAACAAAGTAGTAACTGGTTTATTTACACAAAAATGAATTTTTCTAAGTGTCCAACAAAAACAAAACAACTCTGGAATCACTTTTTAGAATTTTGTCTGTTATCAAATCTGTCAAATTGTGTATGGCGTATTAATGTTTACAAATTTTTTTTTGTCTTTCTCTATTTATCTGGCTTCAGACCTTTTCATCTTCTTTGACCATAGAGGTATTTATTCTCCATTGGTAAAGCATGATAATAAGTGTGCTACATTGTATAATTTTCACTCTTCTCATTACCAACTCATCTACAGATGAGTGTCACTGAAGGGTGCGGTGTGCGATGCGGAGACAACGAGAAGATGTGGAATCCAACCGAAATACTTTATTAAACAAACACGATAAACAAAAGACTTTAAATATCAACAGAAAACGGCATTACTTGGTGCAAACCTGGAAACACTTAGACTTTCACGGAGAAACACAGAAAGGACCAGCATCCAGACACATGGGCAATACATCCACATAATGTCAACCATCAACAAAGACAAGGGAACACAGGAGGGTGTAAATACACAAGGGTAAATGCAACACAACTGATGAGACTTAAGGAAAGTGATTAGACAAGGACAGGTGTGGGAAGGGCAAGGAAGATATAGAAGGATATATACATAGAAGGGACCTGGATGTGCACAACGTGACAAGACCGTGACAATGAGGCAGCCAATGATCGTGATGATTCAACTCTACATTTATTGAATTGTCATTCCAGATTTACCTACATCATATATATTTGATGTCATTCCAGATTTACCCATATCATATATATATATATATATATATATATATATATATATATATCTATATAACACTTTTTATAGAAAACCATGCAAGTACAGTCTTCATATCATGCGTGTGTACACCATTCAGATGACTATTTCACAAAAAGAATTTTTTAATTTGTATAACTTCTTTATTTAGCATCAAACTACTAAATGCACCTTTAAAGAAATAAAAATAAGATAAAATGCATTTACAGTAATACCTCGGTTTATGAGGGACTTTGTATACGAGCAAATCGGTGTACAAGCATTGAAAGTCAAATTGGTGTACTAAAATTGTATTAGAGTGCGAGAAAAATATTCCCTCACCCACACACATTTTTTTTGTGGAAAATTCCTAACGCTCAGCATATTCGCACGCATTTTGACTGGAAATATCCTAACGACAGCCTCTCACAAAGCCTATCACTCCTATCACCCTTCTCTCAGCGTCGCTCGGTTTGGTTGCATCATTCACCACAGTGATACTTTTATAAGAGATTTACAGCGGTTTTACCTCGTGTTGTTAACATTAATTGTGATCGCTATTGTTCACGTAGTGAAATATATACGTACAGTACAGCATATAGACAATGACTTCAAGATGAGTAAGAAAGAAGGTACGAAATTCTCCCAGTAAGCAGTAAAACCCTCCTCTCGTCTCCTTCACGCCAGCAGCGACGCTACTCAAATTAGAATTTACAGTTTACAGTTTAATTGTCAATTATTAATTAGTATTTATATGAGATCTTAATGGTTATAATGTTAACTGTAATTAATAGGGTAAAACCAAAAAAATATTGAAAATGGGCATTTATGGTCATGTGGAACGAATCGAGTGATTTTTATTGCAGTCTTATGAGGAAAATTGTTTATATGTACGGATTTTGAGTTACGAGCTCTTGAACAAATTAAACTCGTAAACCGAGGTATTACTGTACTAGTATTTCAGTCTGATTACCATGTGTCAGTTTTGTATAATCAGATGTTTAGGCATATTTGATTTTTGTATAATAATCTGGTTATGTCTGGTATAATCTGGTTATGGTTATTCATAATCTGGTTATGTCGACGGCCTCTGGGGTTACAAAAAAGCATCGAGATAACCGAGGATCGAGATAACCAAAAGCCAATATGGCGATTTATTTGATGAAGCAATCGGCATGCTATAAAAATATACATTCATACATATTCATACATGCTGTATATGTTTACGTACAACAAAAGGCATATGTGCACCAACTAACAGCAGAGATTTACCAGTATACAATAAAAAACACCTTCGATTCTCCATACAAACCTTTAGTCATATTCTCTAACATTGCAAACACAATTTCGCTCACAGCATTAACAGTCACATAAAAACAACATCACATTCGCTCATAACAGTCATTTCGCTCGGACACAGTTCTGAAAATTGTTGCACACGCAGATACTATGGTTTCCACGTGTGCGTTTACGATTGCGTTTTGCCTTCAACAGTCTGCTTGAAAACAAATGCTTCTAAGCTTCTATCAGTAACGACGTCTTTGTCGATGTCAATGTAATCTGCGTTGTGTAATTTCGTAATCACTCTTGAACCCCAGCATTCGTCCCATCAAAAAAAAAAAATCAACAAAACATTGTGTTTATCACAAAAGTGCTCGAGGTCACAATTATATAACATGAAATCATCAATTACACAACATACCGCCCTTATGACATAACCACACAAACTAAAGCGATCTACCTCTGTAAAATCACAATCTGACTGGGCAAATGTAAAGTGGCCAGAAAGACCAGAAAATACCATAAATGGTCATGGCATAACGTGCAACACGAACTCGGCGCATGCAGATCTTTAGTCATGGGATTGAGATAACCCATGTGAAGTGGCGAATTTGTCCCTCTTTTGTGCTCAAGATATTAGGGTTCAGCGATAAAAAATAATCGACATACCCGGAAAAAAAATGCTAAGACAAATAGGGAGTTTGTCGGTTCCACTTCAAAAACGTTGACATAATAGGGTTGGCGGGTTAACTGTGAGTCGAGATAAGTAGACTCTGTGTGAGAGAAAATACCCAATTGTTTTAGTGTATTTATTAGATATCCCCTACTTTTTTTAGCAATATTACAATCTTTGGCAAAACCGTTATGTTGACTCTGAATCAGATTCTGACAGTGAGAAGAAAAAAAGCCACTGTCAATAACCAAACAATGGTTTAGCTAAATTATTTAGCACATGTCAGCTAGCTTGCCGACTAGAGAAATTATCAAAGACAAACATGAAACTGCTGTCCACTGCGCTCTCTAACAGGAAAAATCACTCATGATGACAGGCAGTGCACAGCAGAGAATTTCTGTCAATCTATAACATTCTCTGTTGTCAGTCTCGCTTCCAAAGTCTTGTGTCTAATCACTCCATAATCCTGCATGAGTAGACCACCTCGAGAACAAATGGCTTTTGTCACTTGTCAAGGACATTTTGGTATCCTTGTCATAAAATACATCTCCCTTAATCCTTCTGCCTTGCTAAATATACTGTAGTAAGAGAAAGATGCAAGTACTAATAACGTTACTTGTATTTACACAGTTACAGTCCCAGTAGCTTTTTCTAGGGCACAAGAGTCCCTCAAAGAAGTTTTATTTCCTCTACAGAAGTAAGCCAAAGCACTGTCACTAAGCTTCTTATCCCACTGCCCTGGCCTCACCCCTTAGCTCTCATGATTAGGAGCCAGGGAGGAAGAGAAAGGGAGAGGGAGGAAGTTTATAAAATGGAGAGAGGTCCATCTGTTGGAGATGGAGACAGCAGCTGCCTTATGATACCCCGTCGTGGGAAAATAGCCCTCCTCCCACTAGGGGTGAATAAAAAAATTATGGAATATTTACCTTACAATACAGTATCCATATACTAATGCCAAGAAATTTTATTTGTATTTATTTATTTGCATTAATATCTTTTGGGGCTGCTATTAAAAGCAGCTGTCAGTATCTTGTGTGTCAGATATTGTTTAAAAACCCCTTTACATGCTCTATTTTTATGGTTCTGTATTAATGTAAAGCAGGATGTACAGCACTCATATTAATATTTCATAATTTATCAGCCACTTTTGTCCAAAGTGATTTACGGAAGAACAATTGTACCAGTTAAACCAATAGAAATAGAATAGAAAGTGTTAGTATTAATGGGTAAAGTCTTTAAGCGTTTCTTGAAAAGCCTCAAATCATTTCAAAGAAATGAAGATGAATGAGTGTTGGACTATAATATATTGTAATTATGAATCAAAATACACTAAATACAGTATATAGATACTCACAACTTTAAAGTGTCATGGTCCAGATAGTTGTACAATATTATTACCATACTGCTCCCCGCAGATTTCCATTTTATCACCCACGCATAGTTTGAGAGCATTGTGCACCCATGCTTCACATATTGCTGCTCGGCCACACACATACCCACACACACACACACACACACACACACACACACGGTATATTGTGGAGCAAAGTCACTATGTGATTATTTCTCCACTCCCACAGAAGCAATTTTTAACAAGGGGGAATTGTGTGTCTAGTAAGTCAAAACACTAATCAGTGACCTCTTTAATTCTACTGTCTGTGCTTAAATCCTCAACCTTGTGAACTTCATGCTATTAAGTATGTTGGTAATGGATTGCATGTATATTGATATTGCCCTATATGTAGGCCTACTGATTACATAAACCTAAATAAATAAATATGAACTCGCTCCTCATCCATTTTGTGGGTGATATTTCCTGATCTGACCTGATCTGAGATTTGGAGGTTTAAACATTTGATATTCTCGTTACTTCATGTGAATCATCTAGCTAACATTTAAAGGCAACATATACACACTCCAGTTGTACAGCCATTTCAAAAGGTAGGCAGTGACATTATATATATACTCCATTTTTGCAGAATCACATGTATCCTTTGTGGAGAAGTCAATCCCAGCATGCACTGAAAGAAGCTCAATGAACAATATAGACATATATCATATAATATATACCATTTGGTATTTAAAATGCACTGTAAATACTGACTTTTACCAAATATTTGTGTTATATCTATTTTTTTATCAATATTTTAATACCAAATTTAAAAGTTTAAAAAATGTTATCTAACATATTTTGATACATCAGTATCTGAAAATTGGTTGTTAGAAGCTGAGGTTCAGGTGAAGATAGCCAAGACACTAAAACCTTCAATTATCTGCAGAATAGCGATGAAAATACTTTGAATCTCGTTGGAAACAAAACACTTTTGGAACTCATTGAATTCTGTTATATGAACAAATGACATTTCTCAAAATATTTTAATTTACATAGAAGAAAGTAATAAAGTGTGAGTAAATGATTTCGGTGATCTGTCCCTTTAGTGTGAAACATCTTTGAAGTGTACTTTAACTTGAAGTGTACTTTTTTTATATATATAGTATACTGTTTTTTGTTTTGTTTTTGTGTTTTATTTTTTGTACAAAAATCAAAGAGGAACTGAACAGGCGTTTGTCTTCTCCCCCTTCACTGCCACGCAGCCATCCATTACAACAGTTATTAAGTTTATGCACTTAGAAAATATTGTTTGAAAGTGTACTGGTCTGTCTGGTCTGATCGCTAACAGACCAGCAGCATGAGCACTTCTCAGCATGACTCATTCCGAGAATTTGTGGATTTACTTTGTAAAGTCGCTCTCTCATCCACGCACCAGTCACTAAACCCAGCACTTCCTCTTTGCCTTCCATCACCGGGAGTCCCATGGCCAAACCAGCACCCTACTCTGATGTCGCGGAGGATTGCAACCGATTTCTACTGCAATGTTTTCTGGCCCTTGAGATATAGCCAGAGAGATTTCCTTCACAGAGAGCTAAGATTTAATTCATTATATCTATCTTAATAGAAAGATCACTGCAGTGGGCTGAAAAAAATGTAGCAAAAAATCTGGACCGGTGATGCAATCTGTCAACAGTTTCCTGAACTATTTCCAGGAAGTATTCGGAGAACCTGTTGAAGATACATCAGTCTGTGACCAACTTTACCATCTTAAAAATGAAAACTGTATATCAATAATTATGCCCTGAAATTCCTCATCCTAGCAGCAGAAAGCTGGAATGAATGCTTCCTCATCACTACGTGCTTATCACCAGCTTCCCCACTCCGGGTAAACATGATGATACCAACGGCCTCGAGAAATGTATCCAGTAATCCATCAGAGTGGTCCACTGTATGCAGGGATGTATGGAGATTCCCCAAGGCCAACAAAGTATCTCCTCTCGCCAACCAGAGATAACCAGCTCTCCAGAACCAGAGAAAATGCAAATAGTAACTATGAGCCCATTCATGACAGAGCATCGGCCAAGGGTAACCCAGGGACTGCGCCTGTACTTTGGAGCTTCTGGGCTTGTCATTTTTGAATGCACCTATTCAACCACCACGCTCTCTGGTTTCACCCAGTCAGACTGTGTCAGTTCATCCCCTCTCAATGGGTCACAATGAATTTCGTCTCCACCGACCTCTATCAACATCTCCATCAACAAAAGTTCCTGAATGAGAGACACTACAAGGCCCAGTCCATAACCGGAAGACCCCTAAACCATAACAACATCAAGTACAAAGTGGGACCACTCATGTCGGGATACTCCAAGAGGAGATCATTTTGCTGGTCCTGGAGAACTGCTGGCATCATCTGATGGCGACCATGGTTAATCCACCATCATCCAGAGCTATCTTGGGAGACAGGCAAAACCAAAATATGGAGAGCAGTGCTATCACAGCAATAGGGAATTTATCTAAGATTCCATCCTTGCGCTTTCTTTTACTGTTAGTTCAACCTGGAGGAGAATAACTAGGACATGCATACAACTTCTATATTCTATGTTCATACATAATATACAACTTCTAGAAGGAATAACTGGAAGGAATGGTGGCACTGGCTGGAGGCATCTCACAGCTCACAGTATGGATGGACCACAAGAATCTCCAGTTCTTACAGGATGCCAAACCCCTTAACTCCCATCATGTATGCCAAGCCCTGTTTTTCACACACTTTGACTTCAAGTTAGCATACCCCCTGGGCTCAAAGAATGGTAAGGCCAACACCGATCCACACCAACTCTCCCAATGAATCTCCAGATCAGCCTGAACAGGTTCTTGACCAAAGAGTGTTCATGGCCCCCATCTAGTGGACCCCTGGAACCGACCCAGTCAGTGTCCCCGAGAATCATATGTCGGGTTGGCCTCTAGATCGGCAATATATCCCATGAAACCAACACACCAACCTCTTTCACAGCCCATGTCTCTGTTGGTACTGGTCACCCAGGGGCCAATCAGACCCGCTCACTGGTCTAAGATCGCTTCTGGTGGCCCAATATGACAAGAGAGGTTAGAAGGTTTGTGAATAGATGTACTCCCTGTGCCATGTTCAAGTCACCTTACCATCTTCCATCAGGCAGACTCCTTCTCACATCTAGGGGTGGATTTCATCACACATCTCCCAAACTCACAAGACAATACCTGTATCCTAGTGGTCATAGACGGTTTCTCCAAATCATGCAGACTCATTAATTTCAAGGGCTTATCCACAGCGATGGAAACTGCTGAATGCATATTTATTCACGTTTTTCGATACATTAGTATACCCCAAGACATTGTTTCCAATAGAGGCCCTCAACTCATCTCAAGGGTGTAGAAAGCCTTAATGACACTCCTAGATGTAACTATCTTCCTTATGGTTGCACATGTTTAAATGGACAAACAGAATAAAAGGTACAAGAGCTCGGTCAACTCCTCTGAACCTTCTGTCATAAGTACCAACAAATACTTGAGCCAGTTTTTTGCCTGGGTCGAGAATTCTCTATGACAACCAACAATGCGCCCTACTCCATTCCAGTGCGTATTCGGGTTCTACCCACCCATTTTGCCATGGTCAAGGGAACCCTCGAAGAATGAGAGGGCCTGGGCCTCAACCCACCACCATCTACAGGGAGCCATCCAGAGGCTTTAGCATAAGGTCATACCAGAACAACATCACATTTACCCAGTATTAAACAATCATATTTGAAACCCTATTTCCTGTTCCTCTTTCCATCTAGCATGGTGACAGTGTTGATACACCCCTACCAACATTGGAAGAGGATGGAAGGGTTGATATCCTGATAGCAAGATATGGAGTGCTTCCATCCATTTTAAGTAGATCCAAGTTTAAATAGAAATGGCATTAAAGTATATTTTAGTTTACCAAAAATGCTTGTAAGTGCATTTAGTACTTTACACTTTAACCATATTTCAAAGACAGCAGAAGTCTTAAGTTCAACTAATTGCATTCAATATCAATTTAACTACAATATATTTTGCTGTATTTTAATAGTAAATAACTTGTGTTTCCCATCAAAAGTAACTCTCAATGCTGCGCTGACAGCATTATGGGAAACCATGTTTGTTTGGTCAATTGTAAAGTATGTGTGGAAAATACTCCAGGAACTTGGCTTTAAGTAATCTCTGACAATGATGTAATTGGAATGAGTGCTCGTGAGAGGTCATAAATGGATGTGAAACAGGTGAGCTTTCAGGTTTATTTGTCTTCATAGAACTGCATTGTGTGTGGTACACTCTGTATCTGTCAACTTTGTTAGGGGTTCCAGCTGTCAGTGTGCAGAAATTTTTCAGTGTGAAAAAACATTTTTGCTGCAAGCCACTTTTTGACTTTAGTAAACACCCCTCTGTTTTATATTGGGGTAGTTGTATTTTGCAATAATGGCTTCATGCATTTGGAAGTTTGTAACTAATGATCAAATTATGTATTGTATTAACTCAGTGTTTTTTTATATTTTTTTATTATATCTTTAAAGTATTCTATTACTGTTTTGGCCCATGTGAAAGTCAGTAGGGTCCAAAAAAACAAACAAAGAGAGATATTTTCAAACAATATTCTTGACATAATCTTCACTTTTGGGTGGAAAATCCATTTAAGGCTCTTTTGAAGCTGCACTCTAAACTGAAGTAAAGCAAATCACTTGAGGAAGTGTTTTTTCATACCTAGTGGAGTTTGTTCACAGTTCTAAATGCCAGTATCAATTCTTTTTCTCTACATTTGCAAAGTTTTTAGTTCAGATTTGTCATTAAGATCTAAGTCTCTAAGATGTATGCCAATTATTGCCAGAGATAATTTAATTCCTGGCAACAACACACAGCTGGCTTTATTAGCTTTGATTGGGCATCAGCATATGCCCTGAGGGAACTCACTGCTTTCTGAGCTTTATTGATCATCTGCCGTCCAATCTGCCACTGACATTTTTAGCTCTAGTGAGAATGAGAGATTGGTCAAATGTTTCAGTAGTGTGCTTTGACAGCTCACCCATTTGTTACCTTATCAGAGACACCACCTGTGTTCCTCTATTACCAATGTCACTGAAGCCTATCCACAGTAGATATTGAAAAATGAAGATGAATGTTCTAAAAGCAAAACAATCTTATTAGTGTCCTATAGTGACACAATTTGCCCTTCTTATAAATACTATTTACTCCTTTTTTAAGTTGTAACTTGTTTTTATTGCAGTCCAAATGAGACACCATGGACTTAATGACACTTTTCCAAGTGTGCACTGCATAAAACTTCACCAGACAAGCATTCCACCAGATGGCCAGCCATTCAGAAAATAAACACAGACCCATTTTAAAAGCACCACGTGAGTTTTAATGCCAGCTTTCCAAGTCTCAAAGGGAGGTCTAAGTATTTCCGACCGGGACAGCAGTCGTTGCTAAAGCATCAGCGTAAATGAGAAAACGCAACACATTAGTGCAGTTATCGTTCTCCTTTGCAGCACTGCAACCTTTGACCCTTTTCTATTTGCTTGTCTGCCTCTGTTTCACCAGCGCATGTGAATTTCTTCAAGTCAGATTTGGCTGGTTAGTATTTATGGTGGTGTGGCACTTTGATGCGTCCGAAAATAGCATAGCCTCCTGTCTCCCTTTATCTAAAATGCCATTACATGTTGGCAATGAGTGTTCAACATTTATAGAATGCTTCCCTTGAGGAAACCACACTCATCTATTTTTCAGCATGGTTCTGCTTTTATAATTAGCACAAATTAGCATCAAAATTTCCCACTTACAGCACACACACACACACACATTGTTAGCAAGGGAATCAGAGTCATTTGATGTTACATATGGCTAGCATGGGTGATCTGTCACAATTAGACCAAGTCTGATATGAAACTGATTTAACAACCATATCAATTTTCCCTAGAGAGGACAGCAATCATGTTGGTCTAATGCCTTGCCTTACCCTTGGCTTTCCACTTCTTTGGGTTTATTCAGTATGCCACACACTCGAATACTACAAGGAATTGTACACTGAGCTGAAGCTCCAGCTGGCTGCTTTGTCTTTACTGAGATTCCCACTTAGACCTGACACGCTGAGACCACTGAGCTGTGTTAATCCTTGCCTGCTCAGACAGGCTAAATTCACAGTACAACTGCATGGTTCCTAGGGCTAGTCTTCATCAACGAATCCCATTAGTGGATTTTCATTCATACATGTAACAAAAATAAACAACAAGAACCTTGAAATAACACATGGATTAATTCCGATACAAGTGATTTTGGTTCTATGTTTGTGAAAGTAGTTAAAATAGACATACTTTTCAAACTTTTTTCTTAACATTAATGTATTATCTAATAAATTAAAATTAGTCAATAGTTTTTTATTTAATAAAAAATAAAAGTTCATTGTTTGTTCCAATGCATTAATTAACATTAACAAATATTTTTTCTTAAAAATATATAGTAAATAATATATCTAAAATATATTAGTAAATGTTGAAGTAAATAAAATAAAAATAAAATGTGTGAGAAAATATTTAATTTCAGAGAATAATATTTAAATATATTTAATATTTAATAATAATAAAAATGTGTTGCCCTATCAAGTAACCTTACCTTTAAGAGAGGTTTATGTTTAAAATAAACTATGGGGTAATAAATAAATTTTTATTTTTACAATATCATTACAATTAAAAATATCTACTTTATTTTAAAATGCAATTTATTTTCAGCATAATTTCTCATAATTACTCCAGTCTTCAGTGTCACGTGATCTTTTAGAAATCATAATATCTTGTTTTAGTGCTCAATAAACATTTATTAATGTTATCATTTTATTATTATTATTATCAATACAGTTGTGCTGCTTAATGTTTGTTCAAACCATTAATTATTTTTCAGGATTCTTTGATGAACAGAAAGGTCAAAACAACAGCATTTATTTTAAATAGAAAACCAAACATTTTAAATGACACTTTTGATCAAGTTAATTTCAACTGACGGTATGTCTGACTGGAGAAGTTTGTGAGCCCCTCAATCCACACAGTTGAAACCCAGTGACATTTTCTAATCATCCTCATATGCGAGCTTGCTCTGGGAGACGCATGTTGTCAACAACATGTTGCTGTGAACTGATTCAGCACTGATCTTCATCAGAGTGAAATGTTGATCAAAAGATGAAGTCGAAGCATCCCAATTTGTTGGCTCGGCATGGCGCCGTCCTGAATCACAGGCTTTGCTCTATTGATCCGCACTTCCATGCTAAAGAGTTGCGTCGTCTCCGAGCGTCTTGCGCCTGAGTCAGCATGTCGATGCATTTGATCTGTGGATGCACCTCAGGTCTTTACTCTCCATTCAATTAATAGAGATGGAAAACCTGGTCCACTCTCAAAAGTGAAAATTGGAGATTCAGCACAAAAAGGCTCAATAGGGGTTTTCAAGCTCTTAGTTGAGCTTTATTGCTTGAAAAGTTAAAGATGAGGGGAGAAACTGTGGAATGGAAATTGGATTTGCAGGAAACTCACCACCAACAAAGTCAAATTTTGACATATTTGGACACATGTTTCTTATTATTTCTTATTATAGGTTACAGAATATCCATAGGCAAAGTATTAAGTTTCCATACAATACAAGTAAGTAATAATGGCTTCTCTGAAATTAAGAGAAAAGTACAAAAACTACTTTAAAATTGTCATAAAAGTATCTTCAAGAATCAAGAATCAAGAATCTTGATCAACTGTCAATGTTTGAAAGTTGGCATTAAATTGAGCTTGAGGATATTATTTAATCACAGGAACAGTAATTTAATCTTGATTTTATCTTATGCATCTATGTGATTTAATCTTATGCAGTGCAATTATGAGGACTATATATATATATATATACTCAGTTGACATATATTACTGTATTATATTTATATTTTCTTGAGTTTTATTTTCTGATTCCACTGGAAAGGATATTGTTCAAATAAGGAATGAGATAAGGCAAAATTGCAAACTGTCTTTTAAGGTGACCGAGATGAAGTAGCCAGTAAAACTTCTACATGATTGTATATCCTTGAGATGAGCCTCGAACAAAGCTAACATTGAATTGTCGATGATGATGCAACTTATCATTATAAACTCTAACTGAATGTCTGTATGAATATAATGCCACTTATATTGTAAATAGAATTAAACTGCATGAACATTATACTTAGTATCTTCTTTCGCATTTCATGGAAAGACTTTATGGAGAACAAATGAAATTCTGCCTTTAAATAACGCTGAAACTTCTGAAGTTTGCAGTTAAGGACAAGAGCAAGAGAAAGAACTGAACAACACCGTGTCCTGCAGTGCTGTGTTATTTGTGCCACTAATAGAGATGGATGGCAGAGAGGTCAGTGTGTAGTTCATACACACACACACAAACACTCAGAGCTGTAATCATGAGGCCAACACAGCTCTAAAAGTCCCTTGGGGGGTATAGATGGTGTTCTCTTTTTTTTCTTCTGCTCAGGTCAATAGTAATCACATCCTATGTGTTCTGTTGGGTGGTCATGTGGGCAGTGAGAGTAATGGGGGCACAGCTGTTAAGATGCCCTACTGTGTTGGTTTTCCAAGCACTCTCTGTTTTTCTAACCTCAGTGCCTGTGGCCTTCTCACAGGACTGCGCTGACAGAAAAGACTCAAACGTTTTTCAAAAACATAGTGAGCTACCTCCATATGCACAAATTTAAGCTTCTTTTTATAAGCATATAAATGCAAGACGACAAACAACATTTTGATTGTAAATTTACTTCTCACTGAAGCTATATATTACAGGCAAAACATCTGAGGATACGAATGCAACCTAGTTCCTTGTTCCCTAAGAAGGGGAACGAGATGCTGCATCTTGGTGTTGATGCTATGGGTATCAACCTCAGTGTGAATGAGTGTCTAAGCATGTGTGAAAAAAAGAGAAAACATTATTGGCAGACAGCAGTCTTTGACAATACACACGGAGCACCTGGGAATATAATTGGGCTCCCGATTAACACATCATGAACTCTTTTGTCTGAAGAAGATATGCAGGCATGCTCTTTAGCATGCCGATGAGGTGTAGCATCTCGTCTCCCTTTGCATTTGCACCCTGGGATTTTCCCTGTTTAAGAGATACTTCGATGGTGCATTGTTGACACTGTGGCGTGCTTAATACCTATTAAGCCATACCTGCCCCACTAGGCTCTGAGTATGCACAGAGTAGGCATAGCACTTAAGTTATTTCACAGATGAAACCTGAAACATAATAGCAGTCCTATGTGCAGTCCCAACAGTGGCTCCATTTCTCAGGCAAGTATTCCCAGGAACTTAGGGAATTACCCCCAAGATTCTGACTTGAAATGAAGAAGTCCAGGTTTAGACAGCCCCATCCTTTGCCTGAAATCCCAGAAGCAAGGCTATAAGGGGAATACACAACATAGCCTCAGCAATGTAGTTCTAAGCCTGCGAGGCTTATTTAGAGCAGTCTACCAAAGGAAGCAAGTCAGAACCTCCAAACTGAGGTTACTGAGAAAAGCACCAATTCAGGAGTGGACAACACTAATTCCAACTCAACTCTTCCCATAAGTCTTTAGCTACCCCCTTAATATCATGACCAGCTAATGTGGAGTATCTAGATCCTGACCACATACAAATCATAAGGGAGGGAGGGAGGTAACGAGACAATGGGCCATACTGTGGCACCCAGAGAGGTTCTCATAAACCCCCCAAAAATCACCCATCATAACTCCAAGTTCTTATCTAAACCCTAATATGGTACTTAAGGGAGGTCTAATGGGAATATTTTAGCCCTAATAAAAATCCAGAATCGTAGAGGGCAGAAATAGAGTAGCAGGGGACATAGTGTTCTAACTATCTTGGCATACTGCCAAGAAATACTAACCATCCCTACTTGAATACTAACAATGGTTGGGGAGGGAGATAAATGGAATAGACAGCCCTGCTGACAGCCCAAAACAGATCTATTCATCTTTTATCATACTTAAGAGAGAGAGACAGAGCGCTCGAGCTTGGGTACTGCTGTTGCCGAGGCACGGTGGCAATCTGGGTCCTGTAGGTTCCAAATGGATCGCAAAGGGCTTAGAGACAAGCTCTGCCCTTATGTGCCAGATCCAGTTACCTTTTCCCTGGTTCAGAAGCACGTTCATTAGTTACTTCTGCCCAGGGGAGGGACTGGTGCTGCAATCATCCAGCTCTGAGGCACTGAGGCTGAAGATGAATGTTTGCCACTTCATTCTCCAGCCTAGAAGGAGCAGGTGGAAGTTGAGGCTCACGTTTGCCATATAGAATAGAAGACAAGATGCTCAGCATATAAATAAAATTGCCCAAGCACAAAACTTCCCATCAGACTGTCCGTTTTTTCCCAGTCTACAGAAACTGGCCTTCTACCCAGCTTACAGTGCATAATCACATTTTACTTGTTTGTAGATCATAAAGAGCATGGTTAAGAGACTTGGATGAGGTTGGAGTGAATGTCTTTTCATTACCATAAAAAAAGAGAAAAGAAAATTGTTCCAAGAATCCACCAAACAGGCGGCATTCCAATATCCCTTCCCCACCTCTCCCAGGTCTCATGGGGAATGCTGAGCAGGAGCAGCCCCAAAACAATTAAAGCCAGCTCCTCACACAAATAAATAAATTAATACAAATTAATAAATGAATCTCCTTTGGGGGGGGGGGGGGGGGGACTGGCCAACACCTTATTATTATGGAACCCTTATCCACCTCGTGTGCTTTGGGGCACAGCAGTACCAGGCGAGCCTACCTCAGTGTCTGTTCGGAAATTTAGCAGCACTGGGATGCTCGCTCCCTATGAGCAGAGCAGACAGTTCGGGGTACTGGATTGGCTGCTTGAGATATGCTAGAGACCAGTATCGAGAGGCTGGTTACTTTAGTAGTCTTAGCCAAAGTCTTCTCTGGGGGGCAGATAGATCTGAGGAAGAGCAAAGAGGCATTTTACTTATTTAGCGCTTTTTATAATACAGATTGTTTCAAAGCAGCTTTACAGTGGTTCACTCAGGGAAGTGGTTAACACCTCATTGCATGGTGCACATTTTATATCTCAGTCAAGCAGCTCAGATTCAAAATGTCAACTAATGTACAATGAATACACACAATGTCAAAGAAGTTCCTGAGGTTAGCCTTTGGGGGCAAAGTTTGAGGTTTTTAAGGTTGAACGCAAAAAAAGAGTGTGTTTTCTCCAATAAAGAGGACCATGTTTCTAGGTGTGGTTTGGGATTCAGTTATGATGGGTATCTTCCCCAGGCATTCATATAATCAATCATATCAGCTGTAAACAACTAAAACTGGGCCAGTCACTCACTGTGAAACAGTTCCAGAAATTGTTGGGTCTGATGACAGCAGCGTCTAACTAGCTTTTGGCCTGCTGTACACAAGGCCCATGCAGTAGTGGCTTAGGACCAGGGGGTTTGCCCAGAGGGGCAATCCTTTTCGCAGAATTAAGATCACACTGCTATGCTTACGAGACTTGGCCATGTGGAAGAAATGCTGATTCCTTTCCCAAGATCCCAAGCAGGGAGCTCCTTGTCATCACAAATGCTAACGATGGATGCTAACGATGGATGGGAAGAGTGGCCCTGGGTGGAAGCTCATCTTGAGGCCTGTGGAGGAGACACCATCTCTCCTGGCACATCAACTGTCCAGAATAAATGGCTGTCTCCATGGCCCGCAGGGTCTTCCTCCCAGAACTCGGGGATCAACATGTCCTTGTCCAGTAAGACAGGTTATTGGTGGTCACCAACATATATAGTCAGTGGGGTTTGCATTTGCATTCACTTTGCAGATGGGCACACCAAAACCTTCTGTGGTCCCAAGTGACGCTACTCTCACTCAGGGCAGCTTACATCCCTGGGGCTCAAAATCAGGGAGCAGACATTATGTCAAGGCAGGGGCTGAGGCCTGGGGAATAGAGGCTCCTGAGCAAATATGGAGGGTGTCTGGCCACACCCGCGAGACGTCTCACTGTCCACTCTGGTTCTTCCTCATCCATCCAGTTCCTGTTAAGGTTTATGTGGCAGCCTGGGTGCTTACCACATTCCATTACCACATATGTAACCGTGATGGTTCCTTACAGGAACCAATGAAATTTGCTCCTCTGTCTGAGCAGATGAGCTTCACATGCCTTAGAATAGTTCTTGGGGTAATTTTGGTCAGCCAGCCTCTCCTGGGAAGGTTCACCAAGTTTACATGTTTTCACCATTTGTGGATACGCTGTGGTTTGCTGGAGTCCCAAAACTTTAGAAATTACTTTAAAACATTTTCCAAACTGATAGGTCTCAATTAGTTTCTCATTTGTTCCTGGATTTCTCTGGATCTCTTCGATGTCTAGCTTTTGAAGATCTTTTGGTCTACTTCACTTTGTCAGGCAGGTCCTATTTAAGTGATTTCTCAATTGAGAACAGGTGTGGTAGTAATCAAGCCTGGGTGTGGCTAGAGAAATAAAACTTAAGTGTGATAAACTACAGTTATGTTTTAAAAGGGGGCAGACAGACTTTTTCAGACAGGGCCATGTTGGTTTGGATTTAATTTTCCCATAATAATAACAAACTTCATTTAAAAAACACATGTTGTGTTTACTTGTATTATCTTGGACTAATATTTAAATTATTTTGATTATCTGAAACATTTATGTGTGACAAACATGAAAAAAAATACTTTACATGTTTTGTCATGTTTCAGAATGTCCCATTGTTTTTGGTGATTGAAATACTGCAGAAGATTCTGCATATTGATCAAAACTAATTGCGCTTTGTTTACTTATTTTTTGTTTTTCCTCATAATATTCTAAGAAGTGATCTAAATCGAAATATTTGGGACTATACAAAAATTGATAATTTTTTGCTGCAGTTCTATAAATGTTCCCTCCAGATCTCCACACCAGTCGCAGACTGAATTGACTTTTTAGATGGAGGGACTTATTACGTCAAATTGTGCGTCGCACTTTCTCCCATTCATAGCAATATGAGTGAACTGTCTGGATAGATATACAGACTTATTAAATCCCCCCCCCCCTCATAATCAACCATCCATCCTTCCATTTTCCAAACCACTTGTCCTATGTATGATGCTTTAGCCTTCTGACAGTTATCAACAAAAACTGTTTAAATGCTTTTAATGCACATTTTACTTACAAAATTGTATGTGCTACATGTTAATACAGTTTAGAAGGGTTGCTCTCACATCACCAATTCTGAAATCACTTTTGTGTGCTTTGCATGCAGAGCTCTTGCCTGTGTACAGTGTCCAAATCAGTCATTTATGAGTCTTCCTATAGTATGCTGTCACAGAAGGCATGTGTGTTCTGATTTGAGAGTTTTCAATTGATAGTGTATATAGAGTATTATATTATAGTATTGTTGGTACTATCAGGTCAGGTGCTTATCATTTAGATCTCAATTATTCTATCTTAGTTATCCTCATCCTCATCCCCTTACAGAGAAAAAGCAGAACAACTCCACTGAAGAAGTTCCTTATTTGCTTCTTTTCAGCTGCCTCTATTTGCAGTGAACTATTGCTGTAACATCTGTGCTTACAGCTCAAATTGCATAAAACCACAACCATGTGGCTTTTTCGAGTACATGCTGACATTTATGATGTGATGTTTTTGTCTCCATAATAAGAAACAAAGTGGTCATGATGTGCAAAAGTTTCCCGTCGAGACTGAATAACATTACACACAGCTGTAAATTAGCCACTTACAAATTGATTCATAAAGTTTACTTTGTGAACCTGACCAAACATCCAGATAATGAAACAGTTTATATAACCTCAGACAGCTGGACAGTCCTCTGACCATAAGATGCAGATGTGTTCTAATTTAGGATCTGAATAAGACCACTTTCTTCTGATGTTTTAAAAATAAAACATCTGAAAATGATTCAATGCACTCTTAATACTGGGCTCAGACTGCAGAAGTCTACAAATCTGGTGCACATAAGGAGAATCATTATAGTTGTTCTTCTTTTAAATCTCAAACCTGCACACACTACAAGATTTGAAAATCATGATGCATCAAAAACGACAACATATTCTTAAGATTGTCATGCCAGATTTGGCACCTCACTGGGAAGCGGATGTAAACAAAGTGGATACTCGCAGAAAGATGCTGTATCAATGCTGTATCGAATCTGTTTGATGTTTATATAGTGTGGACAATGCAACAACAAGGTGAAACCAATCCAGCCAATCACAGTGCAGATGGTATACATGAGAAAATCTCATAATCACTTTTTATGTATGTGAGAAAACCTTTTTTTTACCTTATATCTTGTAGTTTTTGCACCTCGTCAGTGTTGTGTTGTGTAGTATACGTTCTGCTATGACAAAACAATGAAAGATGACAATAGAGCTTGCTGTGTAGTTTGAGCACTACAGCAATTCAGGTAGTCTTACAATCCTGTGTAGACTGAGCTTGCACTAACAAGCTAAAATCAAATATGGTGACCCATACTTCAAATGTCAAGTTGGTTTTAATTTGGCTTGAAAATGAATGAAAGCTTAAATCTCAATCTTTTTATAATTTAAAGTGGTTACTAATTCCGCAACTGAAGTTGCAGTCAACAGCATCAGTCTCGACAACCTGTGAAACTTTGTACTGCCAAATATGTTGCCCTGCCTTGACTATTCTACATCACCATCAGATAAAAATAAATACTACAGCATGTTTTAAACTGTGTTCCGACTTTGCGGTGCCTCTGAGGTGATGACCAGAGTCTTGACTTGTAAATTTTCAGACTGTCGTGTCAATTAAACAATAATGTCTTTTGAACTTTTGCCCGTTATACGTCACACACGCTACTTTCAGATCGCCCCGCAAATGTCCTCTCTTCCTCTACTAAAGACGTGGTGGAACATCTCATCTGCCATAAAAATACCTGGATCAGGCACAGGCTGTGCAAAGCTGATGGTCACACTTCAGAGTTCTGGTAACATTTAAATACTGTAGTGCTGATTACGGATAGAAATTAAGGGTCTAGGCAAAATGCTATACAAATGAAGTGAATTTATATTTAAAATGTGAATATTAAAGTGTCCCTATAGTGAATCTGTCTGCAAAATACACAACTGTTAAAAAGTATTAGTCAGTATTTTTTATTTATTTTAGTATTTATTTTTCAAGAAATGAATACTTTTATTAAGCAAAGATGCATTAAATTGCTCAAGAGGAGAAATAAATATATTCATTATGTCACTAATCATTTCTATTTTCAATAAATATTGTTTTCTTTTAAACTTTCTATTCATTAAAAATTCTTGAAACAATATATCCTGGTTATAACTTTGGGGAACTTCTTTCAAAAACATTAAAAAACAAAAACTTTTAAACAGTAGTGTGTTTCTCATTATTATATATTGCATATTTAATATAAATATGATTGTATAAGTGAAAGCCATAGTTTGAAAAGTATTTTAGTTAATTGAATTCGATGAAGCATTTGACAAGTGGTATGTTTTTACATAGCTTTGGAAAAAATAGGCCTTTGAAATTACAAATATTGCTTCCAAATAAAACATTTCTAATAAAAGACATTTCTCACTGGTGCTCTTGTGTTTTTTCCACTTTCCTGAACCCTTAGGAAGCCTGAAACTTTCTTCTTGTTTAGCCTGGAGTGTATGAAACGGGTGAATATTATGAATGGTTGTGGACTATCTAGGGTATTGGATGTCTTTTTTTACCCTTGATTTTTCCCTCTTCACTACATTTCGAGAACTGTCAGAGTGGTGCTGACTCTGTATTCTCTAATCCTTGCTGTGGCTTTTGCAACCAGAGGAAGAAATCTATATTTAGGATGCTATGGGTGACTGTGTTTAACTTTAGCCCAGAGTCTCTCCATTCATCACCAGAACACGCTCAAAGGAGGGCAAACCTCAACTCCAGCTACAGGCCATGATATTAATGACTTCTGCGGTCAACCCTGAACAGCAAACGCTTTATATTTATTTACAGTATATTGGCCAACAAAAGTAATACTTTACCAGACAATAATTATTGAGCACAGGCTATCTTTAAGCAATTCACATTCTCTTGAATCTGAAGGACTAAAATAAAAAAGGGTTAATGTTCTGTTCCGTTTGTCTAGCTATATCCTCAGACTTTTCTTTTTGACTCGTGCTCAGGATCCGTGTTGGCTTTATTCCAGATAAAATCATGGAGATCCTTGGATACACACATTGAGTTTTCATGTTTTATGGGGACATAATGACATAAT
Source organism: Rhodeus uyekii (assembly GCA_037043235.1). Lineage (NCBI taxonomy): Eukaryota > Metazoa > Chordata > Actinopteri > Cypriniformes > Acheilognathidae > Rhodeus > Rhodeus uyekii. Next base: position 4,252,239 of record JAWRVZ010000016.1, on the reverse strand, counting down.
GGTTTTTATACTGTGCAAACTGTGTATTCAATAGCCTAACCCTACCCATCACAGAAAACATTTTCAAAAAACATACTTTAGGATGCATTTTTTCCCCTAAAGACCCAATTTATACCCGGTGTTAAGATGTGATTTGGTCACAAGCAGACTAGAAAGACAAACGTTTACACCTGGTGTTTTAATCCATCTCTTTTGTCCACTTTTAACCACTTCTGTCCTGATTTCCTTGAGGGGAGGGTAGGTAAATGCACTGTTTTTTCCAGTTCTTATAATCTAATGGACAAAATAAACTAGTGCAATTTACATATGAACGCATCCGGAGATGACAGAAAACATGCCACAAGAAGTGTGTGTTATAAATCAGAGAACATTGTGCTTGGTATTTTTTTTTGTCTTCAAACTAAGCGTGGGTCTTCAGGCGACAAAGTATAAATAACATCTGGCAAGCACGCTTTCCATAATGTTTACACGTTAGGTCAGCAGACGGAGAATAGACAGTCTTTTGCAAACACGTCGACCACATGAGCATCTACACTACGGGTCAAATTAGATTTTGACTACCTCTGTAAGTGGTCGGAAGTGGACAGTGGACAAGCTCAAAGCATTTTATACTCTGTTCACACTTCGTCCAAATTGTGATCCGATGGACCAAAGCGCATCTTAATACCTGGTGTAAACAGAGCCTTATGTTGGTTCGTTTAAGGTGTGTTCACACTTAGCATGTTTTGTTCGATTAAAATACTGTTGTGAGTACTCTGCTACTGCGGTTCATTTGAATAAGTATGAACGCTGCTATCTGAACCCTGATGCGCACCAAACAAGCAGACTGAGATGGGTCTCAGTCACTTCCAAATGAACTCCGGTGCGGTTCAAATTACAGTAATCCCTCGCCACTTCACGGTTCAAGTTCCGCGGCCTCAGTGCATCATGGATTTAAACATGTAAAAATTAAAATTCTAAAATACCGCCATATCTGCAGCCGTATTGTGGAAAGCAGCGTAGTTTCATTGTGATGCGAGATAAACAGTTTCCCAGGATGCCAGACAAAGAGAGAAACTCTCTCAGAGGCTTTGTACACACACACGGCACTCAGACAAGACACGTGATTGGTTCCCGGTGCGAGATCATCCAATGAGAGCACGAGTGGAGTGGGAGCCTCTTTGCCTCTCTCAGAAGCAAATGTTGACGATCCAGCGCCGATATCTGACGATGAAACTAATTTAAAGGCCTCATTATACCAGTAACACCATCATCATCATCATCACATTCATGGAACCGCACAGGTCTGTTATCGTCGTCATTACTGGAGTCTCAAGATACTACTGTCACTGATGAGTGTAGAGCACCATAATACGTATAATAATCGTATGAGAGAGTAAATGTATAATATTAAGGTTTTATAATTAAATAGATTTAATTAAAATATATATAAAGCATAAATATACATATTTTAAACATTCGGGTACCTACACACACATATACGGAAATTCCTAGGGAGGCCAATCCTACTTTGCGGATTTTCACCAATTGTGGGGGGTTCACCAATTGTGGGGGGTCCACATTAACCGCGATAAACGAAGGATCACTGTAAATATGAACACAACATGGACCATAAATGGGACATGTGACCCTTAAAAGGGCAAAATGCTCATTTGTACCCGTTTATCCTCGTCATACAGGGAGTGCAGAATAATTAGGCAAGTTGTATTTTTGAGGATTAATTTTATTATTGAACAACAACCATGTTTTCACTGAACTCAAAAAACTCATTAATATCAAAGCTGAATATTTTTGTATCAATATTTTAAGTAGTTTTTAGTTTTAGCTATTTTAGGGGGATATCTGTGTGTGCAGGTGACTATTACTGTGCATAATTATTAAGCAACTTAACAAAAAACAAATTTATACCCATTTCAATTATTTATTTTTACCAGTGAAACCAAAATAACATCTCAACATTCACAAATATACATTTCTGACATTCAAAAACCAAACAAAAACAAATCAGTGACCAATATAGCCACCTTTCTTTGCAAGGACACTCAAAAGCCTGCCATCCATGGATTCTGTCAGTGTTTTGATCTGTTCACCATCAACATTGCGTGCAGCAGCAACCACAGCCTCCCAGACACTGTTCAGAGAGGTGTACTGTTTTCCCTCCTTGTAAATCGCACATTTGATGATGGACCACAGGTTCTCAATGGGGTTCAGATCAGGTGAACAAGGAGGCCATATCATTAGATTTTCTTCTTTTATACCCTTTCTTGCCAGCCACGCTGTGAAGTACTTGGACGCGTGTGATGGAGCATTGTCCTGCATGAAAATCATGTTTTTCTTGAAGGATGCAGACTTCTTCCTGTACCACTGCTTGAAGAAGGTGTCTTCCAGAAACTGGCAGTAGGACTGGGAGTTGAGCTTGACTCCATCCTCAACCCGAAAAGGCCCCACAAGCTCATCTTTGATGATACCAGCCCAAACCAGTACTCCACCTCCACCTTGCTGGCGTCTGAGTCTGACTGGAGCTCTCTGCCCTTTACCAATCCAGCCACGGGCCCATCAAGACTCACTCTCATTTCATCAGTCCATAAAACCTTAGAAAAATCAGTCTTGAGATATTTCTTGGCCCAGTCTTGACGTTTCAGCTTGTGTGTCTTGTTCAGTGGTGGTCGACTTTCTGCCTTTCTTACCTTGGCCATGTCTCTGAGTATTGCACACCTTGTGCTTTTGGGCACTCCAGTGATGTTGCAGCTCTGAAATATGGCCAAACTGGTGGCAAGTGGCATCTTGGCAGCTGCACGCTTGACTTTTCTCAGTTCACGGGCAGTTATTTTGCGCCTTGGTTTTTCCGCACGCTTCTTGCGACCCTGTTGACTATTTTGAATGAAACGCTTGATTGTTCGATGATCACGCTTCAGAAGCTTGGCTATTTTAAGACTGCTGAATCCCTCTGCAATATATCTCACTATTTTTGACTTTTCTGAGCCTGTCAAGTCCTTCTTTTGACCCATTTTGCCAAAGGAAAGTAAGTTGCCTAATAATTATGCACACCTGATATAGGGTGTTGATGTCATTAGACCACACCCCTTCTCATTACAGAGATGCACATCACCTAATATGCTTAATTGGTAGTAGGCTTTCCAGCCTATACAGCTTGGAGTAAGACAACATGCATAACGAGGATGATGTGGTCAAAATACTCATTTGCCTAATAATTCTGCACTCCCTGTAGTTGTGATATTGCCTATCACAGTTCGGCACAGGCGTCAGAGCTGGGTCTCCTCACAGCAGATATTTGTTTGTGTGTGTGTGTTGGAGGGACTCCTGCCACTGTTTTAACTCCTTTACACATTTTATAAGCTCTTCACAAGCTCTCAGCGGGTCGAAATACCATCATATGTAGCTACACACATTTAACCGAGAATACAAAATAGTTTTGAACGTTTGGTAACTTTAGTTTTGAAATGTGTCAACAAAGCCGACCAATTAGGTGTGAGTGTATTCCTATGCCATTAGATTCGGTGCTAAATATGCCAATGTGAATACTAAGTGGACAAGGGACTAAATGTTTTTTGTTAACAAACCAAGCAAACTGAAGTGTGAACACACCCTTATAGGTGTTATAGGCATAGGTGAACATGGCAATCTCGCTCGGATCTGCATCAAAATAAATGTCAAAGATGGCTTGAACAAGGTGGAATGAAGTTTGGAGAGGTTTGCTTGTGGTGAGAAGCGATCCGACCCAACGGACCAACGAACCAGTCTGTATCACAATATATGATGGTCAATTGCATACATTGCATGAAAAGCAGTGTTTGTTTTGCTAATAGAACTTCAATATCCGACCTGACGGATGAGCGCTATGGGCCAAATCCTGGAACATAGACAGTTGCACAGTAGACCAATGAGAGGAGAGTTTACTCTCACATGATTCGTTGTTTTATAACTATTAACAAATTTTGGTCGATTTAGAAATGTTTCCTTCAGAAAGCCAACTGAACCAAGAAGAAATTGCAAAAAAAAAGAAAGAAAAAAAAAGCAAACTATCTACAGGTGTGAAAACATGCTTAGTATTATTTATAAGATGTTTTCCTCATGGGGAACAAAAGATCTCCAAACAACGATAAGGATTTTTGTTATTGCAAACCTCATAATGGATTTGATACTGTTGATTCAAAAAAGAGAATAAGTCAGTACAGCTAAGTATAGATAAACTTTAATATACTTTTATCCTCTTTTCCTGTCGAAAATACAACTTTTGAATGAAAGGCACAGTATGACCAGACTATTCCAGTCTCAAAACAAACATATACAGAAAACAGACATTTTTCTTACAGAAAATGCACAAATAACTCCTATTTTAACATAAAGAGTGGATTTCAAGGGTTGGAATGTCTTCAAACCAATATGAAATGAGAGGAATTTTTAAAGCGATAGTTCAACTCCCAATATTGCTTATTACAAACAATGTTAACATTAGTAGGACTTAAGAAAAGGAACCACAAATGCACAAAATTGAATAAACATTAAGAGTCTACGAGGAAAAACTATGATCTGAAAATGTAGTGCAACTTGTTTTTTGTAAACTTAAATGCAAGTGCAAGTGAATGTGACGGTAAGTCATGATTGCCAACTTATGAAAAATTGAACTGCATCGGTCCAAACAGAAGGTTAAAAACTAATATAACAAAGGTTTATGAAAACAGAAACTTGAAAAAGAGATTTACTGTGGTTTCCCTTTAGAACAATCTTGGTCAAAGCATTGCTAAAAGAACAAAATGAACCATAAAATGGTGACAATATTCTTTGGTATTTTCATTCTTGCATACTTGGTGTTCACATCCATTTTGTTCTTTTTATATTTTCATGCCAGGTTTGTTTTTTTAAATCATATCGTCCAATGGCCATCACTTACACGGATTGCCACTTTTACAAAAAGCATCAAAATTTCACCAAAAAGGTTCACTGTAACAGGAAAAACTTAATCAAATTTCAAGCACTCTTTCAAATTCACTAAGATTCCTGTAGTAAAGAAATCAGGCGGTTAAATCGAATATATCGAGAAATGGATGAATCTCAAAGCCTGTCAAGAACAAGTCCTGGTGATATTTCACCCAAAAATCATTAGAAAAAATAAATCATATTTTGCGTAATGTGTCATTTGAAATGTAAAAATAATATTTATACATCATGGTAGTAAAACACTGCCTTAAACGTATGATGCTTTAAATAAAATATTTCTTTAATCGTTTAAAATTTACTGTATAAACATAAAAGAGATTAACATGAATTACAAAAATAAAGTAACCCCCCCTCCAAAAAAAAAAAAAAAAAAAAAAAAAAAACTAAACAAAAAATCTAAAAAAAAATTAAACAAAAATAACAACCCCCATCCACCCAAAAATAAAACATTTTGGCATTACTATAATAAGAATTTTGGGAGATATGCAAAACCAAATTTTTCTGAAAAATAATTAAAATCCTGTAATCAAAAAAATACTATTAAAAAAAAAAAAAAAACGTAAATTTTGACCTTTTCGGGAAAAACATGACCTGGACACTTTTTCTTTTTTTTTTTCACCCAAACAGAAATAAAGCTCCCTGTGTCACATCTGTAATAACCGCTGTTCACTGTGCTTACAGCACCCAGTTTATAAATTAAATAGAAACCGTATTATAGGATGTTGATCAGTACCAATAATAGCAGTGAGGGTTCGCTGAAGCATCAGCTCACAATCACACAATCTCACACACACACACACACACACACACAGAGAGAGAGGTGTGATCACAGCAGTTTCAGCTTCTAGTCTGCTGATTTTCAAAGGACCCTTTAATCCATATTTCATGTGCAAACTTCTTAATTATCCCTGGACAGGACTGGAACCAATGTTGGCATGACCGATAGCGGCAAAAAAACAGTAACTCCCATAAAGGTGTACAAATGTGTTCCAGAATCTGGCATTTCACATTTGTAAAAGTACTTTTATAAAGTCTTTTATATGAGGGGGGGCCACAGAAGGAAGTAGCAGCGTCCCCTGTTCTGGACACTACCTGTTAGTATTGCTTGGCTGTGTGAGTTGTGTCAGGAACTCCCGCAGTTCTTTAGCTGCCTGGAAGCGGCCATAACGTTTCTGAGGCTTGGTGCACTCATCCAGCAGGGCCGTGAGGCGCCCGTCTTTGACCACGTCAGCAGGGGGGTCATGGAGGAGACCGCCCGTGGTGCCACGCCAGGTGGAGAATCTGGAGAGCAGGTTCTGACAGACAGCATAATAGTTGTGGTCCACGGTGACTCGCGAGCAGAGGATGTCCTTGGAGAAGGAGAGGCAGGCTTCTTTGTCGCATTCCTCGTAGCGGCTCTCATACCACACGTCGTAATTCTCTGGTTTATCTGAGAGGATTAAAATAAATAAAAAAAATCAGTCAAAGGGTGCATAATATTGCCAAATTGTGTCAAGAACTGAACGCTGAAGTTAGGGACTTTCAATTTCCACATGCCTGGAAAACCATACATGTTTGTTCATTTGTTTGTTTTAACAGCAGCACATTTTAAAAGATGTACAGTAGTACCTCGAGATACGAAAGGCTCAACTTACGAAAAATCCAAGTTACGAAAGCAAAGACGAATAATTTTACTGCTCTACATCCGAAAAGTTTTCAAGATACGAAAGGTTTCTGAAAGTCCGAGATTCGCCCCATAATTTTGAAACTCGCGCCGCACGCCGCCATCTTAGTTATAGTAGACTCGCCACCATCCTCCTGCTCTCCCATTGGTTCCTGATGCTAGCCAAGCCATGAGATCCTTCTCTCTAATTGGACAGCATCCCTCCCATCATGCATCTTCTATACGTACGTGCTGGCGTGCTTTAGCTCAGCCACTCCGTACCCCAAACTTGACTTCATCTGCCGTTTGTCCTCCTCCTCCTCACTCGAAAGGTAAGCTTAGACTTTTTACGTTATTTCATTGTTTATAGGTCAATTTAGCTTTATTATGAAATTTAATGGGGTGTTTTTGGAGGGCTTGGAACGGATTAGCAATTTTACATGTAAAATGTGTTCCAAGATACGAAAAACTCATTATACGAAGGCCGCCTAGGAACGGATTAATTTTGTATCTCGAGGTACCACTGTATTGTATTTGTATTAAATCATAAGTCCAGAAGATTTTTTTTTTCTTATAAGACCTTATAATTGTAAAAAATAAAATAAAAATAAAAGTTTAAAATTTGTGAATTTAATTTATTAAACATGCTTTTTGATCATTAAAATGGAAAATGGATTTTATTACAGCACTAAAAAATGGTTAAGCTTTTAATAAATTGATGATAAACTAAGTTTCACAACAAATGGAATTCTGAAAGAAAAATATAACTGATTGTAAATGGCCCGATGGCATGGAGCGAGGGCAGGGTGAAAGTTTGCAGTCACTAAAACGTTTCTGGTGTCATGAAGAGTGAGTCCTGTGCTGCATTGGACACATTGGACCTTAGGGGGAAGCTGGCTAATCAAAGGCTGTTATTGCAATATCTTGTAGAAATTCAAAACAGCCTAACACCTGTTATCATTTGTATGTGTGGTAGCTTGATGTAGGCCAGGCAAAGTATACTTTGTAGTACAGTATTAATCATTGCAGAGTTAAGGGCCAGATTTACTGAACAGAGTAAATTAGCATGAGAGCACAATTCCCAAAAAGCAGAGAGGAAAGTTCTACGTGTGACCTACTGACGACAAGCAAATAAAAGAACACAGAAGCAGCCAGATCATTTCCATAACAACCAACACAATCTACCAAGAGCAACACAAACCAAGGTCTGGTTTAAGACGTCTTTAATCATTTAAAATGATTTAAGACATGCTTTTTTTGTGAGGTAAATAATGGGCACTAAATAATAGCGCAAATACCAGTAAATAGACCAGTGTTTTTCACCTTTTTGAGCCAAGGTACATATTTTCATTGAAAAAAAAAAAATTACAAGGCGAACCACCATCCGAAGATGTTAAAAAAATAACGCAATACTTGTTTTTTGACACGGGGGTGAAGCGCGATACTCGTTTGTTGACGGGGGGGGGGGGGTTGGGGTGGTGAAGCGCGATACTCGTTTGGGTTTGTTGCGTGGTACACGATTGTTGGCGGAGGACGGCACCATTGCCGCTTGCAGCCGCTCAATTTGTTTTTTAGAAAAGTTAGGTGAAATTGAATGATTTTCCGCGACACACCTGACGATCTCTCACGGCACACTAGTGTGCTGCGGAACACTGGTTGAAAAGCACGGAAATAGCAATTATAGCTATAGCAACTATAGCAATCCTCAGTAAATGACTGCACTATTCGTTTAAATAACTCAGTCAAATCAAGTCACCTTTATTTATACTGAGCACACTATACCACACTGACGGTTTAAAAGCATAAAACTGACGATTAATCAATTTTAAACATTATAACGTGTCTACACCAGCCGTGAGCATCGAGTCTTGATAAAAGCAAATAGAAACCATTAAAATCAGTGATGCTGTCTACACTGGATACAAAACAAATCCCTGACTGTAAACTGTCGCTCCATTTGCACTTGTGCAACTTCTGATTTAAAGGTCAAGGGCCAGTCACACAGCGAAAACGCATGAATCATGCACAAATTACGCACATATTTTCGTTTCTGCATGGAGTGTGCGTCGTATGCGTAATTCGTCGGTGAAACGAACGTGGACCATCAGTGATGGTAAGTGGATGTGCGTCGAAGGCGGTTTGTGCGTGATTTTGAGTTTTGAACTGTTCAAAATTTTTTAGACACACATCTGTGCGTCGGTGTGTGTTATTCATGAGTCGGCGTGCGTAGTTTATGCGTCGAGTATGCGTGACTATGCGCGGGACACGCGTCAGTGCTTATGTGTCGGAACTGGTTAGAAACCGCGCACATCCACTGACGCCCCACCTTCATATCACGCATGAACCGCGCACGTATCACGTTCATTCCACTGACAATGTGGATTCTGAAAGTGCTTGTTCGTGGAACGTTCGAAGCGTGTGTGTTTGGACGCGCTCCATCAGTGATTCATGTGTCGGGCGTTGAATGTTCGTGGAATACTTTGGTCAATTTCTCGACGCACAAGCACGCACAAACCCAATCTGTACGTGATTTGTGAGTGATTTGTGCGTGATCGGCTGTGTGACTGGCCCTTCAAATGGATTTGTAACAATCGTTTTGTTCTGCCCAGTAGACAGACTCAAGCTGTTGTGGCGCGCCCGTTGTAGACACGGAGAAAAGACAAGAAAATCAGGTAATGAAGAGATAAATATTTGCTTCTGACAGTGTGAAGCCAAAGAAGTTAAGGCGCTACTTGGAGACTTCACATCACAACACCAAAGAGAAGCCCGCTGAAGTTGAGCTCTTATAGTAGATCATAATTAGGGGATTTTGCAAAGGTAGTTATAGAAACTCATATGAACACCATTTTCCTGCTTGCATTCACAGCATCAGTAGGAACTCTGAAGTTACGTTAAGCTGGCAGACAACAATGCCATTAAATGATGATGTGATCGCAGCTGTGTGGATGTTTTGCATCACAGGTTTCGTGATAACGGAGATGAAAAGCAGACATACAAGTTGTGATGTACAACAATTTTGTATGCATAGATATAAGAGATAAAATCTCCTACAACAACTTGCAGTGTTACGCATCACTGAGACTGAGAAAAGAACAATGCCACAGACAAAAGTGACTTAACATTAGCCTTCTGTATGTTTATATCTAGTAATACTGTACTGTTTCGTATAGTATGCATTGGACCAATCACCGTATACTTATACGTACCGTATACATCACTGATATTTCATATTTTGCAGGGATAACCCGCACTCCAAAGTTCAGAGTTCATTTAGATGTTCCTAGAAATACATTTGTTCCCAGTTCTTGCATTGCAAACATGCCAAAAAGTGGGTACTTCTGCAATTAGTTATAGGAAAAGGTTCCTCCAGTGCAAAAGTACATACTTACAATAGAGGCTTTCGCACCAGGTAGTTATATACGCATTACCTAACACAGGTAACCTAAAAAAAAATTCAAAATAACTTGTTTGTTGCTCCAAATAACTCGAAAAAAAGCTTGCTGTTAGACTCTATAACAAACGGCAACAACAACAACAAAAAACGCTTTAACACAGCGTTTTATTTCTTGAAGGTAACCTATCCAAAAAACATCTTAGAATAAAGACACAATCTGCAGAAGAAAGAAACTGGATTGCTTCAGCTCTTCAAACGGAATTCTTCTGACAGCAGGTGCAGCTCTTCTCTGACCACACATTTTAATGCTGAACAAATCAATAAAGCTGAGGATTAGGAGGAGGTGGTGGGGTACAGAGATAGATTAGGCTGCTGTGACATCTATTCATCAGCAAATCTAAATTGAGTCATAAAGTACTTAAAGAGTGGGGGATCTGCAGTCTTGGTCATTTTATACAGCTCAATATTGTGCCAATAACTAATTAGAGAAAATGAAGTCACCGTGCTGCCAATCACTCCCGAGGGAGCCAATTATGAGATCCAGAGGAGTTAATGTGCCACAGCCAATCAGAGCACACGCTGGCATCAGTGCTTTTCTCTTTTCCTGTGTGTGCGCGTGTGTGTGCTGAGAATCCCATCCAGAGGTTTATGGAGAAACAACATGAAATAGGAATATACTGTTCCAGAACCGATGGAAAAACTTAAATTATAGGGAAAGTTCAAATATTTATCCACATCATTTCAAACCTGTATGACTTTAAATCTTCAATGGATTACAAAATAACCCCATTGATTTTCACTGTGTGAACAAAAACAGACTAAGCAATATTCAATATATCTTAAAAAAAAAGAAAACTGTCATTAATTACTTGCCCTTATGTCATTCCAAACCCGTAAGACTTTCTTCTTTATCTTTGAAACACAAATGAAGATCTTTTTCATTAAATCTGAGAACTTTCTGTTCCTCTGTTCACAGCTACGCAAACACCACTTTGCTTCAAAAAGTTCATAAAACTAATTCTTATGAATTGAGTGGTATAGTCCACATTTTCTTGAATAAATTCAATTTAACAGATTTAATTGATTCAATAAAAAATAAAAATTGTGTGGAATATTAACATTGATCAGCAAACATAAACAACCTGCTTGACGATTGCTGCGTAACACGAGAATGAACCTCATTGGTTCTTGCACGTCAAGCGATTCGTTTTACGTTAAGCATCGCATAAGTGATAGTTACGTAGCCGTCAATGGAGGGAAAGCTCTCAGATTTCATCAAAAAGATTTTCAATTGTGATCTGAAGAACAACATGAGGGCAAGTAATAATTAATGAATTTTTATCCATTTCAGAATTGTAATTTTTGGGTGAACTATCCCTGTATAAACCAACTAAAATACTTCTAGAACTTAAAATATTCTCCATACAAAAAAGCTAAGCGTATCTATACAGAAATCACCTTTGGATGGAACCAATGAATGGAAATAGCTTCTGAAGCCATGAATGGCAAACCTTAAAAGGTTCATGTTTTAAATTAATTTGAATTAGTGCACCGAGATATTATTGTTCGCATACTGAATGAAATAATAATAAAAAAGGCCTAAAAGCCCAGCTCATCCAGTGCCCTCTGCAAAATGACTTCGAACCTTGAAGTCCAGTGAAGTTCTGACATCATAAGCACACGTCAATTCAGAACAGAAACTCCAAAAAAAGCTTGTGTTATCTAACATTTCAGAAAGACCCATCTGTGAGCAAATGCGCACGCACACACACACACACAAGCTCTATTCAGATAAATGCTGGCAGACTGAAGCAAATAGCCATTGTTATGTAGCACACATGCTCCAAGTTCATCCGCCAGCCCAGTTTGGCCTCTCTGGATGGCAGATACACTGGCACGCATACTTGGTCCAGCACTGCACAAATCCATGCCAACTCGCTACCGTTCAGAATCAAAAGTGTAGCTTTGGGCCACATTCATCTGTTGCAATGCAAACGCTTCAATAACAATACTTAATCAAATGTGAAACTGGAATTTAAACCCTACGCATTATTAAATTAGGGGCTCAACCAAGGTCAGAAATTAATTTATCCATTAGGGGGGCAATATTTTTTTCTTTGTAGGGGTATTATTAATAATTATCTAATTATGGGCCAGATTTTTTTTTTGTTAAACTTCAGTCAGGATTTACTGAAGACACACAGTGAAGATTTTGCGCTGAAAAGGCATAGGCAGTTAGCTTTGCAGCTGTCCTTATCGCACAGGCATTTGTAGGAGTTTCCCTTTCAGATGCAAAATTTATGGGTGGAGATTAGTTAAGATTCATGCAAAGCGATTTATTAAGGTTTGCACTAGTTAATTTACTGGTATTTGTATACAGATGATCAAATTAAACAGTAAAGGTACTGTTTGAGGAAACAATACGTCGGATTATGGCTACACAGACAAAACAAGATAAAAACATTACTTTATTTTCACACGTTAAAAAAAGAAGCAAACGCATGAATAACGCACAAATTACGCACAGATTCTTGTTTCTGCGCGGAGCGTGCGTCGTATGCGTAATTTGTCGGTGGAACGAACGAGGACCGTCAGTGATTGTAAGTGGATGTGCGTTGAAGGCGGTTTGTGCGTGAGTTTTGAACGGTTCAAAATTTTTCCGACGCACATCTGTGGGTCGGTGTGCGTTATTCATGAGTCGGCATGCTTAGTTTATGCGTCGAGTATGCGTGACTATGCGCGGGACACGCGTTGGCCGTCAGTGTTTATGCGTCGGAACTGGTTCGAAACCGCGCACGTCCACTGACGCCCCACCTTCATATCACGCATGAACCACACACGTATCACGTTCATTCCACTGACAATGTGGGTTACGAGCTGAAAGTGCTTGTACGTGGAACGTCCGCGAAGCGTGTGTGTTTGGACGCGCTCCGTCAGTGATTCATGCGTCAGGCGTGCGTCGAATGTTTGTGGAATACTTTGGTCAATTTCTCAACGCACAAGCACGCACAAACCCAATCTGTGCGTGATTTGTGAGTGATTCGTGCATGATCGGCTGTGTGACTGGCCCTTAATATCGGTTTATTTTTTATAAAATAAGTTATAAAATGAAGACTTAATATTGGTTATTTCAGAAGCACGAAAAACAAAATAGTTGTTCAAACTAGGAGAGATTTAGATGCAGAAAGTAATCAAAGAATGTTCTCCATTTTATAAACTCTGGCAGAAATTTCCATTACAATTACAAAAACAGTCTATATGAATCTCTTACATTGGATCTACACTTTGTTGTTCATAAGAGAATTCACAAGAATGCAGAGCTCAAATCAGGTGTTTTTTAGTGGCAACTAAAGGCCCCGATATACTTCAAACGAAAATGAACTGGTGTGATGCCATTTCAAATAAAATCAGGCAAGAAACAAGTTGTCATTTTGGAGTTTTTTCAGGAGTTCAAAAGAGTTTTCCAAAAGCAAACGTTTGAGAAAAGTTTGCTCTGGTTGACAAACACTGTAAAAACTACCATTGCTATATGGCAATTACGTAATGGGTAGGTGTGGCTATGAGGCTCTACGATAAAATCTCTTTGACAATAAAATCTTTGGTTAATTTCTTGTGTTCATTCGAGTAATAACGTGAAATTTTCAAACTAGAAAGACGCTTTCTAGTAGAATATTTTTTGGTAATTTTACTAAAAGCGGCATGGTCGCTTAATACTGTGAATCTGCTTGCTTTACAATCTATTGTACAAAGGACTATATAAATAAATGTGACTTGACTGGATTGAGGAATTGCAGAGCTTCTGCAATGTGCCTAGATCGCAATCTATGAGACTGTCTGATGGGTCAGAGAAACATTTATGACCAAACTGGGAAGGTAGTACAGTAACACACAGGACGAAAAAAAAGCCATCTGAGGGAAAACTGAAAGTGGGTCAGAGCATATGAAAGTAGACAAAAAAAGAAACAAATAAAAAAACACCATCTAACCTGGATAACAGTTTACTGCTCAATTTATTAATGTTGTAAAGCAAACCAAGATAACGAAGACACTGGATTGAAGTCATTACTTACTCTGCTTTATCAATCTTTTATCTGCCACTATGACGTTTTCTGCATCGACGACGATGACTTTCCCGTCACGTGGCCCAACTGCAAAATTGTCGAAGCTGACGTCTAGAAGGTAAAGGGCAAAGTCAAAGTCATTGTTAGTCAGCTGCTCGGCAATGTCCATCAGCTGCTTGGCCAGATCTACTCTTTTCTCCCAGGGAGCATTGTAGAAGCTCCAGAGCTCCTTGCCCACGTAATTCACCGCCACCATCCGGCCGCAGGCCCCCAGGTACTTGGCGAACGGCCAGCCCTCATCGGAGGGAAAACTCTGCAGAGATGAAACATGAGAAGAGTCAAGGTGAGAGAAGTTCGACGTTCACATACACATGGCAATGAAAGAAAAAACATGACCTGTCAAAATTGGAGCAAAAGATACACATTAAGGTGCTGGTGAACTCAATCATTAGCTTGGAGCAAAGTAGCTGTACCAAACTTTTCTTAAGTGCTTTGGATATTCAATAGCCCCATTTCAAGTAGAGTCATTAAAAATGGATAACCTTTAAACTTTAATCCCAGAGATTCAAATAATTTAGAGGACAAAACACAGCATTCGGTAACCAGTTAGAGCCTCCAACATCTGGCCTCTGTTGTCTGGGCTGGCGAAGGATGTTTCCTGCTACTCACCACATATATCGCTTGTGATGGAGATTTGGTCAATTGAATCAGTCACATATATAATATTTGGTTACAAGGTGTCCTTCTTTCAGTGGGATTATATAATTAATTACAGTAGTACCTCAAGATACGAAAGGCTCAACTTACGAAAAATCCAAGTTACGAAAGCAAATACGAATAATTGTACTGCTCTACATACGTAAAGTTTTCAAGATACGAAAGGTTTCTGAAAGTCCAAGATTCGCCCCATAACAATTTTGAAACTCGCGCCGCACGCCGCCATCTTAGTTATAGTAGACTCGCCACCATCCTCCTGCTCTCCCATTGGTTCCTGATGCTAGCCAAGCCATAAGATCCTTCTCTCTAATTGGACAGCATCCCTCCCATCATGCCGCTTCTATGCGTACATGCTGGCGTGCTTTAGCTCAGCCACTCCGTACCCCAAACTTTACGTTATCTGCCGTTTGTCCTCCTCCTCCTCTGCTTTCGGAGATAGCCTCACTCGAAAAGTAAGCTTCGACATTTTACGTTACTTCAATGTTTATAGGTCAATTTAGCTTTATTATGAAATTTAATGGGGTGTTTTTGGAGGGCTTGGAACGGATTAGCCATTTTACATGTAAAATGTGTTCCAAGATACGAAAAACTCATCATACGAAGGCCGCCTCGGAACGGATTAATTTCGTATCTCGAGGTACCACTGTACTATGCAATATCAATAAACTACATGTATTTACTATGAGAATTAAAGTTAGGGTTAGTTGTACGTAACCATGTATAATTGACCGTTATCACTATAGTAACTACTTTAAAAAATGTTTACTGGCTCACACTCCTAATGCAATAAATCGGATTTAAATCTGAGGCATTTCATTGATGTGTCCAATCTGTTAAATTCATCCTGTCCTTGAGTCTTTTAAGGGTGACAAGTGGATTAAGCTAATATAAAACCAAGATCATCCATATTTTCCTCTTGCCTTGACCTAATGCTCAAAATTGTAATAACTAACTGAAACTTGATATTGCAATCAACATTATTAATGGAATTGATATAAAATTAAAATTATCTTAAAACGCTATTTTGTGTAAGAAATCTGACATACAAACACAATTTATTTATTGTTTATTTGGAAATTAAAGACCAAATGTTCGACTTCACAGAGCAAAAACACTATGAAAACAGTTATTTAGCAATACATAAATAATACACAGAAAATTATACTCCTGTTATAATCATAACAAGTCTACAGGTTAACAAAACTATTTGAGCTCTGGATTCTCACAAATGCTCCCATTATAATAGAAAACGCTGTCCACATGACAGAACAAATCTCTTTTTTTCAGTCAATCATTTCGTTGATTTTTAATAACTTCTAGTTTTTGCATATTTCTTGCTTAAAGTTTATAATGGCTGTGAAGCATCTACATTGCACTGGCACGACATGGAAGAAATGACCAGTGAGGCTTTCATGTTAAAGCCTCTTGTCAGATAGTCAGTCTGGTGATGTTTCTTCAGCAATCAATTTGTGGGCTGCAATAAACAAAATTGCAACATAAACCATAACATATGTAAACAATGTTTTTCATAGTAACTAACGGTGCTATTGATTATTATTACTACTTTTTATTACCCCAAAGCTTTTCAACTTTATTATGTACAACCTGCTCTTGAATTTCTAATCTAAGTTTTGGGTTTAGCATTTAGACACATTAAATTGTTGGGTGCAAACTGAGAAACAGCCCAGCATGTGACTGAGTCAATTACAGAAGAGAACATGCAGTTACTACATTTTAGACTATTTCTGAGAGCTCTTCATTACAGTGTCAAATATCCGTAAAAGGCAATGTTCTGTCTCAGAGTGAGGTTAAATAAATAATAGAGAACCAATAAATTCTCACTATTTTCTCTGACTCAATTAATAACACGCTGATAAATAGAGAACGATTGGTATTGACCTGAATTCTTAGCTCCATTACTACAGTTTTCAGTGTCACTTTATCCTTCAGAAATCATTCATTTAATACTCCGTTATTATCAGTGTTGGAAACCGTTGCGCTGCTTAGTATTTTTTGGACATGTTCACGAATTAATAAAAAGTTAAAAAGAACAGCATTTATTCAAAATAGAAATCTTTTCTAACAACAAACTTTACCATTTACTAATCACATTTTAATCATTTAACACATCTTGACTGAATAAAAGTATTTAAAAAACAAAAAATAATGACTCTTGACTATTGAATGGTAATGCACAGCTGTGGTACACAAAATTGAGAATGATAAATATTAATTTTCCACAGTCTACTGCATCAGTGCTTTTAGATCTTTATATATATATATATATATATATATATATATATATAAAGTGTGTGTGTATATGTTGTCGTATATATGCACACACACAGTGTTGCTTAAACTTTATTAAAAATCAACAAAATGATTGACTGAAAAAAGTTAAGAAAAAATATTTAATTTTGTCGTGTGTTGCTTAATGGCCAGTCACACAGCAAAAACGCATGAATCAAGCACAAATTACGCACAGATTTTAGTTTCTGCGCGGAGCGTGCACCGTATGCGTAGTTCGTCGGTGGAACGAACGTGAACCGTCAGTGATGGTAAGTGGATGTGCGTCGAAGGCGGTTTGTGCGTGATTTTGAGTTTTGAACTGTTCAACATTTTTTCGTTGTGCATTATTCATGAGTCGGCGTGCGTAGTTTATGCGTCGAGTATGCGTGACTATGCGCGGGACACGCGTCAGTACTTATGCGTCAGAACTGGTTTGAAACCGCTCACGTCCACGTCCGTCCACTGACACCCCACCTTCATATCACGCATGAACCGCGCACGTATCACGTTCATTCCACTGACAATGTGGATTCTGAAAGTGCTTGTACGTGGAACGTTCGCAAAGCGTGCGTGTTTGGACGCGCTCCATCAGTGATTCATCCGTCGGGCGTGCGTCGAATGTTCGTGGAATACTTTGGTCAATTTCTCAACGCACAAACCCAATCTGTGCGTGATTTGTGAGTGATTCGTGTGTGATCGGCTGTGTGACTGGCCCTTTAAATTCTATAATAATGTCAAGCAACTTGCAGTAGTCACTCCATATTTAAAATAAATTAGAGTAAATAAATGTAACGAATGTGCAGATCTATAAAGCTGGTCTTGTCAGAGGAACAAGCACAGCTCATGACTATTTTGCAAAAACCTTTGTATAGTAGCATGTATATGTCCCTGCTTACATTTTGCATTGATTTTGTCAAACATCACTGTGTCATTACAATGTCTCCTGTTCTACACTATGCTATCAAATTCCCAAGAACATGCATAATTTCCAAATGTGAAGGAAAACCAAATCCATATACATTACATTTAAATGAATCCAGGTTTTGACATAAAAACAAAACAGCTCCTAGAATTTTTGTGAAATAAAACAGCCCTCCGCGCCACAAACCTGTTGAGTTGCAGTTGGCCGTTTAACACGGTCCGGAAACAAGCTCCCCCCTCCCCCATGTCTTTTTATTTTCCAATCTGAAGTGCTGTTCTTGCTATAATTGAGACTCTGGCCAACACAAAATACTATTTCCTTACCCACAGAGCTCTGATTTTTCTCAAGGACTCTGTAAGATGACGATGTACATAACCTTCAAAAGTATATTAAACCATTTCTAAGAGATGATGCAGTGCTTTACCAAGAAAGGTCAAAGAGATCCTTGATTCTCAAACACACTAAAGGTGCATTTGAGGATCTACAAACAACTGTAAACCGTTTAAGGAAAGTCAATGCTGCAAACACATTCAAGGGCAAATTAAATCGGAGGACTGTCGAATATTATCACCCGACGCTTCAGGTGTTTCTGGTGCATGTGCTTTCAAGAGTAATGCAATCAGACTAATTAAATCACAGAGTGTTGTCAGATCAGTAAAGCATGGAAAAGAGCAGGCAGAGAGAACCGTTTCAGAGGAGTTAGTTATTTGTTTTTCCAACCCAGTGGAAATTTTATCCCATCAAGAATAGGAACAAAGAATAAGAAAGTGTGTCTGTTTGCACTCGCCCCTTGCGTAAACTCCAACAATGGCCAAATGGCTGCGTGACGCACTGAATAGGTGGTTGTAAGCAGGTGAAAGGTTTGTTTTAATAAAAGCAACATCAACACCACATCATGACAGATGCGCCAGGTGCTACTCATCTAGATCCGAGAAAACACCCTTCTAAAGTAACCTGCTGATTACTTACGGCTGTGTGGTATACATTTTTTTTGTATCAAAATCAAATAAAACATGCACCTTGTAATGATATTGATAATTCTATAATTATCCTATCCTTCTTGATTTATCAGTCTGTATGATCAATTGCATATGTATTTAGAGCTTTATGATTTTAGAGATTCGATTTACAGTTACAATGCAGAATTTAATAAAATGGAGATATGGACTAGAACAGTGTTTTTCAACCACTGAAAGAGATCGTCAAGTGTGGCGTGGAAAATTATTCAATTTCACCTAAAAAACATTTTTTGAGAACTAATTAATCATAAAAATACTTTTTTCTTTGTGTTTATTTGATTTCCATGCAAGACACTTTGATAAGAATGACTGTATAAATGTTAATATAGGCTACAAAGTTTCCTTTTATAAAATTTTTTGGTTGGTGGTGTGCCTTGTGATTATTATTATTTTTTTTCAATGAAAAAATGTATCCTGGCTCAAAAAAGGTTGAAATATTCTGGACTAGTGCATGTGAATGTTAAAGCGCAAAAATAAGAAGTCTGCATGTTCTGCATGTCTCTGTGAAGATGCACATAAACTCAAAGGTTTTCATGACACCCCTTGAAATAAGTTTGGTTTAACATGATTTTGACAAATATATGATAAAGTAGAATGTACTTCTTAAAGCAATAATGATGACATTCATAAAATTAAACCATTACATTAGCGGTGTTTCCTGTCATGCAGCACTTTAAGTTAATTTTTTTTAATTTTATATTTTAAAAGATTAATGAAATTGTTAATGCTTTATGCCTTTATTATAAATCCAGAAAAATTAAAACAGACAATTTCTTAGAAAAACAAAACATTCCACTGGGCCATATTATTGTAAAATAAATTAAGTTTTATGAATTCAATTGATTAGATTATTTGTCATTAATACAATTTAATTAAACTATTAAAACAAAATCAAGAAAATGTTAAAATGGATAACTTGAGGGGGAAAAAAGCGGACATACATAAAATGGATTGCATAGGGCCCTAAAAAAAGTGTTATTTTGGTTACATTTTTAATAAACTACAATAATTACAGAAATTAATTACAGCTGTAATTACATGCAGGTCATTTTTTATATATTCTTAAAAAAGAATGGAAGTAAAGCGTAATTTTACCAGCGTTGCTCAGCAGTGCAAAAACTGCATTTTCGACGGCAAAATTTCAGGGCATCCCTAATGTGTAGTCCAATAAAATTATGAACTTTCTATGTGTAAAAGACAGTAACTTTCCTATGATACAGAAAGAGTGAGGAAAAGTCACCAACAGGAACAAAATAAAGGTAAAGGACCTAAATAATATGCCCTTAAACATTTGCAGCACAATTCTGATTTTAAGTCCTCCAGAATGTCCTGTTCTATCTTCTATTGAAAATGAATTACTTAAATTCACACTAAAATGTAAAGCAAATATTTATCAGGACGAACAAAAAGCTGAATGCTGAAAAAATGTGATGCAAGATAACATACCTGTCAGCAAGAAATACAAAAGCTGAACAGCTATAGAGGAAGAAAGACAGGACACAGACGGAAGGGAACCGTCAGCAAAAAAAAAAACTCTCAAGTAGTTATTAAGAATGGAGAAGTTGTTCTTTTTCCATGCAATATGTAAGATTAATGTTTAATGGAGTGTTTTTTTTTTTGGTCATGCACCCCCTCCCCTTTAAACCTTAAAAGAATTAGAATTCTTTCAAAAACATTTATAAAAAAAAAAAAAATTCTAACCAACCCCAAGCTAAGGGAAACTACTTTAAAACTAATTTAAAACTCCAGAAATCACTTTTTAAAGTACTGCAGGAACGATCTGGACAATTTTCTTCAACGGGAGGAGAGTTCACCGGTTTACATGCACTAAATAATAGGCATGTCCTTCATAACAACCTTGCTGTTCTCTGTCTTGTTTGTGAAAGCCTTACACACAAACAACAGTTGACTCCTGTCAGCTCTGGGACTGTTTAGAAAGGTGCTCCGGGCATGGCAACCTCATAATAACCTCATTGTCAGGTGAAGGGAGAGGCGGCGCGCACCGCACACACTGGGCTGTGTGCAAGATTAATGCCGTGATGGACGTGACC
The DNA here is from genome assembly GCA_037043235.1 of Rhodeus uyekii. Taxonomy (NCBI): domain Eukaryota; kingdom Metazoa; phylum Chordata; class Actinopteri; order Cypriniformes; family Acheilognathidae; genus Rhodeus; species Rhodeus uyekii. Next base: position 4,231,185 of record JAWRVZ010000016.1, on the reverse strand, counting down.
CTCAGGGCTCTGCCTGTGCTATTCTCAGCCTCGCTGAGCAGATGGGCCACGTTCTCAATGGAGGAAGGAGGTACGAGTAATGCAAGCACAAAGTCAAGCACAGCAGCTTTTTTCTAGAGGATACATATTTCACAATACTCTGACACAATCCCAGGCTAAGGGGAACAAATTGCATTTCTGACCTTTACTGCTATAAATAGTGGTAAAAATGCCAGTGGACAAAGCTTTAAAAAAAAATCTACTGGAAGGGGCATCTGAATTCTTGTCACACGCTGATTTTGTAATCCTCTCACTGTCTTGCCCGTCTCCGGCTCCATAGGCTCTTTCCCCCCTTGAGCACAGCACTCCTATCAACTCCAAACACAACAAATTACTCTGTAAACCTAAATATACACAGTCCACAAAATGTGAACTTGAGTGACTCCAGATCCATCCTGCAGGGCAAATGGAAAACAGTCGTATGACAGAATCTAAATTTGGCTTTCCAACATCCAGAGATCCTTGCATCCAGTATAGAGGAGCATATAGCGTGCATGTCTCCATTGTGGTCAAAAACCAAAAAAAGACTGCTTTCGCAAGCAGAATATGAAGGTAGGAAGCCAACAAAAGCATGTCTGAATGCAATGCAAGTGTATGCATTTACTGGAAAAACAGAACTGTGGTCAAAGTTAAGGCTGCATATGCACAATGCATCAACATTATCAAAATAGTTACGGTACGGATAAAGCACTTTTGACGAGTACGAGTATGATTTGAGTATTATGAGTCAATATCTGTGCTCGGATTGAATAAAAATCCTCATTGGGTAGCAGACATAGGCATTGCTACCCAATGAAATACGTTCTGTGATAGGCTAGTCACAGCGCCCCTCCCCTACACATACAGATTTGCTGTGTCCCACTCTGCTCACTCACACACAGAACACCGAGAAGAGAACAGCTCTCTTTCTCTCTCTCTCTCCCTCAGTCACTCGGGTTCGCGGGTCTTTTCCGTTAACGTTCAGGGTTTCTTCAGCTTTGTTTGTAGTACTTATTAACCAGTAGAGTTCTGGTAAACGTGGGATTTGTTCAGACGTGGTGCTTGGTAAAATGCGACTGCATTTTTTTTTTTTACCGTCTGCTGGCTCTAACCAGTTTTTTTACTTCACACACTGAGTGTCTGACACTTTCTTGCTGTATTTCATAAAAAATAAGGGAATTAGTGGTATAAAACTATAATATTAAAAATTAATATATATATATATATATATATATATATATATATATTTTTTTTTTTTTTTTTTTACACGTCTGCAGGCTCTAACCAGTTTTAACCCATAAAAACTGTATGATTAAAAATAACATACCAGTTAAAGCCCCGCCCATTTCAAGACAGCCCGCCCACTTCCGTGTTAGGCCCCGTCCGGTCCGAGTACAGATGATTCATATGGTTAACAGATAATGCTGTACTCGCTCATCCCTACTTGCGACAAAAGATTTGCAACATGCATTCACAAGAGTCTGCAATAACTGAATGACTTTGACATTGAAAAAAAGCTTTGTTTACAGTGATGTAGACATTAGAGAACAGACTGTGTGCATATGACATTTGCAAGACAATCAACAAGCTGCAGTGATCCGCTCATTGCAAACTGGTCGACTGCAAATACTTTTTCTTTTTCGAAAATAACATTAAACATGTCTGCTGCAATACCAAATTAAAATATTGACATGAACTAAAAAAAAAAACTATTCTATTTTCTAAATGTGTTATTAATCGTATTGTGAATGACTCATATATGAATCTCCTTTTGTAAAATGTGTTTCGACCTTTTTAACTTTAATCAAATGGTTATGATTCAATCTTCTGGCAAACGACAGGCCTCTCTCTCAGCTGACTTATGCCAGAGTTCTCAAATCCGCTTAAAACCAACCATTTCTTACAATAGAACGCAAGCTTGCAATCAATCAATAATCACTGGGTAAAGCTCAGGGCTTTCTCTACATTTTTTCCTCTTTCGATAATCTGTTTAACTCGGATGCGTCACAATACAAAAGACTCTAAATCAGTTACTTTGCAACTTTAAATAGAATTTCAATTGATTTTACATTCTTTAGGACCATTGCCTCCCATATTGCCTGACTTGAGAAATAATCATGTTTTTGTTCAGTTATTTGCAGCGGTTTATTGTGCTTTGGAGGCACCTTCATACAGACTGACTGACAACAAGGCAGCTGCCTCAGGTATCCAATTGGAAAACAGATTTTGCCTGCCTTATGAAACTGCAAAAGGTTGCTACAACTTCTGGCAAACTAGAATAGTGGCTTTTCTTAGCTTCAGGAAGTGTGATGAATGATTTAGAGCTTTCTGAGGAGACAAGCATCTGTTAGCTTTAACATCATGTTTTCAGCAGGGGAAGGAACAGAAAGCGCTGGTGAAGATCACACTTAATCGCATCTATGGATTAGGAGCCAATTCATTAGCAGCATCCACGGCAAACTAATGACATTTCATTATGTTGACCAAACCGCTGCAGAGGTTGCAGGGCAAGAAGGGGCTAAACTGTATGTTGCTAATCAAATCGAGCGGCTCGCTCTCCAGAGAGAGATCAGATTGCCTTTATCACCTAGAATGCCTGAGGTGTGGCAGATGGAGTGAATGATGGGAGGTGAGAACGGATATTGGCTGCTCTCACAGAGATGTCCTTTTGTTTGCCCAGGCCTTCGACAAGCTAGGTCAATCGCAAAAGAAATTGGAATAGATTAGCTGGGTCTAAAAATCAATGCCAGACCGAGGGGTCCAAAAAAAGAGAGCTGTCAAGGTCTCTCTTTGGTGTGAATCAAAACAAGGAAAAAAAATACAGTGGAAATAGAGGTATGCGATATGTATCATCTACGATATGTCATTAGCCCCTAATACCTCAGTCTTACATGTATATCAGATGATATTGTTAGGCAAAAGTGCTGTTTTCCCAAATATCAGCACGACTGCGAATATCATATTGATTATATATATTTAAAAAATATATACATTTTGAGTTACATTGTACACAATATTTTCGGTTCTGGTTTGTCAACGAAAATTAAAAAATTTGTTATGCAATTGTAAATTCTACATCCCGCTTCAGATGCGCAAAGATGGATTTTGTTGATACTAATTTGGTTTGAACAGTCTCTTACTATTCGGACTATTTATTAATTAAAAATGTGAATTTGACACAAGATGAGGTATACATATATGGTTAAAAAGAGCCATTATAAAAGGTCAAAATCACCAGGAAAATAACACTCCTGAATAGAAAAGGTTTGTTTCTGTCACTGCAATGAACTGAGCAGCACACTGAATATTAAAAATACGAAAAACTTTGAGAGACAGCTGTCCTAAACAAATCAAGGTCTGGTACCACAAAAAAAAAACAATCAGCAAAATACATCCAATTATCTTTATCAAGAAAATTCTAGAAAATATTGAGATTATATTTTGTCAGTATCACTCAACTCCAAGTAGGAAGCTTTTGTCATACCAAAGCACGTTTTGGACAATCTTAAGAACAATACCCCACCTCCGTATCTTTACATGCAAAATTTGCTTATGGAATAACAAATGCCCATGATTTATGTCTGCAGGAATTCTTCAGGACAAGCATGCAATTGCCCTAAGCAGAGAAAACTCTTAGACAGACACAAAGCATCTATTATTTACACAGCCTTGTGCAAAACTCTAAAATATGCAAAGATGTACGTTAATCCCTTGAACTTTCAATTGGGCATCAGACACAGTGCTACTGCATCAACAGAAAGATTCACCAACTTGATGCATGCATTTGTTTTATTGGCTAGTGTGTGAATACCTGCAGCACAAGAGGCTCAGGGTTGAACGCCAACGTCATCAGGAGCTGCATTCGCTCCGTGTCCTTAAGGTTCTTCAGCAGGAAGCTTCCAGAGTCCTTGGTCTCGGCGTACCTCCTGACCACTCGGTCCAGAAGCCTCTGCGAGGGGCAGTGCACCAGATCCGACCAGCCCTCCACCACCTCTGGGGTCAGCAGTCTTACGTCCCCGTTAAGTCGGGCAAACTCCGTTTTGTACATACCCTGAATGAGATCACAGCGTGGCCTTCCAGTGGCCCGTTTGCAGATCTTCTGATCGATCTCTGCCAGCTCTTGGTTGGAGCCGAGGCGCTTGAGCACGACCCTGCGCGTTCCTTCCCTGGGTTCTCCGTATTGAGCAAAATAGACGTTCTTTACATTGAAAAAGTCTAGGAAACGCAGGCGACCCCACATCTCAAAAGTCACCTGGCCGTTCATAAACTTGCGGCACCAGCTAGTGCCAAAGCAGGCCGGACACTTGTTGAGGCCGATGAATCGGCGGTCAGTAAGCTCGTTCCTCTGAAACGAGGCGAACAGGTTGTGAGTGTTCATCAGCAGGATAACAAAAAGCGCCACAATGAAGAGGAACTTGCCACATCGGTAGACGCGGCCAAATTTGAGCGACCGCAGCATACTGATTGGCTGCAGCGCACTGAGGATGGATGGAGTTAATCTTCGTCAATGTGGGTGTTCCATCATTGCTATGTGTAATATAATTATCATCCCCATCACGTTCACATTAGTTAGAGTGGTCCATGCTGGCAGCAACGTTGCCTGATAAGCCCATCGGTTTCAAGAGCCCCTCTCACCATGTTTTACAGGAGGGCTTTCTGGTTTTACATTGAGATCAGGCATTAAGGTGCAACATCAGTCCACTTTACCTGAAAACAGATACATTAAATCAGATTAATAAAGCCACACAAAGATGTCATACACGTTAATCATGCTTCATTCAGATGTGTTTAAGAGAACAGATTGTTCTAAAGGTTTGACTGGGGAAAGCTGATGAACGATCAATCTATATGTTACAGTTTCTTGCGTCAGTTTACATTTCAATCTAACATTGATTGCTGTGGGAAGAGCAACAAAATGGGGGAGCTATTGAAATTGTAAACACTCTTAACACTTCAAATTCAGTTGCGTACTTTACCGTTCAATGTGAAATGAACAGCATGTTAGAAATGCATTCTAGGCCATTAGAATAGACAAACATTTATATGATACATTAAAGAATTAAAAGACATTTGTAAGAGTTTCTAGATGTTATTTGATGTGCAGTAAAAAAAAGAGAGAAGACTCTTTTGAGAAAAAAATTCTCCGTAAACACCATAAAAAAAATCAAATCAAAAATAAATGGAAAAATTGTGGAAATGTACAATTACATCTTGGCTCAATAAATGACTTCCAAGTAATTATCTCAATAAAAAAGATGCATTGTGGTAATCATAGCTTAAGGTCTATTCACTATAAATATTTAATTGTGCTCAGTCAATCTTTAAATTTGAAGAGAAAAATCTGCGTTCGAACAGTTAGTGTTTGTCATGTTCTTAAAATAAAGAGTAACTAATGGTCTGGTTTCTACAACTTACACTTAGGAGGAGTCTGCCTAAATCTGCCTTTATACTTACAGATTTGACACTTATCGTAATAATTGATATCACAATTTTTCATATCAGCTGAAGAAAGGGAGAAAAGAGAGAAAGGAAATGAACAGAATCATTCATAGTCATTTTGCAGGTGCAGCAGATACTGCAGGCATGATCGGGCTAGTCAAATGTGTTCGAGTTAAACGAGATATGACTCAGCGATTACATCACTAACTTGAATTCAAAAGCCGATTTTAAACAAGGCAGCAGCATGCATACTTTGAGTACAGTCTTTGACTAAACACAGGATAGAGACACTTTTAACTGGAGAAAAAGCTCTTAGTAAGTGTATGCACTTTGTACACAATGCCTTTCATAATAAAAGGGTTTGTGTTTGGCAGAGTTGTTGTATTGGTAGTCTCAAGTACCCAGACTATTGACTACAGCGGCATAAAGTCTAGCCTACTTTAAAGCTTTAACCAGTAAAACACAGGAAGAGAATAGCATGTAAAGTGCTCAACCACAGTTTTGTTTTTACGTGTCATTTACATTCTGGTTGATCTGAAATGGCTGATAACACATTAATAGACCTGTGGGGGAAAAACTCAAACATTAATATAGAAAATGACAGCCCATGATCAACTGCATAAAAGAAAACACATGCTAAGATTTACACTATTACTGAATACGAATTACAGCGTTTTTACAACTTGTTTGCATCTATTTGACTGGTATAATCTTTTAAAAATAAGTTATTGGCTTTTTTAAAAGTTTACTCAAGACATAACTGGAGATGTGTATTAAAACCACAACACTTATGGCAGCTCTGCTTATTAAATTTTTATTGTAATCTTCAGGAAACGCCTTGTACTTTTTGTAACAAAGCCTATAATAACAACCATGAAAAAAAAGCAACCTCAATAGAAATAAAGATTGATTAGTATGAAGCAAATAAAAAAGGATTTTGAAAATGGCACAAAATAAAAAGCAATAATAGTGTAAATCAATATATTTGAATGTTTGTAGCCAAATTATTAGCATGAAGTCTTCAGTAAGGCCTGGTTCACACAGATTTTTTTTACTGTTAAAAATACGAGACGCAGGTCAGCGAAAAAGAAAAAGCGCAAAAACTAGAGACGTGTTTTTTGTAACGTTTTAACTTGATTCTGGCATGTTTTTAGAAAGCTGTATCACTGCGCAGGACGCTGAAAAAAGACAACCAACGCACACCGATAGATTTTAGCTCAGGCCGAGTCGGTTTCCACTGGTTGGCTCTTTTTAAATCACCGATTGAGCAAATTAAAGGCCGTTTGTCAGGTCTTGGAACGTACGTGTGAGATGTATCTGGTGACGTGTGAACTGGCCTAAAGGCACGTACGCAACAAGCAAGCACATCTGTCTGCCGCATGTTTACATTAAACAATAATGGAAAAGTAGTACAGTGGAATTGGAAAATGCGTTTGTGTGAATGGCCCCCAAGACTGGAACATGAACGTTAAATGTTTTTCATGGGTTTCTCCGAGGCTCGTGTGAGTAAAGCTGTAGTCATTTTCTGCCTCTCCCTCAGCACTTTACGAGCAGGAAAAGGGTCCAATAAAAACCACACCTCATCATGGAGAGAGAGAGCTACAATAACTAAACAGCCTTCTCACCGGACACGTTTCCCAAACAGAAAAAGACACAGCTCTCACCGCTCACAACTTAGTATAGAGAGCAAAACTTCTGAAGGGATGAGGCACATCACGCAGAGAGGGGTAAACAGACCTGGAGAACGTCTGGCAGATGGTGACGGTTTTCAAGATGATTCATCAACACCCGTTTCAAAGCTCCACAACAAACCTGGGCTCCAGCACTGCGAAATAAATCTAGTTTCTAGGACAAATGTTCAAGATTTACCCTTGCAAATGAATTTAAACAATGATGTCCGGGAATGCCAATGAGCCGTCACACTATGCTAACGGTTCTCTACTCTCTCATAAATTAGAAAAAAAAAAAAAAATCATAAGAGAACCAAAGGTTTATACTTACTAAAATGTGTCAAAAATATCTCATTAGTATCACTTGCACACTTCAATGCATGCCGTAAAAAGCAAACACTGACTAATTTAAAATTTAAAAGAAACCAACATAGACTCAATTTCAAGGCATACAGTAAGTAACTGTAAATGATACATGAAATGTCTTTAAAAAGAAGCTTCTCTATAAATGTTTAAACAGTACATGCCAGGACATTCATTTGTGTCGCGTGCAGCTTTAAGTTGCATTTCTCTGTGCTATTGAAAATGAAAAACCACAGTTGTCACACTTATTGACTGCTCGAGTCAATAATGTTTGATCACACAATGTGGCCGAGCTGCTTTGCTACAAGTACAACAGTCACTAACCCAACCAGATAAAGAGCTATAAATTATCCATGCTGTGCGCATAAGAAAAACTCACCGAACAGGAGCTAAGCACAAATGTAAGGGAAAGGGGGGGGGGGGGGGGGGGGGGTATGTCAGCTTGCACTTTACACTCCTATGATTGATGGCTGTAGTGTGTGAAAGCAAGTGGGTGACCTACATGAACAACCCTTAAAGGGATAGTTCACAGAAAAATGAAAGCTTTTACAAACCGCACGTCCAGGGCTCCAAACTAACATTTCACCAAAAAATAATGAATCATAAATAATGATAATTATGATACTAAATGCCTCTTGGAGGAAATGGTTGTGGATGCAACCCTTTATAAAATGTTGTTGCACCGACAGGAGAGAAAGATCACAATATTTTAGCATTTAGTCAAAGTCTTGGAGCCCTGGTACTCATTTGCAATGCAATTTCTGTCCAAACACACAGACACACACAAAGTTTTGATGAATATTAACAGCCTACTGCTCACCTCCATACAATAAAATACAAAACAACACAGTGAAAGCATCAAGAAAGTAGCCCATTTGGATGAAGCACTGGATTACCAGTCCATACAATAGCTTTTATGAGGAACAAACCGAAATGCAAGTAGTTATTCACTGAAAATCTTACTTGACAGAAGTGCTCCTCCTTCACACTTCTGGAAGAACAGTTGCTTTAACTTTATAAACATCTGATTCTGTGTTAATAAAGAAGAAAGACACAGGTCTGAAACAACATGAGGGCGAGTACACAACCCTTTCTGAGATGATAACGCAACTAGAAACACTGCAGTGTCATTCACTTCCGTCTGTTTGGTCAAAGAAAAGTATTTTTACTGGACTTTCATAGCATATCAACAGCTCTGAAAAGCTCTGTTTCGTGTCTTTGGGATGTAGTTCACTAGCTGAGAGTCAACTTTGTAAATATTACCAAGACGAGACGCCTAAACAAACTACATAAACCGGTTGAAGTCCTCTTTCGTTGAATTATAGCTGGTCAAATCTAAGTAAACGCCATGTCGCAAACTCTGAACTAGGGTGAGAAGAGAGGGATGGATGGACAGCATATCATCCGATGCCATGTAGAGGAGAAGAGCAGCGCACAGTCTGACCGCGAGAACATTAAATCACGCACTCGGGAACTTTGACTTTGTTCGCGCAGTTGCGATAGAAATTACAAGAAATAAATAACTGTTTATCTAATAATTTCCACCACGTGATCGATACGAATAATACGTGAAAGCTGAATGATTATTGTCTTAATAATAAACATTATCAGACAGTGCAAAATAGAAAAGTTTTACTGGCGACCAGCTGAAGTTACTTCACTCGTTTCGCTCCAGAAGTTCATGCAGGTTTCACTGGGAATATGCGTATGACCACAAGGAATTATGACAAGAAACCTACCGAATAAAATGTGTGAAACTACGGGTTTATTGCAGTCGCTCGAGGAAGCTTTCGTTGTCTATTTATAAACTCCTGTCTGTTATTAGCAGCCGCGCGCGTCGACGCTTCCCCGCGCTGTCCATTTGTTGCGTGCGCATTCCCATTCCCATTCCTTATTCCTGTTAAATTCGCAAAGGTTGTCTTCTCAATCCCAAGACAAGTTCGGTCCGCGAGCGTTGAAGCGGCTGCACAAAAGATCCGACTTCGCGGATCGGGTTTCGTATTTACGACCCCTCTGGTCAGTTTACGTTACTGGTTACTATGTGATCGTGTAGTAACTCCGCCCTCGTTGTCAGGATCCGCTCTTCACGTCCTCGTGCGATGAAGGAGAGCAGCCTCAGGTCAGTCGTGACTGATTTTAGAAGAACACTGTTTCATGGTGGAGACCTGCTGCTTTTGACCGTTCTGTCAAAGTGCAGGTGAGTGAAAATCAGTCAATTGAACGCCCACACAAACACTTTCCACGTCCGCGAAATGGCTATTGATGAGAGTGAAGAGATTGAAAGCCACTTCTGTCAGTCCATCCCTCTTTTTTTGAGTCCCTGTGAGCACGCGAACATGTTATGCACTGGAAATCAAACTGTATCACACATTTATGCATTTCATACAATTTAAAAATTGGGTTGTTTCAACTCAAATTTGGGTCAAAAATGGACAAACTCAAACGTTGGGTTAAAAATGTAGATTAAAACCGAACCCAATGGTGTTTGTGTGTGTGGGCATAGCATATGACTGGAAAGAACAAAAATGAGCAAATATGCTACTGTATAATTTTGTACAATTATCTTATATCAGATTATTAGTGTAGCATTGATTACTATTATTAGTAGCCTATTGTTTTATAACGATATTGGACTTTGAATAAAGAAAATGCAAATATTCCCTGATTTAGTCAATTTAGCTAAGGTTTACTTTATATCCGAATATTCCATGAAAGTATAATGTTGATTAATACACATTATTTAAAAGAAGCATTGTTAATATATTTTTTTTAATGATGAGCTATCCATGAATATCTCTCCTCTTCACAAAATAAAGAGAATAATATGTCAGTACTCTGGTGACATCTAGTGGTAAAATTTGACGAATAAATTGATGTTATGCGCTGGCTTTGAGTATTTGTATTCTTGATTATTAAGTGTTAATAATTTGGATACTTAAATCACACATAAAAATGATGGGGAATGACAGAATTTCATTGCATTAGATACAACATCAAAGTTTTAAGTACCAAGTGCCATCTGCAAACAAATGATGCTGGACCAGTGTTGCCAGATTGGACTGACGATTTCCAGCCCAACTACAGCAAAAAACCCAAAAAAGACCAAAATTGTTGACGGTGGGGATGGCTTGTTTTAGTGGAATTTATATGCATTTGTAGGCTTGTTTTAATGGAATTTATATGCATTTGTAGGCTTGTTTTAATGGAACTTATATATCAAATTTGGACGGGTTTGTCATCAAAAACGAGCCCAATTATTATCGACCAGCCCAATGCATTTTTTTCCGGTCGGACGTGACCAAAAGGAGCCCACCCAATCTGACAACCCGCCCAATCTGGCAACACTGTGCTGGACTTTAACTTAGAATTAGCTTTCTCTGAGATATTTTATAATGACTGGTGTCAAAGTAAAGTGCATAAAGTTGTTTAGTGTATTGCTTCATTTGAAACAATTGGACTTATGTGGTTGTGTTTCATGCCTTTCTTTAAAATAATGTCACTAAGCAATGTAACCGTTAGGGGAGAGTGTTGTATCAGAGGGTCAGTTTGACAAATCTGTGGTGATGTCATTATTATCACACTCAAAATATCATACACTCTCATCACCTTTTTGAGCTTGAAGAAGTGGCCTGTTACTTCTCTAATTTGATGCTTTGTGTTCATGCTAACCTGCATGCTAAAACATTTAGCTATGTTATGGCGGTTAGGGGTAGGGATAGATAAAACCAAATAGTTATGATGATTCCAGTTATCAGTCACATCCCGTGTTAAAACTCATCCCGTGAGTTTTTTTGTTGCGCATTGAGGGATTTATGTGGTAAATATGTTTCCATCAGCGTTTATGTGCATGTCTTCTTATCACAAAAAAACATTGTCCACCTCAACTGCACACATACAATTTTTGTGAGCATTTTTTATGTGATGCAAGTTATGCTCGTCTCTAACTTTCAATCCAGCTTTTTTAATGTGATATCCCAAAATTCACATAAAATAGGTGGATGGCATTGGAAACAGTAACTAAACGTGTGACAGCAATACAGAACACTTACGGCATTTGTTTTTGTGCTCAATTTAAACTCTTTAAATGCAACTTTATTCTAAACTGATCAGTCTTTGTTCTTCGTTGACATTGCATTCATTTAGATTCATCTATCACCAGCTAGTGTTACAACTCACCCGAATAGTAACATTGCAGAAATAGTATTTATTGCAGAAAAATGTGGCTACCACATGTCAAATTTTGGGATATATAGCACCAAACATCTCTGAATTACGATTACTCAAACAAAAGGTGTTACTTTCATCCCCGGTCTCCTCTAAAACCTTTCAAACGGTCATCTTAAAGGACAATATGAGTGAGTTCTGCCCGGGCCGTTTGGCGACTCTCTGTGGTACGACCCAATCAGAGTCATTAGCCTGATGTTCCAGATGAGCAGAGACAGGAATGATAAGAATATCATCCCATTATTGGATCCATTTGGAGAGCCAGAGGAGGGAGAAGATCCATGCCGACTGCAGTCAAATTTCATTCACCACCAGCGTACAGAGATAATTAGTCAAGAGAACTACTCATATGTACAAGCAAAACACACACACACCCTCAGAGGTCCAACTCATTATCCTGGATGACTTTGTCTGTTAAGTAGATGCTCCCTTGTGTTTATTTGTAGGCCATATGCATCTAAACAGACCTTTGTATTTCAGGTTACTTAAAGTGAAACTAAAGCCTTTAAACAAACAGCAATGTCTGAGTGGAAATATATATATATATATATATATATATATATATATATATATATATATATATATATATATATATATATATATATATATATATATATATATATATAATATATGTGGGCTGTGCTGTGCACAAACTGGCAGTATATTATTCAGAATTCATGGATCCTCCCTAATTATTCTTTTATATCTTTTACAAAAAACAAAAATAAACAAAGCCTTTTGCTTTTTTATGTTCAGAAAGTCTTACTGTTTTGTGGAATTCCACACACACACCATCCACTACTCAGGCAGCAAATTACATGGAATATTGGGAAGGCACACAGCATCATCGAATGAAATATTTCATGTTTTTGTTAGTTTTTATACATTTAATTTCATATTTTTAAGATTAGTTTATTAGCTTTTCCTCAATTAAACTCCTGCTGTTCATTCCTAAATCCTAGTTTGGTAAACTCTGACATGTAGGAATTAATTATTACAATAACGAATTAATACACAGTCATGTAAGGTGTGTCCCATTATCCTGTGTATTTAAACCCTCATGTTCGCCCTTGTCTTCGTCGATTGTTAACGTTCCCATGTCAAAGTGTGTATCTCTCTCCGTGGTTCTTGTTATTCAGAGTTTCCGTTTGTTTATGCACAAGTGTGCCATTTTCTGTTCGTATTTAAAGTGTTTTCGTTTTTGTTTAATAAATATAGTTTTACGTTGATCCCTTGATTCTGTGTTTTCGTCATCCACTCCACAACTCACTGTTACTGTTACAAAAAGATTATACCAGTCAAATAAATGTAAATAAGTAACAAACCCGTTAATCTGATAGATTACTTATTTTAGGTAATGTATTCTGACTACTTTGATTACTTTAAACTTAACTTGTTTATCACTTAATGTATTGCTCAGAGACACAAAGGTTAAGGTTCTACATGCAGTCATTTATTGAAAGGATAATCCCGAAACGTAATTCAAAACATGCAAAGAGGTCAATACAAAGGCAAACAGTCCAAAACAAACACCATGCATGAATCACAGACAAACAGGGATATCCAGGGAACAGGCAGAGGGTCAAAACCATGAATAAAACAAAACGCATGAATAAAACAAAACCCATGAATAAGACAAAAACCAGGAAAGCGCTTCGAAATGCAGTGACGAACAACTAACAAGACTTGGGAATGAGTAAGTGAGTAACCTGGTTTCTATAGACCGACATAACAAGCAAATTACCAGCTGTAGGCAATCATGGATGAGAATGGGCAATGAGCTATGGGAGATGAGCTAAGTCCTTATGGAATGATAATAGTCTGGATTGGAGGGAGTCAGATAGATTTCTTTGTTATCAACAACATCAAGTCAATTACGAGAGGGTTTCCCCGACTCAAAAGATTTTATAAAAATATTTATTTACCTGCATGTTATGTGATCATTAATCAGAGAACTGTGAAACTGTGAAACAATAATAGTTTTATTATTGACGTAATTTTATTATTGACCTAACTTATTAATTTAAAATCTAATGGCTTACTTAAAGTAAATATATGAGGGCAAGCAGGTTCAGCTGATAGAAAGTTGAGGAATCCACATAGAGAGAGAGAGAGAGAGAGATGTGAAGCCGTATGCTAACGTAACGTGTCCTGGTCAGCAAGTGTCTGACCGTGTTTGCGGGTCTGAAGCAAATTCTTAACGCGAAGCATCCGCAATCACCTCAATATTAATCACATTTCAAAGTGAGACTTGATGGTGTTCTCAGCGGATCTGAATAATGTCATCACAAGGACAGTGACAGGCACTGCGAGAACGTTTGGAATGTTGACGGAATTTAACGGAATTTTGAAGTTCTTGAGATGGTTCTGTTCTCAAACTGGGGTCTTTCAGTGAAGGAAAGAGAAAAAAGATGTCAAGTCAGTCAAGTCACCTTTACTTATATAGCGCTTTTTACAATACAGATTGTTTCAAAGCAGCTTTACAGTGGTCTCAGGAAAACATTATAAACAAAGTTTGTTTGGCTGAACGGCAGCCTTAAAAGAGCAGGCGAATTAATGCAATTGATGAATCTTAAGTGTTAAGTTTTGATCATTGATTGATTTGATTGATTGATTGATAGTTTGATTATTATATTGATAATTCAAGTCTAATATTAAGTCTAGTTGATGTAACAAAATAGGGGTCAAACTTAAGATGAATTAAATATTCATATTAATGTCTTCCCTTCTTTATAGACAATTTGTTTACATTTATTTTTCATTTAAATAAATGAAACACTGGATTTTATATTAGTAATGCATTTATTACAAATAAATAACATCACTGTTGATGTAAAAATATATTCACGTAGACACAAACAAATGCATGAAAATAGGCATGCGCGTGTATTTAATGAGTTAAGTTGTATAACAGACTTTTATATATGTATTCTAATTACACATTAAATATGCACTGCTGGTCAGAAGTTTGGAATAATAAGATTTTCTTGTTTTGTTTTGAAAAGGTTTCTTATGCTCATTTTGAGGCTGCATGTACTAAATTGCACTATTAAAGTAAAAAATACACAATTAAAAGTAATAATGTGAAATAGTTGTACAATGTAAAACTTGTTTTCAGGTTTTATGGGGCCATTCCACAGACATTGTTTTTTTTTTTTTTTTGTACTGTACAAACTATATATTCAGTCTTCTAACCCTAAACACAACCCTCGGCAAAAACACACACACACACTAAAACCTCTTCTATAATATTTTAAAGATTTATAAGCTGTTTTCCTAATGGTGACCAAAAATGTCCACAAAAGGACAAATATAAGGCATTTGGATATTACCATCTTTGTGGTAATGTGGTACAGTGTGCACTAGATGGCGTCCAACATTGAAAGATGATTGTTAGGGTTAACTTTCTCCATTAATGTTGTTAGACTATTTGTAAATAGTGGTTTGTGTGGACAGTTTTATAGCCTACTCGAGAGACAGTGTCAAAGATATATGATCTTGTGAATTTAGATGGTAGTTGCTCTTTATTTCATTTGCTCAACTTTCCCAGTGCTTATGAAATGAACCCAAACCCCTGTTCCAAACCTAAAGGAGCATAGTAGTATATTTGAACACCTCCCACATTCTAAGTTAATTGAGGCTTGCAGTCTTACCACTATTGTGTTGCATTCATTCCCTGCGTAGACTAGAGAGGCACACAGATACACAGAGGTCACTGTAATTAGTGAAAAGCAATTCTTATGTGGAAGAGATATTTTTAAGGGTACAGTAGCACCCAGTCTCTCAGTTCAGAGTTCAATGATCTCTACCTGTGAGGACTTGACTGCACTCAGTAGACTGCTGACACCACTCTGAGAGTGTGCTTTATTTAGATTTTCACTGACCTACAGAATCTTTCAGGCAAATGCTCGATATAGACAGGAGAACATTCCCTTCTTATTGAAAATAAACTATTCTAGGACTAGCTGATGGAAAGGGCTGACTGTATAAAACTGTTGAGAAATAGACACAAAGGGCCAGGCTATCACTCCCCCTAGCCTCCAGCCCTAAATATTTGACAGGATACAAGCATGACTAATTTTCCATGAAGAATGACTGGATACAAGTTTCTTTGTCTGAAAATATGTCTGTCATAATCCTCAGAACATCTGGTTTGAGTCATCTTTTTGTAATATTTTGCTCTTTTATGGAAGTGCAAGTATTTGAATCTCTTGTATCACCTTTGGAAGTTATGTATAAAGCAGGGAGGCTTTGGACTGTCTGGATTAGATACGAAAATACAGCTTCATTTGTGCGAGGGTACTGCTTTTTTGTGCTCTTTTAAAGTAGTTTCAATGTGAGAGTGAAATGAAAGCGCAGAGCCAACCAATAGAATCATTGTGTCACTTTGTTACCTCAAAGGCTTAAGATCACAGAACACAGAGAGCATTTTTTTCTTTGTTGTCTTATTGGACCTGAGGGATGTTTTATTCACTGTATTTTGGAGTAATTTCAATGCATTAAATGTCTGGTTCAAACACACAACGCAGACTCTCATTGTAAGAAAAGATATATTAACTTACAGATGGTACAACGCAGGCCTCTAACAAGGCTTTGTGTCTTGTTTTTGTAGAATAAAATATTATATTTGTTTGTACAATATCTGTTCACTTTACTATATTAAAAGATATGTATGAGTGAAAATTAAGTTGCTTTCATTGACAAGGTAACATTTTTAGGTAGCTTATACAGTCAATGTTTATTCATCTAGGCTGACAAAGATAAAAAACTTGGAGATCAAGCCCATACCCAAGAGTTCAGCCCTATTGACAGCTTAATGGCACATCATTTAAATGACTGCATAAAATGTGCTGTAGTTGCTTTGTTGCCTGTAGATTGAGTCTATTACCAAGAGATTTCAATTATAGCAAAGTGCCCCTTTCTTCTCACTGAGCCTCTGTTTAAACTCTTTCACAATGTTTGGTCTCGTTCTGCATTGAGCACCATTGTATCTGAAGCCAATAACAGGCTTCAGATGCACTCTGCTCTTTCAATAAGCTTTGCATAAGCATTGTTAGTTGCAAACTTAGTTAATCATTATTTTATTTCTGTGGTGCATTTAATCTGCATTTAATCGGTCTCCACTGATAAAAAAAGGTAAATAATAGAGTTGAGCCGGATACTCGGCTGAAACGAGTATCTGGTACGGATAAAGCAGATGGCAGAATGCGACTAGTAAATAAAGCAATGTTCGTTGGAATATATATACAGTAGCATGCAAACACAAATAACCAGATAAAATAAAATGAAAAGCTATTCATGAACCATCACCGAGGAACCAGGGTGATGCGATGGCTGATGACATCCTGGTGGCAGGGGTGATGAATCAAACCCCCTGTCTGGGACAACAGGGAGAGCCACCTGGAGGGACACAAGGTCCATGGGGTGATCAAGGTGCGATCATCTCGGGGTTGAACCCCAATTCCCCAGGACTGACGAAGACGGAGCCAATGGATCCCTGGGTGCAGGTGTAGAGCAGATTAACCCGAGTGATGCCGCTGACTCAGGAGACTGAGGCAAAGGCCTGGCGATGAGCACTCAAAACTGAGTCAGCATACCTGAGGACTAGAGCAGAGCTGATGTCACCAAGGACTGAGGCGATTCCGAAGGAAGGGAGGAGACATAGGGGTGTAGGGACAGAGTGTAGCGGACTTCCCGCAAGTTCGTGGTGGAGGTGGAGCGACGACTGATCAAGGGGGAGCCAGTGGGATGAGGGAACCCGATGGAGCCGCCAGGTCAAGAGTCATTGGAAGAGCTGAGGGTGAGAGGAGCCAGGACAAAGCCGACAAGTTGATGGGCTGAGGTGGAGCATAAGGAATCCAAGGCCAGAAGCGGAGCCACAGGATCCTTGAACATGACAAATCTGGAGGCGGCAGGACCTGCATCATGGCCCAGCAAGGCATTCCTGGAGACAGTGCAGGACTGTAGACATCCAGCAAAGTAGGAGGATTTTCTGAGCTCAGGGATGAAGGTAAGGATTGAAGAGGTCAAAGGCAGTAGTTCGTCTTCCCAAGTGGTCACGTTGGTGCTGTCTAGAAACAGGAATGAATCAGGACGAGTTGGCCGGGATAGGGTGGGAAGCGGTACCTCCGTGTTAGGGTCTTCTAGCCAGTTCTTGCTATCCATATCCACCAGATCTCTCTCCATTGCAGGTGTCACGAGCTCACACCCCTGGTCAGACTCACTCTGGGGCGCCTCTTCCGGGGCGAAGATCAGATCTGTCCTGGCTGAAGCAGCGTGGTGTGTGGTAGCTCTCCGTCTGCAAGGGGCTCTCTCGCGATGATTCCGCAGTCAAAGGTGGTAGTGGGTTGAGCTGACTACTGGATAGGGGAACGAAGCTCTCCAGACATCAGAGGATTGCCTCCTTCTAACCCAGTCCAGACATGTCTTAGAGCTCCCTTGTGTGAATAAAGTTCGCCCCGACTCTGTCCATCGATTTGATGATCTCGTCATCCAAGGGGTAGTGGGCGATGAGATAGCAGAATTTAGCGGTGAAAGTGATCAGCTGGACTGTGCTGCTGCTGCGATCTGCGCCACGAGTTTGTAACTCATACTCAAAACACAAAAGAAGACCACTTTTCTAGGCGTGGTATGGTTTTCGGTTATGTCTTTCCCCGGCATGCATCAAAATCAATCCTATCAGCCTTAAATGACTAAAGCTAGGCCAGTCACTCACTTTATTTTGCACTCAATTATTTTAATTAATTTAGCTTGAAATATTACAGTAAGATAAGGCATAAATAAAAAAATGATCATGTAACCTCAACTTAAATATTTTTAGTATTAGAAACATGGTTAGCTTTGACTTGCTAGTTGGTGAAACAGCCTCGACTATCTACTTGCCCAGATGTAATAATCTGCTAGGATGCTAGGGACCCTTTACTAGAGACCCTAAAGTCTGTTTAGATTACACCAACATGTGGACGTAAGCATCTAAAACTGAACATATCAGATTACTCTTTTCCTGGCTCTGAAATCAGGAGGCCAGAAGGACTGCAGTACAATGGATCTAGCCACATTAGTGATGTGACCTGGCCTAGGTGCAAATTCCAAGTACGAAGGGCTACTGACAGGGCTTGCAGATCTCCAACTTTCTTAGGAGACTTAATGGCAAGCAGGAACAACACTTGAGAGTCTGAACTTGACTAGAACCACTTAGATAGGCTTATAGGGAGACAGGGATAGGCCTTCTGTGTACTGCAGTCCTCAGCCTCAAAGTGCCAAGTAGGAAATGTATCACCAGAGGATGATCTTCTCCTAAAGACATCCCTCCCAAAGGAATGTGGTAAGCATGAAGGCCACCACATAAACCTTTAAAGTGGATGGGGATAACCCTTCAGTGAATTGCTTTTGCAGGAACTCCTGCACTGTACCAACTGGGCAGTCAGCTGGGTCCACAAAGTGAAAAAATTTTTTTGTGGAAGGAGCTCTGGAGTTCCTGGCTCTGGAGTCAAAACCCTTACTTGAGAGACCAGAGTCTATGAGCTGGGCCCCCTCAGGGGCAAAGCCCATGTGTTCCATAGTCCTTGGCAGGGGTGATGAATCAAACCCCCTGCCTGGGACAACAGGTCCCTCCTAATCTGACTCTGAGCCATCTGGAGGGACACAAGGTTGAGCCTCCATTCCCTAGGCCTTAGCCCCTGCCTCAACAGGATGTTTGCTCCCTGATTTTGGACCCCAGGGGATGTAAGCTGCCCTGAGTGAAAGCAGCGTTCCTTGACTACTGGAGGATTTGGTGCGTGAATCTACAGAATGATTGTCCCCCTGATTATTTATGTAAGCGACCACCAATGAGCTGTCTGACTGCATGAACACATGGTGACCCCCAAGGTCTAGGAGAAAGGCGTCATTTCCAGACAATTGATATGCCAGGAGAGATGGTGTCCCCTCCACAGGCCTCAAGTGGAGCGTCCGTCTAGGACCACTCCTCACCCCATGAGGGAAGCATTTGTCTTTAGCATTTTGAGACTACAAGGAGCTCCCACACTGTGACCATGGGAAATAACCCTGGGTTTCTTCCACATGGCCAAGGCACATAAGAATCGTTGCGTGACTTGCGAATAGGATTGCCCTCGGGGCAAACCCCCTGGTCCTAAGCCACTACTCCACGGGCCGTATGTATAGACCCAACCATTTCTGGACCGTTTCACACTGAATGACTGGCCTAGCTTTATTCATTTATGGCTGATAGGATTGATTTGATGCATGCCTGGGAAAGACATTACCGAATACCGTACCATGCCAAGAAAAGTTGTCTTTTTTGTGTTCAACCTCAATCCCAACCTTTTCGAGTGAGCAGGAACAACATCTCAATACCAATCTGAGAGTGTGACTGAGAGTGTGACACACCGTGCTTGACATTTACCAGGTCTCTAACTGTTCTCTTATGGTCTACTAACAAAGAATGTGCGAATATGCACTGTAAACCTGGTTGGAGGCCGATTTCTTCCACAATCTCGGCACCTTGATATAGAGATCAGGAAAAAACGGATGGTCTGATGAGAAGTTTTGCGCTTGTTTGGGCAGAAATGCTTGTCTAATTTTATTTATTGGCCGAGCATCCTGCTTCTCAGCTCGGCAGTCTTATGTTTAACTGGCAAGCACAAGTCACAACTTCCACCAGCTCCTTATAGGCTGAAGAAGGAAGTGGCGAACTCCTCGGAGCACGATAATTGCAGCACCTGTGCCTCCCCCTGGGTGAAAATAACCATTGAGCGTGCTTCCAGACCCAGGTAAAAAATGCACTGGATCTGGCAGATGAGGGCAGAGATAAGGCAGAGCCCATCTCTAACCCCTCTGACAGATCCATTTGAGACCTCAAAGTCCCAGATTGCCACTGTGCCTATGCAGCAGTGGACGCCAAGCCCCGAGTGCCAGTTGGGTAATTTAATAACGTACACAGCAGGCACCCTTGAACGCTGACAGTGCGTGCTCTGCTCCCAAACAAACAGCACAAAGATCATATTTATCCCAAAGGTGATGTAGGGAGGAACACACAACCTAAAATGCTTCTTACTCCCCATATCTACTTCTTTATTTGGGCATAAGACAGAGAAGCTGCCGCTGCTTTGTTTGGCATGCCTCTTATAGTTTCCTGGTTCATGACGTCACCCACCTCTGATGTCCTTTCACACCATTGGTTCAATTTCATATGTTCTTCATGACGCAATCATGCAGAGCGTTCCCATAGCATCTTCGACGCAGTGCGGTCACTTGAGAGAGAACTAGTCATTACATATTCTCACAGTCTAGTCATTTCAAACAGAGCTTGTCCAAAGTAGAAAAAGTAGGAATGCCAGGAGTGAAATTTCCCCAAAATGTTTTCCTAAATATTAGTTCTCTTGAAACCCCTCTGACATAGGGGTGGGCGATATACCGTTAGACACGATTAATTGGTAGAATTTTGTCAAACCTGCTCTGCCTCTGTCATTAGTCTTAATTAAACAACAGAAGACAAAGAGAAATTCACTCACTGCTCTTGACTGTATTACTTTTGTAAGTTTAATAAGAATACATATATTATATTTAATTTAGACGCAGTGTTTCAGTGTTTCTTGTACATTTAATTAATTTATATAATGTTTGTAGTAGGCCCTATATCTTATTTCTAGTGCTTGCATGATTTCAGCAAGCCTTTTATCTTACTTTGCAGTAAGTTTTATTTTATTTTTTACTTAGGCTAGTAGCTTTTTTGTGATTTATTGAAATTGGTGACGAGAATTATACATTTCAATGATATGAAAAAATATGTATCTAAAAGTTTTTAAAAAATTGTAAAAGATTTTATAGTGACATATATATCTTTAATATAACTTCCGCCATTACTGTGACATAAATATAACATGCAAAATCAGAACTGCTTAGTGTAAATGCTTTCAAAATGCTAAAAGCAACACAATGTTGCAAAGCTCTCCTCTGCTTCGTTGATAGAAGTTCACAGCTTTAAATCATTAAACAAAGCATATTGACTCGGTTCAGCAGACTCAGAGTCTTATAATAGATGCATGAGAAAAATGAAAGCTCTGAATTTAATTGTGAAGCTTTTCTGCTGAGCACTGACCAAGAAACCATGAACACATCAATCCTTGTTCTAATTCGGTCAATAAGACCCGTTCCCTTGGCCCACGCAGGCCTGCTGTCAGCTCACATACCCCTGATTCAGTGTACTGTATTAATATAATGCAATAAAAGTGAGCGATATCCAACAAAGACAATATTAAGGTTCCTTCATTACCATAAACAAAGAGGAACACATCCTTTTTGAGCAAGTATATTTGCATACTAATAAATTTAATGCAGGCAAGTAAATATTCTCTCCCTGTATTATATGACTTTTCAGAAGATAGAGAAACCTAGATTTCAGGGTGAAAATTGCCCCTGGTTTATTAAAAATGTTTTATTTTGATTTTGGTTTAAAGAAGGATGCTTGGTAGTCACAGACATAAAGCCAGTTCTTATTAACTGGTGTTTGTTTTCTCCCTTATATATCCCATTTGAAAGGGAATAGCATGCTTATTTAGAATGTACAGTATATGAATTTGACTAAATATGAATTTTAATTGATGTCTTCCAATTCTCTCGCTTTATAGTGCTCCATCTTTCTTGCAGCTAATTAATTTCAAGTTTAACACACCTATAAATAGCAGAAAATAAGTGTTTTCTTGATTTGTATTTTTATGTTTTTATTTTTAAATAAATAAATTATCGTTGTATTTATTAATATTTCTGCAGTTTTAATAGCTTTAATTGTAGTTAACAACTCTGATTAACACAAGAAACCAGCCTGCTGTACAAACAGAGAACTAAACCTAAAAGCAATGCAGTAGTGAAACTAGTTGACTACAGCACATGAGACTCACACCACAAGCTCTCATATGAAAACAGCTGTAATATGCTGTTATTATTCATTAAAGAGCATTAGCAGTTGTGCTGACCCACAGTACTCTGTGTAAATAGGCACATGCCCCACAATACGTTTTCAGAGACGTTTGCAGAAAAAAAATTACAAAAACAAAAGTCCATTGTTTCTTAACAGGAATAGCCATATCCAGATGACCAACAGAAAGGTAAAAGGTCTTTTACAGGTGCATTAAAGTGCACTTTGTCTTCCAGATTTCCAGTAAAATATCTTGAAACGTCAGCCATAAATCAACACTGCACTCAATACTGTGCATATTGTCCATAACAAAGCATCTGGACAAACAGCAGTGAGCTGAAAGAGCCTGAGGGTTGCTGCCATCTGTGGTGTGTGTCTTGTCACAGTAGACTGACTGCCAGACATCTGGAACTGTGACCAGGTTCATTGAGTATGTTCTTTTTTTTAAAGCAATGAGTCTTTTGGGGTTTAAGTTGAAATCAGTAATTTCTTATAAATCACTATTTCTTGTAAAAATATATAAAGTGGAGTTCACTTATCTCGAGTCACGGTTAACTCGCCAATACTATTATGTTGCTGTTTTTGAAGTGGAACCGCCAAACTCCCTATTTGTCTTAGCATTTTGGATTCTTTAATGGCGATTCCTTAATGTCGCCGAACATTAATATCTCGAGCAAATATCTCGGACAAATTTGCCATTTCACATGGTTATCTCGTGATAACCTGGACTCTCTGAAGTGAAAGCACGTTCACGTTCTTATCAGAGCTGCCGTGGGTCTACCCACATTCCAAAGCCTCATCCGTTTCTGTGTGCACATAAAACCCGCCTTCTCTGATTTGATTGGTCTACTCAAATATTTTGACATTGGTCAGTAACGAGCGGTAACGACCAATGAGTATGAGGCTTAGATGAACACAAACACACATGCACGCGCACACACACACACACACACACACACACAAACACATCCTGCTTTTGTTCTGAAGTGAGCTCTGCTCAGCGCCGCTGCAGGAACACAGTTATTAAAAGACAGGACGAAGCCGAATTTGTTGAGAAAGCACATTAGTCAGGCAGAACGCAAGAAAGGATGCAATCTAGTACAGCGTGATGACCTCACGAATATGTTATGACTGTTTACTCTGTGAGCGAAATTGTGTTTGGAATGTTGGAGAATATATTTAAAGGTTTGTATCGAGAATCAAAAGTGTTTTTATTGTATACTGTTAAATATCTGCTTTTAGTTGGTGCACATTTGCCTTTTGTTGTTAGTAAACATATAGAACGTTTGTACATTTTACATTTACATTTATGCATTTGGCAGACGCTTTTATCCAAAGCGACTTACATTGCATTCAAGGAACACATTGAATCAGTTCTTGCTTTCCCTGGGTTCGAACCCATGACCTTGGCGTTGTTAACGGCAATGCTCTACTGATTGAGCTACATTTTTATAGCTTGCCGATCGCTTCATCTAATGAATAGATATATTGGGTATAGGTTATCTCGCTAAATGGTTATTTTATTATTTTTTGCAACCCCCGAGGCCGTCGACATAACCGAACTCCACTGTACCTCTTTAATCAGTATTTTTATCATTCTTCTAGTGAAAAGAAATATATAAACATTTTGAAAACAAGAACTATTAACTTATACAATGTACCATGTTACTTTCAAAAAGAAACTACCCTCAAGCTGCGGTGATGTTTAATATGCATGTTTTATTATGTGAAAACATCTTTGTTTAACAATTGCGAACGAGTGTAAAAAACACTGCAAGAATTTGGCTTAACCTCTGATGATAACATCATAGGAAAGGGCACGTTAGAGGCTATAAATATGCGTGAGACAGGTGCGCTCTCAGGTTCCTTTGTCTTCAGAGCCACATTGTACTTCATGCGTGCTACTCCTTAGTAGGAGTTAGTTTTGTCAGGCAGGAATAAAGCCTTTCTACAACAAAAAGAAAAGAGTTAAACAAGAAATCGGAAGACCTTTCTCTCAATCTCTCTCTGGATTGTGACATGCTGTCGTATACTACTGTAAACAGTATTTCTTCAGAACAGGATGAGGTTCTCGTTTATAAAGAATCTAATGGCTCAGATCTTGTGTTTGCTGAGGCAGCATGCAGATTACAGATCTGCTATTTATGTATATAATGTGAGTGTCAGGAACGAAGGAGACAGGATTCAATTGCGAAAAAGGTTTATTGTAAACAAAAGTGTGAAACTCAGAACTGTCCAGGAGATGGCGACACAGAGACTCAATGGGCTTGCGGGTGTAGACGTGATGCTGTGAATCCCCAAGTGTGCGGCGTGGAGGTGAAACAAGGAACACTGGAACCAGGAACACAAAGACACGCTGATGGCTGACACTGGGAAACAGGAACATACACGGACTCGAAGGGGTAGCACTCTGAAGACAACGACTCGACACAATGGTGAGGGGAGAGGTGAACTAAATAGGGAGAGGGAAATATGGATCAGGTGTGGATGATGATGACGGTGGAGGTGATCAGTGACCATTCCTCCCACATTCACCTCACAAGCATACACAGTCAGTCCTAGGAGACAATGAATTCGTGAACCGTGACAGTGAGTGAACTGAGCAAATTGACAAATTTAAATGTTAAGATTCCTTTTCTCTTTTGTTCCTATGATCGTGTGTAAGTGAATTGCGTGTGAATTGTGAACTTTGTTTGCAAGATATGATTTTATGATTGTTGAAACTGCTCTAATATGAAAATAACTATTTTCAGCCTTTCATGCATTAATTACCTGGTTGATGTTTGGCTGCATTTAATTCTGATAAATTGTTTAAATACTTGTTTAATTAGAAAAGTTAGATACTTGCACTAATATTTTGTCTGGCTGTTCTTTGGCTACATTTAATTCTCTGGAATTGATGGCAAAATTGCTAACCGGAGATGGACTTTTTTTGGACCAGGTGGTTGCTGGTGCAATTACAAGACACCCCTCTTGCCACAGTGTTCCCTGCTCATCTTTTATCTCTTCTTACCAGCGAACAAAGTGTTCTCTCTCCTGCTCAAAGGAGAATGTATTTGGGGTTGTATTGTACTCCATGCAGGCACAGCCCTCAAGTCCATCTTAAACACCCAATATTAGGCTAGGCCAGGAAATCACTTTAAAAGAATTCTAGGTCTTATGGTATCTGTTTCCATGGTGACACCTTTGGACCTTCTGCACATGACCGCTTCAGTTGTAGCTCAGAGCCTACGCATTCCTTGTCTACTCCTTCCGTGTGTTCTTCCCCAGTGTACTTCGTGTCTTCATCGCCTGCATTCACAGGGCATTCACAGGAAGCATGCATTGCTGTTTTACTGTGATTTGCATTCCATCAATAAACTGTTGCTATCCATGTCTTGTGACACAAGTAAGGGTACGGGCACATGGTAAGTGCTTTGTGCCCCATCCAAAATCCATGTGTAAGGTAAGCGCATACTACAATGTTGCTTTACTTAAAGTCAACATAGATCACAATTCTTTGGTTTCAGATATAATTTCTTGATTAATGAATAAATAATTGATTTGGTTTTTATCAAAATGCAATGGTAGCAGCGCATGAAGATGGTGAAGATATAACAGTCTTTATGAAACCAAAACACTCAGGACACTACAGATGGACCACAGTGGAGCCGAGGAAGCATGGAGTCAAAGTGGAGCTGATGGGTCAGAGAGCCAAAGTGGAGTCCACAACTCAGAGGCTTGAGGTAAGGCCAGGCAAGGTAATTGATATACCAGACATACGGAGACCTGGAAGACCAAGGCATATCCAAGATCCAAGCAGCTGGGCAGAATTACTTAAGAAGAAGCCAATGGGCTGGAGGTTGCAAATGGAGGTTTGACTAAGGGACTGATTTGCATTGTTAGAAGAGTAGGGAGAGAGGATACTGGGTGGGATCAGTGGCGACTAAGACCAGAGGGGGTAAAGGAGAAGACTTCAGCTGGCCAGGGCCAGTGGTGACAAAGAAGATTTATGGCTGGGCGAGTCCATAGGTGAAAAAAGGGACTTGATGCTGGATGAGATCAGTGGGGATTGGTGACTCTGGGAGCAGACATTTTCCAATTCATCAAATATATCGATGGAGATCAGGCACAGCACACTCTCTCTCCCTACATGCTCTCAGACTGCACTAACACACCCTCAATGATGGTCATTGGTGCCGGTTCTCACACAGGTTAGACAGATTGGAGTCATTGTTGAGCTCTGGCTGATGGTGTATGGTGAGTGTGGTTAAAGGCTGGCTCGGTTCTGGGTCTGTAGGAGCAGCTGGATATCCTCCTCAATGGTTTCCACTGAATAAGGATCCACATACACATACACATCAGGTTCTAGTTGTACATACATCTAGGACCTGATCAACATAATCCACAAGGGTACAGTCCTACAGAATGAGATGAGTGCTCTATCGGGGTGGTGAGTATGAAATGCTAAAAGGTTTGTAGTGTGGTCTTCGAGGCTCGCTCCTCCTGAGCGAGCAATAAAATGAATTGCTCCTCCTGAGCTGATAAATCAATAGCAGCGTGTCGGTTCTTCTGTGACAATATGGTGGTAGCAGTGCACAAAGAAGAAGAAGATATTAAACTTAAACACTCGGTAGAGCACTAGAATAATCACACCCTATACATAAAAGAGAACCAAGTGCAACTGAAAGACTGGGAGTATATGCAAGGTCCAAGCAATGGAATCTAGATGAGAAACAGGTGAACATCAAACCAATGAGTAACCATAGATACAAACTAGTGTATTGAGGAACCAAGGAAACTAAAAAAGTGGGGAAACAGGAACTAAAAGAAACTTAGAAAACTTTTAAGAAACAAGGGTTTTTGAGTAGAATGTCAAGACCAAACATACAGTAACAATTACAGTTTTTTGCCTATGGGGTAAAACAAATATATATTGTAGGGGATTCACAGTTAAGAGCTGAGGAACAGATATGTTGAATGAAGACCAGGAGTCAGAAGTGCAGTCAATAGAATACATTTTAGTGAAGTTTAGTTTGCAGTTTCATCAGCAGAAGCCAGCTTCAGGTCTCACAAGGAGTTCGTAGGCCGCCCCAAATACAATAACATTGTTACAGCAATTATACTCTAACAGAGGGTGCTAACTACGTCAATGATGACGTTTAAATGATTCTGATTGGCTAATAAAGAAAGAAAGAAAGACAGATAAACAAAACTAGTAATTTTCCACACAAGAGCAGACAGTCTGAACCATATCTTCGTTGATCACGTGGTTGACGGGTTCGTGACGTGGCTTGTCGAGAACAACAAGTTTTATGGTGCCAGCTAATCACCTCACCAATACAGACCATATTAACGCACACACAGATTCACAGCTTCTCCAAGGCTGAACTCTGCTCAGGCTCCAACAATGAACAGAACCTTCCCCAGGGGCGTCACTAGGCCCTTTTTACATTCCCTATTTTCTAGTGGTCACATCCAATAATTATTTTTTTATTACAGTGTTGTATATGGCTCAGTCAGTACTCCTACTTCCATATATGAAATACAGGGAATACAATGGAATAGTGGATTGCAGTAAGGTTAGTAGCATACCACCCTACCCTAATAGTCAAATCATATTTTTTTAATCATACCCTTATTGGGGGCTGAGCCCCCCTAAAATCAAAATCCTAGAATCGCCCCTGACCTTCCCAAAACATTCTGATAACACCATTGAGAACTGTTGAGCCGTGCAGACAATATTCATCCTTACACGATGGAAAACTACAGAAAAGTAAAGAAAGGATATAACTAATAGAAATCCCTAACTTGATTATAAATCACTCTTTACAACTACATTGACATAAGAAAGGGAAAAGAACATATGAAAAATAAAACAAAGAAACATGAAAATTAAGATAAAGAAAAGAATATAGGTACAAATAAGAAAAAATGAAAGAATATATATACAAGCGGCAATGGATTTCCGAATAGTATCTTTCAATATATATTCTCCAAAATCAAATAAAAAATGTTTTAAAATAAATAATAATAATAATAAATATGCTTAGATATAACACTTGAAAACAAAATACTGATTAAGAATCTTTATTAAACTGATTTTTTATTGATTTATTGAACTGTGTGCATTTCCACAAACAGTATAACAGTACAGATAAAATACTTTAAGTAGAACTCACTTTTGAAGATATAGGATAGATCAGGTATGCTTCACCTGAGCTAAATATAAAGAGATTGAAAAGAAGAAAAAAAAAGACAAACGAGTCTTAGCACGCACAGCAGTTGGTGAATCAACCTCTAAAATGCGTTTTATTAAATTGTAAGTGGTTATGCAGCCTGAAAGAAATAAGCGATTTGGGATTGCTAAACATTATTTTGTATGCCCTGTAGCTAACATGTTTTTTTCTCTGGATTTTTCTTCATGTTATCTGTTTGGCATAGACTTATTGCACTACATTTTAAGGTTGGGTTTTAAGTAATGAAAAATGTAATGCAACTAAACTATTCTCAGTAGAATATAACCCACAGGACAGAAAGGAAATGATAGTAGAGATTGAGAATAGTTGCTCAATACCAAATCTCACTCTAGAGATCTACAATCCACTTCTATTTACTGGAGTTTTCTTCTGTCACGTCAAAAAGACATTTATGAGCAAGACAACAAGACCGAACCAGAGGAGCAGTGGACAGTGGTGGTAATCTATCAACAGAGTGGGCAAGTCCATTGGGTGTGTTCTTTTTTGATAGCGCTGAGGGTTTTAGGGTTGTTGAACTTGCAACTTCAAAGTTTTGGTTTCCAAAAATCCTCAGATGTCAGTGGTCAATCGATCAGTATGAGGAGGTTGACTTTTGCTCTTTTACTTCATGACATTTGCACAATCCAATCCGTTTTATTTCTTCTCGTGTTGTTTATATGCTGTACATTGTATTTGCCCTCCTGGGATTTCGCATTCAGCACAGCTGTGAATAAAAAGTGCAGAAGAACACATGCACACACACAAAACAAGAAATGTTTTAATTGGTTAAACTTTCAAAAACTATAGATAACACCGTGGACTACTATAGTCCACTATAGCTATAGTTAATAGCCAGCACCCACCCGCCACACATATAATGGAAGTCAATGGGGTAAAATATTGTTCCCTGCGTCAATTGATGCTGTGGGAACACTCTGCATGATTGTGTCAGCACATGTTAAATCGAACCAATTGTGTGAAAGGAAGTCAGGCAGGTGACACCATGAACTAGAAAACGTTAAGATGCATCCTAAACAAAGTAGCGGCAGCTTCTGTGTCTTCAGTAGCGCATTTTTCGTGTGAATCATTTTTCTTATTTGTTGTTGTTTGTCTACTTACGCCACTTAGAAGCCGCTGCTGCTTTGTTTGGCACTCTTATAGCTTCCTGGTTCATGACACCACCCACATGACGTCCTTTCATACCATTGGTTCAATTTCACACGTGCTTCATGACGCAATAACGCATAGAGTTAATCAATTCAGCATTGTTTTTATAGAGTTAATCAATGCAGCGTCTTGTTCCCTCTGCAGGGAACCAAGGTTACATACGTAACTATGATATTTTGTGTCTCGGTGTTGTTTGGGTGAACTGACACTTTACTTTGAATAGTAATTGAACAGTATATATATTGTTTTATCATAAATAAAATAAACAACTTTTTAGAAAGCTAAGACAATTTTAGCGTAACTACCCATAGCATAACTACCCTGAACACTCCAGAAATCACCCCATCCATCCACCTGTGCAGTTCTTTCTATAAATATCAGGTGTATAAATATGAACGCGAGTACAACAATCAGGAAATTATATTATGACAAGAGATCAGATGAATTCATAAAGAGAGGAGGAAAGAGAATCAAGCATGACATCAACACAGAATGCAAAAC
Source organism: Rhodeus uyekii (assembly GCA_037043235.1). Lineage (NCBI taxonomy): Eukaryota > Metazoa > Chordata > Actinopteri > Cypriniformes > Acheilognathidae > Rhodeus > Rhodeus uyekii. The sequence goes on along the minus strand of JAWRVZ010000016.1, from coordinate 4,200,670 downwards.
AACCATCAATCTCACAAATCAGTTTTGCAACTGAGGCTGAATTATCAATCCTGTGAAGGATCATGCAGACTTAATCTGCATATTTGTCATCTCGATCTCAGTGTGAGGTCCAGATGTCCCTATTAATTTATCTCTGGATTTCTGCAGAATGATGTTCTGCCAGAACTCATAAACAAGGTTAATATTCACAGACATACGAACTACTGCAGTACACGACTACTTCCAGTGCCCAAGGCCTTCATTGTTCTACTTTCCTACTGTCTTCACCGTGGCATCTGCAATGAGCAGAACAATAGTAAAACAACACACGTGCCTTTTGTCAATTAGAATATAACAATATAATTTAGATCCATTCTGCTAATTTTGGTCAGTTGAATTATCAAAAAAAAAGTGTTTATTCAACTTCATTCAGGAAAGAAACAAGTGACCTCCTTGTCTAACTCACATAAAAGACAGATTCACTATTAAGTAATATTAATACTGTATATTATGCAAACCTGCAATTAAATAATTAGTGTGTCTCAATTACATACTTATGCACTATTTTGGTATATTTTATAAATTGTGGCATCTGGCAATATTATTTAACCAATTAGATAAAATACCCCACAAAATACCCCCTTTTGCTGTAGTTTGTCAGTAGAGAACATCAGTTTACATTTCAAAATATTCCTTATGCATTGATTGTAAGCCTGACACCCGTCAGTATGCTCCACACAGAGATCTGATCTCACCATCATCAAGTACATCTGGGATGAAACAACACAAAAAAATCAAGAAAAGAAAAACAGATAAATAGTATCTCAATGAAACTAAAATAGCACTGCCACATTAGTCATTATTCTTCTAAAATTCACACAATAGATGTCTAAGTATGTAGTGTATAATGAAAGTGCATATATATATATATATATATATATATATATATACAGTAATACCTCTGTTTACGAGCATGGAAAGTCAAATAGTTTTTCGAGCATTGAATTGGTCTGCGAGAAAAATATTCCCTTGCCCACGCGCATTTTTGTGTGGAAAAGATCGAACTCTCAGCATCATCACGCGCATTTTTACTGGAAATATCTTAAACTCAGCCTCTCATAAAACAGTCACTCAGTTCCAACCCCTTTATCAGCCCTTAACTCGTTCATTCTCTCAGCATTGCTCGGTTTAGTTGCATCATTCACCAAAGTGCATTATTTTATAAGTTGTTGTTCATTCCGTTAGTCATCACAACGACTGTTACATGTGAATATGATGAAACTTTATTAACGCCAGTGTTGCCAACAGGACACATTGCATACTAATGAGGCTCACGTGTGTTCTCAGTCGGGGGTGATGACGTTCTTAAAAGGCCATACACTTTTGGAGAACAGCATTTGTCACAATGATCTACATAAGTGATTTACAGCGGTTTTACCTCGTGTTGTTGCATTAATTGTGATCGCTATTCTTCACGTTGTAATATCGTTACAAATGTTGAAGGAACTAGTTAATCTGTGTTCAATAAGTGTTAAGTTAACAGTCTTGTCACTTTAAGAGGGCGGGGTTTCAGGGGGGCTAGAGTCTCCTCTCGTCTCCATCACGGCAGCAGTGACAGGTAAAGTGCGCATTACAGTAAATTGTCATGTAGTTTTAGAGTTTAATTGTCAATTATTAATTAGTGTTTATATGAGATCTTAATGGTTATAATTTTAAATGTAATTAATAGGTAAATACCAAAAAAATATTTAAAATGGCCATTTATGGTCGTGTGGAACGAATCAAGTGATTTTTTGTGCATTCTTAAGGGGAAAATTGTTTTGGTGGACGAGCATTTTGGGTTACGAGCTCGCTCTTGGAACGAATTAAACTCGTAAACCGAGGTATTACTGTATATATATAGCATGGAACACAACTAATAAGTTAAATAATGTATTTCAATCCTTTAATCTCACTTTATTTACCAATATCCTGTGGTGACCTTCATCAAATTCAACCATATAAATAAATGCAGATGATTTTACTTTAGTTAAAGGTCATTTTTATTCTATACTTTCAGGCCTATTTCTGAAGTAAGTGTTTTAAACTAACTGCTATTGCTTCCTTTTCTTCTGTTATCCAGAATGGAAGCACAGTTGAAAGGTCTGTTTGTACAGGAGTGAATATGTATTTCCTTCAGCCTGAAGAATATTGGTTTCGCTTAAGGTGAGACAGGACCATTAATTGATTAATTTGTCATTGTGCTTTTTCCAATTTTTTCAACGTTTCCGTGTTACCAATTTTTCAACAAATTATTGTGTTTCCCAATTCTTCCAACAAATTGCAAAAAGTAAGCTACTCTTCCCTCACAACAAAGCTTTTTGAATGTACCAGGGTATTTTTAAAGAATCAAACCATAGTGGGTTCTTCTTCTTTCTTTTTTCCCTCAAACTATTGTACTAATCATATTACTAACCTGACATAAAAAAAATCCATGAAAGTTTGATGGCCTTTTTGTGAATAGATTATTCATATCCGACTCCTGATTGACAGACAAAAACACGGATGGTAAATTTTTAAAAACGCATTTGAAGTGCATTAATGAGCTGTCTGCTAATTGAGTTCTGTGCTTGGCTAAACGCATCATGTCTAAGTATGACGACATTCACTGTACTATTAAAACAGTCAAGGGAAAAGTGTGTTTCTCTAAGAGTGTGTAAATAATGCATGAGTCAAAGGGATTGCAGCAGAAGCTCAGAGCTACTTTAGGAGTTGAGTTCAAAAACAGTTTGGTTTCTATGGCTATTATTCAAAAGAGTAATCCCATTGTCAAGTGCTCCTGTTCAAACTATATCACATAAATACAGTGGATCAAGCTCAAATGAGTTTGCCAAATTGGACATGTTTCAACTAGGACATCCTTAGATTCAACTGGATCCATATTTTTGGGTGATTGACAAACAATAAAGTTACGAAAGCAAAACGTGTTAAATTCTTAGAAATTTACTCTTCGGATTTGTGTGAGCTTCATATGTTATATATAATTAAATTATATAATTATAGTATCCCGAGTGCACTTTAGTGTCGCCCTGTCATTAATTTTCATCATTCAATCAGCGGGCAGGAGCAGGCACTGATAGGCCACACATGTACTTCGTTAAGAAGAAAGAATATAAGCAGAGAAAGAGGAGGAAATAGTGAGCTAGTTCTCCACTGCAAGAAATGCTAATTTTGTGTTTGTTTTGTCTCTGCGTCTTCATAGTCAAGTGAAGATTGAGTGATCAGCACTGCCTTTAAGCACTGGAAAGCCATAGGCCCTTCAACTTCATCACTTTCCCAACTCTGGAACACAGTACTTCTCAAGTTAAGTAATTCTCTTATGATTAATATAACACTCTCCGGGAACGTGTGCACTGCAAACCCATTTGTCTATGTCCTGACCTACATCTGTGCATTATACTAAGACAAAACTAGTACAACAAATCTAATTTCTAGATTAAACCAATAAACTAATTTCCCCTAGCTTTTTCTTGTTTACTCAACTTTTGTAAATATTACAAAAAAATGCTATAGGATTGGTGCTAAGTAATAATGTTACGACTGGAAATTACAATAACATTCCAAGTCAGAAACTAAAAACCGTGAGTAAATGTTACCACAACAAAGCATTTATTCGAAACAGCAATTTGTTTTCACGAACATGTTGAAGGCCATTAAATGTAATTTCAATTAGCTGACATCATGAGAATAGTGGCAAAGGGATGGTTTACCCAAATGTGATAATTATTTTGCTTTTTCTGTCTCAAACAACTTCTTAGCCTGCATACAAACATTCAGTGTCTTCTGAATAATACACTTTTGGGAGAAACAGATCAAAACTTCTTGACAATAATCTTGACATCTGATTGTATTGCTTCAGAAGACCTGGATTGAATCATATTGGTTACATTTATTCTTGTGTTCTAAAGGGTAAAGGAAGCCATCAATAATGAATTATCCTTTTTTGACTATAACCCTCTAAATATGTACAAAGGAAACCAATAGGATTCCTCATAATTGCACTAACTGGGTTAAAAGGGCATCAATAATGATCCTATGATTTTTAAATTCACAAATATTTAACCTAAAGCAATTAATTTTACATTTGCCAGACACTTTTATCCAAAGCGACTTACATTCAAGACACACGTTAACATTCTAATCAGTTCTTTAGTGTTTCTTTAGTGATTCAACACTGCAAATTTTGCAAATTTGAATTCTGCAAATTCAATTTAAACACTAACGTTAGACCAGTTTTACAAAAGAGGAACAAATGAGCATGTGTGGAAAATTATTATTTAAAACAAAAAATAGATCATCCATCTACAAAGCACTGGCACTCCTAAACATGAAACACTGACTGAACAGTAACACATATCAAGTAAACAAACACATTTGGACTTTTTAGAGAATTCCAAAATTCTAAATTCACAATATATAGTAACAAACAAACACTAAACATCTGAAAAACTGAAAGCATCTTAAAATCCCTATAGAGCTGTAGTGTATCTGTGTGATAGGATGGCTGTTTTTTTATGAGGGAAATAAATCATTTTAACAACAACAACAAAAAATAATATCCACAATCTTTCAAAATTTGTGTTTTTTGCTGAACCAACTCAACAAAACCAGTTTTTTACAGTGACGCTGATGAAAAAGAAATGTGTATACAGTGTATGCATCTAAATCATTAATAAAACATTTTTTTTATTTTTTTAACAAATATTATGAGTTGTTAACCATAAATATCATTACAGTTTCATGTTTGAAATTTTATAAAGTCTGTGAGACAATGATGTACTAAACATTTGTTAAAACAGTTTCAAAAATATCCCATTGACACACAGATCTGCGAAAATGACGAGAATTCTGCTGTCAGGCCTGTAGTTGACGGTTGTCCTTTTGTATAGAAACATTACGAACCTAGAGAATGAACATGTAATACACACAAATTTTGTTTGGTTGACGATAACAATATAATTTTTTTTTAAAGGTTTGCAGTTTAAGGCCACAAAAATGCTGTTGTCATGTAAATAAATGGCCAAAACACATTAAAAAGTGTTCTGCTTTTTGTCAAAAATGGTGTCACGGCCCATATTATTATTGCCTTGCTATAAAAAGATCTAATCGTCTAATATTTATTATTGACCTTGACACACACAATAACTCATCTCTATTATGCAGTTTCTAGTATTGTGTTTTATTTTCCTTCAAGGTCCACATGACCTTGAATTTTCCCCAAGAACTAACATTTTTGGCATATTATTTTCAACTTCATTTTATTCTGAGCTCAAATAAACTTAGTTCTTTTGTGAAAAAGAACTTTCAAAATCTTTTACATACAGCAGCTACAATTAATGTGGAGCTTAAAACTCACGACTCAAACGCCGTTTTAGTAACTTAAACCATGTATTATGAAACTTTTATGGACCATTTGAAGCTTAAGTTTTAATTTGCATGGAAAAGAACAATCAGTCTACAATTAAATTTGTCTGTGTTCTAAAGAATAGAGAACAGCAAAAGGGTTTTGATTGATATTAGCGGGAGTAAGTAATAACATAATTATCATGTATTAAATGGTTACAATGACAGACTTGCAGATATAAAAACAATCCACCCACTAATTCACACATGGAAATGTGATATATAATACCAAAATTACAAGGTGCTGGTGAGACTTCACCCACATCTCAGTGTTCAGAACTGGGCTGAGAGAGTTGGAGAGTTCTCAAGTCTAATCTTCACTGCAGACTGTGTCAAACAGACATAGATTACGTTTGAACACAAACACAAACAGAGACTGCTGTCTGCCTTCCCGTCCGCTCTCCACTTCAGAGGCAAGACTGAACCCTATATTCATTATTCAAAGGCACGGCACAGATAATAACACATGTGCATTATGAACAGGGTGGAGAATAGCAACAGAAGCAGAAGTGAGATATGAGATATGAGAGGTAGTGGCAGAGGAAATGTAGTGCCGGAGACATCTTGCATTGTTTATATTTCGGAAGCGTGTGTATGTATTTGTGTTCGCTTCAAAACTACAAAGTTGTTGGAAAACCCTTTTTCAAAAGGACTATTTTTTTCGAGAAACTGTCTACCAGCCTTTGACTTGCCCTTTGATGTCACTGTGCCTGAGAGCTGATGTTGTTTGCTGCTTTGCATCAGACGGGTCCAGTTTAACACATTTATTTATATCTGTGCGTCATTGATGATGGTCATGTCATTTTTTTGTTATGTGACTTTTTATGTGCATGTACTCTGCATGAAAAAAAGAGTATAATTAGATACCACTTATACTGTCACCTTTTCCCCCCATTTTATATCGTAAGGTAACTTAAATGTTTGTTTTTTTACTTTACTGCATCTCAATCATGACAGCTCTCTTTGAATAGTTTTTGCATATTATTGCATAGTAATGTTAAAATATATGGTCTTGGCAGACTAGATCTCTGCTGCTGTTGGTTATTGTGACTGCAGAACAAGTATGAACTTGCTACTGCTAATGGATGCACAGACACACTGCTGTGAGAATGTGAGATATGGTGCAGCTGCAAGTATAGATTTAAAATCCTGTACAGAACTAGGCAGGTTAAGGATTTCACAGAAACTCTGATAATTCTGCTGCTACTAGCCTACAGCAAACAATGAACCAGACTATTTCAATGTTGAACAAGCATTTGTCATGGGTGTGTGGAGTGGATGAAAGCACAGAGGCATGTGAAGTAAACTTAAACTTTTAATAAACAAACTCAAAAGGAAAATCCACTTTACAAATGAAATTGGCGCACACTGTGCATAAATGTGCATGCTAACATAGACAAGACGTACCAAAGATGCGTACAAAGACGATAATGGATCCAGACTGAAGGAAACACTGGGAAGATATACACTGGGGATGATTAAACAATTAGACACAGCTGGAAATGACTAACGAGGCGAATGATGACGAGACGGGTGAATGGAAAAACACTGGGAGGGCACATGGGGAACCAGAAAGAAAACAGACTTATCCCTATCCTAGGGGCTCCTGGGAGTTCAGGGATCCAGGGTGCTTCAGGTTCAGATGTCCTTGGTGGCTCGGCTTCCTTGGCCTTATCCCCTTTGGGATACACAGCAGGTCCGTTGGCTGTCATGGCCAGTGTCTACTCTTCTGATGAGCTTGGGCTTGCTGGAGACGACTGGAGTTTGGGGATCACTAGAGGCAACTGGGGGTTGGATATTGCTAGAGACGACTGGAGGCCAGGGATTCCTGGAAACGACTGGAGTCAAGTCAAGTCAAGTCAAGTCACCTTTATTTATATAGCGCTTTTTACAATGTAGATTGTTTCGAAGCAGCTTTACAGGAAAAACAATATAAACAAAGTTTGTTTGGCTGAACAGAAGCCCCAAAAGAGCAGGCGAATCAATACAATTGATGAATTTTAAGTGTTAAGTTTCCCCAACTGAGCAAGCCATAGGCGACAGCGGCAAGGAACCAAAACTCCGGCAGGTGACGTAACGAATGAAGAATAGAATGGAGAAAAAACCTTGGGAGAAACCAGGCTCAGTCGGGGGACCAGTTCTCCTCTGGCCAACAGCCAAACAGTACATGATTATTATATTGACAACAATTCAAGTCCAATATGAAGTCCAATTTGGTCCGGTTGGAGATGGGTTCATGATCGTCACAGGGGAGGGTCCAGTAGAGTCACGGTCTCCGCAGACACTTCAGGGCAGTGATGAAGTGGAGTGATGAAGACAATTAAAGATCTGGAGACTATTTTGATTGTGTGCCTCCCGGAGACTCACTCTGGGACTTGGCTCACTGGTAAAGCGAGGAAGGCTGATCTCGATGGAGCTGTCTGGGTGGCAGGTGCTGGGTGAGTTGGAGCACTCAACCTCTTACCGGACGGGGCTGGTCGGTTGATGGGGATGTCTTCATCTTGCTCTACAGTGTAGGCAGAACCGTTTAGAGTGAGGACATCATCGAGGAATTCTGCGACAGGCCTGTAGCAATCCTTGTGGGAAACCATGTGGAACAATTGGTTGTCTAGCCCCATTCAGAAATACGAGTTAAGCATAGCGTTGCTCCAACTTGCCAGTTGGGCCAGCTCCAGAAACTCCTCCATGTAGTTCTCCAGCAGCCGGTGTTTCTGGCAGAGCGTAAGAAGCAGATGTTTCTCTGCCAGATCTTTACTCTCAGAAGCTCCTCTTCATAACGATATTTTGCCAGGTCTGATTTTCTGTCAGGGTGAAGGCACTTTTGACATTTTCTGTCATTTTTTTTTGGGTGTGGATGAAGGTCCCGGAAACAAATTTCAATAAACTTTGTGGAGTGGATGAAGGCACAGAGGCATATGAAATAAATTCAAACAAATTTTTAATAAAGAAAATCCACTTTATAAATGAAATTGCATGCACTGTGCATAAATGTACACGGTAATGTAGACAATCCGTGTACAAAGACGAGAACGGACCCAGACTGAAGGAAACATAGGGAAGATATACAGTGCTGATGATTAATCAACGAAACAGCTGGAAATACTAACGAGGTGAATGATGACGAGACTGTGAGGTGAGTGGAAAAACACTGGGAGAGCACATAGAGAATCAGAATTAAAGAAAGACATTCATTGGCTGCAGACAGCAGAGGCAAATGAGCTTGTGCCATGAGGTAATGATGTGATTGCTTGCAGATTGCATGTAAAGGACCTATCAGCCTGCTCCCTCTGGAGAGTCATAACTGAACAATATACAGTAATCCCTTGCCACTTTGCGGTTCAAGTTTTGCGTCCTCGAAAAAATAAAAATACCGCCATATCGGCAGCCGTATTGCGGAAAGCAGTGTCACTTCATCGTGATGCGAGATAAACGGTTTCCCAGGATGCCAGACAAAGAGAGAAACTCTCTCAGAGGCTTTGTACACACACACGACACTCAGACAAGACACATGATTGGTTCCCGGTGCGAGATCGACGAATGAGAGCAAGAGTGGAGTGGGAGCCTCTTCGCCTCTCTCAGAAGCAAATGTTGACGATCCAGCACCGATATCTGACGATGAGGCGCTTCCCGAACTGATTTAAAGGCCTCATTATACCAGTGCAGTGACACCATCATCATCATCATCATTCATCGACCCGCACAGGTCTGTCATCGTCATCATTACTGGGGTCTCGAGATACTACTGTTATTGATGAGTGTAGAGCACCATAATACGTATCGTATGAGAGAGTAATTAAGAGATAATATTAAGGTTTTATACTTTAAATTATATATATAAAGTATAAATATACATATTTTAAACATTCTGGTACCTACACACACATATATGGAAATACCTAGGGGGCCAATCCTACTTTCCGTTTCCGGTCCACATTAACCGCGATAAATGAGGGATCACTGTATATTATTTTTCTGTAAAAATGTCAAACTCAACTGAGTAATCTTAGTCAGTAAAACTTTAAAATGAGGCTTCATTTGTTGTTAACTACATTAATTAACATGAACTGATAATGAACAAAACTTTTACAAAATTAATCTTAAATTAATGTTAATCTCAATGGAAACGAATATATTGTTAAGATCGAAAGTTATATTATGTTAACATTAGTTAGTTAATCCTAAAAGTAAAACGAATAAAAATAAAAACACAAGCCATACATTTTGGTAAATGAAATTGCAGAGCTAAAAGTAATTTATAGAATGTATTTAAATATTATTTTTGCCATTGTTCCCTTGAGCAAGGCACTACACAGTGGTTCTTCTCCCTATAATTAGTTCACTACGTGAAGTATGAAAATCAAAAAGGAAAATAGGCTTACTTTACAATAATGTTATTCAGGCTTCGACAAATCCACCAAAAATTTGATAAAACTTAGATTCTTGGAGTTAGATTCTTCAGATTCCAATACAGTTTTTCTAATCATTCAACTGTTACTACATAGAAAAAACTTCAGGCCGCATAACACACATAACAGAAAATTTGCCAAACAAAAGCAGAAAATCGACGACGGGCTAGTAGCGATCAGATATACGATTCAGTACTAAAGTTTGAACCACGAATCACGAATGTAGTATTTACTGTAAAACATTTGCTTTACCCCCTACTGGTGTACTCCGGCACTGCAACCCACTCAGTTCACGTTTTATACTTTATCCTACCCATATAATCAGTCTTTTAAACCTTACATTTTACAAGGCCCACAGTCATTATACTACACATGTCACTTTGAAATAATGCTAGTTTCGTACTATGCACCGGCGAAATCAAAATTTCTCATCTTAGTACATCGGAAACTTACGCATTCTATGTCAAATTATAAAACCACTTGCTGAATCTACAATTCATAAATTGCGATGGCCCAGCACTTAAAGACTTTCAGCCACGTCGATGTATCCAAAAATGGTTGGACAGTGCCAAGGGCACAAGACACACATCAGGGCACAAGCTTCCAGTACCACGAGCTAAGAAACCTCAGAATGTGGACTTGTCTTCAGATTCACTATCAGATTAATTATATTGTGTCTGGGTTCTTGTTGCATTCAACCAATAAATATTTGGTTTTGCAGTATATCATGTGTTTTTTACTTTATTAACTGTTTTTGTCTGTTAAAATGCAGGGCGAGTGCTTTATGTGAAGGGCGAGTAAGTTTTTAGGATCACTAGTCCTGCAGGGCGAGTGACACTGGAATAATTCATCGAGGCCTGTTATTGCATCTCTCATATGGCTCAAGTGAAAAGGCTTGTTTGCTGTCATGAAAAAAAGTCCTGTTGCAAGATTTTCCCAGACCTCTTCTAACTCTGACAGTCCTTATCCTGACCCCGGCTTTGCATTCCCTGCTGTAAACACTGGCTTAATCTGGGAAAGGAACAGTCCATTCAGCACAATATGATTAGATCTACGAATCCGTTAGTCAAATGAGTTCATCAGCTGCTCAAATAATAAATGTTCTGATATAGTTATATTTTCTGTAAAGACAGGCTTTCTTCACTATAATCAGAATAATGGATTTTGTTGGGGGGGGGGGGGGGGTTCTATACACTGACAGTTCTCCCCAGCATATGATTTGTTTTGCCTTGAGTGTTTGATGACTAAACATTTTTACAATATCATATTTCAATAAATTAAAGACTTAATGGGGCTCAGTTGGGGGATGAGAATATTCTGAATCTGCTATAGTGGACACATTATACTAAAAATATCAAAAAAGAAAACTGCTTGTTTAAATAATAGTTATGAAATTTTAGTCTGTTTTTTTCTTTTCTTTTGATAATCACAGGATTGAGACCATTTTTTTCACACTTCAAATAATTACACTAACACTGTTAGTCACCATTCGCTTATTTAAAATTTTTATTAGTACTTTGTTTGGATTTACTAAAATGTTAAGATACTTGCACAATATTGAAATCATTCATACTTATTTGCAATATTGCAAGCTTATGCATTTACACAATTTGTGCCTTTTCATTTTTATTGTGCTACTTTTTAATCTGTGTACGATGAGTATCATGACAGAAGTATTCGTGCAGTGAAACGTTTAATGAACGTTAGTTTCACTTCAGCTTTTACCACATGTTGAATTACTGAGAACAAGAGACACTTCCTGTCTGAGCATAGAGTCAAAGCAGGGCTTTGTTAAGGAAATGCCTTAAGGCTACCAGACTGTCAGATGTACCCAGCATTCAACTGTCTACCAGTGCTTCAGCAGCTCTGCACAAGAGAGAAGACTCATTAGCTGCTCAGTGAGGGAATGCGAGTAAAAGGCAGCTCAATAACACGGCTGGTAACAAAGGCTGTTGAAATGCCCTTTGTCTAATCACTGAGTCTTAGACACCACGTGCTTCTGTGAAAAAGTTACTGGGGTCAGAGCATTGGAAAAGAGCGTCATTATCTTGACTTTAGCTTGTTGACGTGGGCTGATGCATGCATAAGTGAAGCCGTGTGTGCACACGTGATGGTGTGTGAGAGACTAGGGCAGAGGATATTCTGAGATGCAGCTTTAAGACTCTTGAACTCACGCCTTAAGCTCTGAGAGCCTTTAAACCAGCAGCATTTTGCCCCCTAGTGTGTTTCCTTCATTCAGACCAAAGAGCAAATACAATCTGGACTCAACACACTTCAAAATATCCTCATAAAAAGTCTTTGGCACATCTGCTCAAACAGCTTTATGTAGCAACAACGCTACCCATTCTATTAACCTACACATTTTACAGTTTTTCTCAAATGCTAAAACACAAAAGCCAATCCTCTAAAACAAATGACCAGTTGACTAAACACATTTACTAAATCTAGCCATCATTTTCCAATTTCATAAACGCATTTCACATGAAGATACAATTCACAAAACACAATCCTCCGTTCTCATAAAGCTTAACACATTTTTCCTTGCTAAAACACAAGTTGCAAAAGAACTCTGCACATATTCTCAAATGAAAGCTCATGTAATGCAAAATGCTTGCCACAGTCAGCAATATTTGAACACAATGAACACACTTGCTGTCATTCATTACACACAACGACTCAAAATTGAAGACACTTGTTGTTAATGCTGTGGCCACATGTATAAAAGCAAGTTCAGAGTGCACAGTTTTCTGAAGAGTCCAAACAAACACAATGGATGAAGGCCGATTCAGGGGAAGAGGAATTTGAGTCAGAGGAGGGAGAAGAGCTGGCCATGGAAGAAGAGGAGCAGGCCAACAAGGTGGAGAAGGTCCAGGATGGAGAGCAAGACAACCTCGCACCATCAATACAGACGAGATGAGAGCAATGGTCATTGACCATGTTATTGTCCATGGCATGACAATGGCTGAAGCAGGACTAAGAGTCCATCCAAACCTGAGTAGGTTCACTGTGGCCACCATTATCAGGGCATTCAGACATCACAACAGGTATTGGACTCTATTGCTTTCTTTGTCACAATACAATTTTACAAGCCTGTGAAAGTAGTCTATTGGTTTCAAATCAGTTGTTACTGTATTGTAAAACATGTCATTTGACAAAAGGCAAAGAGGCCATAACATCATTGGCCAAAGAGCCATCACTGAGGTTCCTGGTAATATTACTACAGTGGAGTTCGGTTATGTCGACGGCCTCGGGGGCTGCAAAAAGCGTCAAGATAACGGTCTAGCGAGATAACCCATATAACATATATATATATATATATATATATATATATATATATATATATATATATATATATACCATATATTTTTGTATAAAAAATCGTTGGCATAACCTGCACCCATGGATTGATGAACTTTTTGGTGTAAGATCACATTTCGAATTTCAAATGTTGTTCGCATGACTTCAATTATCCATAACTTTTCAGGCTCGGTACACAGTGCTTGTGCGCGAAATTCACACTATAAGTAAACAAACACAAGTCAGAATCAGAAGAAAAAGTTCAGCAGCTCATCCCTTTAAGAAGCGTGGATAAGATGAGAAGAGCCCGCCCTCATGGCAGCACAGCCAATCACATCTTCTTGCATGATTGACAGGTCAGAGAGGCAATCAGCGCAGCTGTCAGAGTGACAACAACCCTTGCAAGAAAGAAAAAGGAAAATGTATTGATGTACATGATGTGAGTTATTAAATGAGAATGTACATTCTCGTGTTTTTGGTGTCTTTTTACACAACAGTGTTGCCGTGATTTGTTTGATGAAGCTGTATATGTTTGCTAACAACAAAAGGCATATGTAAAACCACCACAATAAAAACCACCTTCGATTCTTGATACAAACCTTTAATTATATTCTCCAACAATGCAAACACAAAGATTGCTCACAAAATCACAAAAAACGTGCGGGATGCTACAGCGTGTTATCCCTCAGACCAGATCAACGACAGGGAGTGAACCGTCATTGGAGTGAGTGGACCGCGATCCACGTGCAAGGCAAACTCAGCGCATGCGTAGTGAACTAGGTACGCAAATTAGTCACGAAATAACCATGTCAACTGGCGATTTTGTCCCTCTTTTGTGCTTTAGATATTAGATTTCGGCGACATTAACAAATCGACATAACCCACAAGAAAATGCTAAGACAAATAGGGAGTTTAGCGGTTCCACTTCAAAAACGTCGACATAATAGGATTGGTGAGTTAACCATGAGTCGAGATAAGTGAACTCCACTGTATTTGTGCAGCCATGGGTTTGGAGGGGCTTGTCCACCGGTATGCTGTCCTTGGGTCTTACAACACCCAATGTCTCCTCACCTCCCTAGAGGAGCTAAAAGACATCCTTCTGAGCCGCCAACAACACCATCCTGGGTCTGCACATCACGTTTATGTGATCATTTGGGATAATGCACGCATCCACAGAACAAACCAAATCAGAGAGTGGTTCACCACCAACAGTAACCACTTTTTAAATGTCTGTCTGCCACCCTACTCCCCTTTCCTGAACCCTATAGAGGAGTTCTTCTCATACTGGAGATGGAAGGTTTATGATGGACAACCATACACTAGAGAGAACCTCCTAAGGGCAATGGAGCTGGCCTGTGTTGACATCCCAGTGGAGGCTTTCCAAGGATGGATTTGCCATTCCAGGGCATTTTTCCCGCGGTGCCTTGCAAGAGACAATATAGCCTGTGATGTGGATGAGGTGATGTGGCCTGATGCAGCTCAGCGACATGATGCCGCACAGTGATTGTGGTGTGAATAAAGTAATCAAAAAAAAACTTCACACCCTGATCATGTTTTCAAGAGTACTGTTGTGTGCAATAGATTCTTTTTTGCATTGAGTTGTGTTATAGTATTACACATGCAGAATTTACTATCGATTTATACTCTTCATATGAAACTAGCAAATCTAAATGCCTAATCCTCTGCAGAGATCTAAGATCCATTACTGTAAAGTTTCTAAAAATATGCATTGGCAGTTATGAAACAAAGAACCTTCTCACAAATTGAACATTGTGAAACTTTACAATCATATCAGGGGTCTCTCCTCAACCACCACCAATGTGCAACTTCCATTTTAAGATGCTAAATAGTAAATGTACCCCAAATACTGTATATTAGCAGTAAGTATCATATTATATTGTAATATACACGATTTTAAGATACAGGATTACAAGATTTTGCGTGAAATACTGTTCAAATTGTACTCTTTTCCTTGTGCCACAGTCACAGAAAATCTGAGAGGCTCAGTTTGGACAGCCTTGTCCCAGATAACTGTGAGCTGAATCAGTGTGAAAAAGGAAGAGACAGCTCATCTGCTGTCAGACTGCTGTATGAAGCTTTGGAGCAATGTGAACTCTATCTCTTGTTTTGTCTTTGTTGCTGTATCTCATGTGGCAGGATCAGCGGACTCTTTGAAGGAGAGTAACATTCATCTTCAAATCTCCCTTTGTCAGCAACTTTTTAACATTCCCATTTCAGTACCTGCCTTAACCTCTAAAAAATAAAATAAAATAACCTCTAACAATAAAAGCTTCATATGAGGCTGTAGCATAATAAATAATGGCTATCTATAACAACCCCATATACAAATATATGGTTGCTTTTGTCCATACTAATATATATATATATATATATATATATATATATTATATTATTTAATCAACTGACATAGTCTAATGTTAAACACAGCTGAGGTAAATAAAATAATAAATATAATATACAGTGGTGTGAAAAAGTGTTTATATCTTTCAGATCATCAAACTAATTTAAATATTATTCAAAGATAACACAAGTAAACACAAAATGCAGTTTTTGAATGAAGGTTTTTATTATTAAAGGAAAACAAAATCCAAACCGACATGAAAAAATGTTTGTCAAAAAATAACGTAAAAAAATAGCGTTAACTGTGTTTCTCTTTCATGGGATCTCAAGCTGCGTTGAAACGCTAGGAGAATGCCTTGGCATGTAGTCTCGTGAAGCACTGTGAAATCGATCGCGTGATTGCGGAATGATCGTCGTGGGTTGGTGACGTCAAGAACACGTAGGTCAAGACGCCAAGACACGAGCTTTGAGTGTCTTCAGCAAAGCTCTGTGTTGGTTGTGTTTGTGTGAAGCTGGTTGATCTGTGTGTGAAACAAAAGTATATCTCTCCCTAGCTAGTTTAAAAAGACTTACACACCTTTTATATAAAAACATTTGGATCTGGCAGCGGAGATTGAGATGGGCTCTGCCTTATCTAGCCCTTACCTGGCAAATCTGTTTCTATGCCTGGATCCGGAGGCACACTCTAGGGTGGTTTCTTCCGATCAGCCCCTTAGCCCCTTACTTCTTACTTCTTACTTAAGCCCCTTACTTCTACTGCAGGCTTTACAAGCAGAGTTGTTCAGGGACCTCGATGAGGGCGAGGGCTCTCTCTCCGGGCCGCTAGAGAGTCGGCCTCTTCGAGAAGTTGTCCACTGCAAGAATATGGCTCTGGCAGCTGTGGAGAGGTTTAAAAAAAAAAAAAAAAAAAGATCCTGACATACCTGTCACCTTCGGCCTTTTCGGCGACTCGGTCTGAGGATCTGTTGTCGAGAGGTTTCAGGGGGCTTTGTATGGCGGTGGTGTTCAGGAAGCTTTGCCCAGCAGCAGCCCCTGAATCGGGTTGCTCTGGGGGGAGTTGCCCCCTCCGAGGAGGGTCTTAAAGCACTTAACCCAGGCATTCCCAAGAAACTGAGCCTTGTGGTGGTAGCTCATCAATAACCAGAGGCCAGCCTCAAGAGTCTGGTTCCCTCAGTGGACTTTCTGTTTGTGTGTGCACGCCACAGATGTCCCCTAATGGGTCCTGCACACAATACCCAATGGGCATTGATTTCCAGTGGTTCCCCTCCCATTGTGGGGTCCCTGAGCAGCCTGTGGTCATGGAACAAGAAGTATACTCTGCTGAGGCAAGGGGCCATAGAACATGCACCCCTCTCGGTCAGAGGGTCTGGGTGTATAGCCGTCTCTTCTTTGTTCCAAATGGATGGGGTTCGCAGCCCAGTGAAATCTGTGTCTTTTTCAGTTGCACAGTAATGCAAGATCGTGTCTAAAACCAGGTCTGAGGACTGGTTTGTCACCTTCTAACTCAAGATACTCATTCTCACATCTTCATCCACGAAGCTCCGCAGGTTCAGCTCTGGGGGGAAGGCGTACTTGTTTTGGAGGCTTCTTCTTTGGCCTAGCTCTGTCACCCCACATTTTCACCATTTGCTGTTACACAGCGCCTTCTAAGAACATCCCTTGGTGACTGGCTATCTCCCCAGTCACCAGGCTAGCGGTTTGACATTGAGATGTTGTTCTTGCTCTCCTGAAATGTTGGGGTTGAGGCTGAACTTTAATGGAGCGTGTCTTCTCCAGATCAGTGTCGATGTCAGCACAGTTTCCCCGGTGCACATCGATGCCACCCTTTCAGCCACCAAGAGCGTATAATGGGTCAGGCACCTAATGCTAGCACTCTCAAAGCACAACGACTCCCAGTGTTGGTAAGTTACTTGAGTTGCTGTACCTGACCCACAGCAGTGGTGGCCAGAACCAAAGAGGGGGGGGGGGTCTCTGAGCAGTAGCCCCAGTTTCACACTATCAAGGTCACAAGGCATGCCTACACACCTTCTATAGTGCAGTAACTCTGGTTCTAGGACCTGTGTCGGAGCTCCGTGTCGCGATGAATGCGTCCTTTATGGCTGGGGAGTGATCCTGAGGCGTCACTCTGCCCAGGCAGAGTATTGTTACCCGCTACCCTTCCCTAAAAACCAGGGGGTTGGGCTGACGCTCTCAGGCTCAGCCTTCTGGCATGGTTTCTAGCAGGTTCTAGTCTCTAGGACCCGTAAGTGATGTCCTGATGTCCTAGACTGATGTCCTAGACATCCTGTTGAGGCAGGGGCCGATGCCCAGTGAAATTGGGGAACTTCCCACGGTTCTCTGTGGTATCCCCCTCTTTCTTCCAGACCCTCTTTTGGGCTGGATTCTAGGCTTCAGATGTGGCCGATGCTGCGTCCGTACCTTTTTCTGATCTCCCTGTTCCTGGGAATTCTGGAGAGAGTGCGTATCTCTGTGCTTGGTGTTTCACTCATGCTCGTGCGCTCTGTCTTTTTCTGTCAGTGCACGTGGTTTTGGGTTCACTCGGGCCGTGAGCTCTCTTGTCCGCGTCAGTTGTTGTGTAACATGCGGTTCATGTTCACATTGGTGAGCTTTCATGTCATGTTTTTTCTTGTGCTGTATAATGCACAGCTTGTGTTTTCACTGGCTGCGTGTTTTCATGGCGTCTTGTTTTGTGTGAACACGTGGGTTATGAGTGTTCTCATTGGCTGCATGTTCGTGAGGCAGGGCACTATGTAGTGTCATGTCTGGTTTGTTAGAATAGGAAAAAATCAGTTGCACAATTGTGTTACACAATGTTTGTGTATTCCAGAATCCCTGGTTATATTAACAAAAGCCCTCTAAAGTACTTGGCATATCAGCTTGTGTATTCAGGTTACTGGATGTTTTTAAACAATTGAGAGCATTGGTGGTAACCAGAGACAGGAAACAACGGATTAGAAAGAGATGTAAGTCACTCTCATTGATTTGGATATTTCTAGGGCACATCCCAAGATACGGATTCTGTGCCGTCCAGGAAATTGAATCCCATTCCAAGCCACCTCATTATTAGACACATTTTCACATCAATTTCCCAAAGGTAAAATCACTTTTCTTTCATAAACTTATGATTATGTTGGTTATGTGCATGGTTACAAGCTACTAGTACAGTCTAAAGTACCTCTAAAATATACAATGATCAGAGTAAATAATATTTAAATGCACACTATGCCCAAATGAGGCCATTAATTTTTTCACTGTCACTGTAAAATAAATATAATCTGTGAGCATGACATAAGTCAATGACAGATGGCCTGAGGACTTTTGAAAACTTTTGAAAGCTCATTTATTTATACACTAATTAACAGATTCAACATCTGTGTAATTGGATTCACAATCCCTTAAAACAGTTAAATAAATAAAAAAAATAAAAAAAAGCTTGGAGTGATTTAAAAAAAAGGAAATTAATGCTTTTGTTCAGCAAGGATGCATTAAATTGCCCATATTAGTCACTGAAAACATTTCAATATGGAATTTTTCCATTTCAGCTGTTCTTTTGAACTTTCTATTCATCAATGAACCCTGAAAAACAAATGAAGCAAAAAACATTTCAACATTAATAATAATAATAATACTAAGAAGAAAAAGAAAAAATATTTCTTGAGTATCAAATCAGCAAATTAGAATGATTTCTGAAGGATTGTGTGACACTGAAGACTAGCGCAATGATGCTGTTTTCAAAAACACTGAAAGAATCATACCAAACATACCAACGGTGATTACAAAAATAATTGCCCTCATATAGGCTTTAGTCCATGAAGTCAATGGAATGATACAGTAAGAGGGAAAAGCATGATAAATCACATATTTCAAATGCTTGCCAGCCTATTAGAATGCAGTATAGTAATTAAACCACTTCTTAGTGGATTTTACTGCTGAGGATTGGAATGCAGTTAAAAATAGAAGAAAAAAACATAGCTTGAACTTCGGCAAGCTTTACTCTAGGGTCAAACAGCTGTGTAAGCACAAGCACACATGTACTCCCTCTCACAGTTTGAGCTCATGATATTGTTTAATGCAAACATAGAAGCGTCTTCAGTTAGCTGGATTCTGCTGAACATCATATGGTTGCTTTTCCATTCAGATAAAGTGCCTCCCTGCCAATCTTTGCAATGAGAAAGGATATTCTCTCAATCTATACTTCTTCATACTGAAATATGATATACCTCATCACAGAGTAAAAGAATAGTTAATTCAAAAAATAAAGTTATGCCAATATTTAAGATTCGCTCACACAAAGAAAAAACTACAATTGCATCCGCATCAGTGATTGATAACAACCGGATCTTCCTCTGTGCTGTTATGTTTTTGATTAAAACTTTAAAATAGTATTAAGCAATGATTAAGCAACAGATTAAGCAATGACATGAGACATGATAACGGTATGTTTCATTAAGATGTATTGTGTCTTTCAACATACTTTGTGATGTTCATACATGACTTTACATGCAATAACTTGTATTAATATGAAAGCCAAGAGGCGCTTCAGCGATCGGTCACGTCACATTTAACCCTAGAATGCATGAAGGGGGTCAAAGTGAGCCCTCAAAGTGAGTGTGCTGTGATTTAAAAAAAATATTTTACCAATGAAAGTATTTATTTTATATTCCACAAATTCTTTAAAAAAAAAAAAAAACTTGTTTCTGGCCCTCATCTAAGTCATTTTCGTATTTCTTTGTCATAGGATGTGGGGGGGGGGGGTTATTTTCATAACAAAATAAACAAATACACATAACAAAATAACCCATGAGGGGGAAAAACATACGATCCAAACAAGAACATAAAACAAACACACGCTGATGGACACGAATACGCAGCGAATACGACACGCATCACCACTTGTTCACAATTATGATGAAACGGCATGCAGTTGGTGACAACATGAAATCATGAGAGCGCGCACCGAGGCACGCGATCTCACACAAAGCCCGATAAAGGGGCAGTGTCAGGGCTCTGTTAACAGACACTCGAAAAGACCAAACTGGAATGACAGAGCCTTGACACTACCCCGCCTCTAAAGGGACGCCACTTGGCATCCCTACGAGGAACACAAGAAACAAGACAAGACTGAAAACACCTTAACCGACAGGCACATGACAGCAACGAACAAGGCAGAGTCTGGCAGGGCCGGCGGGTTGAGCCAGGTGGCCTCCGGCAAGGCCGGCGAATCAGGCGGGGCCGGCGGGTTGAGCCAAGTGGGCTCAGACAAGGTCGGTGGGTTGAGCCAAGTGGGCTTAGGTAGGTCCGGCCGCCAGAGTTCAGGCGGCGCCGGCAGGGCGAGCAGCTTGGGGAGTAGTTTCCAGAGCAGACAGATCGGTGGAGGCCCTTCTCCTCCGCTTACGAAGGCAACGAGCGGGCTCTGGGACAGCAGGCTCCTGGCCGGCAGCAGGCTTTGGGACAGCGGCCTCCTGGCCAGCAGCGGGCTCCTCAGGGGGCAGGCCTAAAGATGGCAGGGAAAGCGCGTCGACAAGTCCCCAAAAACTCAGGTGGTCTATCGCAGTGTTTTTCAACCAGTGTTCCGCGGCACACTAGTGTGCCGTGAGAGATCGTCAGGTGTGCCGTGGGAAATCATTCAATTTCACCCAACTTTTCTAAAAAATATATTTTGAGCGGCTGTAAGCGGCAGTGGTGCTATAGCAGGGGTCTCAAACATGCGGCCCGCAAACAATATTTTGTGGCCCGCGGGACAATATGAAAGTTTAATGTAAGTACGGCCGCAAGTTTTTTTGAATGAACAGTGTGCGGAAGATTCCTTTTTCGTGCAAGCTGGAGCTGTATAAACCATCCAATCACAGTGGAGTATATGATTCCCTGGGGCCAATCACAGTGGAGTACATGACTCCCGGGGGCCAATCACAGTGGAGTACATGACTCCCGGGGGCCAATCACAGTGGAGTATATGACTCCCGGGGGCCAATCACAGTGGAGTATATGACTCCCGGGGGCCAATCACAGTGGAGTAAATGACTCCCGGGGGCCAATCACAGTGGAGTATATGACTCCCGGGGGCCAATCACAGTGGAGTACATGACTCCCGGGGGCCAATCACAGTGGAGTACATGACTCCCGGGGGCCAATCACAGTGGAGTATATGACTCCCGGGGGCCAATCACAGTGGAGTAAATGACTCCGGGGGCCAATCACAGTGGAGTAAATGACTCCCGGGGGCCAATCACAGTGGAGTATATGACTCCCGGGGGCCAATCACAGTGGAGTAAATGACTCCCGGGGGCCAATCACAGTGGAGTATATGACTCCCGGGGGCCAATCACAGTGGAGTAAATGACTCCCGGGGGCCAATCACAGTGGAGTATATGACTCCCGGGGGCCAATCACAGTGGAGTACATGACTCCCGGGGGCCAATCACAGTGGAGTATATGACTCCCGGGGGCCAATCACAGTGGAGTATATGACTCACGGGGGCGGGGCATCGGCCGGGCTTAAGGCAGTCTGACAGAAACATTTCACAACTATGGAGCTGCCGTGGAACATCATATTTGTCAAAGCCGTCATAGAATTATTACTTCTTATTGTGATTGAAATTGAGCATGTTCTACTTTGTGTTACTGTTATCGGCATTGGATTTAGAGTCATGTGGATTGTATTTTGTTTTTCCATCATTATGATCGATATGATCGCCACTATCCATGCGGATGATATGTTATCATGACGAATCTGCAAATTAACGACCAACACCGATGCTCCATTGACAGTGTCACCGAGGGGAGTGGAGCTCGATTGTAGTGAAGTAAAATCCAGTAAATAACGCCTCTGTTGCTGCATCCCAAATATATTAAAGGTGTCCCACAGTCCCAGCTGATAATTAACAGATGGTAGCAGTCGCCTATCTCTGTATTTTCTGCCATAATACAAATGTTACGATGTTCATGACATCAGGAAAGTATGGAAGCCCGTTTCCGCCACAGTTGAGGAAAATAATGATTATTTAAGTTATAATAATGAGAGGGTATCTGGAAAAAATGAGAAAGTTTCTCACAATAATGACTTAATATCTCAAAATAATGAGAAAGTTTCTCATAATAATGACTAAGTATCTCGAAAAAATGAGAACGTTCCTCATAATATTGACTTAATATCTCAAAATAATGATAAAGTTTCTCATAATAATGACTTAGTATCTGGATTTAGACAAGTCATATTCAGAAGAACTGTTCATGTTCTTCAATATTCTGTTTTTGTTCAGGACAGTTCATGCTCAGAAGAACCCATTGAAGATAAAGAACTGTCAATAATGATGTTTGAGAAAATACTTTTTGTGGAATACTTGATGCGGCCCTGCCTTACCCAAATTACCCTCATGTCGCAAGATGGGCGGGGTTTCACAATCACAAGACACAACAAAGGGGCAGTGTTGGAGCTCTGTCAACCAACACACTAGAAACCCAAACTGAAGTGACAGAACCCTGACATTTTCTTTCTGGATTATTAAAAAAAAATACACTTTTTTTGCTCTGAGCCAAGAATTTGCCTCAGACACCAACCCTGGATATTCATATATATTTCCTTACTACATAGCAAATGAAAAGCATTTATTTGAAATGAGTAGTATTTTTGAACTCACTGGGTTGATAAAGCAAAAAGTGGGTTAAAAAAGTATCTGGAGGATCTTCTACATCTGCCATGATTCCAAACTTCCTATTTAGACATTTAACTATTCACTATTCACTGACCATGGGAGAGGAAATGGGAGAAGGAAAAAACTAATTCTATAGTTCACATGACAATGCTAACATGGCAGTGAATGCAGTTCATTCAGACAGCATTCATACTACACACATTCATGCTGGACAATACTTTATTCATACCATACACATGTATATTTTATAACAGTTAGGTCGTTCTCAAGCATAGAACCAAGTCAGTATGTGATTTTGTTTTGACCGACTTTATGCATTTGTGTAGGTTTTGTGATTCATGTGTTCTAGGCTTACGAGCAGCATATTGTTTGAATTTTGTGACAAAATATACAGAATTTGCAAGATGAGACATTGTTTCTTATTAGAAGTAACAAAGCACAAAGCTCTTTCTTTATTACGCTACAAATAATGTTTTGTGTAGGAAAAGCCACCGAACTGACAACCCTGGCTTGAACTGTGAGTGATTCACAGGGTCAAATAGAGCCTGCTTTTATGTCGCTATAGTTTTAAATGTTAATGTGATATTTTCACATGAACTTCGACAGCCTTAAATTTAACACAATACTTTTTTCTGTGGAAAACAAAAGGATAGATAGATAGATAGATAGATAGATAGATAGATAGATAGATAGATAGATAGATAGATAGATAGATAGATAGATAGATAGATAGATAGATAGATAGATAGATAGATAGATAGATAGATAGATAGATAGACAGATAGACAGATAGAAGATCAGGACAACATGGAAGGCTGTATTGTGAAATGTCATTCAGTAAGTTTCTTAAGGGCAAATTTCAATCATTTTTGCTGACTGACATATAATTCTGTCTAATACAAGACTAGACAAGATGTTCTCCCGATTGCTTTCTTTATGGACTTATCGTTTTGTTTCTTTACTCCTTCTCTGTGTTTTATTACAACCACCATGACAGATATCAATTTTGATATACATTTTTACTCTCAGTTACACAGGACAGACCATAATTCAAAAGGCTGAATTTCTTCTGTATTTTGCCTTTCCATAACCGGATAGTAGTATGCAAAGTATTATGTTTAAAGGAAGTTCATCTAAAAATAAAAATGAAAAATCTTTCATTACTCAACCTCATGCATGACATTTCAAAGCCATCTGACATTATTCTGTCTCTAGAGCTCAAAAGACGATGTTAGCCAGGTCATTCACACTGGTCAGGACCGTAGATCGTATGCTTACACAACAAAAGTCAAGAGATTCATATTTAATTTGCATATATTCAAATGGTCATGGATATGTCAAGATATACAACAGTTGTGATGGCTGTTGGGTGTCATAAAAGATCAAAATGCAAAATGCAACTTTAAATATTTTTTTAACATAAATTAGGTTTGATATCTACTGAGGAAGGATGGTTTTTAGTGAATTCTAACTTATTTTGGTCTGTTCCTCACACAAAACTATCAACTGGAATAAGGTGCCTAAATTGTACTGACTTATTTAAAGATACCTTTATGTTGTTTACAGTCCTTTTTAAGCTTCCTCATTCACCTCTGCATGGAAAAAAGCAATTTGAAGATTTTGCCTTTTAACAGTTCCTTTAAATGAGGTATGGATCACATGTACAGGAACTGACTTAATTATATAACTTAATCACATTTCCATCTCTTTGGAAATAATGAAAGGAGAAGGTTAATAATTAAAATGGATTAACAGTGTCACTTTAATTGAATACCACTCTACTCACACTACTATTGTTTCACTCTCTTTTGTATGTGTGAATCAGAACCTATGTAGTGTACTCACTGCCAGGTCAAAAAAAAAATGTGCATAGGCAAATGCATAAAGGGCCAGTCGCACAGTGAAAACGCATGAATCACGGACGAATTACGCACAGATTTTCGTTTCTGTGCAGAGCGTGCGTCGTATGTGTAATTCGTCGGTGGAACAAATGTGGACCGTCAGTGATTGTAAGTGGATGTGCATCGAAGGTGGTTTGTGCGTGATTTTGAGTTTTGAAAGGTTCAAATTTTTTCCAAATACGTTATTCATGAGTCGGCGTGCGTAGTTTATGCGTAGTTTATGCGTCGAGTATGCGTGACTATGCGTGGGTCACGCATCGGCCGTCAGTGCTTATGCGTCGGAACTGGTTCGAAACCGCGCACGTCCACTGACGCCCCACCTTCATATCACGCATGAACCACGCACGTATCACGTTCATTCCACTGACATCCACTGAGAATGTGGATTCTGAAAGTGCTTGTACGTTGAATGTTTGCGAAGCGTGCGTGTTTGGACGCACTCCGTCAGTGATTCATGCGTCGGGTGTGCGTGATTTGTGAAACCCAATCTGTGCGTGATTTGTGAGTGATTCGTGCGTGATCGGCTGTGTGACTGGCCCTTAAGATCTATGATTGGCTCCTCCTCTCCTCTACTCCACCAGACACCCTTAACCTTGTGGCTCCACTGGGTTCTCTCGTCCCATTGGCTCCCCCCTGGTCAGTCGTCACTCCACCTCCGCTACGGATTTGCGGCCCATCCACTGCACTTTGCTCCTCCACCCCAATGGCTACTGCTCCTCCTCATGATTTTTTATTAACTAAGTTCATTTTAACTGTTTTATTAACAGTTTCCGGCATCACTCCACCACCCTGACTCCTCACACTTGATTGTTCCTATCAGAGCCAGGAGTGCTCTGGGTTCAGGCTAAACACCAAGCTCAGAGCCATCTCCTCGGACAGCACGCCAAATACGCATACCATTTACCGCACCTGAATCAGTAAGTGTGACCTTCCCTTCGGCATTACCTCTGGCCTCGCTCACACCGACTCCACCTCAGCCCTCAGGCACTCTGGCTCCGTTTCGAGTCCTAATTCCCGCACCCTTGGTTCTCCGGACCCAGTGGTGTCTCTCAGAACCATCAGCTCTCTGTCTGTGCACTGGGATCCATCGGCTACACCTCTGTCAGTCATCAACAGATGTCATCGGACACTTCAACACCTTGGCTCCTCTCTCCATTGGCTTTCATCTCCACCACTCTCTGGGTCTGTGGACATTCCTCACCATCATTGCTACCAACATCTCGTCGTTCCACTCTCATAATCCCTTCATCTCCTCCTGGCACCCGTCCTCCTCCAGAGCCTCCACCAACATCCCTCTGCCAGATTTTACCATATCTGCACCTGCTCCTTTCTCTACCCCTTCTCCTTATCCTCATCCTCCTCGTCCCCTTCTGCGAGGACATGCCGTCCCTGAGGGGGCGTTCTGTCACACCCTCACACCACACAGACCTTTAGTTTGCTTTCATTCAGTAAGGTGTCTCTTTGTTTCAGTTCACAGCTGCTCATCATTTTCTGTTCATCAACTTGTGCATTTAGTTCTACATGTTCAATCCTCAGTTGTTAAGACACAGTTGTTGTGTCTTAACCTGTTATGTTGTACACACGCTGTTGTGTTGCATTTACCTTTGTGGATTTACCTTTGTTTTTTTCATTAAAACCCTTTTGTTTAGAACCCTTCATCATCTTTAAACACTAACAATTCCAGGATAACAATTTCAAGTTTCATAAGGCCAAGAACGTGCCTCTTGATGGAAATACAGTGGAGTCCACTTATCGGTTAACTCGCCAACCCTATTATGTCGATGTTTTTGAAGTGGAACCGCCAAACTCCCTATTTTTCTTAGCATTTTCTTATTGGTTGTGTCGATTATTTTATGTCGCCGAACCCTGATATCTCGAGCACAAAAGAGGGACAAATTCGCCACTTAACATGGGTTATCTCGATCCCGTGACTAAAAATCGTACCAAGTTCAATGCGCCGAGTTTGCATTGCACATGCATGCCATGACCATTTTTGTTCTTTCTGGTCCTTCCGGCCGCTTTGCTTTTGCCCAGTCAGATTGTGATTTTACAGCGGTAGGACGCATTAGTTTGTGTGGTCATGTCATAAGAGCTGTATGTTGTGTGACTGATGATTTCATGTTATAAAATTGTGACCTCGAGCACTTTCGTGTTTTGTTGATTTATTTATTTATTTTTTTTATGGGACGAATGCAGGTGTTCAAGAGTGATTACGAAATTACACAACGCAGATTACACACCTACAGAGGTGCAGGAGTTCCCAGATTACATTGACATTGACAAAGACGTCGTTACTGATAGAAGCATTTGTTTTCAAGCAGACTGTTAACGGCAAAACGCAACAAAGCATTTTAGACTTTAAAGAAACCATAGTAACCGAGTGTGCAATACTTTCAGAACTGTGTCAGCGCGAAAGGACTGTGTTTTTTGCGAATGTGTTTATGTGTGTTGTGACTGTTTATTCTGTGATTGAAATTGTATTTGCAATGTTGGAGAATATGATTAAAGGTTTGTATCGAGAATCGAAGGTGGTTTTTATTATATACTGGTAAATCTCTGCTGTTAATTGGTGCACATATGCCTTTTGTTGTTAGTTTATGTAAATTTTTATAGCATGCCGATCGCTCATCAAACAAATCATCATATTGGCTTTTGGTTATCTTGATCATCAGTTATCTTGATGATGTTTTATCAACAAAGTTCGGGAGGAGCATGTTCAAATGATTAACACAATCAACACGTCATCAGCAATTACACCTCATCCTATCAGCAGGAGAGGAAGCATGTATATATAGAGATGTTTGACTCACCTACAGCTCTTTGACATTTTTCGGCAGCTCGACAGTTTACGGCATTGTGGCTCCGCCTTCTGGTCACAATACACCCGAAATCGAGCTCCACTCGTTAGATGGATTCTCTACGAAAACCTCCGGACCCAGTAGCGATCCTCATCCGCTTAACACCATGCTAACTATTATATCACCCTCAGCAATACATCATGGGTGCCAGACCAAACAAACGGGTCCTAAGCAACAACAAGCAAACGCACAGTAAGACTTGAGGCCTGTTCTCGCCACCAAGCAAACATCCGTATCCAACAGCTCTACATCGGCTTTTAATCGCTCCTGCCATTGAGAAAGGATAATAAACCTGGTTGAGCTGCAAGCTCGACTCTCAGGCAATGCCGCTTTCTTCCTGCTAGCCAGGCCGCCGCCGCGAGCCTCAGCAGACCGCGCTGCAGTTTCAGCTCACACAAACAAGAGCAGCTGTAATCCTTCCCTGCGCTTTTATTTCTGCATCGCTAAATCACGAGCAGTTGTGCCATCTCAATACTACTGTTCCGGGGAACCCACGTCTGAGATGTGATTGTTCTAAAGTAACACGCTGCTTTATCGCAACTCAAGCAGTAGCGCGCACCGAAGCCAGATCGCGCACAGTACAGCCCGATCGCACGCGCCGCTTCAGATCGCGCTCATTACAGTCGATCGCGCGCTCAGCCGCCCACCCAAGAATCAAGTACTTATTGCCAACGCTGCCTTGTTGTTTCAACTTAATCGGCTATTAAGTGGACTCGCTGGAAAGAAACCATATGCACTTCCTATTTCAAGTAATTCTTTGCCTTCACTGTTTCAATCCTTTAAGTCCATGATAAGCTTTATAAGTCTATGATATTTGGATGAACCCCTGCTCAGGGTTTATTCAAAGCCAATAAGTTTGTGAACCTTCATAAACTTTGATATTTCGATTTCCAACAGGTAAGTTTGTTTTGAAATTAAATATGCATCATGCATCTGATATAAATTCAACTGTCAATTTTATAATTGAAAGGTTTTACTTATGGAAATCAATGTTTTTTACAAACCATATTGATTTTGTTGTTTCTTGCGTGTATTTAGACGTCTGTAACCAAAATAATTCAAGAGATTGAAACACTGAACAGCAACAAGCTTTGAGCGCTTTCTCTGGCTCAGCGCCAGCCAATGTGTTCAAATTTAGCAGGCGCTCACGTGATGCCCCGCCTTTCGCCACATTGTCCAAGATCAGGGGTGGCCAACCCACGGCTCGCGAGCCACAGCCGGCTCTTTGACTGCTCTTTTGCGGCTCTCATCCGGCCCGCGGAGACCTTTTTTGTCTACAAAAAAAAAAAAAACATAAATTTACATGTATCCTGCCAAGATCAGCCGCCGCTCACGTGGACATGATGTTTCTCCTTTTCGAGAGTGGGAATGAGATGTTTAATGAAATGCATTTGGGAACTCCTCCCTTTCACGTCATTTCTGAAACCTCATGGATAACAGCAGTTGACAACTGGCCAATCGTAGCGCGATGCAGATCTGGCTGCCAGACGGTATAAATATCATAAAAAGCATTTCCTTCATACTTCTCTAAACGGAATATGATAAAATAAAAGAGGTTACGATAGTAACCGGAGACGTTTTCCAACCGACCACTACATTACCAAACCGCTGCTTACTTTTTATACTTCTGGTCTCCGTCAATGAGACGATATACCATTTTTCCCGCATATTTAATTCACAGACGCTTTCTCTCTGCATGCTCATATAGCTCCCGGGTGTCAAATGTAAAATGTATAAGATTTTTATTTATAAACATATAAAATGTGTGATATATGTGCGAGACCTTTCTAATGTCAAAACCCCATCAACAAATGCGAATTCAACAGTCTTATATGCGGTTCTCCGCAGTCATGAGCTTTATTTTGTGGCTCATCATGCTGAACAGGTTGGCCACCCCTGCCCAAGATTGAGATGTACCAGTTTCACGATAAACTCTTCCTCTCAAGTTCCTTCACTGTATCCCACTGTCGAAAGGAGCTCTTGCACTCAACAAACACTGCAACCGAGCCTCCAACAACACCACGCGGTCGCCAGCTCTTCCGCTCCGTTGTCGCACCCTATGACGCCGAGGCTTGCCTTCACCTCCACCATCAAGACATCCACCTTCTTCTTGCCCAACTTCCTACGACACCTCAGCACTCGTATCAATAGTAAAGGAGGACGACCACAGCAAATTAACTAGAATAGGTCTCGCTCCAGTCAGCCGTACCATCCCCAAATCAACTCTACCTTCAAATGCCTCAAACGTACGTTCCTTAAATCTTCATATCTCTCCCTTGCAAAACCAGATCTCCAAGCGTTAAGACGCAGCAGCACACTGCAGTTTTCCAGCACTGCACCTCACATGCCAGCATCTAGCGACAAACGCCGCCCTTTAAGTGCGAGCTTGCCTCCGCCAGCGGTGCAGGCTTAGCAACGGCAGCACGTACCTAACCTTTCCCCTACGTTTGGCCTGCAGCCCGGCCTTCCGATTCTAGCGTGAGGCTGCCTCCGCTGGCGGCACAGGCCCAGACACCGTCTTATCTTCCCTTTCTACCCTTTCTGTCTCTCTCCGGGCTCCAAGTGTCAACCCAAGCGTGAAGCTGCCTCCGCAAGTGGCTTCGCCCCTGGCCTTTTCCACCTAATTCTCTCCACCATGCTAATTCTCCTTTCATCCTCTCCTCTGCTATGCCATTCCACAAACACTGCTGCTTGGAACCACCTCTGTCGCCAACAACAGTTGAACGCAAATCCCAACTGAAGTTAAGGCCGCTGCCACTAGAGGTGGACCTATTCCCAACCAGTATATCAATATTCAGAGTTGATATTTATCGACGCTAAATATCGACGCTTTCAAGCTTTCGCTTCAAACCACTCCCTCGGAAGATTACATGTGGAGTGGAAAAGTTCAAGACTTTCCACTCCACATGTAGTCTGCTCCACATGGTCTCTACCCACTACCACCGACTCGTATTGCATCCCAATAACACCAAGAACTTCCAAGCCAGCTTCACCATGGGTTACCTAGGTGAAATCTACTTCTCACTGCCGAAACCTAATCCTCTGCTCATCAAAGGTATATCAAGAATGCAACCCACCAGCTCAGACACCAGACAACCAATCATGTTGGAAATCCGTATCCCTACTCTCCGCCAAGGATTCTACCCAAATGTCGTCCGACCACTCAACGCCATGGTCGAGCCATATAGATTCCAGTTCCTCTGATTCCATCACATCCAACCTTAATCCAAATCCATCCATATTCTGACTCGTCAGCGCTGCACAACGAAAGTAAGAGAGACCAAACTGTAATGCTTTCTTACTCCAACAGCAACAATCCTTCGTTGCCAACCTTCATTTAAGAGATCAGGCCAAACTCCCATCCGACCCACTCTTCACAGAAGACTTAAATCACCCCACCACATGTCGTGTCCCAAAACCAGCAGATCCAAGCACTGGGCCGCAGGTCATCGGAAGCTTCAGGAGTTATATTCGATCAAATCAGTCTCTCCAGAAATGGCTTTCACCGCCACAAGAGACAACAGAAGTCGAGGAAATGGACAATCTCCATCATCCAACACGCGATTAGTTCAGAGGAAGTTCTCCTTTTCCGCAGTAGTGATGCACCTCCACACTCCCGCATGAGCTCAGTTCAAATGGAAATTATTCCACTGCCGCCTCCATTGCCGCAGCAATGATGTTCCCCCACTCCCGGAGGAGTCAGCCAAGGGGGAATTTTCCCACTGCCGCAGCAGTGAAGCCACGTTCACACTGGCTTGGTTACCTCAGATGCTCACAACTCATCATCACATCCACTAAGCCTACTTTCATTTCAGAAACTCGCAGGCTAAACTCCCATCCGTCCCACTCTCTATAGACGATTCCACCCCATTACAAGTTCCGGTTCCAAACATCTTAAAGCTACGCTACCCCAAACCGGATTCCCAACAGACCATTCATCCAGCCATTCATTTCGCATAGGTGCAGCAACCGCAGCAGTGATGCTCCCGCAGGAGCAAGCTCTCTCTAACTTCCACTGCCGCAGCAGTGACGCTCCCGCAGGAGCAAGCTCTCTCTATCTTCAACTGCCGCAGCAGTGCCGCTCCCGCAGGAGCAAGCTTCTAAATTCCACTGCCGCAGCAGTGACGCTCCCGCAGGAGCAAGCTCTCTCTATCTTCAACTGCCGCAGCAGTGCCGCTCCCGCAGGAGCAAGCTTCTAAATTCCACTGCCGCAGCAGTGACGCTCCCGCAGGAGCAAGCTCTCTCTATCTTCAACTGCCGCAGCAGTGACGCTCCCGCAGGAGCAAGCTCTCTCTAACTTCCACTGCCGCAGCAGTGACGCTCCCGCAGGAGCAAGCTCTCTCTATCTTCAACTGCCGCAGCAGTGACGCTCCCGCAGGAGCAAGCTCTCTCTATCTTCAACTGCCGCAGCAGTGACGCTCCCGCAGGAGCAAGCTCTCTCTATCTTCAACTGACGCAGCAGTGACGCTCCCGCAGGAGCAAGCTCTCTCTAACTTCCACTGCCGCACCAGTGACGCTCCCGCAGGAGCAAGCTCTCTCTATCTTCAACTGCCGCAGCAGTGACGCTCCCGCAGGAGCAAGCTTCTAAATTCCACTGCCGCAGCAGTTACGCTCCCGCAGGAGCAAGCTCTCTCTAACTTCCACTGCCGCAGCAGTGACGCTCCCGCAGGAGCAAGCTCTCTCTAACTTCCACTGCCGCAGCAGTGACGCTCCCGCAGGAGCAAGCTTCTAAATTCCACTGCCGCAGCAGTGACGCTCCCGCAGGAGCAAGCTCTCTCTATCTTCAACTGCCGCAGCAGTGACGCTCCCGCAGGAGCAAGCTCTCTCTAACTTCCACTGCCGCAGCAGTGACGCTCCCGCAGGAGCAAGCTCTCTCTAACTTCCACTGCCGCAGCAGTGACGCTCCCGCAGGAGCAAGCTTCTAAATTCCACTGCCGCAGCAGTGACGCTCCCGCAGGAGCAAGCTCTCTCTATCTTCAACTGCCGCAGCAGTGACGCTCCCGCAGGAGCAAGCTCTCTCTAACTTCCACTGCCGCAGCAGTGACGCTCCCGCAGGAGCAAGCTCTCTCTAACTTCCACTGCCGCAGCAGTGACGCTCCCGCAGGAGCAAGCTTCTAAATTCCACTGCCGCAGCAGTGACGCTCCCGCAGGAGCAAGCTCTCTCTATCTTCCACTGCCGCAGCAGTGACGCTCCCGCAGGAGCAAGCTTCTAAATTCCACTGCCGCAGCAGTGACGCTCCCGCAGGAGCAAGCTCTCTCTAACTTCCACTGCCGCAGCAGTGACGCTCCCGCAGGAGCAAGCTCTCTCTATCTTCAACTGCCGCAGCAGTGATGCTCCCGCAGGAGCAAGCTCTCTCTAACTTCCACTGCCGCAGCAGTGACGCTCCCGCAGGAGCAAGCTCTCTCTAACTTCCACTGCCGCAGCAGTGACGCTCCCGCAGGAGCAAGCTCTCTCTATCTTCAACTGCCGCAGCAGTGACGCTCCCGCAGGAGCAAGCTTCTAAATTCCACTGCCGCAGCAGTGACGCTCCCGCAGGAGCAAGCTCTCTCTATCTTTCAAATTAGTTCCACCACCGCAGCAGCGACGTACCTCTTTGGTCCTGCGGCAGCCCAGAGGGGTTTTTCGCAGCAATGGTAGCGACGTGCCTCCTGCTGCCGCCGGGACCCCGAGGGGTTTTCTCCTGCTGCGACGTTGACGTGCCTCCTGCCGCTTCAAGGGCCCAGAGGGGTTTTTCGCAGCAATGGTAGCGACGTGCCTCCTGCTGCCGCCGGGGCCCCGAGGGGTTTTCTCCTGCTGCGACGTTGACGTGCCTTCTTCCGCTTCAAGGGCCCAGAGGGGTTTTTCGCAGCAATGGTAGCGACGTGCCTCCTGCTGCCGCCGGGGCCCCGAGGGGTTTTCTCCTGCTGCGACGCTGACGTGCCTCCTGCCGCTTCAAGGGCCCAGAGGGGCTTTCCCCTGCTACGACGTTGACGTGCCTCCTGCCGCTGCAGGGGCCCAGAGGGGTTTCCCCTGCTACGACGTTGACGTGCCTCCTGCCGCAGCAAGGGCTCAGAGGGGTTTTCCCCTGCTACGACGTTGACGTACCTCCTGCCGCTGCAGGGGCCCAGAGGGGTTTCCCCTGCTGTGACGTTGACGTGCCTCCTGCTGCTGTGAGGGCCCCGAGGGGTTTCCACTGCTACGGTAGTGACGTGCCTCCTGCTCCCACAGCGGCCCCGAGGGGTTTCCACCGTCACAGCAGCGACGTGCCTCCTGCTCCTGCAGCAGCCCCGAGGGGTTTCCACCGTCACGGCAGCGACGTGCCCCCTGCTCCCACAGAGGCCCCGAGGGGTTTCCACCGTCACAGCAGCGATGTGCCTCCTGCTCCTGCAGCAGCCCCGAGGGGTTTCCACCGTCACGGCAGCGACGTGCCCCCTGCTCCCACAGCTGCCCCGAGGGGTTTCCACCGTCACAGCAGCGACGTGCCTCCTGCTCCTGCAGCAGCCCCGAGGGGTTTCCACCGTCACGGCAGCGACGTGCCCCCTGCTCCCACAGCGGCCCCGAGTGGTTTCCACCGTCACAGCAGCGACGTGCCTCCTGCTCCTGCAGCAGCCCCGAGGGGTTTCCACCGTCACAGCAGCGACGTGCCTCCTGCTCCCACAGTGGCCCCGAGGGGTTTCCACCGTCGCAGCGGCAATGTGCCCCCTGCTCCCGCGGCAGCCCCGAGGGGTTTCCACTACCACGGCAGCGACATGCCTCCCGCTCCCGCAGCGACCACGGGGGTTTCCACCACCGCGGCAGCGACGCACCACCTTGGTCCTGCAGCGGCCCCGAGGGGTTTTAAGCTGCAATGGTAGCGACGTGCCTCCTGCCGACGGGGGGGGCCCAGAGGGGTTTCCCCTGCTGCAACAGCGATGTGCCTCCTGCCACTGCGGGGGCCAGAGGGGGTTCCCCTGCTAAGACGTTGACGTGCCTCCTGCTGCTGTGAGGGCCCCGTGGGGTTTCCACTGCTACGGCAGTGATGATTGAACAACAAACACATACCCAATGCTAAAGCCATATCATCCCCTCCGCACCTCAAGCCCTCTACAGCAACATTCATCTGCCCTCCCGAACTCACAATTAACCCCCCCTCAGCTGTAACGTCGCAATTCTTTGGGGGGTCATCAAAATCTTTAGCGGCTGTCCGACTAGGTTGCAATTTTTGGGGGAGTGCTCCAGGTTCGGGCTAATACCGAGCTCGGAGCCCTCTCCTCGGACAGCACGCCAAATATGCTTACCATTTATTGCTCCTGAATCATTTGTAAGTGTGAACTCGTGAAATGATGTTTTATCAACAAAGTTCGGGAGGAGCATGTTCAAATGATTAACACAATCAACACGTCATCAGCAATTACACCTCATCCTATCAGCAGGAGAGGAAGCATGTATATATAGAGATGTTTGACTCACCTACAGCTCTTTGACATTTTTCGGCATCCCTCCACCACCCCAACTCCTCACACTTAATTGTTCCTATCAAAGTCAGGATACGGGGGGAGTGCTCCAGGTTCGGGCTAATACCGAGCTCGGAGCCCTCTCCTCGGACAGCACGCCAAATATGCTTACCATTTATTGCTCCTGAATCATTTGTAAGTGTGAACTCGTGAAACGCTTTTTTTGCAACCCCTGAGGCCGTCGACATAACCGTATTCCACTGTAGCGTTACAATCATAGATTCTTAAGCATTTTCCTATTTAAATCAAAATAGTGACCTTTTCTTTTCTTTTTTTTCTTTTTGGACGGGCAGTGTAGTAGATACTGTGCAGTATTCATAAAGCAATATTCTATTGTAGCAGTATTCTATTTTGAACAGCTTCAGAATTTCAAAACATAGAAGACAGCTTGTATATCTGTATACCAGTCTCTTATGTGTCCTGTTTTCTGGAAGGCATCTCAGAGAGCTTTTTTTTACGGAATGAGTGCTTGATTGTTCAGTATGGCATGTATAATGCTATGTAAGTAATTCACTTTTTTTAGCATAATTTTAATATGGAGGAGTTTTGTTTAATGCACATGAACTACAGTCGTCCATTGCTGAAAATGTATCCTTGTATCATTTGAGCCAATGGGAAAACCACAGCAAATTCCTGGCTATCCGTATATTCTCTGCATCCCGCAGAGAATCCAATATAGGTCACGATGCTATTGTCCCAACTTGAGACACACTCTCTCTTCTCCAGTTACTCCATCCATCTCCATCCCTCTCCTTCAGAGCCACCTGCTACTTGGGCACTGTCTATTGTGGACTGGCATTGAGCTAGAGTGGCTCAAAGGATCATGTCATGATGTGTTACTCACACCTCTGTCTGTCCGGCTCTGAACTAAAGTGAAGTCTCAGCAGATGCAATTTACTTCCTAGACGTATTCAGACTCAATATACATTTCACAGAGTTGAATTGAAGTGAGTTAAGGCAAAACAGGCTGCTAGGATTTTTTCGTTCGTTTTTAACTCTATATGAGGACGTGTGTGCATTTGATCACAGTCGAAACATTGAAACCCAAAGTATACTTTAGTCGGCATAGCAAGCACATACTTTACGGTCACAGCCATATTTTTCAAAAAGCCCACAAGTGAATGAAAACAAACTAAGAGTACTTGTGATGTGGCGTCATGACAATTTGCAGCTGAGTTTGGAAGGAAACCGAAATGAAAGAAAGCACATCCTGTTTGTTTTCTTTATTTTACAAAAGCAGAATGTTCTGTTTTATTGCGAGTGTGCACAGATACAAGTAAAACTGCAGTTTTGAATGATGTTTTACTGTTTTCTGAATTAACAAAATGAATGAGTATTTGATGTTTTTCAAAACCTAGTTTGAATAGTAAATAATAGTTTAGCATCCAAATATGGAAACGCTCACGTAACTTTCTGTTTCTCTTAAAAAAAAATTGGCTTTGTCTTGTTCAGAGCAACTTATATATATTTTTTTCATTCTTATGCTGTTCTTAATACCGTTCAATTTAAAGGATTTGTTTAGTGAGGGGAACTAAAGTAGCCTTTTGCTAAATTTATAGTGTTTTTAATGTTTGTAGTATAATATAACATCTCACTTTATTTACAGGTATTATTTCTGAATTTATTCAAATGTGACTTATTTCCGCAATCTAGTGATTAAAAGGAGAATAAAGTCAAATACGCCTTTAGCCTCGTTGTATTTTATTTGAGTTGATTGCAAATGGTTGTATACATGGGTCGTATCAATCAAAAAAAAGAAAAAAAAAGTTGCTCTTAGAAGTGTTTGAAAACCAACAAACTGACAAAACCAACAAAAATTAGTGTTTAACAAGCTCACAAAAACAAAAGTTTGGGCTTAACCTTGCATACTTTGTTTGCGCAGCTCGCATATGTGCCTTGGAATTTTTTTATTTTTTGCACTATTTAGTTTTAGTTTTTGTGGCAACACTGGGAGCCAGTGTATGAGAGAGAAGAAAATAACAACAAACTACATTAAAAAGCCACATTAGTTGTAATGGATTGTGCAAAGGTTTGGTTTTAAACTTTAAGGGACATTTTAAAATTTGTCAGAGCTATATGCAGCTGAGAAACACCCTAAAATGAAAATAGTCATTATTTCCTTACAGTAAACATGCTCACCAAATACAGCATGTTACTGGATCAACATCTTTGTTGATCCTGGAACAGCATTCCATTCAACCAATCAGATTTGAGGGCCAAGTTTAAAATTTATGTAAAATTTAGGCTTAAAACCAGGGTTTGATGCTTTTACATCAGGGTAATTCACCTATAATTTTCTTCTGATTTTAGATATAAGTTTACAATTATGCATTTGGCAGATGCTTTTATCCAAAGCGACTTACATTGCATTCAAGGAACACATTTAATCAGTTCTTGCTTTCCCTGGGATCGAACCCATGACCTTGGCGTTGTAAACACTAAGGAAAGCTTATCAAAGGTTAAGTTTAGTGCTAGATAAGTTATCAAAGGGTTCAGTTTAGGGGTAGGGATATAGTTAGGACTAAATATTCGGACAGAAATGTTGTTCCAGGATCAACAAAATATGATAACAAAAGGATGGTGACCATTTACCCTCATGCCGTTCCAAACCTGTATGACTTTCTTCTGTGGAACACAAAGGGGAGATATTTTAAAGATTATCTCAGTTTGTTTTTCTTCCTTTTTTTGTCTGTCCAATGAAAGCAAAAGAAAGAAAATCATACAGGTTTAGAATTATATAATGCTGAGCAAATGGTGTCAGATCTGTGTTTTTCGAATGAACTACCCCTTTAAATAA
Source organism: Rhodeus uyekii (assembly GCA_037043235.1). Lineage (NCBI taxonomy): Eukaryota > Metazoa > Chordata > Actinopteri > Cypriniformes > Acheilognathidae > Rhodeus > Rhodeus uyekii. The sequence continues at coordinate 4,162,504 of JAWRVZ010000016.1, read as the reverse complement.
ACAAGAAGATTACTGGAACTGAAAGTGAAACAGAACAGCAAATAAAGTGGAATGATAGCAATTTCTATTTTTATAATCAGTCCTAGATTTCATTTCCCGCTCAGTTGCTGTTGAAAGAAACCCTGTGAACCATTGGATGAGAAAAACGCAGACAAACACAGATAAGGGGGACAGCTGGACCTTTTGTCCCAGGCCCCCGGCTTGAGTGGGGCCTCAATGGTGATTTCAGTCATTTGTACCTAAAGATCCTTGCTTACTGCAGCCCTGATTAGAACTTTTCTATAAATAGGAGTCTTTGCAAGTATATCAGTATCATTTGAACCGCATGACACATAAATAATGATTGTGCTTTCGTAACCTATGGATCTAAGATCACAGGGTCGCCAATCAAATAGGTTCTCATACACTTTTAATAATGAGATAGGTTGTAAGTAGAAGCAGAGCAGCGAAATTACCATATTCAGAGCAGGCAGTATGCTAATTACACTTCACACCGAGGTCAGCGGAAAGATGAGCCGATGCATATGCATATCTGAGATGAGACTCGAGTGTTCACTATAATGTGACTAAGGAGAGTACAGGAGCTCATGCTAATACAGTTCTGGCAGTAAAAACCCCATGCATCATCTCTCGCATGCTTCATGATGTATTTACCTAGCCAGTGCTGCTAATGATCGCTCAGCTGCTTGGAAAAGACATCCAATAATACAAGCAAAATGCTTTATAATTATGTTTTAGAAGGAATTAGGGGATTGGTGTAAATGGTGCTTACTGGGAAATAGCAGTGATTTTGTCAGGGAAAGATTCCTATTGCATCCTTTCATTCCCCTAGGCCATCTAAATACACTCCATCTTCTCAGCTGTCCTCGTCTACATGGTCACCATCTGCTCCATTTGCATGATGGGCATCAATGACCGAGTAACCATGACAACTGCATAGACTGTCTCTGTGGCCTTACTGTGGCAGTAGTTAACAATGAGACTGAATTCAGACTGTCAAAAAGCATTTGTGCTTGAGCAGTCAGTCAAACATAGTGCTGTTGCAAGTATTATATCACACAAACCTCATGTTTTTTACATGATTGACATAGGTTGTTGTTTGTCTTTACAATGCTGATTGATGGCTGTTTGTTTTGGCCTGCCATTTTTTTTTTTTTTTTTTTACTTCTCTCAGCATTATACTTTGTAGGGACAAGCTCGGCTTTGTCAAAACCATTGTTGCCATTTTTTTATATTTTATTTTTTATATTGTTGCCATTTTTGAATATTTGGCCAACATTTATATTTAAATATTTGCAATATTAGGTGTCTATATAATATACCTACATTCAATTTAAAATAATTGATATTTAGTTTGCTCACAAGATTTTAAAAAGTTATAGTTATGGTCAGTGGATAGAGGCAGTTTCAGAGTATATGATTATTCAGTGTGAATCTTGAAAGATTTATCATGCAACAAGATTTATTATATAACCACTCATCATCTCATTATTATTCTCTCCATATCTATTGTGAAATTTACACAAAAAAGTGGGATTAACAGGCTTACATGATGACGGGTGTAGGTAGGAAAGGGTTGGGTGAGGAAAGAAGCAAGGACTCATGCGCAGGAGGAAGGGTTACTTTATTTAATATAAAATAAAACAAACTCAACAAAACTGCCCTGAGGGGGGAAAACCGGACTGACTAATCAATTTGAAAGAACACGACAAGGGCAAAATATGTCAAACATTAAAGGCAACAAAGCAGCATAGGACAGAAAAAAGGGGAATAAATAGGCAAGGCAAGGCAAGGCAAGTTTATTTGTATAGCACATTTCATACACAATGGTAATTCAAAGTGCTTTACATAAAGAAGAGTGATAAAAATAAAACATTAAAAATGATTAAAAGAATAAGAAGATAATACGTATAAAATAAAATGCAAACAGTTCGGACATAGCAGGACAGGTGGGGACAGGGTTACACAATTGACAGGACAAAACATGACACGAACACGCGGCCATAAGTCTAATACAAAAAGTCTCCATACAAAACAAGACAGAGCGTGGCCAGTCAAACACAGACTGTGCGCAACACAAGACAACATGAAAGCACGCAGCCTATGTAAACACGAACTGCATGCTTCACAACACACGTGGACAAGAGAGTGTGCGGCCTGGGTGAAGCTTGAAACCACGCGTGCTCACAAGACGTAGAGTGTGAAGAAGATTATTGGAAAACAGGGACAAACACACTGGCCATGAATGTCCGAATCCCGACACAAAACCAAAACTGAATAAGACCAAAGTATCGGAAGCTGTACCACAAGAAACATGAGAAAACTAGACCGAAGTGGCAGAACCCTGACAGATCAGTAATGATGAAGTGAGAGTCAAGAGAAGTAGATCCTGGTGAGGGGTGGCAAAGATGATGTTGCAGGATGAGGAACAAGGGAAGAACTTGACAAGGGGCTGCGGGGTACAAAGGAGGCAAGGAACAACATAGTAGGTCGGACGTGATCTGAAGTGAAGTGAGGGTTTATGTAGGGAGATGGTGTACTCTGGGGATGGTGGACGTGGGTGTGTCAGGGTGAAGTATCCTGGTGTAACTGTGACAGGGTGAAAAAGCAAACTTTCTTTTGATCAGTAGTGTGTATATAGTCAAGTCAGTTGTTCCAGTTTAGTTGTGTTTTATTTTCATTAAAAAAACAAGTGATTCCTCACTGCAACTGAGTCCTCGCTTCCTCCCTAACACAAAACCTGACACAGTGTGGCTTTTCTCCGTGTTATCTGGTTTGCCCCACATTCCAAATATATGCAAGTTAGATGGACTGGATATGGCAAATTGTAGGAGTGTGTCCCAGCACTGTCACTGCTGGGTTGTGTCAGGAAGGGCATCCAGCATAAAAATAGACCCAGCAAATGAGCAGGAATAACGCTAGGAAGATGATGATGATGGTTACTCAGTGTCACATGATCTTTCAGAAATCATTCTAATTTGATGATTTGATGCTCAAGAAACATTTCTGATTATCAATGTTTGAAAACAGTTGTTCTGCTTAAAGTTCTGTGAAAAAATTTTTTTCATGAATAGAAAATTCAAAAGAACCACTGTTTATTAAATAACGCTGACCCCAAACTTTGCCATTTGGGACAAATATTAACAAAATAATATTCATGTGTTTGTAATATAAAATAATTGATTATATTATTAAGTTGGCTGAGAAGCAGCCAACATATTGATATTCTAATAAACTATATAGTTATTATTAAGTTGGCTGAGAAGCAGCCAACATATTGATATTCTAATAAACTATATAGTTATTATTTTTATTATTATTATTCTTCTGAGACCCTTTTGTTGACAGTATCTCGTCCTACAGCGTTAGTGCTACATACCCCAAAATCAGAACAGGCCGCAGGCCTGTTCTGAATTTAGTTGCTATATCTTTTCTAAGGGATCAGACCTACGGTTTTCCTAAAAATGGCAAAAAATGCCCGAAAAAAAGTCCCATTGACTTTGCATTGCGGAATGTTCAGATTTTTCAAACTCCAACTGTCTCCAAATTCAAATCTAAACACTGCAGCTGCTGAGAGTCAGTGCAGGGGCGGTTCTATAACTGTCTCTCATCCAATCAGAATCAGTGATGCTGCCATTCTACCTTATATGGCAAAGGACAGGAAACAGGAAGTGCTTGCACTTCCTGTTTCCTGCCTCATTCCCTTCATGTTTCAAGGTAACTTACATAGGAATTTTGTATTGAATGTAACTCTGCATCACAGTATCGTACACTCAAAGGGGAGGGCTCTTTTTAATCAGGCAATCAATGAGTGTCTCAAGATCACTATGAAGCCACTCCCTAACAACCAAACAGAGTACCCTAGCAACCGTTTAGCCAGACCTATATCTCTGGATCTGAGCGTCGTAGAGACATGGGGGTTGGGTTTATTGCTTCATGCTAGCAAACAGAACTGTCAACATGCTACACATGCTAGCCGTGAATAGCTACATGCTAATAGTGGTTAGCTAAGTGTTAAATTGTGCTATGAATGCCATAGTAACTACCCAGAAGACCTCACAACTACCTAGTAACATCCTAGCAACCACCCTGGATACCCTAGCAACTGCCTAGCAACCACCCCAGTTACCCTAGCAACCACCTAGCAACCACCCCAGTTACCCTAGCAACCACCTAGCAACACCCTAGCAACCGCCCCAGATACCCTAGCAACTGCCTAGCAACCACCCAAATACCCTAGCAACTCCCTAGAAACCACCTTGTTTAACCTAGCAACCACCTAGCAACACCCTAGTAACCACCCAAAATACCCTAGCAACTGCCTAGCAACACCCTAGCAACCACCCAAAATACCCTAGCAACCACCTAGCAACCGCCCCGGTTACCCTAGCAACCACTCTGGTTACCCTAGCAACTCCTTAGCAACACCCTAGCAACCACCCAGGTTACCCAAGCAACCACTCTGGTTACCATAGCAACCACTCCAGTTACCCTAGCAACACCCTAGCAACCACTCTCTTTACCCTAGCAACCACCCCTGTTACCCTAGCAACCGCCTAGCAACACCCTAGCAACCACTCTGGTTACCCTAGCAACCATCCCTGATACCCTAGCAACCGCCTAGCAACACCCTAGCAACCACTCTGGTTACCCTAGCAACCACCTAGCAACCACCCTGGATACCTAAGAAACTGCCTAGCAACGCCCTAGCAACCACAGAGAAGACCTTAGCAACCTGTTAATTTCTGGTTTCGTAACGTACTTTGTATTTAATGTTAAATTGTGCTACCAACATGCAAAATTAAAGTTTCCGGTGCGACGTTCTCAGCCAACTTCTAAAGTTTGTCTCGACGAACTTTATCCTCTCTAGTTAATTATATTATTGTGTAATTACATTAGAAAGTAGTGGTAATACTAACTAACAACATGCATTTAGGTCAATTCATACTTACTGTTTAATTGATTAACTTCCAGTACTTTAAAATACTTGTGATGAAAACAATTTGTTAATATTACATTTAGGTTTTATAATAAATCACCTTTTTAAATCAAGGAGTATTTTCAAAAGTATATTAGGTTGTGTTGATAACCGTGAATTTAACTGGTATGGTCATTACCTAGTGAAATTTTGGTATTGTTACAAACAACCAGAAGTCTGAAGGTGTTTAAAATCATGATGAACATTTCATTCAAAGGAATACGTTAACAGTAAACTTAAGAAGCTTGACGAAGACATCCTGTTTTACTGGAAGTGTACAAATGTCATCAAGAGGCCATAATGTTTTTGTTTTTTCAATCACGTCATGTTCCGTTTACACCAGTATGATAGCGCACGGACATGGCGACGGGCCAAGGCACTTGCTGGGACTCAAACTGAACGCCAACAGATCTTCAAGCCCAGGCATTCAGCACCCACTCTACATCCGGCCCCCTGCTCAGACCCCTCAGGGACCTCCCCACCCGCAGCTGCTATTTGTGGAAAACAGAGGCTGCTCTCTCGCGGCTTCCTCTCGCTCAGCCGCTCTCACACACACGGTTGCAATAGCAACACCAGAGACGCCGCAGCCCACTTCAGAGAATCTAGGATTCATAGTCACAGGATATTCCTGGGAGACAGACTGATTGTGCGGGATTTGTGGTCTGCTACAGCTGACAGTTTGCCACCATTAAAATGCTTCTGCATACTGTAGCTGAAGCGTTGGGAACAGCTGCCATTGATATTCCTGTCGTTTGGCTCTTAAAATAGCTTTTGCTCTGTTAGAGACATGGCTGCGTAACGGTAACCTAGTTTATCATATAAAAAATAAATATATACAATGCTCAAGAGGTATTTAGGGATTAGAGGCTTTTTTACATTTTGAAAGAAATTACTTATATGCTCACCAAAGCATTTATTTGATCAAAAATACAGTAAAAACAGTAATATTATTACAATTTTAAATATCTTTTTCATATATTTTAAAATGTAATTTCTGTGATGCTGTATTTTAGGCATCTAGTCCTTAGTGTCACATGATCCTTCAGAAATCATCTGAATACGATAAGTTGCTGCCGAGCTACATTTACTATTATTATCAATGTTGAAAACAATTCAACATTGATAACAATAATAATGCTGCTTAATTTTTTGTGGTGACCATACATTTTTCTTTTTGATTTATTCTTGGATTAATAAACAAACGCTGAGATGATGTTTACTACATTTTCAGTAAAAATGCCATGTTGAAGTTTGTTGTTTTAAAGTTGTAAAAGTGAAAGAAACCGTAGATGTTTACATTCCACCCTCCTGAGATTGAATGGAAGCGAATAGAGCGTTAAGCGCAGCATAGCAACTCTTTCTGAGAAAACGAGATGCACCATTGAAATGTGTCAATATCCCCGTGATTTAAATGCCAAAATCTATGTAGGACCAGAAAGAAATTATGAAAGAAATGCAGATAGTATGTATGATAGTATAGTCAAAGTCAAGGTGCCATTTCGCAATTTTTTTTAACATTTTAACATTATTTTTTAACGTTGTGAATTCTGTGTAGGTAGATAACCAAACAACATTTGTTTAGAACAGACTCGCATGCCGGGAAGAAAGCTGAATTAAAACAACCGGCTAAATTCCATTCACAGTTAAGATAATTACTCGCAACCTTGTATTACTAACAAATAAAGGCCATTAAAAAAGGGAAATATGGACATCTTGTATGAGGTTAAAAGTGGAACTGAATGAAAATGTAGGTGTGAGCGAGTTATTCTCAAACCCTCTTAACATTAACCACATTAATACAGTGAATGGGTCATTCCTGTTACGCAGTACCTTTAAAGTTCTGTAAGCATTTCTATTAAAGGGTGAAAAAGATTTTTTGAAATATTATCAGGTCAAGCTCAAGCACCTAATATTTTATTATATCTTACATAACAGGATGGAAATGAAGAACTAAAGTAAGCCATTGCTCAGAGAGACTGGCTTACATAAGGGCAGTCTTTGAAAGTGAAATTATAATTTTGGTACTTTTGTCACTTAAGATGGAATGTCATTGTGAATGTTGTGAAACAAACCAAATGAAACCACAATGCCGACCTCACAGATCTCATAAAATACATTGCTAATAGTGATGCTGTTGTTTTCCTGCTCAAAATGGCCAGTTCCTATAGGATGATTTCATTAAGGAAAAGGCTTTTGTTCAAGTTATATTACCGGAAAAAAAAAATTAAAGATGGAAAGTGACAGGATAGATAGATAGATAGATAGATAGATAGATAGATAGATAGATAGATAGATAGATAGATAGATAGATAGATAGATAGATACAGTATAGATAATTGTCTATAGAGTAAAAGTTGGGGTTGAAAATGAATACAAAATTGAAAATGTTTAATATGTTATCGCATAAATTAAGACATGACGAGGACATGAAAATGTACTGCATAACCAGAATGACAAGTTTTAAGTGTGTTAAGCCACAGGCAAACTAGAGCAGATCTCAGATGATTTGATAAGAGCTCTTGTCCACGCACTGAATTAGACACGCAGGACAGTGAGATTATTGCTAATTAGATAGTATCTTTTGTCTAGTGTTGAAAGCAGTGAATGCAAAATCTAAACCTTTTCATTAAATAAATATCTTGTCGTATAGCTTTAATGATCAATGACACGTCATTCACAAAGTATTTTTTCGTTCTTATTTGGTCAAACAGGTGATGATGCACAGACAATATTCTGGTCCCGACAAACAGTAAGTGGCTGTGCACATTATGATGCAAACAGATACATTCCACTGAGCCATTAAGCATTGAACATAAATAACAGTTTGTACAGAATGAGCATGAGGCTGTTCTCCGCACAAATGCAAAACATCGAAAGTCTTTGGCGGTGGTTCATATTTTGGGCACGGTCAATAGCGGCCTGCTCAAATCCTTCGCCTCCCCGGCCGTGCGAGCGCGCAGGTATCCCAGCAGAGACATGGCATGCTGACAATACTCCTCCACCTGCCGGATCTGCTGGTAGTTCAGCACAGTTCTCCAGGCGCTGGCCGCTTGCGTGGCGTTCCTGGAGGATACGATGAACGGTTTGGTGGAGGCGTTCGGTCCTGTTGTCATGTTCATAGCAAAGACCTCGATTTCGTGATTGGCTGAAAGATTAACAAAGCGATAAACATTCCGGACAGTTTTAATGGGGTTCTCCACCAAGTCCTCGTAACGCACTGTCATGTATTTGCCTTTGAACCAGTTGGGAGGGTGAAGAGCGGTTTTCAGAGTTCGAGACGTCTGTTCACAGATCACCTCCATGGCTCCGATGGAGTGGTAATCTGAGCCGTCTTTTTTGTTCATTTTGTGGTTGGGGTCCACGAACGGCACACGGCGAAGCTTGGGGTCTCTGCTGCGTACGACTTGCAAATTCTCCCGAATGAGTCCGTGTCTCGATTTAATTCTGGAGTTGGCCACCGCCCTGGGGTCTCGAACCAGATGGACGACTTTCAGATTCAGAGAGGGGTCCTCCATCAGAGGAGCCAGAACGTTAACATCCAAAATGCGAACGCCCTTTATCACTAGCGTGTTGTACTTCAGGCACTCCTCCTCCAACATCTGAAGGCTCTGCGGGGGGCACTTCCTGCAAACCTTTTCATCCACCATCCCCACCACATCTTTCCTGTAGGACGAACAGAAGGGGTAGGAGCAGATGACCTTATTGATGGCGGCCCCAAACAATCCGAGAGAGGTTATGTTCTTCCCTCCGGGACTGTTGTACAACTGAAAAACTGAGAAATCACACCTGTAAAGAGACATCAGCATGTCCCTGGCTGCTCCCTGGAGGGACACCGCGTCCCCCGGGTACAGTTTCTGCCAAATGTGCCACATAGGCTCATACAAGAAAAACACATCTGGGTTTTGGTTGAAGAGCTCCCCGAAAAAAGACGAGCCGGACCTCCAAGTGGTCAGCACGTACACCAGCTGCCTTTTCTTGACCTGCGGGGCTTTGTAAAAGTAGCGGATGTCTGATCTGCTTTGAAAGTTCACGCCTTGCACGGGCTGGTTGCATTGCTGAGGCTCTTTGGTCCATTTGTAATTAGCCAGGTTCAGCATGGTCAGAGCAACCAGCAGAAAATAGGCCAGAAACATAATGATCTTCTTCCGCCGTAGCACTTTCATCACAATTCCAGGGTTGGCTATTATTTTGGTGTGACTTCTCGTGCAAGACGTGTGTTTCCTTCCAAAGCCAGCATTCTTCTCCCATGGTGGTGTGAATTTTAGAGGGTAGGGCTTGTTTTTCATTTATGACACAGGAGAACCAATGATGTCCTAAATAGGGCTGCAGTGTATCACATGCAGCGCTGATGGAACAGAAGACAGCGTGACATCTGCCCCCAAGTCCACGTAATCGATTATCGATTAGGCGATGCGTGGGTGAGAAGGGGATGCCCGACGCTCCAGAATACGAGACGAAACGAAAACAAACCGCACCGCAATGCGCAGGGTTTCATTCGGATGCCACAAAACGGATGCCGTTCGTATTATTTAGTGGCTCACAAACCGAACTCAAGCTCATTTCGTTTCGCTTACCGATGGAAAGCGGCGGGGTCTCATCCCGATAACGTTTCCCGTCCGGACCAAGCACTGGGGTAAAATGGCGATATAGATGCGCGTGCGTTCATTGAACTCAAAGTGAAGGAACCCCCGTAAGCAAAAAGTTCCTTTTAAACGCACGGAGTCAAAAGAAAAGCATCTTTCGTCAATGTGGTACCTCTGCCTTTTGCTCTGTAATCCGGGCGTACGCTCTGACCAACTGGTGCTGCACGAACTAAGAGGCAGAAAAGGAACACAAGACCCGCCTCTATTACGCGCTGATTGGTGGAATCAGGAGCGTCTTGGCGTTTACTACGCTGCTATTGGTTCATGTATACGTCCGTCAACTCTCAACGGTCACAAGCCTACATAGCAACATGATGCACTGATATAAGAATAACATTTGGGGAATTCGGTCAATAATAACATACAACATGCCAGAAAAATTAAGTCCACCCTATTTATTTTATAAAATGTCCCTTTATTTTAAGACTTTAAAAAGTTACCTTGAACTGTACGGATGCTGTGATCTGCTCGGAGATCTGATTTACATTTTTAATTATTTAAATTAGCATTTGTAGTAAGTTATATTTTATATATAATGCGTTTGATGTTAAATAATATGTAATGCTACTTAATGGTTTTAGTGAAAGTTTTTACTAGAGCAAATATAGCCTTCCTGGGCTGGAAGAGTGTCTTGATGGGGATTCCCTGGGTTTGTTAAAGTAAATATTAAAGCAAGAATTCCTTGGTATTAAAATCACTGAAAGCTGATTTTTTGTTACATAACTCAAGAACAATGACATAAGGATAGTTAATTCACGACAAACACACTAAGAATGCCTGTTCTGGTGACTATTCTTTGTAGGTAGCACCACCTGCTGTTTGTTTCTCTCTTTCACTCACTTTGCTCTCCTCTTTTAGCCTCCTACATTCTCACCTTTATACAGGGACATATTAATGAATCACTTAGATGAATGAAATAAGGTTATAGTACAGAAAAGTGATGAAATTCACTCTCACTCCCTCACTCTGTGTTACTGAATGGAGATTAGGATGAAACCGCAGACAGGCCATTGCAGCAGCGCATTAGGCTGGAGTCTTGCCATGTTGTGAAGCAAGTTATTGTTTCAACTCAAAAGGTTGCGTTGTGTGGGAATGTAGGTGCACATAATGGTTGAAGACTAGTTCAGGATGCAGACTCTCTTTTGTTCTCTTTCTTTAAGACACCTCTCATGTCTGTAGGCCTTTAGTTGTCCGTTCACCAGTGTGTGATCTTCATGCTTTTTCCTGTGGCTTATTGTCTGACATTTCGGTTTTCCAGACCTGCATTAGAAGAAAGCCATGGCACTAATCACAAGAGGACTCCGCAGGCTATTTTTCTGGACCAAGAGGCCAAACAGCACAATTACAGGTGAGATTGTGGCTGTTTTGCTTTGTAATTAATTGTATTAACGGTATGATGGAACAGTATGATGTATAACTTTGTTATTATTATTGCATGGTTTATTTTATAATGATATTTTAGCTCACTGCTGCATCTACTGAAATCTACTGTGGCCTAAGTCCATTTTCAAATCTTTTCCAATACGTGTATCCAGTGTTGGGGGAAACGCATTACAAGTAAGTTGAGTTACATAATCAGATTACTTTTTTCAAGTAACTAGTAAAGTAACGCATTACTTTTTAAATTTACAACAAAATATCTGAGTTATTTTTTCAAAAGTTTTCACATTATTTGAGTGACGAGTCTCCTTTCCTCATGTTAAAACAAATCGGGAGTCCTTCTGTGGGAACATGATGATTATTGTAGTTCTTCTAGACTAAACACATCCATAAAACAGATCCATTATTCCTCAAAATGAATACAATTTATTGAAATTAAAGAATACTACACAATCCTCCATTGATTAAATGTTAAACTAAACAAATATTTGTATGCATTTAATCTCACTTTATTGACCGATGCACTTGCTTCTGACCTTTGATGATTCAGTTCAACCATAAGCTAAAATGACTTTAGATGTATTTATTTTTTATTGGTGAAGTAAGAGTTAAACCTTCTTGTCCTGTGATCCAGAATGGCAGCAGCTGAAAGGCTTTTTGAGCTTGACTGTACGCGCATGACTTTTCATTTCCTTCTGCCTTGTTCTTTAAGTATCGGTGTGAAATGACCTTTACATTTCCCCAAAATATAACTTTTCTGTTATTACAAAATGATCAAATAAACAAGCCTAGCCCAGATAATATACAAAGTAACACAAAAGTAGTTATGTGTTTTCTTGAAAAGTAATGAAGTATTGCAATTAGTTGCTTTTTAAGGGAGTTACACAATATTAAAATGCATTACTTTTCAAAGTAACTTACAGTTATACTGTAATCTGATATGATGCCTGTCTGTCATACAGGCCTGCTTCTTAAGAGATTGTTGAGTGCAGTTACAGCTGCTGATCTGGAGCAATACAGAAATTACATATCATGCCATGGAATTAATAAAAACAATAATAAAACTACAATTTCTACTACTACTACGAATAATAATAATGATAATAATAACAACAATAATGTGCTATGTATGTTTTCTTCTGAAGCCATTAACTGCTTGATGATATTACACTGTAAATATAGTAATAACAATAGTCATCATCATCATCATCCTAATATGTATTGCCCTAATTACTTATACTTTACCTCGGCAGTGGCAGCATTAACTGGTTTAAAGTAGTTTAATCTTTAATTTTATGTTTGTGCTAAGCAATAAGTTGCTCAATTCATTAAGATGGGGAAAAAATGTGACTGTTTTGCAAATCATGGGATGCTTTAACTGTTAGGTTCAAAACATGCAATTATTATTATTAGTAGTAGAAGTAGTAGTAGTAGGCATAGTGTTAATATAAAAGATTAAAAATAATAATAACTATTTAAACTGTATATATTATTTATGGTTACACTTTATTTTAATGTGTCCCTGTTATAGTATAATTATACAGTTAAGTACTGAGTAATAACAATTAACTACATGTACTTAGTTATAGGTAAAGGATTGGGGTTTGTTCTAGAGTTAGTTGCATATACTTACTCATAATTTACTGTTATACTTGTAACATGTAAAAAGGGCACTGTAAAATAAAGTGTTAAGCGATTTATCTATATTTGCTACTTGTTGTTGTTGATATATATTTTAATCTTATTACTAAAGGGCTCGAGAATTATTTGCAAAACACTCAGTTTGTCCCATCTTAATACCTCAGTTATTGGTTATTACACAAATATATAATTTAAAACTTAACCAGGGCTGCACTTTATTTTAAGGTATCCTTGTTACAGTGTAAGTTCGCATTTAAGTACATGTACTTACAAGGTTCAGGTTAGAATTAGGGTTTGGTTTAACGTTAACTGCATGTAATATGCATAATTTACTGATGGTACTAAGTAGTTACATGTAACGAAACAAGTACACTGTAAAATAGCGTGTTAGCCAAACTAGTTAAATAGTGGTTGTAACACTCTTGTTTGAGGTGACTCATAACTCATTTATTCATTTTTATTGGTCTCACCAGAGACTTGTTGGCTCTGTAAGGGAGTGTACAGGTAACCTTCATAACATGCTTATCCTCACTGTCCACTGCAGTGAGATTATATCAAACTAGAGTATACAGGTTAAGTATATGGGTGGCATACTTAACCTACGTCCTGCTACAAAGGCCTTGGAGATGTGGTAACTGATCCTTTTTTGAGAGCAATCAATAATGCAGGTGGCAACCCAGAGGCCGATGAGTCTCTTAAAGGAGTGTGTCAGTGTTAGGTATCAGTGAAACACTCTTGGGCCTTGAAACAGCTGAATTTCCACTCATTTGTTCATCCAAAATATTTTTAAAAATACCTTATTTAATTAAGGACAGTATCTGCATTGCTTCTTTATAATGGATCGTTCAAAGATCTTTTAGTGCATGGCGTCTGATACCTGGATCCCTTCAAAACAGGAAGTGAGTAGCTTTATAACTTGATAATGTGTTCTTCTGTAAGAGTTTGTTTTAGCGTATTACCATGATGACATTTTTATTTCCTGAAACGAGTTTGTGGTTGTTCTCCTCCCACCTGTTTTTCATGCTAATGTGAATCATTCTGATAAATCATCTGCATTTGCATTTTAAAATCATTAACTGCTTGATAATGTTATGATGCTAATGCTAATGCTAATGCTATAATGCTAAAAATAATAATTTTAATAATACAAAAACATTTTATCTCACTTTATATTAGGTGTCTTTAACTACTATGTAATTATATAAGAACATATTTTTATTTATAATGTATAGTGATCAGGTTATATTGCAAAACTCTGCGGTTGAGGTGAAATACGGGTAAGGTTTAAGGTTTAGTGGTATGGTGAGGTTTAAGGCTTGGTTAAGGGAAGGTCAACAGTGTAGTTATACTGATAATTACAGCTGTAATTTACATGTATGTACACATTAAATGCACTGAATCAAATGATTAGGTTACACTTTACAGTAGCACTTTATTTTACAGTCCTGATCCCTATGTATGTGCTTATTACTGTAATTACAATAACTGGGTAATAACTAAACCTGAACCTACGCCTAAACCTAACCTGTTGTTACATTATTAAATTATTACCCAGTATTTTCTTATGTAAGTACACTGTAAGTACACATATTGTAAAATAAAGTTTATTTTAAGATGTACTTGTTGGAGAGTAATTATACATTTAAGTACTGAGTAATATTAATTAACAAGTAATTAACAACTTAGTTTAGAGTTACGGTAGTTGTATGTAATTAAGTGTAATTTATTGTGTTTATTATAGTAACTACATCTGTAAAATAAAAGGTTACCAATGATTAACTTAAATGTTCGTGCATAATAGTTAAAGACACGTATTGGCACCACTTTGATTTCAATGAAGTTTATGACAGCAATTAAACTTAAAGCAATTACGCAGCAATTGAGATGCACCTCTTCCACAAGCACTTGACCCCACACTTTTAAACACACACACACGTTGTGTTTTCATGTTTTATGGGGACTTTCCATAGACACAATTATTATTATTATACCGTATCAACTGTATATTATTTCCACTTACACAAACCTTACACCTAAACCTACCCATCAAAGAAATTTGCCTTTTTACATTAAAAAAAAACTTAATTTAATCTGATTTATAATTATAATTAAGACATCATCAACTATTATATCTGTTTTCCTCAGGGGAACAAAAATGTCCAGACAAGGGTTTTGGATGTTGTCATCTTTGTGGGGATATTTTGTCCTCATAAAATAGCGTTTACCTGGACCACACACATAGATCACACTTTTTATATCATGAAGTTAAGTTTTACAAGGGTTTCTTTACCTCATCTTACCATGAGCAAATGCTGCATTGTATAGAATCATGCTTAAAACATGAAGGTCTGCTGTCAAACATCTGTCAGCCGAGGTTTCTTGTTCCGCCTCCAGTGAGTTCAGCAGCACAGAAGAGATCATTATGTGGTAGAATATTACTTTTCACCACATTCTTTTGTTTTATGGGTGGTGATTCCCTCTTTCCAATCATCAGGTCAGCTGATAAAGTCTTATTACAAGGCAGGAGGCTATCATGAGGTGTTCTGGTAGAGCATGTCTCCCGTATCATCGTTATACTGCTATTGTATCTGTCATAAGCTCTAGTAATAAGACCAATTAAATGGCTCATTTTATCATTTATATCTTTTATATCAGAGGACTTCCAGATTATGTTTATGACTGTGTTTGTGTGAGAGCATTAAAGTTGTTAAATGAGCTTTAATAACAGTGTGAAGCCGTTTTTTTAGGCTACTAAGTTATTTGGGTATTAAAGTATGAAGTATGCTCACGTCACAGCTTGAATTAGTTCAAGAAATTAATATTATGACAGCCACAGCTGACTCAGCATTGGCTTTGGGCGTTAAACGTTAACTCCAGAACTGTCTACGCCTTTAAAAGACATAACAGGCCAAAGGTCTCTTACCTCACCGCTATCTTCATGAGCTCCACATACGCTGTGGGAGAGGACAGACGTTACTGCAGTGAATTTAATTGGAATATCTGCATCTTTTCTAGTGCAATCTCAAGCTGAGTCGAGGGACTCTTTAGGAGAAAGGTATCGTTTTCACAATGGCATTATTCAAGCTTTGATTATACTGTCTTACCTCTTTAAAACATGCTGACTTTTATGTATTCCATAGTTTTCATTTTCTGATTTACTGATATTTCTGTGATTGATAATCGATAAAACAATGATGATTCAGTGGGTTTGTTCTTATAACTTGTAAAGGCTGCTGACATGTTGATACGTCCTGCGGTGTGACATGCTAAACTAGCATTTTGCTAATTCTTTAAGTTGTTTTTCCTGCAGCTTGTATGGTGTCATTTTATTTAAAAGGGCAACATGGAATATTTGTACTTTTTAATTACATCTCAGCACCATTTAAAATGAAAAAAAAGGTTGATTAAAATTTTTGTTGAGCAATAGTTTTTTTTTTTTTTATTATTACTATTATTTAGCAAAGATGCATTAATATCATCAAAAGTGACAGTAAAAACATACATTTATAACATTTTTAGATTCAAATACATGCTGATCTTTTAAACAAAGAATCCAGGGGGAAAAAAATCACAGTTTCCACAAACATATTAATCATCACAACTGATCATGTGATATATTTCTGATCATGTGACACTGAATGATGAGCAGTGATGCTGAAAATTCAGCTTTGAGATAACTTCTATTAAATAGACAA
Source organism: Rhodeus uyekii (assembly GCA_037043235.1). NCBI lineage: Eukaryota > Metazoa > Chordata > Actinopteri > Cypriniformes > Acheilognathidae > Rhodeus > Rhodeus uyekii. Next base: position 4,146,167 of record JAWRVZ010000016.1, on the reverse strand, counting down.
AAATGGGCAGTTATGTTTCCCTGAGTCATTTTTGTTAAATTGTAAACATATTTATAGAATAACCCTTAAGTTTACAATTTAAAAGTGTAATTTACAAGGTTTTTTACCTTTATAACATACTGACAACCACCATAATAAAACTGGTTGTAAAGAGAAATCCACATGATGAATCAAAGTTCATCACAAGGGGCTTTTCCAGAAGCTGAGGTAAATAAGAATGCAATAAAGGCATTTTACTGTATTTTACTGCAAAATGTCATGAAATGTAACATTAGATCTATTACAGTTTTTTTCCTGTATGTATAGTAAGGCATCTTACTATTAACCTTTTAATAGTTTTTTTTTACTGTAGCGTTTTATAATATTTTTACAGTTAAAATTACAATAATGTTTTACAGTGTTTTCTTGTTCAAATAAATGCAGCTTTGGTGAGCATAAATAATCATATTCAAAAACAAAGAAACACAAAAACCTTTTGAATGGTAGTCTATATCACCAACCCATCTATAACTGCATTTGTGAAGTAATTTTAGCAGTTGTGTCCCTCATAGATTTGCTTATCATAGAGATACAGCACTGGGCAAACAGGGTATATGGCGCACAACCTCTCTATGTGGACTTTTTTGGCAGGTCTTTTGCATGGTGAGAACTGCTGTGAAGAGACCAATATGGAGAACACCGTCACACAGATCTCCCGAGAAGATCTGGAGGACCTGAGAGAGGCTTTCAACAAAATCGGTCAGTAAAACCCTTCCTGAATCTTTAGTGAATTGTGCATTGGAACATGTAAAATGTGTTAGTGTGTGTGAGTCAAGCATTACCACAATACCAAACAGTACATAAATATGTTTTGATATAAAAATATAGTGAAACCAAGATTTTCTGCTATAAAGAATTCAACTCCTATAAAATCTATTATTAAAACGGTCTTTCATTCTAGATATTGATAACAGTGGCTATGTAAGTGATTTTGAACTTCAGGAGCTCTTTCGAGAGGCCAGCTTTCACCTTCCGGGATACAAGGTACGGGAGATTGTGGAGAAGTTCATTGCTGGTGATACCAACAAAGATGAGAAAATCAGTTTTGAAGAGTTTGTTGTGGTAAGTGTGTTTTATGAGTTTTGAAGTTGTTATTGGTCAAGGTATACCTCAGCTGCTTGTGTCACTGTTGCACATTGAATGCTCAGCTTTCACTAAACTCTTTAGATATACCAAGAGCTAAGAAGTAAAGAAGTGAGAGAAACTTTCCGTAAGTCAATCTCCAGGAGGGATGGGATTCGGTCATTTGGAGGAACATCAAAGATCTCAAGTGAAGGAACTCAGCATTCTTACTCAGGTGGAGACATATACATCCCTTACACTCTTACAAATATATCTTCCAAGAAAAGGGGGGTGCGTTTTTGCAGTGATTTGCAGCCATTATAGAACCAGTTTGAGTTTGCCAAAGAACTGTTCAATGAGCTGTGTGTTTTCTTACTGTGGAGAACATTTTAATAATCTAAAGAAACTATTATAGACACTTTTGTGCACTAGAGAGGTTCTGCCGATATTAAAGGCTCTTCATAGAACCATCAACGACAATAAAGTACTTTTATTTTTAAGGATGTAGACAGTCAATGAAACTGAAATTGAAATGTACCTTCATTTCATTTTTAACTCTTTGCCCACCATCATTTACTACAAAAGTTACCAGCCAGCACCAGCATTTTTTATCATATTCACAAAACTTTAATGGTCCTCAGAATATTCTTTTGTATGAATATGAAAACAAACAATATATATGATAAGAAAGAACAGAGCGTCTGCTTTCAAGTTTCATAAAAATAGAAAAACAGCTGAGAATTTTTTTTATGTCAAAGCCTTCGATCAAAATGATGATCAAAACATGAATCGGTCCATCAACACCCACAAAGCTTTCATTCGGAGCCAAGATTTAATTTCAAGGCAGTGTTGATTTATATGCTGTTGAATGTTTGATAATCACATTAGATTACTTGTGAGTAAGCAATGCTTCTATCAGCTCTTTCTGGTTGAAACAGATCCTCTTCTTCACTTGTGTTTGGATTCAGAGATTCTGTATGATTTCAGAAGATGCACAACAGCACCCCCTACCTTATAGCAGGAAAAAAAACAGGGAATCGTTGCGTCAAATATTAAAGAAAATCTTGTCAATGGCAGGGAAACAGTTTATGTACATATCTTTATTTGTCCAAAAGGGAAAAAAAAAACAAAAAAACATTTGTCTTTATTCATCAAGATGTAATAATTTCCTTTGCCTCGTTTTTTTGGCTGATATCATAAATGACTCTAGCTTTTCACCATCCAATGAATTCCTGTAGAATTAATTTGTCCAGCTCTATACATTTTTTCTTAATGAATAACTTGTTTGACTTGGAAACACATACAGCCTCTGAACAGCTCCTGTTGTGCTTGAGCTCTACTTCAGACAAGTCAAACTATTTGAACAGTTTGAAAGGATATTTGTCAAATAAACATAATCCCTCACAAAAGTGGACCAAATGTAATTCTGCTCATTTTTTCATAAATGGTTATCAGATGAAGAAAAAGTGGCCTTTGTGAACTGGATCAACAAGGCCTTGGCAAAAGATCCTGACTGCACACATCTGATCCCAATGGACCCGGAAACGGACAGTTTATTCAAATCCGTAAAAGATGGAATATTGTTGTGGTAATACAAGATTAATCTGTTTACTGTATAATTCTCTACCGTTCTACTGTATAATACTCTGCTATTAAGTATTCATCTCATTTACTGATAAATAAGTAATCATGTTTAAATCATGTTTAACAACCTCTTTGCCGTTTAATTGCAGCAAAATGATCAACCTCTCGCAGCCGGACACTATTGATGAGAGAGTCATCAACACAAAGAAATGCACTCCGTTTACAATGACTGTAAGAATACTCTCACTTTTGAAATCCAACAAAGAGGTGACATCAGAATAAAGATCTTTGAAAACTTCACAAAATAGTTGATTCTCAGCCCCGTCCAAAAAATAATAATAATAAAAAATCTGACCAAGTTTTACATTTTACCTTAAAACGGATGGAGTATGCAACTTCACTCTCTTCCATTGTAGGAAAAGGCACAGCCAATGTCCCAATATGGCGCTGACATCTTGCACTGATCCGGGACTCGAGTCTGTACAGTACGGAACTCGAAGCCCGAGAATACACAGTAGTGAACTCAGGACTTGAGTCTGCACAGTAGTCTTTTAGTTTTTAGCAAGCCAAAACTAACTTGGCTCTGAGTTCTTGACAGGTTTTCAGACATTTACCCTAATTCGCTATATCATTCTTCCTTTTTAAGACCCATTCACACAAAGAGCGATACTTATTTAGATAACAATCATAAATATATTTGCAATCCACATCACCACATGATAGTTTTCTGATTATTATAATTACGTGCTGAAGTTATGTTGACTGTCATTTTCAATGCTTGATTAATGGATTATGATTGGCTATCAAAGTTTTTAGTGATTCCAACAATATTGTTCCTTCGTGTAGTTATCGTTATAGTTGGTGTGGTGTGGACTTCCCTATTGTCATAGAATTAGAACGATTGTTAAAATGCGATACATCGTTATCGTTATTGGTGTGAAAGGGCTTCATTAAATATTTATTTTTATTATTATTAAACGTGAGGATTAGAGACGGATATTTTGACAACAAATAAAGTTCTATCTATTTCTTTACTGCCCTTTTTACTAATACAGGAGAATTTGATGTTGGCACTTAACTCTGCTTCGGCTATTGGCTGCACGGTGGTCAACATTGATGCTCAGGACATGAAAGCGGGGACCCCTCATCTTGTGCTTGGACTTCTCTGGCAAATCATAAAAATCGGCCTCTTTGCTGACATTGAGATCTCACGCAACGAAGGTCATTAATTTAGCTGTAGTAGTCTAAATTGATTTCTGGTAATCATGGTGCCATCCAATGGGGTTACTAATTGCTTCCATAAATAAATAAAAGCATGCATGTGCGTGAGTGACTGATTTATGCCTCTTAAGTGGTTTCAGTAATGTGTGTCTGTGTATTTATCTGTGTGTAGCTCTAATTGCATTGCTCGATGAGTCAGAAGAGCTGGACCACCTGATGTCAATGTCTCCCGAGGACCTTTTACTGCGATGGGTCAACCATCACCTCAAAGCTGCTGGCTGGCAACAAATCAGAAACTTCAGTGAAGATATCAAGGTAGTTTATGCTTCATCACACCACTCGTTCAGTCTTTACTCATTACTCACGTCATTCCATTAGAAGTAGGCTTTGAACTAAAGTTTACTATAAAGTTTTTTTTGTTTTAGGTTTAAAATATACAGTTTGGGGTCATTGATATTTTCATCTATTTTTTTTTTTTAAAGAAATTAAGATTTTAATTTAGCAAGGATGGATTAAATAGAACAAATGTCACAGTAAATAATAGAGCTCCTTAAAGGGCATAGTGGTAGAAAAATATGGGATGAGAGGAAAAATTATGCATTGTACATTCGCCCGAGAAACTTTGCATCTGCTTGCAAAATGTAAACACAAATGTAAAAGTTTCTTGGGGGAACGTAAAACATTTTTTGAACATACCCAAAGTTTATTAGTGGAACGCAAAACTATAAAGGCATGCCAAACAAAGCAGCGGCAGATTCTAAGCAGCTGAAGTTACTGACAGGAACCCATGATATAGTATGGCAGGGCGACACAGCGTCTTGTTCCCTATTCATGGAACCAAGGTTACAGTCGTAACTGAGGCATTTAAAGGGAATTCATTCTGCAATTGATACTCTGGGAATGCTAAGGCTCCATAGTGAATGTCTGGTATGAATTTGTACTAGGATGAAAATACCTGTGGCCCTGGTATAGAGTCTAGGTTTAAATGGCCTGAAGTATCCATCCTTGAGATTTATCGTAACAAACCAGTCATTGTAATACTCCTGTAAAAAGGGTGATATTAAATTAAATGATTAAATGCTTCCTCAAGGTCGCTTGATCGTGAAACAATACAACAGACACAAATTGTATACAATAGGTACAGAGCTTTACATTCTGCAAAAGAGTCAGCAACTAAGGCAGTGGTTCTCAAATAGTGGGGCGCCCTAGGGGGGCGCGGAGCGATACCGGGGGGGGGTGTCGGTGCGCGTGACCCTGGGGAACATGCTTTTTTTTTTTTTTTTTGTCAGGGAGTAGTTTTCTTGTACTAACAAAGAAAAGATATGAAGTTCAGATAACAAACCCTTCACCCTTTGACGTGTACGATCACACCGGTGTTCATATGTGTCACTTGATCAACCACTAAATTCACACGTGTTTTCACGTGATATCTGGCACTGATCCAGAGAAAGGAAAGACGTGATCAGAGCTTGTCATTTATCTCAATTCAGTGTTTTCAACCACATAAGGTTTATTTTAGGTTTAAATATTTAAATACTCTTAAGTACTGGCAAAACAATACATTTATACTTTGAAAAATAAACACGGATGACTATAAAAGAGGAAATAGCAATCCATTAAATTATAAACTGACGAGGTGTTTTATTCATATCAGATCCACATTGTATTGGTAACTATAAACTTCACTCTGTTCTTCTCTCACGTCACTGGCCACTTACTATCACGTATTTTAGAAGAAGTGACTGAATTGACGTGTTGTAAATCAGACAGATCAGATTCTCTGAACTGCTGCGCAAACTAACACAGCGGCGCCTGTCTCGCATCACAGATCAACGAACATGATCATTATAAAAATTAAGCGACAAAACACATTCACTTCCACATATCTGAAAATCTGAATATCAGGTAGTTGATGACAGAGCCAACAAGTTGGTGACTACTTTGAATAAAAAATTAACTAAATAACTAAATAAATGTGATAAATATATTATACAGCACTTTTTGTGACTGCGGTATGTCACGTGACAAGCACGACGCGTCGCCATGGAAACAATAAGGCGAAAGTTCCAAAATGGGGGGCGTAGGGGGGCGCAAAATGTTTACCTCTTCCTAGGGCATGAGAGAAAATAATTGAGAAGCACTGAACTAAGGACAGCATAAAGCACAGACAACAAACACTCCATATGAGTTTCGGCATTACCAGCACACGCGCATTAATCGCGGTACATTTAAGCTAACGATATGATTACCTATTTCTTACGCTAAACACACAGTTAACACACATAACACTCAAATGTATTGAAAACAATAAACAATGAATATTTTCTCTCGTACTTGTCTTATATGCAGTTCATACATGTAAAAGGAGTGGTATTAAATTAAATGATTAATTCTTTCATTAAATGAAGGTCGCTTTATCGTGAATGAAGTGTATCACGGGAACTCCCTCTATAGCAGTACGCAGTGACCTGCACGTCACGCACGACCAATCACAAGCATCCACTCCAACAACATCGAAATTATTAACTCAATATTAATTATAACTTATTATAGAACACAACATTTGTATAACTAGTATTTAGATTAAACAATAACGAATAGACAATAATGAAAACAATTACATAGAAATACATCAAACTTTATTACTCAACATTTCAAATACATTATGCTCTTTTAAACTTTCTGTTTGAAACAAAAATGTATAAAATTTCCCGGAAACAATTAAGCAGCACAGTTGTTTTTCACTTTAATAATAATAATAATAATGATTTTTTTCTTGAGCATCAAATCATTATATTAGAATGTTTTCTGAAAGATCATATGACACTGAAGACTGCCGTAAAGATGCTGAAAATTCAGTTTTGATCAGGAATACATTACATTTTATAGTATATTTACAATATACACCGTTTTAATAAATGCCATTTTTTGTATATTTTGAGATATTGCATAGGTTATATGCTTTGTAAATGAATCAAAGGGCTAGAAATTAAAGCCTGTATAAAAAACCTATAAAACTCTTTGATTTTGTATGACATTAAATCCTTTGAGCTGTCAGTTGATATTGACTTATATAATGCTCTCAGGACTCCAGGGCTTACTTCCACCTGCTTGATCAGATCTCGCCTAAAGGAGACGGGGATGATGAGATGAGGATTATCGTTGACATGTCTGGTCTGAATGTAAGTCTGTTTGCCTTTTTACGGAGGAAGTCAACATACTGGTTTGTTTCCTGTGCTAGGAGTTTGTCCCTCCACTTTATGACACCATTTAGTGCAGATAAGAAAGAGGGTGCTTTCAAAACAAAGTAAAGTGAAATATGAGAACAAAAGACTACAAGACAAAGTCCTGAAGATGGGAGATCGAATACAAGTATTTGGCGAGTGAATTGGGATTAGGGAGGTTTGTTTGTCTTTAGATTATAATTATTTGTGGTGCAAAATTCACTATTATTACTGTTACACCATTACTATTTTCCAAAACCCTATGTCTATGAAATGAAACTTTGGTGTAATTTGAATAATTTGAGCTACAAACATGAATGATACCCCAAAATGCAACAAAGCACTTGTTCAGGTCACAATTCTCTCTCTGTCTCTCTCTCTCTCTCATCTACAGTATATCTTATATATATATATATATATATATATATATATATATATATATATATATACATACATACACTTTATCATTTAGTATCATTGAAATATTTTTTTCAAATTCCAAATTAAATTCCATTATGGCAATTTTTTTTACCTTTCTTCCAAAAAAATAAATAAATTAAAATAAATAAATAAAAAAATTGAAGAAAGATAAATGAAAATTGCCACAATGGAATTTAATTTAAGTAAAAATGGATACATAAAAAATATATATTTCAATGATACTAAAAGAACACTGAGTGGAAGTGCAAATGTTTATACTGTATTTAAAGCAAGTAAAATAATATAAAATTGTGCAAACACAATATATTTTTCAAGCTAAATAAGGTAACTTGGAATACCGAATGGGGCTGTAAAGTGTAGTGCTTTTACAGGTATGTCCATATATTGTCCTATTATTATGGCACAGCACAGAACTGCCATTAATCTTGTTGAGGCCGTTGTCTTCAGGGTAATTATCTATTTTCAGATTTAAGCATAGTTATTCAGACTGAATAACTCTCTCTTTTAGGAACGTGATGATGAAATGCGAGCAGAGCTGATGCTCAGGCAAGCGGCTCGCCTGGATTGCAGACAGTTTGTCACTCCCCGGGATGTGGTGGCAGGAAACCATAAGCTCAACATGGCCTTTGTGGCCAATCTTTTCAACATGTACCCAGCCTTGAACAAACCCACCAGCAATGGCATTGATTATGCAATTGAGGGTGAGTTAAATTTTATGTGAATGTGCCAAACGCCTGGTGAAAGGAAGGTGTTATTATTGCGGTCTGGGACACTTTAGATTATCAGAGGTTTTTGACTGCATGTGATAAATGATGCTGCATTATCTTTGCTTGACATCTCAGCTCACATCCTGGCTGGTAACATCCTGTCTGAATTATCATTTCCTGACAAGAAACATACTTAAACAGCAAGGGCCATGAAGTATTCATAATACATTCTTAATGACTTACATTGTTTGGAAAAGTCTATCATATTTGAATCTTTATTCTGTAATTTGTCTGCCTGTCATGGGTTTATTGTCACCACCAAAACAAGGAAAACAAGGTTTACAACAAGCAAAAACACTTCTGAAGCATCTTAGTTGATGTTAATTTAAACAATTACTATTGTACATTTTAAAAACAAAACTTGTATCAGTTACAATTTATTTAATGGACATGAACTAACTTGAACTAAAAATTAACAAAAAAATGTTTTTTTATTAAAGGGGTCCTACCCTGCATTTTTAATGAATCGTGTGTGTGTGTGTGTGTGTGTGTGTGTGTGTGTGTGTGTGTGTGTGTGTGTGTGTGTGTGTGTATGTGTGTGTGTGTGTGTATGTGTGTGTGTGTGTGTTTGTGTTATTATAGCACCCCTCTCCCCAGTCTGGCCAAAACGCATCATTTTCATTGAAATACAAAATGTGTTGTGATTGGTTACCTGGCCCAGTGTGCTGTGATTGGTTATATGGCCCAGTGTGCTGTGATTGGTTATATGGCCCAGTGTGTTTTGATTGGTTACCTGTCCCAGTGTGTTGTGATTGGTTAGATGTCTCAGTGTGTTGTGATTGGTTAGATGTCTCAGTGTGCTGTGATTGGTTAGATGTCCCAGTGTGTTTTGATTGGTTAGATGTCCCAGTGTGTTGTGATTGGTTAGATGTCTCAGTGTGCTGTGATTGGTTAGATGTCTCAGTGTGCTGTGATTGGTTAGATGTCTCAGTGTGCTGTGATTGGTTAGATGTCTCAGTGTGCTGTGATTGGTTAGATGTCTCAGTGTGTTGTGATTGGTTAGATGTCCCAGTGTGTTGTGATTGGTTAGATGTCTCAGTGTGCTGTGATTGGTTAGATGTCCCAGTGTGCTGTGATTGGTTAGATGTCTCAGTGTGCTGTGATTGGTTAGATGTCCCAGTGTGTTTTGATTGGTTAGATGTCTCAGTGTGCTGTGATTGGTTATATGGCCCAATGTGTTTTGATTGGTTAGATGTCCCAGTGTGTTTTGATTGGTTAGATGTCCCAGTGTGCTGTGATTGGTTCGATGTCCCAGTGTGTTGTGATTGGTTAGATGTCCCATTGTGTTGTGATTGGTTAGATGTCCCAGTGTGCTGTGATCGGTTACCTGTCCCAGTGTGTTGTGATTGGTCAGATGTCTCAGTGTGTTTTGATTGGTTCGATGTCCCAGTGTGTTGTGATTGGTTAGATGTCCCAGTGTGCTGTGATTGGTTCGATGTCCCAGTGTGTTGTGATTGGTTAGATGTCCCATTGTGTTGTGATTGGTTAGATGTCCCAGTGTGCTGTGATCGGTTACCTGTCCCAGTGTGTTGTGATTGGTCAGATGTCTCAGTGTGTTTTGATTGGTTCGATGTCCCAGTGTGTTGTGATTGGTTAGATGTCCCAGTGTGTTGTGATTGGTCAGATGTCTCAGTGTGCTGTGATTGGTTAGATGTCCCAGTGTGTTGTGATTGGTTAGATGTCCCAGTGTGTTGTGATTGGTTAGATGTCCCAGTGTGCTGTGATTGGTTATATGGCCCAATGTGTTTTGATTGGTTAGATGCCCCAGTGTGTTTTGATTGGTTACCTGTCCCAGTGTGCTGTGATTGGTTAGATGTCCCAGTGTGTTGTGATTGGTTCGATGTCCCAGTGTGTTGTGATTGGTTCGATGTCTCAGTGTGCTGTGATTGGTTAGATGTCTCAGTGTGCTGTGATTGGTTAGATGTCCCAGTGTGTTTTGATTGGTTAGATGTCCCAGTGTGCTGTAATTGGTTCGATGTCCCAGTGTGTTGTGATTGGTTAGATGTCCCATTGTGTTGTGATTGGTTAGATGTCCCAGTGTGCTGTGATCGGTTACCTGTCCCAGTGTGTTGTGATTGGTCAGATGTCTCAGTGTGCTGTGATCGGTTAGATGTCCCAGTGTGCTGTGATCGGTTACCTGTCCCAGTGTGCTGTGATTGGTTAGATGTCCCAGTGTGCTGTGATTGGTTCGATGTCCCAGTGTGTTTTGATTGGTTAGATGTCCCAGTGTGTTGTGATTGGTTCGATGTCCCAGTGTGTTTTGATTGGTTCGATGTCCCAGTGTGTTGTGATTGGTTCGATGTCCCAGTGTGCTGTGATTGGTTCGATGTCCCAGTGTGTTGTGATTGGTTCGATGTCCCAGTGTGCTGTGATTGGTTCGATGTCCCAGTGTGTTGTGATTGGTTAGATGTCCCAGTGTGTTGTGATTGGTTAGATGTCCCAGTGTGTTGTGATTGGTCAGATGTCCCAGTGTGCTGTGATTGGTCAGATGTCCCAGTGTGCTGTGATTGTTTAGATGTCCCAGTGTGTTTTGATTGGTTAGATGTCTCACTGTGTTTTGATTGGTTACCTGTCCCAGTGTGTTGTGATTGGTTAGATGTCTCAGTGTGCTGTGATTGGTTAGATGTCCCAGTGTGTTTTGATTGGTTAGATGTCCCAGTGTGCTGTGTGATTGGTTAGATGTCCCAGTGTGCTGTGATTGGTTAGATGTTTTTGTGTGTTGTGATTGGTCAGATGTTTTTGTGTTTTGTGATTGGTCAGATGTCTTAGTTTGTTGTGATTGGTCAGATGTCTTAGTGTTTTGTGATTGGTCAGATGTCTCAGTGTGCTGTGATCGGTTACCTGTCCCAGTGTGTTGTGATTGGTTAGATGTCCCAGTGTGTTTTGATTGGTTAGATGTCCCAGTGTGCTGTGATTGGTTAGATGTCCCAGTGTGCTCTGATTGGTTCGATGTCCCAGTGTGCTGTGATTGGTTCGATGTCCCAGTGTGTTGTGATTGGTTAGATGTCCCAGTGTGCTGTGATTGGTTATATGGCCCAATGTGTTTTGATTGGTTAGATGTCCCAGTGTGTTTTGATTGGTTAGATGTCCCAGTGTGCTGTGATTGGTTAGATGTCCCAGTGTGCTGTGATTGGTTAGCTGGCCCAGTGTGTTGTGATTGGCACAGATGTTCAGGAAATGTCACTGTCCTTCATAACAGCAGGTTCTGCTTTGGTGTAAATATTAAGGATGGCATCAATCTCAAACCAATTCGAGCCTGATTCGACCCTGACAATGTTAATAAACAAGTTTGTGACCAAATTCTTTTAAACAGTTTGAAACTATATTTAATAATTTGTTGACGTTGGTCATAACATGCAGAAAAATATAGTGTCCATAAATTAAGAAATTGTTGATAATTTTTTTATGAATTGTTATTTTATAATAATAACAATAATAATACTTAATGTTATAAAACAATAAATAAAATAATAATTAGTGTTGTAACTATTATTTAAAACACAAAGCTTGAATAATAAGGCATACAGTACATACCGTTTTTACCAACACCACTCACAAATTGGGGCTTTTATGCGTCCATTCAAGCATCTGCAGTGTTTTCGGCGAGCAGCAGGTGGCACCCTGTGGCATGTGTGTGCATGTGTGACAGTGTTGCCATATTGGGCGGGTTCCCGCATGCATTGGGCTGGTTGATAAAAATTGGGCTTGTTTTTCATGCCCAATGTGTTTTGATTGGTTAGATGTCCCAGTGTGCTGTGATTGGTTACCTGTCCCAGTGTGCTGTGATTGGTTAGATGTCCCAGTGTGCTGTGATTGTTTAGATGTCCCAGTGTGCTGTGATTGGTTACCTGTCCCAGTGTGCTGTGATTGGTTCGATGTCCCAGTGTGTTGTGATTGGTCAGATGTCCCAGTGTGCTGTGATTGTTTAGATGTCCCAGTGTGCTGTGATTGGTTATATGGCCCAGTGTGTTTTTATTGGTTAGATGTCTCAGTGTGCTGTGATTGGTTAGATGTTTTTGTGTGTTGTGATTGGTCAGATGTTTTTGTGTTTTGAGATTGGCCAGATGTCTTAGTTTGTTGTGATTGGTCAGATGTCTTAGTGTTTTGTGATTGGTCAGATGTCTTAGTGTGTTGTGATTGGTTAGATGTCCCAGTATGCTGTGATTGGTTCGATGTCCCACTGTGCTGTGATTGGTTAGATGTCCCAGTGTGCTGTGATTGGTTCGATGTCCCAGTGTGTTGTGATTGGTTAGATGTCCCAGTATGCTGTGATTGTTTAGATGTCCTAGTGTGCTGTGATTGGTTATATGGCCCAATGTGTTTTGATTGGTTATATGTCCCAGTGTGTTGTGATTGGTTATATGTCCCAGTGTGTTGTGATTGGTTATATGGCCCAATGTGTTTTGATTGGTTATATGTCCCAGTGTGTTGTGATTGGTTAGATGTCCCAGTGTGTTTTGATTGGTTCGATGTCCCAGTGTGCTGTGATTGTTTAGATGTCCTAGTGTGCTGTGATTGGTTATATGGCCCAATGTGTTTTGATTGGTTATATGTCCCAGTGTGTTGTGATTGGTTAGATGTCCCAGTGTGTTGTGATTGGTTCGATGTCCCAGTGTGTTGTGATTGGTTCGATGTCCCAGTGTGCTGTGATTGGTTCGATGTCCCAGTGTGTTGTGATTGGTTAGATGTCCCAGTGTGTTGTGATTGGTCAGATGTCCCAGTGTGCTGTGATTGTTTAGATGTCCCAGTGTGCTGTGATTGGTTATATGGCCCAGTGTGTTTTTATTGGTTAGATGTCTCACTGTGTTTTGATTGGTTACCTGTCCCAGTGTGTTGTGATTGGTTATATGTCTCAGTGTGCTGTGATTGGTTAGATGTCCCAGTGTGTTTTGATTGGTTAGATGTCCCAGTGTGCTGTGTGATTGGTTAGATGTCCCAGTGTGCTGTGATTGGTTAGATGTTTTTGTGTTTTGTGATTGGTCAGATGTCTTAGTTTGTTGTGATTGGTTAGATGTCCCAGAGTGTTGTGATTGGTCAGATGTCTTAGTTTGTTGTGATTGGTTAGATGTCTCAGTGTGTTGTGATTGGTTAGATGTCCCAGTGTGTTGTGATTGGTTAGATGTCCCAGTGTGCTGTGATTGGTTAGATGTCCCAGTGTGCTGTGATTGGTTAGATGTCCCAGTGTGCTGTGATTGGTTAGATGTCCCAGTGTGCTGTGATTGGTTCGATGTCCCAGTGTGTTGTGATTGGTTAGATGTCCCATTGTGTTGTGATTGGTTAGATGTCCCAGTGTGCTGTGATCGGTTACCTGTCCCAGTGTGTTGTGATTGGTCAGATGTCTCAGTGTGTTTTGATTGGTTCGATGTCTCAGTGTGTTGTGATTGGTTAGATGTCCCAGTGTGTTGTGATTGGTCAGATGTCTCAGTGTGCTGTGATTGGTTAGATGTCCCAGTGTGTTGTGATTGGTTAGATGTCCCAGTGTGTTGTGATTGGTTAGATGTCCCAGTGTGCTGTGATTGGTTATATGGCCCAATGTGTTTTGATTGGTTAGATGCCCCAGTGTGTTTTGATTGGTTACCTGTCCCAGTGTGCTGTGATTGGTTAGATGTCCCAGTGTGTTGTGATTGGTTCGATGTCCCAGTGTGTTGTGATTGGTTCGATGTCTCAGTGTGCTGTGATTGGTTAGATGTCTCAGTGTGCTGTGATTGGTTAGATGTCCCAGTGTGTTTTGATTGGTTAGATGTCCCAGTGTGCTGTAATTGGTTCGATGTCCCAGTGTGTTGTGATTGGTTAGATGTCCCATTGTGTTGTGATTGGTTAGATGTCCCAGTGTGCTGTGATCGGTTACCTGTCCCAGTGTGTTGTGATTGGTCAGATGTCTCAGTGTGCTGTGATCGGTTAGATGTCCCAGTGTGCTGTGATCGGTTACCTGTCCCAGTGTGCTGTGATTGGTTAGATGTCCCAGTGTGCTGTGATTGGTTCGATGTCCCAGTGTGTTTTGATTGGTTAGATGTCCCAGTGTGTTGTGATTGGTTCGATGTCCCAGTGTGTTTTGATTGGTTCGATGTCCCAGTGTGTTGTGATTGGTTCGATGTCCCAGTGTGCTGTGATTGGTTCGATGTCCCAGTGTGTTGTGATTGGTTCGATGTCCCAGTGTGCTGTGATTGGTTCGATGTCCCAGTGTGTTGTGATTGGTTAGATGTCCCAGTGTGTTGTGATTGGTTAGATGTCCCAGTGTGTTGTGATTGGTCAGATGTCCCAGTGTGCTGTGATTGGTCAGATGTCCCAGTGTGCTGTGATTGTTTAGATGTCCCAGTGTGTTTTGATTGGTTAGATGTCTCACTGTGTTTTGATTGGTTACCTGTCCCAGTGTGTTGTGATTGGTTAGATGTCTCAGTGTGCTGTGATTGGTTAGATGTCCCAGTGTGTTTTGATTGGTTAGATGTCCCAGTGTGCTGTGTGATTGGTTAGATGTCCCAGTGTGCTGTGATTGGTTAGATGTTTTTGTGTGTTGTGATTGGTCAGATGTTTTTGTGTTTTGTGATTGGTCAGATGTCTTAGTTTGTTGTGATTGGTCAGATGTCTTAGTGTTTTGTGATTGGTCAGATGTCTCAGTGTGCTGTGATCGGTTACCTGTCCCAGTGTGTTGTGATTGGTTAGATGTCCCAGTGTGTTTTGATTGGTTAGATGTCCCAGTGTGCTGTGATTGGTTAGATGTCCCAGTGTGCTCTGATTGGTTCGATGTCCCAGTGTGCTGTGATTGGTTCGATGTCCCAGTGTGTTGTGATTGGTTAGATGTCCCAGTGTGCTGTGATTGGTTATATGGCCCAATGTGTTTTGATTGGTTAGATGTCCCAGTGTGTTTTGATTGGTTAGATGTCCCAGTGTGCTGTGATTGGTTAGATGTCCCAGTGTGCTGTGATTGGTTAGCTGGCCCAGTGTGTTGTGATTGGCACAGATGTTCAGGAAATGTCACTGTCCTTCATAACAGCAGGTTCTGCTTTGGTGTAAATATTAAGGATGGCATCAATCTCAAACCAATTCGAGCCTGATTCGACCCTGACAATGTTAATAAACAAGTTTGTGACCAAATTCTTTTAAACAGTTTGAAACTATATTTAATAATTTGTTGACGTTGGTCATAACATGCAGAAAAATATAGTGTCCATAAATTAAGAAATTGTTGATAATTTTTTTATGAATTGTTATTTTATAATAATAACAATAATAATACTTAATGTTATAAAACAATAAATAAAATAATAATTAGTGTTGTAACTATTATTTAAAACACAAAGCTTGAATAATAAGGCATACAGTACATACCGTTTTTACCAACACCACTCACAAATTGGGGCTTTTATGCGTCCATTCAAGCATCTGCAGTGTTTTCGGCGAGCAGCAGGTGGCACCCTGTGGCATGTGTGTGCATGTGTGACAGTGTTGCCATATTGGGCGGGTTCCCGCATGCATTGGGCTGGTTGATAAAAATTGGGCTTGTTTTTCATGCCCAATGTGTTTTGATTGGTTAGATGTCCCAGTGTGCTGTGATTGGTTACCTGTCCCAGTGTGCTGTGATTGGTTAGATGTCCCAGTGTGCTGTGATTGTTTAGATGTCCCAGTGTGCTGTGATTGGTTACCTGTCCCAGTGTGCTGTGATTGGTTCGATGTCCCAGTGTGTTGTGATTGGTCAGATGTCCCAGTGTGCTGTGATTGTTTAGATGTCCCAGTGTGCTGTGATTGGTTATATGGCCCAGTGTGTTTTTATTGGTTAGATGTCTCACTGTGTTTTGATTGGTTACCTGTCCCAGTGTGTTGTGATTGGTTAGATGTCTCAGTGTGCTGTGATTGGTTAGATGTTTTTGTGTGTTGTGATTGGTCAGATGTTTTTGTGTTTTGAGATTGGCCAGATGTCTTAGTTTGTTGTGATTGGTCAGATGTCTTAGTGTTTTGTGATTGGTCAGATGTCTTAGTGTGTTGTGATTGGTTAGATGTCCCAGTATGCTGTGATTGGTTCGATGTCCCACTGTGCTGTGATTGGTTAGATGTCCCAGTGTGCTGTGATTGGTTCGATGTCCCAGTGTGTTGTGATTGGTTAGATGTCCCAGTATGCTGTGATTGTTTAGATGTCCTAGTGTGCTGTGATTGGTTATATGGCCCAATGTGTTTTGATTGGTTATATGTCCCAGTGTGTTGTGATTGGTTAGATGTCCCAGTGTGTTTTGATTGGTTCGATGTCCCAGTGTGCTGTGATTGTTTAGATGTCCTAGTGTGCTGTGATTGGTTCGATGTCCCAGTGTGTTGTGATTGGTTAGATGTCCCAGTGTGTTGTGATTGGTTCGATGTCCCAGTGTGTTGTGATTGGTTAGATGTCCCAGTGTGTTGTGATTGGTTCGATGTCCCAGTGTGTTGTGATTGGTTCGATGTCCCAGTGTGCTGTGATTGGTTCGATGTCCCAGTGTGTTGTGATTGGTTAGATGTCCCAGTGTGTTGTGATTGGTTAGATGTCCCAGTGTGTTGTGATTGGTCAGATGTCCCAGTGTGCTGTGATTGTTTAGATGTCCCAGTGTGCTGTGATTGGTTATATGGCCCAGTGTGTTTTTATTGGTTAGATGTCTCACTGTGTTTTGATTGGTTACCTGTCCCAGTGTGTTGTGATTGGTTATATGTCTCAGTGTGCTGTGATTGGTTAGATGTCCCAGTGTGTTTTGATTGGTTAGATGTCCCAGTGTGCTGTGTGATTGGTTAGATGTCCCAGTGTGCTGTGATTGGTTAGATGTTTTTGTGTTTTGTGATTGGTCAGATGTCTTAGTTTGTTGTGATTGGTTAGATGTCCCAGAGTGTTGTGATTGGTCAGATGTCTTAGTTTGTTGTGATTGGTTAGATGTCTCAGTGTGTTGTGATTGGTTAGATGTCCCAGTGTGTTGTGATTGGTTAGATGTCCCAGTGTGCTGTGATTGGTTAGATGTCCCAGTGTGCTGTGATTGGTTAGATGTCCCAGTGTGCTGTGATTGGTTAGATGTCCCAGTGTGTTGGTTACCTGTCCCAGTGTGTTGTGATTGGTTCGATGGGGTGCGCGCGAGATTATTTAAACACACCTCCTCACCGCCAAAACTGCAGGGTTACAGCCGCTCTCGGACCATTTGATCCACGGACCGGTCCGCGGGGGGTTGGGGACCACTGTCTTACTGTGTTGTGATTGGTCAGATGTCTTAGTGTGCTGTGATTGGTCAAATGTCTTAGTGTGCTGTGATTGGTTAGATATTTTTGTGTGTTGTGATTGGTTAGATGTTTTGTGATTGGTCAGATGTCTTAGTGTGTTGTGATTGGTCAGATGTCTTAGTGTGCTGTGATTGGTTAGATGTTTTTGTGTGTTGTGATTGGTTAGATGTTTTTGTGTGTTGTGATTGGTTAGATGTTTTGTGATTGGTCAGATGTCTTAGTGTGTTGTGATTGGTCAGATGTCTTAGTGTGTTGTGATTGGTCAGATGTCTTAGTGTGCTGTGATTGGTTAGATGTTTTTGTGTTTTGTGATTGGTCAGATGTCTTAGTGTGCTGTGATTGGTTAGCTGGCCCAGTGTGTTGTGATTGGCACAGATGTTCAGGAAATGTCACAGTCCTTCATAACAGCAGGTTCTGCTTTGGTGTAAATATTAAGGATGGCATCAATCTCAAACCAATTCGAGCCTGATTCGACCCTGACAATGTTAATAAACAAGTTTGTGACCAAATTCTTTTAAACAGTTTGAAACTATATTTAATAATTTGTTGACGTTGGTCATAACATGCAGAAAAATATAGTGTCCATAAATTAAGAAATTGTTGATAATTTTTTTATGAATTGTTATTTTATAATAATAACAATAATAATACTTAATGTTATAAAACAATAAATAAAATAATAATTAGTGTTGTAACTATTATTTAAAACACAAAGCTTGAATAATAAGGCATACAGTACATACCGTTTTTACCAACACCACTCACAAATTGGGGCTTTTATGCGTCCATTCAAGCATCTGCAGTGTTTTCGGCGAGCAGCAGGTGGCACCCTGTGGCATGTGTGTGCATGTGTGACAGTGTTGCCATATTGGGCGGGTTCCCGCATGCATTGGGCTGGTTGATAAAAATTGGGCTTGTTTTTGATGACAAACCCACCCAAATTTCCTATATAAATGCATGTAAATTCCATTAAAACAGTGGGTTTTATTTCACCATCTGTTTATCTCTCTTCTGTCTTCTTTATCGGATTGTTTTTTCTTATCAATTCTGTCTCTTTAAATACAGTAACCTATAACCTATAAGAACCTGCTTAACTGCCTTTTTTCCCATTTACATTACAAAGGGAGATAAATTATTTTATCATCGTGCTCTTTGCTGCATTCATAACACTATTGATTGAGTTTTCAGCCTGATTGTATTGTTAATTAGGGTAGACATAAAGGGTCGTGCAAACTGAATAACTCAGGACTATGCAAATATTATGAAACATGTTATCATTCTGGTGCACTTTATTCATTTGTATTTAATTGGCTTTAAAAGGTATATTCAAGGAAAACAAGATTTTCGCTGTACAAATAGGCATACAGTAACATTCACAACATAACTGGTCCACTTAACTGCAAAACAGCTTAGGAAATCGTTACGGTTATGACACCACAATAATTAACATATGACCGCTCACATTTATAAATCAATTTCAAGCTATCAACCTATTCAGTATACAGCAAAGTGATCCATCCTGATAAACAACAGTGTAAATTACACGGGTAAACGGACATTAGCCATCATACAGGAGTAAAATTATCAGTTTAATTCTACACAGGGAGGCCAGTTTTTTTTTTGATAGTATTCAAAAATGAACTACGACTACATAAGTAAATAATGACAACAGGTGTGAGACAGTGGTGTGTCTTTGACTAATAAAATGATCCCTCTCTCTTTCGACAGGGGAAACAAGAGAGGACAGGACATTCAGAAACTGGATGAATTCTCTGGGGGTTTCTCCACACGTCAATCACTTGTACAGGTAGCATTTGTTTCGCTTACAGTAATGCCGTAGTTTTCTACGGTTACCATTGAAATGTCAGGCCTAATGTTGCTCCTAAAAACAATGTAAACCATAATCACTATGGGTTCATGGTTAACCTGCAGGGAGGTTGAGAGATGGAAAATTGGCTCAATAAATTACACTAACAAACAAAAACACCATTATTTAAAAAATGTATAACTTTGAAAAATGGACATATAATTCTTTAAATATTGTCATATTAGTGGTGCTTTCTAAGGCTGTTGGTTAAACTAAGGTTTGTTCTAAACCTTCTTCCCCAGTATTATATTTAAGCATATATTCTAACTTGTGCATCCATTTACATGTATTAATTTAGCAGATGCTTTTACCCAAAATGACATACATTATCACTAGCAATTAGTTTAAACCGTAATTAAACCAAATTACTACTCAAGCTTAAAAAGAGGTGTAATTTGCTAGTAATAGATCAAATATGAGTTATAATACAGAGAGAGGGAGCGAGAGAGAGAGAGAGAGAGAGAGAGAGAGAGAGAGAGAGAGAGAGAGAGAGACCAACTGCAAGGCCTCAGGTCTGACATGTTGCTTTTTTGTTCTTGTGCTTTGGAGAAATTTGCTGACAAATCAGAGGTAGTCTGTACATTTAAAAGCAAATTATATTGTAATTAATTGTACATTATATTGAACGTAAAACATTATAACCGAAAGGGTGAAGTTGATCATTAACATCTTCTGCTCCAGTGATCTGCATGACGGTCACGTCATTCTTCAGTTATATGAGAGAATCCAGGTGCCTGTTGACTGGACTAGAGTCAATAAACCTCCCTACCCAATACTGGGATCCAACATGAAGAAGGTTTGTACTAGTTCAGCTTTGAGCTTCAATAGGTTATGAATACAAGGTGCTAATAACTGAAATTAAAAAACAGTTCCGAGTCACATGTTTGTTTCTGAGAGCAAATTAAATTCTGCGACATGTAGGATTTGTGTCCCTGCTGCTGAAATGATTTCCACAGCTGCCTCAGGGTATTGGCTAGCTAAGTTTAGAATTCAAAATGCACTTTATTCATCAAAAATGCTATTTATGTATGCGCACTGCTGTCGTCCGGGGTTAAATTATACATGCCATTTTAACTTGGCTGACATATGTTTGTTTTGTAGCTTGAGAATTGTAATTATGCAGTCGCACTGGGCAAAAAGGAAGCAAAGTTTTCCTTAGTAGGAATCGGTGGAGAGAATATCAATGAGGGAAGTCCCATGCACACCTTGGCACTCGTCTGGCAACTAATGAGAAGGTACTTTTCACAATAACCATTTCATGCTGCCATAACCATTCTAACTATTTTACATGATGGCAATTTTGAGGACATTTAGTTTTAGTTTTAGTGCTGTCAATTGATTAACCAATTAAACGCAATTTATAAATTGTACCTATAATTAAACTTTATTATATTGTAATAATTTCACATTGAATCTCCAAATGAATGTAGAAAGAACATAAAAAGAGTAGCTTATACAGTAATACCTCGGTTTACGAGTGACTTTGTATACGAGCAAATCGGTGTACGAGCATTGCATCAGTGTGCGAGAAACTTTCCCTCGCCTACGCGCATTTTTTTGTGGAAAAGTCCTAACGCTCAGCATCATCGCGCGCATTTTTACTGGAAATATCCTAACGACAGCCTCTCACAAAGTCTATCACCCCTTCACTCGTTCATTCTCTCAGCGTCGCTCGGTTTGGTTCATCATTCACCACAGTGATACTTTTATAAGTGATTTACAGCGGTTTTACCTCGTGTTGTTAACATTAATTGTGATCGCTATTGTTCACGTAGTGAAATATATACGTACAGTACAGCATATAGACAATGACCTCAAGATGAGTAAGAAAGAAGGGATGAAATTCTCCCTGTAAGCAGTAAAACCCTCCTCTCGTCTCCTTCACGCCAGCAGAGACGCTACTCAAAGATAAAGTGCGCGTTATAGTTAATTGTCAAGTATTTTTAGAGTTTAATTGTCAATTATTAATTAGTATTTATATGAGATCTTAATGGTTATAATTTTAACTGTAATTAATAGGGTAAAACCCAAAAAATATTTAAAATGGGCATTTATGGTCGTGTGGGACGAATCAAGTGATTTTTAGTGCATTCTTATGGGGAAAATTGTTTTGGTGTACGAGCATTGAGTTACGAGCTCTTGGAATTAATTAAACTCGTAAACCGAGTTCATCTATAGAGAAAGAAAGCCAGTCTCACCAATACCAAAGAGTATCTTTTTTTAAATAATGTATCCTTATTGAATAAAAGTAATCTTTTTTTATTAAAAATTAATTTAAAAAAATTCTTACTGACCTCAAACTTTTGCATATTCGATTTTTTTGTGCGAAATAATAGCAACAAATGCCATATGGGGATGGTTATGGCTTTGACGTGTATTTTAGTTAAAAATGTGAAACAGTCTTGTTTCTTACAAACAATAACTCTTGCAGATACACACTGAAAGTTCTGTCTGACATCGGTGAAGGGGAAATAGTCACTGACCAAATTATCATCAACTGGGTGAACAACACCTTGAAACAAGGCAAAAAAGACTCATATATTAACAGCTTCAAGGTGAATCCCATTCAATGTTTTACCATTATTGCTTTCCTACTGTACCATGCAGTGGATGAATTCATACTGCGACTCAAATAATACGAGACATGTCTAAATTTAAATGAAATTGACGTATTGTTTCAGGACAAATCAATCAGCACTAGCCTGCCAGTGATTGATCTGATCGACACCATCGTGCCCAAAGTCATTAAATACGAGATCGTGAAGAGAGGAGAAATGACGCTAGAGGACAAGCTAAACAATGCAAAGTAAGTTCCCCCCAAGGCTCCTCATAAATTACCCTGATACGCATCTGACGCAAAATTGCCTGTTGTCTCGCCACCAGCAACCTTCTCCGTATCTCTGTTTCCCACTCACAGATACGCAATCTCAGTGGCGCGAAAAATCGGAGTCAAGGTGTACGCCCTCCCCGATGACCTTGTGGAGGTCAAACCCAAGATGGTGATGACGGTGTTTGCATGCCTTATGGGAAGGAGCTTGAAGAAAGTCGATGGCTGACCTTTCATAAGGACGTTGTCAGAAATGCACTTTTTCTTCACGCAGCAACACTTTAATGCAAATCTTGTTATTTTTATGAATACTTCACTGAAATAGTTGCACTAATCATTTCATTTCTGCTAGCTAAGATACTAAATATAGATGCCAGATAATTCAAAGATAATGTTATTTTCTTAAGAATTGTGAATCTTTTATTTCATCGTTGACTCATTCAAACGATTCGTTCAGTTGGAGCCAGATTGTAAATAGCTGGATATTTTGACATTACGTAAATAAAGGTCTTCACAAGAAATATTTGAGCTATGTAGATCTGCACATTCATTCAGTTTGTTATTTAATCAGGCTTAGATGCAGCTGGCAACCTGTTCTGGCTTATAATCAGACATTTTCAATGTCAGTCTAAATGTTGGTTCATCCGGCCAAAAAAGCGCATTGCAATCCAGAGGAGGATATTTTACAGAGAATGTCAAAAAAAGAAAAATGCTACAATTGGCTGAAAGAATAATTAAACCAGCATCCACATTATTCAACAGTGGCCAGAACTGCAAACACTTTCCTGGGCTCTGTCTCCTATTTACAATCATCTCTGTCATTGTCAAACGAGTCCAGCTCTTTCCTAGAGGGACTTTCTCTCAATGTCATTGTGAAATTTCAGATGTGTTTCAGTATCTGGGATCATTTCAACTGAGCGTTCCCCTTTGACCATTGTACCATCACATAGAGCTACGCTCGGTTTCACCCGGGAACATATTCGAAGCCCCTTCTGGGCTCAGTGGATTCACTTAACAATGTGTCTCATTTACTGTACTGCATTATGTCACAGTACAGAAACACTAGCAGATCTTTTAACCAGTTTGGAAAAAATATCAATATTGATGCCCAGTTCCAGCATTAAAGGGTTAAGGTCATCCAAAAATGAAATTCTGTCATTAATTACTCACCCTCATGTCGTTCCAAACGTCTCTTCATAACATTAAGGTTGAACCACTGAAATCACATGGACTATAGGTTTTGTTCATGGACTATTGTGGGCCTTGAAAGTGGTTGGCGTCAGAAAGCTCTCACATTTCAAAAATATCTTCATGATCAGTGATCAAAGGTCTTACGGTTTGGAACGATGTGAGGGTGAGTAATTAATGACAGACTTTTCGTTTTCGGGTGAACTAATCCTTTAATATGCCAATTAAAATGCTAAACCCTTGTGAAAACAAAAGAGTGCTTAATAAAAGGCTACAAGGAGACTTTGCTTTCATGACTGTTTCTTAACACATTTAAGTACACTTAAAACATGCACTTAGTAATAACAGATTTTATTTTAAAACGCATTGTACGCTTATTTTGATGCATTGACTAACATTCTAAAGCACATTATAACTATAACTTAATTGTAGTGTGTTTTATATTTGATGCTTTATTTAAAATATTATATATTTTAAATGTACGAAATTGCAACTTCACTTCACAAGCATTTAAATATGACATACATGCTTTAATAAAATGACATTAAAGTATATTTTAGTTTACCGTAAATGTTACATTCAGCAGGACACTTTAACTGTATTTTGAAAGATAAGAAATAATTATGAAATTATACTGCAAGATGTCCTATTTAAGTGGGTCAAAACAGTTAAAACGAATCCATTTTCATTGGACTGCAAGTAATTAAGTGTCCGAAAACATTCAATTCAGTTCACACTTAAGAATATTCTTTTGAAGTATTTTATTTCCATAAGTATTCTTTCTAGAAGTGTACTTCTTTTTCACAAGGTCAACAATTAGCTGTTTTAGCACATTAGCATATTTTCATGTCCCCATGACATAATATAACAATAAAATATTATACTGTATATTAGATTTACAGAACATAGTAGTTTTCCTAAATTTTAGTTAATATCACAATTAGGTAAACATGGGGCGAATTGAGGAAATATGCTATGCTATGACTTTAATTTGAAATATCAAAAGCTAATTAAAAATAATACAAAAAATTAAGCCACATATATGCTAAGCAAACTTTAACTTTTCATTTCAATTCTATTTTCATTTTCTTTGCCATAGTTTGAATAATTCATTTTAATACGTTTCTGAGCTGGACAAGAGCATTGAGTATTTCGGTTCAAATAGTGCATAGCAGAAACTTTCTGCAGTAACCTCATCTGACATAATATTTTACAGTGCACTTCATTTTGACAACATTTCATTTCGTCGTCTTCAATCTTCGTTCACTCATTACAACACTAGATAAATGTCAGATTCAAAGGCCAACATGTCCGCAGCTCTCGTAAATGTCAGCACCCCCCAGCTACTGCAAATGACAGAGTTTATTGTAGTGAGTGCCTTTATTTTTCCACCGTGCTCTGCAACAGTTCAGATCTTCAGTTCAACTTTTAAAGGAAAGTGCTTTTTACTGTAATTATTTTAAAAGTTATTTAAGATGTTGGTCAAAGATATTGAAGTATTTCAAAAAGTAAAGTATGTTCCTTAAAAAAAAATGTAACCCAGGTAACCTAGGTTACCGGTAAAAGGACAAACGGGAGTACATTTTCTGAAGAAAAGGAGTTTCAGCCAATCGCTGATTGTGCTGCAGTGACAGACACTTCTAAGAGCCAATGAGAGCAGCGCACCCGGGTTCCGCGGGCACAGCTGTCAGTTGAGGGGAGATAGAGAGCGGGAGCGTGAGTCAGAGGAAGCAGCTGTGAGGAGCGAAGTTTAAACCCAGAAAATAGCAAACAAACTTCGATAAATGACTGAATTTCATAGTGATATTGATTCTGAGTGGATGCGATAGTTTGAGAGAGCTATTAGCGGAGTGAGAGAAAGACGAGGCGGACATCTAAAAATAGAAGCCAATGTGGATTCATCAAGAGTGATTCTGAATAGAATATGTGTGATTACCTTGGCTGGGTTTTTTTGTGAGATTTACCTCAGGAGATGCAACTGAGCATATGAATACGGCGAGCCACCCGGAACCGATTCATTTATGAACTGTGCATTTGAGTTCGACAAAACGGGTAGGAGAGGTTTCTTTTCCCTTTAGGAAGAGCAGGACTCGGACCCGTTGGGATTTCTTTATTTTTCCCTTTCTCCGATTTTTTTTGAACCCCAAGGAAAGACTGATTTTGAGCTGGACAGTGAATCGAATCATTTAGTTCACGGACTTGAACGAATCGACTCATTGAACCTTGGACGGTTGATTCACAACGAAATAACCGTTATTTTGAGGGACTGATTAATTCTGTGGAGTAATTGAATTGTAATTGAGAGTGATTTCTATTCCTATCTTCTGTTGAATGTGTTGTTTTGTTTTATTGACTGTTTTTTGTCATTAGTTGTATATATATTCTGACTGATACTGTTTGGGTTCTTTAAGTTTTATTTCTTCTTTGATTTGTATGTATATAAATGTGTTTTAATATATTGCAATAATAATTAATTGACTTTTAATATAAAATTTCAAAAGACTTTTGCAGTGGTTATTCGCCTACTTTGTTGCCATCCTCTCTCCAGAAGCCGTGCCCTTCTTCTGATATCTAGGCCCATATTGAGTATTATCAAGTGTGACGCGTCAGACACGTGCGCGCTACAAACTTTGGCGAGCCAGCCAGGAGAGAGGTGGTACCGGCAATTGTGGTGAATAATTCTTGAAATAAGCACGCACAGTAACAGACATGGATGTTGTGGAGCGAGAGAGTGTTAATGTGTCAAATGCGGTGATTGCCAGTGGTATCACACTGACTGAATTGGATCAAGTATTAGAAATATACCTTTCAAAGTTCGGCTCCATACGACGTAACTTACTAATTGATGATCCGCAATCAGAGTTCCATCGCAGTGCAATAGTTGAGTTTTCACACAACTCCGCCATGAGCAACCTTAAACTTCTGCTGCCATTAACAATAGTTAGCCCCATTGATGCAGACACTGTGTTTCGTGTGCGCACCCTGAGTAGTGTTTACAACCCCACTGCCCGCACCGCTACTGCAGAGTGCTTGGAAAAGTTGCAAGCCATAGCAAGTGCCAATGGAGAATCTCTACAAGATGTGCTCCAACGAGAATTGATGAAGATGAGTGGAGTGAGAACCCTGGAGAATGCTTCACCAAGATTAGAGAATGGACTAGAGCATCACCCTTTGGAGTCAAACATCTTGACATGTGCGATTAGCACTCCTCAGTGGATGGAAGGGTGTAAGTCACCTCTTGTAATGAGAAGAGAACCTGAAAACCCAGTCAAGACAAGTATGAACGTAGCCTCACCTGATTGTTTAAGTGACCCTGATGTCAGTTCTGCTGAGACTATATCTGTGAAACTTCCTATAACTGCTATGCATCCTCCTGGCATTCAGAGAGTGGTGATGGAACACATTGTGAAGACGAGTGACTCTATATCCCAGCACAGTGTAGGATTTCGCCTTAAAGCTTTCTCTGGGAGGAGCCCCCGCCCCACCAACGAACCTGACTTTGACACCTGGCGGGCGAGTGTTGATTACCTGCTAAATGATCCATCCCTTCCTGAATCAAATAAGACGCGGAAAATTATGGACAGCTTATTACCACCTGCCTCGGACATCATCAAGTATGTGAATCCGAGCACTCCATCATCAGAGTGTCTTAGGCTGTTAGAGTCTGTTTATGGGTCAGTGGAGGATGGCGATGAATTGCTTGCGAAATTTATAAGCACCCTGCAGAACCCTGGTGAAAAGTCATCCACCTATCTCCACAGGTTGCACATAATCCTGAGTGCTACCATCAGGCGAGGCGGAGTGGCAGAGAAGGAACGAGACCGTTGTTTGTTGAGGCAGTTCTGCCGAGGCTGCTGGGACAACGCACTGATAGCTGACTTGCAACTTGAAAAGAAAAAGAATGAACCACCACCCTTTGCCGAATTAGCAATACTCCTCCGCACAGCTGAGGACAAGCAAGCATCAAAGGAGGAGAGGATGAGAAAGCATTTGGGGATGAACAAGTATCCATCAGTCTCCCACAAATTACGGACAGCCACACACCAACAGTCTGCTTATTGTTGTAGCGTGTTGGAGGAGGAAACTGCGAACAATCCTTCCTTAGCCATTCCCAAGCAGAGAGCCTCTAAGCAGAGAAGTATAGCGCCATGCCCTGAAACACTTGAAGTTGGTACCCTGAAGAGAGAGATTGCAGCCCTTCAAAGCCAAATTGCAGCTGTCAAAACAGTGGCTGATCAGGAAATAAGAGAGCGAACTGAGACAAGTGAGCTTCAGAAACTGAAGGGGCAGATAGCTGAGCTTAAGGTCCAAGTTGCTGCTTGTGGAGTGCAGGCGAGCTATACTGAAAGACCCTCTCGCGCGAGAGATTATCAGAGTAAATATGATGCCAAGGAAGCCAGTAGAGGGGGAAATGGGAAGCTGAAGTATGCAGAGCCATGGATCAACCGTCCTAGGCCGTGGTATTGCTTCCGTTGTGGAGACGATGGACATATAGCTCTCAGGTGTGATAATCCCCCAAACTCGGCTAGAGTTGAAGAAAAGAGGCAAAAGCTGAGGGAAAGGCAAGCTGAGTGGGATCTCCAAAATGAAACCTCTGCGGTGCCTTTAAATTGAAGTCAGTCTCTATTGCAGGGCGGAGGGGGACTGAGAAGAATCAAAGCCCTAGACATCAACGAATGCCAGACAAGAGTACCAGCATTAGAAACCCTTTGGAGCTGCCAGCTGGATTAGTAGGACTGAAATGTACTGCCAGAATCAAAGTCGAAGGAGAGGAAGTGAACTGCCTATTAGATACAGGATCCCAGGTTACTACAATTCCCTTGTCCTTTTATAACAGCCATTTGTCACAACATCCTATGAAGCCATTGAATCACCTGTTGGAAGTTGAAGGAGCGAATGGACAGGCTGTTCCCTACCTGGGATATGTTGAGTTAACCCTGAAGTTCCCACAGGAGCTCTTAGGAACAGAAGCTGAAGTCCCGACATTGGCTTTAGTGGTCCCAGACTTGACACATGTGCCCCAAATCCTCGTTGGCACCAATACCTTAGATGTCTTGTATGCTGAACATGTGCAAGGGACAATGCCCAGAGTTAAGTCGCATCACTATGGATATCAAGCTGTGATAAGAGTATTGGAAGCTAGGAGACAACGAGCCAGGGCAAATGTCTTGGGCCAAGTAAAAGTGAAGGGAGACATGCCTGAAGTAGTGGCAGCCGGAAGTACCATAGTCCTTGATGGATATGTTAACATCATTGGGCCGCCATCAGAGGCTTGGGTAACAGTAGAGCCGTCAACGTCATCTCCCTTGCCTGCTGGATTGCTGTTGGCTAGTTGCCTACATTCCTTACCTCCAAAGCGCAATGTCCAGATACCAATAGTGCTGAAGAACGAGACCCTATCGGATTTAATAATCTCTCCAAAAGCAATCCTGGCGGAAGTGCATGCAGTCCAATGTGTGATTGAGGGAGGAAACACCACAAGTGCTTCTGAGCGCAAAGATGTGAACTCTTCGCAAGCTGAGATTGTTCCTGACTTCGGCGATTCCCCTTTATCATGTGAGTGGAAGAGGAGGATAATGGACTTAGTTAACTCCATGCCTGATGTGTTTGCGCTGCATGATTTGGATTACGGCCACACAGATAAAGTAAAACATCACATCAACCTCAGTGATAACACACCTTTCAAGCACCGGGCCAGGCCTATCCACCCACAGGATACAGACGCAGTGAGAAAGCACCTCAAAGAGCTTCTTGATGCAGGTATCATCAGAGAATCAGAGTCCCCATTTGCTTCCCCCATAGTAGTAGTGAGAAAGAAGAATAATGAGGTGCGCTTGTGTATTGACTTCAGAAAGTTGAATTCCCAAACTATAAAGGATGCCTATGCTTTGCCAAATCTGGAGGAAGCCTTCTCAGTTCTAACGGGTTCCAAATGGTTTTCAGTCCTCGACCTGAAGTCAGGCTTTTATCAAATTGAAATGGAAGAGGCAGACAAACAGAAAACTGCATTTGTGTGTCCTTTGGGGTTTTGGGAGTTCAATCGGATGCCCCAAGGAGTCACCAACGCACCGAGTACATTTCAACGACTCATGGAAAGGTGCATGGGGGATCTGAATAGAAGAGAAGTACTAGTTTTCATCGACGACCTCATAATCTTCTCCAAGACATTAGAGGAACATGAAGCCCGACTCTTGCAAGTCTTGAAACGGCTGAGAGAATATGGATTGAAATTGTCTCCTACAAAGTGCAAGTTTTTTCAAACATCGGTTCGATACCTTGGCCATATAGTTTCTCAGGATGGAGTCGAGACTGATCCGGCAAAAACGGAGGCCCTCAAGACCTGGCCAAGGCCCAGAAATCTTAAAGAGCTCAAATCTTTTCTTGGGTTTGCTGGGTACTACAGGAGGTTTGTCCAAGATTTCTCTAAGATCACAAGACCTCTTAACGACCTTACTGTCGGTTATCCCCCCTTACAGAAAAATCAGAGACATGCCCTGAAGAAAACTATGGAATATCGGGACCCCAAAGAACAATTCGGAGACCGGTGGACCCGGGAATGCCAGCAAGCGTTCAATACCATCATAGAGAAGCTGACTTCAGCTCCAGTCCTTGGATTCGCCGACCCCAGCATTCCCTACGTGCTGACAACGGACGCGAGTACTACTGGACTTGGGGCTGCCCTTTATCAAGAGCAGGAGGGACGAATGAGAGCAATTGCCTTTGCAAGCAGGGGACTAACCAAAAGCGAAACTAAATATCCTGCACACAAGCTGGAGTTCCTGGCGCTTAAGTGGGCGGTCACAGCCAAATTCAGCGACTACCTGTATGGAGGAGAGTTCACTGTATTGACAGACAGCAACCCACTCACCTATATTCTGACATCTGCAAAACTTGATGCCACTAGCTATAGATGGCTATCCAGCCTGTCAACATTCAATTTCAAGATTCAGTATCGAGCGGGCAAGCAAAACCTGGATGCAGATGGGCTCTCAAGACGTCCTCATGAAAAGCCCATGGAAGACTTTTTGTCCCAGAAGGAGTGTGAAAGGATCAAGCAGTTCACCCTTCATCATTTGGCGGACTCAGAGCAGCAGACAATCTTGCCAGCAGCAGTGGAAGCTCTCTGCGAGAGACATCAAGTTTATCAGAGCTGTGACACCCTCAACCAGTCATTCTCCCAACCCACCGTGTTCGAGTCATTGTCCATCAGTGCTAGTGCGGTACCTCAAGGTTTCCAGCAAGAGGATGATCATGGTCTTCCAGTTCTTCCCCGATTGTCTGAGGAAGATCTGAAGAAACGTCAAAGGACTGATCCAGAGCTTAGCAAAGTCATCAAGTACTTAGAGTCTGGAAGGAAACCTGATGGCAGAGTAGAGTCCTTGGAAGTAGCCTTATGGCTGAGAGAGTGGAATAGGTTGGAGCTCAAGAACGGGGTACTATTTAGAAGAAAGCAAAGTCAAGGAGGTACGCTGCATCAGTTAGCATTACCTGCAGATCTCCGGGAGACAGCTTTGACAAGCTTGCACAATGACATGGGCCACTTAGGAATCGAAAGGACTCAGGATCTTGTCAGAACTAGGTTCTATTGGCCAAAGATGGCGACTGCTGTTGAGAAAAAAATAAAAACTTGTGAGCGCTGTGTAAGACGAAAGACCCCTCCTGAGCGAGCTGCTCCCCTAGTGAACATAGTGACAAGCAGACCCCTTGAGCTTGTCTGCATGGACTTTCTGTCACTTGAGCCTGATCGGAGTAACACAAAGGATATTTTAGTGATAACCGATCATTTCACCCGGTACGCAGTAGCGGTACCTACCAGAAACCAGAAGGCTCAAACTGTAGCTAAATGTTTGTGGGACAACTTCTTCGTTCATTACGGATTTCCAGAGAAACTCCACAGTGACCAGGGACCTGATTTTGAGTCAAAACTCATTAAAGAGCTCTGCACCATTGCAGGAATCCGTAAAGTGAGAACAACACCTTATCACCCTCGGGGAAACCCTGTGGAACGTTTTAACAGGACACTGCTTCAAATGTTGGGTACCCTGGATGATAAAGGAAAGGCCTGCTGGAAGGACTTTGTGAAGCCGTTAGTCCACGCATACAATTGCACCCGAAATGACTCGACAGGATTTTCACCATATGAGTTGATGTTTGGAAGGCAGCCGCGATTACCCATAGATCTAGCCCTTGGCTTGCCTGTAGACAGGTCATCCCAATCTCACTTGAGTTACGTGAAGAACTTGAAGGATCGCCTGGAGGAAAGCTACAGAGTAGCAAGGGAGAATTCTGCAAAAGTAGCAGGGCGCAACAAGCGAAGATATGATGAGCGAGTGGTTGCTTCATTCCTCGAAGTTGGTGACCGTGTTCTTGTGAAGAATGTCAGGCTGAGAGGGAAGCATAAGCTGGCGGATAAGTGGGAACAAGAGGTCTACGTTGTAGTCAGGAAGGCCAATGGCTTACCAGTTTACACTGTTCGGCCAGAGAGCAAGGATGGGCCCCTTCGCACGTTGCATCGTGACTTGTTACTGCCTTGTGGATTCTTGAGAGAGAGCAACTTTGAAGAACCAGTTAAGCCTAAGAGACTTCGTGGCCCTAGAACTCGTGCCAATCCTGGAACAGGAGAGTCTGGAAGTGAGACAGAGGATTCTGACTCTGAGGATTACTCTACAAATTGTTATGCACCGGGATACCTGCCAAGTGTCGAAAGTAGAATCCTCCCCGATTCCAGATCGATGGAGCAGGCAGGAGGTGTAGTGGCAGAAGAGATCTCTCCTGAAACAAGGACTGTGATTAGTGCAAACACCAGACACCAGTCTTCAGCAAAGACACAAGAAAACTTACCTGACCTACCTGATACTGGAGATGTGGAAGGAAACTCACAACCGACGGACCCTACAGGAACGGACGTGTTGAGTACCATGCTTGAAGGAGTTGAACAGCTGAGGCGTGGGCTGGATGAAACCTCGCCTAGGACTACAGATTCAGTGATCGGAAGAGATAGTACCTTGTCAAGGGATCTGACTACTAATTCAAGAAGTCTGCTGGACAGCTCAGTAGAAACTAGCCAGAACCTGGAAGATATCCCTAGACGTTCACAAAGACACCGTGAACCACCAAAAAGGTTGCAGTATCCTAGGCTGGGTAATCCCCTTTCTCTAGTTGTGCAGTCATTGTTGCAAGGGCTCAGTACAGCTTTTACTGCATCTTTGGAGGAGTCTGATTCTCCTGGGAATACCTCTCTAGAAATGTATAGTGGATGTCCATCTGCAGTGACTTTGCAGCCTAAGGGATGCAGCGGGACCTGCATATCTTCAAAGCGGGGAGAGTGTAACCCAGGTAACCTAGGTTACCGGTAAAAGGACAAACGGGAGTACATTTTCTGAAGAAAAGGAGTTTCAGCCAATCGCTGATTGTGCTGCAGTGACAGACACTTCTAAGAGCCAATGAGAGCAGCGCACCCGGGTTCCGCGGGCACAGCTGTCAGTTGAGGGGAGATAGAGAGCGGGAGCGTGAGTCAGAGGAAGCAGCTGTGAGGAGCGAAGTTTAAACCCAGAAAATAGCAAACAAACTTCGATAAATGACTGAATTTCATAGTGATATTGATTCTGAGTGGATGCGATAGTTTGAGAGAGCTATTAGCGGAGTGAGAGAAAGACGAGGCGGACATCTAAAAATAGAAGCCAATGTGGATTCATCAAGAGTGATTCTGAATAGAATATGTGTGATTACCTTGGCTGGGTTTTTTTGTGAGATTTACCTCAGGAGATGCAACTGAGCATATGAATACGGCGAGCCACCCGGAACCGATTCATTTATGAACTGTGCATTTGAGTTCGACAAAACGGGTAGGAGAGGTTTCTTTTCCCTTTAGGAAGAGCAGGACTCGGACCCGTTGGGATTTCTTTATTTTTCCCTTTCTCCGATTTTTTTTGAACCCCAAGGAAAGACTGATTTTGAGCTGGACAGTGAATCGAATCATTTAGTTCACGGACTTGAACGAATCGACTCATTGAACCTTGGACGGTTGATTCACAACGAAATAACCGTTATTTTGAGGGACTGATTAATTCTGTGGAGTAATTGAATTGTAATTGAGAGTGATTTCTATTCCTATCTTCTGTTGAATGTGTTGTTTTGTTTTATTGACTGTTTTTTGTCATT
The DNA here is from genome assembly GCA_037043235.1 of Rhodeus uyekii. Taxonomy (NCBI): domain Eukaryota; kingdom Metazoa; phylum Chordata; class Actinopteri; order Cypriniformes; family Acheilognathidae; genus Rhodeus; species Rhodeus uyekii. Next base: position 4,112,564 of record JAWRVZ010000016.1, on the reverse strand, counting down.
AGTTGTATATATATTCTGACTGATACTGTTTGGGTTCTTTAAGTTTTATTTCTTCTTTGATTTGTATGTATATAAATGTGTTTTAATATATTGCAATAATAATTAATTGACTTTTAATATAAAATTTCAAAAGACTTTTGCAGTGGTTATTCGCCTACTTTGTTGCCATCCTCTCTCCAGAAGCCGTGCCCTTCTTCTGATATCTAGGCCCATATTGAGTATTATCAAGTGTGACACTGCTTCAAATGTTGGGTACCCTGGATGATAAAGGAAAGGCCTGCTGGAAGGACTTTGTGAAGCCGTTAGTCCACGCATACAATTGCACCCGAAATGACTCGACAGGATTTTCACCATATGAGTTGATGTTTGGAAGGCAGCCGCGATTACCCATAGATCTAGCCCTTGGCTTGCCTGTAGACAGGTCATCCCAATCTCACTTGAGTTACGTGAAGAACTTGAAGGATCGCCTGGAGGAAAGCTACAGAGTAGCAAGGGAGAATTCTGCAAAAGTAGCAGGGCGCAACAAGCGAAGATATGATGAGCGAGTGGTTGCTTCATTCCTCGAAGTTGGTGACCGTGTTCTTGTGAAGAATGTCAGGCTGAGAGGGAAGCATAAGCTGGCGGATAAGTGGGAACAAGAGGTCTACGTTGTAGTCAGGAAGGCCAATGGCTTACCAGTTTACACTGTTCGGCCAGAGAGCAAGGATGGGCCCCTTCGCACGTTGCATCGTGACTTGTTACTGCCTTGTGGATTCTTGAGAGAGAGCAACTTTGAAGAACCAGTTAAGCCTAAGAGACTTCGTGGCCCTAGAACTCGTGCCAATCCTGGAACAGGAGAGTCTGGAAGTGAGACAGAGGATTCTGACTCTGAGGATTACTCTACAAATTGTTATGCACCGGGATACCTGCCAAGTGTCGAAAGTAGAATCCTCCCCGATTCCAGATCGATGGAGCAGGCAGGAGGTGTAGTGGCAGAAGAGATCTCTCCTGAAACAAGGACTGTGATTAGTGCAAACACCAGACACCAGTCTTCAGCAAAGACACAAGAAAACTTACCTGACCTACCTGATACTGGAGATGTGGAAGGAAACTCACAACCGACGGACCCTACAGGAACGGACGTGTTGAGTACCATGCTTGAAGGAGTTGAACAGCTGAGGCGTGGGCTGGATGAAACCTCGCCTAGGACTACAGATTCAGTGATCGGAAGAGATAGTACCTTGTCAAGGGATCTGACTACTAATTCAAGAAGTCTGCTGGACAGCTCAGTAGAAACTAGCCAGAACCTGGAAGATATCCCTAGACGTTCACAAAGACACCGTGAACCACCAAAAAGGTTGCAGTATCCTAGGCTGGGTAATCCCCTTTCTCTAGTTGTGCAGTCATTGTTGCAAGGGCTCAGTACAGCTTTTACTGCATCTTTGGAGGAGTCTGATTCTCCTGGGAATACCTCTCTAGAAATGTATAGTGGATGTCCATCTGCAGTGACTTTGCAGCCTAAGGGATGCAGCGGGACCTGCATATCTTCAAAGCGGGGAGAGTGTAACCCAGGTAACCTAGGTTACCGGTAAAAGGACAAACGGGAGTACATTTTCTGAAGAAAAGGAGTTTCAGCCAATCGCTGATTGTGCTGCAGTGACAGACACTTCTAAGAGCCAATGAGAGCAGCGCACCCGGGTTCCGCGGGCACAGCTGTCAGTTGAGGGGAGATAGAGAGCGGGAGCGTGAGTCAGAGGAAGCAGCTGTGAGGAGCGAAGTTTAAACCCAGAAAATAGCAAACAAACTTCGATAAATGACTGAATTTCATAGTGATATTGATTCTGAGTGGATGCGATAGTTTGAGAGAGCTATTAGCGGAGTGAGAGAAAGACGAGGCGGACATCTAAAAATAGAAGCCAATGTGGATTCATCAAGAGTGATTCTGAATAGAATATGTGTGATTACCTTGGCTGGGTTTTTTTGTGAGATTTACCTCAGGAGATGCAACTGAGCATATGAATACGGCGAGCCACCCGGAACCGATTCATTTATGAACTGTGCATTTGAGTTCGACAAAACGGGTAGGAGAGGTTTCTTTTCCCTTTAGGAAGAGCAGGACTCGGACCCGTTGGGATTTCTTTATTTTTCCCTTTCTCCGATTTTTTTTGAACCCCAAGGAAAGACTGATTTTGAGCTGGACAGTGAATCGAATCATTTAGTTCACGGACTTGAACGAATCGACTCATTGAACCTTGGACGGTTGATTCACAACGAAATAACCGTTATTTTGAGGGACTGATTAATTCTGTGGAGTAATTGAATTGTAATTGAGAGTGATTTCTATTCCTATCTTCTGTTGAATGTGTTGTTTTGTTTTATTGACTGTTTTTTGTCATTAGTTGTATATATATTCTGACTGATACTGTTTGGGTTCTTTAAGTTTTATTTCTTCTTTGATTTGTATGTATATAAATGTGTTTTAATATATTGCAATAATAATTAATTGACTTTTAATATAAAATTTCAAAAGACTTTTGCAGTGGTTATTCGCCTACTTTGTTGCCATCCTCTCTCCAGAAGCCGTGCCCTTCTTCTGATATCTAGGCCCATATTGAGTATTATCAAGTGTGACGCGTCAGACACGTGCGCGCTACAAAAATTTTAAAGGTTTTTTAAAGGTTTTGTTCTAAATGTTCTATTGGGACAAATGTGCTACAGAAATGTGGAACAGTCAGAGCAGTCTTAAATACTGTAAGAGTCCTTCAAGTATAAATGTTATTAAATGCACTTACATCAAGTGAATTATATAGGTCATAGAAATCCAGACTTAGAGGAGGAACCCATGTGCACATTAACAGCGTATATTCTTCAGCACTCCCAGATCCCGTTGCTTGTTGGTTTTGAAGGCCATCACAAAGTTATGAGGGGAAACAATACCCTGTCCCTGTTCATCTGTCTGGCCCATGACAATGTAGTTAAGCCCTGAAAAACCAAAACAAATACAACATAATCAGGGCTCAACATTAACTTTTTTGCTCACTAGAAACTCACTAGAAACAATTTTGACATAGATACTATGGGGAAAAACTGCCTGTTACGATATTCCACAGGGAACGTGCGATGCGGAAGCAAGACGAGGAGCAACAGGTCCCAAACGTAAACTCTCTTTATTTGAAAACCGAAAACAAAACACACTTTAAATAAGAAACAAAAATGGCACTACTTAGTGCAAACCTAGAGCCACTTGAGGGAAATCACGCAAGACACGGCGAGACACATACCAGAAGGTGAAGGAGGAGACAACGACGACAAGGGAAACACAAAAGAGGGTAAAATACACAAGGGAATGACGAGCACCTGGGCGACTAACAAATGAAAGTGATGACAAGACAGGTGCAGGAAGGCACGAGAGGAAACAACACATGACACTACACACAGGAAGTGACAAATGACACGACACACAGGAAATGACAATAGACCTCACCGACAGGAAGTGTAACATTGACCTCACAGGAAGTGCACAGATGACATGACAGACAGGACTGAAGGTAACACTGTCGTATAGACATTTTTTATATTGTATAGACATTTTTATATTTGTATATTGTATAGACATTTTACATCCGTATAGACATGTTTATCTCATAATTTAAGACCATATGCACAAATATGTCTTCTTCTATAAGACCATATACCATATGTCTTCTTCTTCTTTCGTTAAAGTTCATACCGCCAGAAGGCGTATTATCGAACTGTGTGATGACGTGCACAAACTCTCCACTTACAGGTCCCGAATAAATAACCATCATATACAAAAAAATATATATATATAAATAAAAAATAAAATACGGGGTGGTGGCGGGCTTATCTAAGTGTGGTTTTTTGCAGCTCCTCCTTGAAGGTGGTTAGGGAGCTGCATGCCATGGTGGAGGGTGGCAGACCATTCCAGATCCGAATTCCATCTGGCAAGAATGAGTGTTGATACACTTGAGTCCTGGCGAACGGTACTAGAAACTTCTGGTGGTGACCTCGGGTAGTTACAGCTGTTGGTATTAGCCATGTTGTTGGTATTGCTACAAGGTTGTTTACTATCCGGTACATCATTATCGCCTTGTTGTCGGCCACCGAAGATGGTGAAGCATGGCGCTGACGCTGCTCATGCGGTTGAAATCTCCCATCACAAATCTGGCAAACCTGCGCTGCACCATTTCCAGGTTGTTGGTGTAAGTTGCTGTATGTGGGTCCCAGATTATGCTGGCATACTCCATTTGTGGCTTTATCAGAGTCTTGAAGCATAGTTCTTTAGTTTTCCGTGGGCATTGTTGGATGTTCCTCTTTAAGAAGGCCCTGGTATTGTTGGCTTTCTTTGTTACTTGGTTGATGTGGGTGTTCCAGAGTTTGTGGTTGATGTTGACTCCCAAATACTTGGCAGACTCGACTACCTCCAAGATGTGACCATGGATGTTGTAGAGATGTTTTAATGGCTTTGTCTTGTTTGTGATGTGTAGAACCTGGCATTTGTGGGGATGAAACTCCATGAGCCAGTCTTTCTCCCATGCTTGGAGGGCCTCCATGTCTTCTTGGAGTGCGACCGCATCTTCTTCTTTACTGATGTTACGGTAAAGCACACAGTCATCTGCAAAGAGTCGAACTGATGAGTTGTTTTGCAGGTAGTCTGGCAGGTCATTGATGTACATCAAGAACAAGGTAGGACCAAGCACACTTCCTTGAGGAACTCCAGACTGCACTGGGGCAACACTTGATTTACTGCCATCCAGTACAACTTGCTGGGTTCTTTGGTGTAGGAAGTCGCTGATCCACTTGTGCAAACTCACATTCACTTGTAACATATAAAATAAATAAAATAAAAGTCTAAATTAAATATGGTTATCACATAAAGTGTCCATGTCTCTTCTGAAATTTTGGACTGAACCGCTCAATTCATATGGATTAGTTTTATGATCTATTTAAAAACTTTTGGAAGCGTTGAAGTGGTAGTTCTCTCATCAAAAAGATCTCCATTCATGTTCTGGAGAAAGTCAACAAAAGTCTCATGAGGGTGAGTAATAAATGATAGAATTTCCATTTTTGGGTGAACTATCCCTTTAATGTCAAGACCTTATATTATATTATAATATCAAGTGACTTTAAGAGAGTCATTTACTCAACCAAAGCAGTTTTATTTTGGCTTTGTTTGGAACAAAAAAATACTACTATACACTTTAGCATTCTTTTAAATTCTAACTCTAAAAGGGATATCTAATATTATTTTTGTGAATGTACTAAATCAATGTAATAGTTTGAAGGTATTGAGGAACCATGCTAAGTTCAAATACATGTTCCTCCAAAACACAATTCTCTACAGTCAGTTATTCTACTTTGAAATGTGCGCTCTGTGTCAGAATATCTGTTTTTGTTTTGGTCTGTGTGATCTCACCCACTGCCAATTTACCCAGTAGTATTTCGACACCCCAGGGTTTCCAGTTGGTGGAAGGCAGAGAGTTCTGTAGTCACGGAAGCGAACTGGGTCAGAGATCACAGATCCTACCTGACCTAAATAGCCTCAGCATTTCTCTAAAAAGCTCTATGACCAGGGACAGATTAAAACAGATATAAATCAGCTGATCAACTGACAGTGTGAGGCTCTTCACGCTCGTGCTAGCTGTCAATTTTACTTACTAAATGTTTAAGTGCAGTCACACAAAGTACACATTTAATATTGTTTATGCTAACTACTTTTTCATAAGGGCAATCCATATTTGCTAGTTCTAACATGATGTTTTTGAATTAGTAACACAGTACTGACCACATCTTTTGAACTAGCAAGTACACATCCCAAACCTGTGGTGTAACAAGTTCTAGGGGGATAATCTTTTTCTCTTTACTCATTTATTCACTTAACTGTCGAAGAACACAAGCATGGTGATATAAGGCACACCTTTGCTTTATTAATACAACGTGAGCCAAAGCAAAAAATATTTTGTATATTCCCTTGCTTTTGATTTCAACAATAAAAATTCCACCGCAAATGATTAATGTTAAACTGTTCCTCTGAGCTGCCAAGAACAATTCCTGCATATTTTAACGCAAATTCTTCAATGGCACATTTCTAGAAATTTCCCTCAAAACAAAACAGTTGCTTTTCAGAGTTTCCGAGCAGTGGCTTAATATTTCAACGCTAAGTGAGCTGAGGTAAAGCATGGCACAATAAAAGCACATACCATCCATGTGGTTGAAGGGAATTATTATTCTAGCTGTCCATGATTCAAGGAAACCAACTGAGACCCTCTCCCGAGCGAGCTTAAGTTACACAACGTGACGCTGAAATGGCATATCCTGCCTGAAATATCTCAACACCACAAATGGAGCCAAAGGACTTTGGGGGAGTTTGAAATTTGCAAACTATCACCTTCCAAAATCCGCCTCAATCGAATTTAAACATCAGCAGGACTCACTGGGTGCTAGCGCTGGTAGTGCTGGTTTCAATTAAAATGATTAAGTTTAGCATTCTTGTAGATAAAGGTCGGTGTAAAGATACTCGCCTCTTCTGACCAGAGGGCATTTTTTACAGAGGATCGCGACTTTGGTGCTCATGGTCTTCCCAGCCTGTTGGATGGCTAAACTTCCTTCCTTATAAAGGTGAATGAGGGAAAATGTGGCGATGACGCTGTGGTCCCTCATGGCTGCTGATATAAGTGTGGCAGTGATCACTGTGGGGGGAAAAAAGACTGTAAATTCACACAATCAGGGTTTCTTCTTTGAACAAATGCATAAAATTGCATGTGCACGGTAATGTATTAAGTATGTATAGTTCTGCTACGCGTGCTGCCAATTTTACCGTGCTCAGCAGCTTTACTGCTAATGCATTTTAAAAAAAGAGCTGAGTCTCAGTATCGGCCTGAGCACATTTTCCATCTTTAAGCATTATTAAAACAGAGACGTTGAATGAGCGCTTTAGTTAACTTTTAAAGCCAGCATTGTGAATTCTTTCTGTGAATTCAAATATAGGTTTGCAACTCTTTTGGTTGTTACATCTCTTAAAACTTTGATTAAAACGTATTTTATTTTCAAATCTACGCTCCACGGCTGTTTAAAATAGGCAAATGCTTAAGAGTCTTTGATTGGATCATTATTGCAGTGATTATTATGTTTCTAACATGTTATATGTTTGGCAACAGTTCTGTCTGTCACTCATGCAAACTTATCCACATCAAAAATTGATGTACAGCTTGATGGAAATACATTTTGTGACGTGAGAGTCTATCACTCTGTAAAGTCTCCTCCAGCACATCCCAAACACTTTCAGTGAATTTAAGGTCTGGACTCAGAGATGGCGATTCATGTGTGAAAATGATTCTTCATGATTCCTCCCAGCCGTTCTTTCAGTTTGAGCTGATGAATTTTGACATTATCATCCTGAAATATGACCATGATGTGTCTTCATTCAAGAAATGAAAAGCTACACACTCCATCAATTAGGGTTAGAAGAACTGTTACCATACTAACATACTAGAAGAAGATTATTCACTGCATTAATGAGCCATTGATAGACTCTTAAGCATTTGCCTATTTATGCATTTAGACTTTTTTTCATTTTTTTGATTGGGTACAGTACATTCATATTTTAATATACAGAAATCCCTCGCCACTTCGCGGTTCAAGTTTCGCGGCCTCAGTGCATCGTGGATTTTTCAAAAATATTAATCGAAATATAAAAATTCTAAAATACCGCTATATCGGCAGCCATATTGCGGAAAGCATGCATGAGAGCACAAGTGGATGTATCCAGTGATCCTACTTCGCGGATTCACGGGGGGTTCCGGTCCACATTAACGGCAATAAACGAGGGATCACTGTATAGAAGACTTATACAAGTAAAAGATTTTATACTTACTACATAGTGTATACTTAGATAACGAGTGTATATTTAAGTCAAACCATGAGCAAATTCATGTCAACACCATTACTGAGTATTTTCTCCTTAAAACTCTTGAAACTCTTGATAAGACACTTGAAAAAATATGGTTTCAAATCATTGGTATTTCTTACTTCACAAACTACCCTGGAACCAATCGTATCAAAATACAGGGCGAGCTTTAGTATATCATTAACTGTTCTCTGAAGCAGGGGAGTTTCAAGAGAAGCCCGGTTATCCTTATTTCTGTTGATTTGACAAAGGATTGGTGAGCAAATATGAGTTTTAAGGGATATAATTATTGACTACAGGGAGACTTTGAGCAATTTGTTTAATTACAAATCATTTTATTATATCAAGTTATTATAAACTGATACCAACATTTTCCCCTCAAATATCACTTTGATTAAAACATTTTTTTGAATTCCTGCTATTATTTGAGTTTGCAGAAAGCGGAAACATTCAAATCAGACAATGGCCACTTACCAAAGTTACTAGAGCAGTAATGGCTTTCAATTGTACCAGTCCTTTTGCATTTTTGCTTGCAAAGAGCTTCTGAATACGCAAGGGCTTTTTGGAAAAGAGAGTGAAAAGATTTGTTTTAATAATGACCAACTACATATAACCTTATACACTAAAATACAGTGTAAAAAGCAGCAAATAAGATACATTTATTTCCGTTAAAGCAATTTAGTATCAAAATAGAAGCACATTAGTCTTCCCATGTGACCAAACTAATGCGTTCCATATGAACCAAACATAATAAATCTTCAATACATTCCAATGTCATTACTTACACACGTTTATTCCCATAATGTATAGCAGTTTTACACCGTGCCGCTACTTGCATTTTTCATTTGAAATGAAACCTTCTGGAAAGTGGGCTGTGGACTGACCTACGGGCGGTGTGGTGGGTGGTATAGTGCTCATGAGGGTGAGAGGAGAGCTGGCTGTGCTGAGACTCCTCGATTTAAAGCGGTAATGGCCAATGAATCCATCTGCAGTTAGACTCAGGTCAGACAGAAACATGAGGAGGAGATGATTGCCATTCGAATAAATTGGCCTACGAGACAAAATAAATAAATAATGTTTGAAATGGCCATTTATCCTTTAAAACACCTCTCTAAAATAAAGATTTATCGAACGTGTGGACACACTTCTTGATCATAAAGCGGTTTTTGAGTGTACCTAAATGAAGAAATTGCATTGAGTCTAGGGGTGTGCGAAATGACCGAAATCATATTTCACAATCTGAGAAATATAAATTTATTAGAGAAACGATATTTCACGATATAGTTAATACAGTACAGTAAAGTAGGTTTATTTAACATGTTGTAAGAAATTTTTCAAACAACTGTTTGAAATAATGACAATGTTAGACGCTTAAATACCTTCATTAAGTCCTATTAAACTCTATGCATAAACAAGATATTTAGAATTAAAGGAATAGTTCTCCCAAAAAGGAAACTTTTGTCATCCTTCTTCTGTTGAACATAAAATAAGATATTCTGAAGAATGTTAGAAACCAGACAGTTGACGGCACCAATAACTTCCATAGTATATTTTTCCTACTATGCAAGTCAATGGATGCCGTCAAAAAAAGAAAGAAATTAAGTGGAACAACTTGAGTAAGTGATGACAAGACTTTCATTTTTGGGTGAACTATCCATTTAATGCCCCAAAATTCTTCAGTCGAATCGATGAATAAACTGGTGTGTCGTCATTTCAAACACAATCCATTCTGAAATGAAGGTCTTTTGGAGTTTGTTTTGCGAGTTCCACAAAATTTGCCAAAGCGAACTTTTCTGGACTGGTAAACACCTTCAAACTACCATCTGTCCTGAGCAGTTACATAACGGGGTAGGTTTGATTCCGAGGCCCCCGCCTTCTTTGGCAAGGAAATCATCTCCGGTTCCTTTTTCTGTTCAGCCCGTCGAGGTCAGATGCGAGTTAAAACGTACACACTGGAAAGCCTCTTTATATAAAAATTTGAGTTGTAATGCTAATTGACAGTTTTTTAGGTTTAATACTAAATCAATCTATTGTATAAATAAATGCTACATGAGAGGTGACTTGTGCTGAACTGCATAGCTCATGCAAACATCAGATGCTTTCTTAACTGCTGCTTTCTCACCACTGTCATTTTTGTTGTTTATTTTGTTATTGAGAGTAAAGCATGCAGCACGTATTTATATATTCATCTAAACGCAGTTCTCAGCAGTGTGAGTAGCACTGAGATGTTCGCTAACAGTATTCCACCGAAAAGGTATTTTGAACATTTTACCCCTAAACGAAGAGCAATAAAGAACTTTTTAAAATATCAGAACTGGGGGGACGTGCAATTAATATAGCATCAGCCACTAAAAAATCCATATCAGGTTAAATATTGGTAGTCAATGTCTGTTGTAGTTTCTCTCCTTAAAAAAACTGTGGTAAATGGTGTATTGGTGCATGTGTGATGGACTGAGGGTCTTACATGGGTGGGCTGTCTCCGCAGAACTTGCCGATCTTCCGTGACTCATTCATTTCTCCACCATTAAACACAGCCACATGGTCATAGCGGCAGTAGCTGTCTCTCTCCACATCAAACTTCTCAAACTTCACCTCAATGATCTGAGAAGGGAAGATACTTTGCAATTTAAATAAGATATTTATTCATACTCATCCTGTCAATGTTTTGTCAGCGATGCATGATCTGAAAATGACAGAAATAATAAATCAACACCTGGTCTTGAGGAGCAACAATATGCCAGGAACATGTTACTCCTGCTGGGTAGTCTTTATCTGGCCAGTTAGGAGTCTTTATCGTCCCCGATGGCTTGTCTAAAAGACCTCCACAATACCGGTCACCTGTCATGGACAATCATTTGATATTAGTCTGATTAAATCGAATCAATGCAGATTTATTTGAAATACTGAGATCTGTAGAGCAGCATTTCAAAATATTTTTTTGGAGATTTGAGTGTGAATTTACAGTGCAGTAAACAGACTTTGCACCCTATTTTTCAGTGGATTCAAAAAACCTTGTGAGCAAAACACAGAGCTGAATTTAAATAACAGGGAAGGGCCACTTGCTATATTTGGATGGTAATAAGTTGGTAGTCTCGTTACCTCTTTCATTTGGGCGAATCGCTGAGTATACAGCAAGGAAACCACTCCCAGCTGTGTTGGCGTCTGACACCATGACCACTTGCATCTTATTTCCATTGGTTACCAGCGCTCCGGGTTTGGAAGTACCACAAAAGCGGCCGAGACGCTGCCTGTTGATGTGGCCATTGTATACATCAACAAAGTCATATCTGCAAAGACTATCACTCTCGAGATCGAGAGCCCGGAACAAGAGGGAGACGACCCTCCCCTGAGGGACCTGAAGAGAGTTCATTGAAAAGAATCGACATAATCCCATGGCAATTTGTAACTATTTTACATTTTGGCAAGTGGAGAATACGTACAAATGTATACCTGCTTATGTTGCATTTAGAGTAGCGGTTAAGGGTGCTTAATTCTTTTTTTTCAAAGTATGTTTTCATATGAATCAAATTCGTCAATAATTCCACAAAATGCAAAAGTGTTACATTTTCTCTTGAGATATGGGGAGCATTTCCCACACAATATCGATGCAATAGTACAATGCAATGAGAAATTAGCTACTTTTTCCCAAATTTAAGTGACATGGTCGCAACTCTGTCATTTGAACAACGCTGATTTGACAATACAGGACTGTTGTTAATGACACTTATATTAATAATGAATATTTTTTTATCATGTTTATATGCTGTATGTAATTGGTGTACTCCCGTTAGGCTATATATAAGGTTCATTCAGTCAGCAGTTTTCCCCCCTACAATATTTTTCCAACATGCAGTTGTAACGAAGATGGCTTCTGAGGACTATTTCGCTATTATTGATCCCTGTCATTTTACTTTAATTAAAGGGTTTAGACTCAAGGGTTAATTTATGCATTTATGCACATGAACACACTTCAAAACTTAAGTCAAAAATTGTTGACACACTGAAATATATAGAATGAAATGTATATACTGTATATCGAAATGGACATACACTGAGCTATACACAAAATATTATGACCAGTTAGGTGAAGTGAATATTGTTGATCAATGATCAACTCCTATCAAGGCCGCGTAGTAAGGTCTGGAGTATTATATGGTAAGCAAAAATTAGTTATTGTAATCAATGGGTTGGGTGAAGTAGAAATGGACAGGAATAAAGATGTGAGGGACCTTGACAAGGGCCATATTATTATGGCAAGGAGGCTGGGTCAGAGTATCTTTGAAACGGCAAAGCTTGTGGTTTGCCAACAGTGGTCAGAGGAGGGACAAACAACAAGCCAGAGACAGGGTGTTGGGCATCCAAGACTCTCTCTGCCACAGACCAATCAAACTGGCTATGATGACCCCTGTCTACTGTCGAAAGTGCCTATAACCGGTGTCAGAACTGGACTTTGGAGCAGTCGAAGAAGGTCTTCTGGTCTGATGAGTTCCATTTTTCTTTCACATCACGTGGACAGCTGTGTCCCACGACAGGGTGAATAATGCCACCAGGATGTACTGTAGGATGACAAGCCAGTGGAGGGAGTGTGATGCTCTGGTCTTATTGTATCCCTTCATGACAATGGTTTTCCCTGGAAATGACCTCTTTCAGCAGGATACTGCACCCTGACCCACTGAACATATTGCTCAGGGATGGTTTTAGAAACATTCAAGGTTCAAGGTTCATGGTTCAAGGTGTTGCCCTGGCTTTGTCAGATGTGCTGGACCAACATATTCAATCCACAGCAGATCCACCTCACAACCTAAAGGGCCAGTCACACAGCCGATCACGCTCAAATCACTCACAAATCACGCACAGATTGGGTTTGTGCGTGCTTGTGCGTCGAGAAATTGACCAAAGTATTCCACAAACATTCGACGCACGTCCGACGCATGAATCACTGACAGAGCGCGTCCAAACAACGAACAAGCACTTTCAGAATCCACATTGTCAGTGTAATGAACGTGATACGTGCGCCGTTCATGCGTGGTTCATGAGTGATATGAAGGTGGGGCGTCAGTGGACGTGCGCGGTTTCGAACCAGTTCCGACGCATAAGCACTGACGGCCGACGCGTGTCCCGCGCATAGTCACACATACTCGACACATAAACTACGCACGCCGACTCATGAATAACGAATTTTTTGAAAAATTTTGAACCGTTCAAAACTCAAAATCACGCACAAACCGCCTTCGACGCACATCCACTTACAATCACTAATGGTCCACGTTAGTTCCACCGACGAAATACGCATACGACGCACGCTCCGCGCAGATGTGCGTAATTCGTGCGTGATTCATGCGTTTTCGCTGTGTGACTGGCCCTTAAAGGACTTGAAGGATCTACTGCTAACATCTTGTTGTCAGAAACCACAGTACACCTTCAGGAGTCTTATAGAGTCCATGCCTCGGTGGGTCAGCACTGTTTTGGCAGCACACGGAGGACCAACTGCATATTAAGCAGGTAGTCATAGTGTTTTGCCATTATTGGTGTAGAATGTAGCGCATTGATGCTTATTACACATAAGAGTATAATCTTCATGTCATACTTAAAATAACCCATGCTTTTAACCACATGGTCGAGAGCTGTAGCTCCAACCACAGAAATTTGCAATGCCGTTAGCAAATGTTCATTGAACCTATGGTTTAAGGAAACAAGGAATCAATGAACTAAGCTAGTAACGACATAACTTGCAACAGTACTTGGCTAACAGGGCTTTTGTGAAATGCATCCCAGATTGAGAAAATGAAAGAATCCTTTTTTATTGTTTGTTTTTTCTGTGCATGAATATCGTTCCATAAGCAACTCCTTAGAGTACTCTCCAAAAATGTTATAAGATCACAGCTGATTTTCAAACTGACATTTGTAATTCACTTCAGCAGTGGCTTGTTGAAGTGCACTACCAGTGACTTTTCTAAACAATAAGAATTACATTTTTGCCTGGTAAACGATAAAACAGAATTATATTGTATAGAATTACATTGAAGAAGACATGGGACAGCTTGAAACCACCCACACCACTCTACAACTCCCTAGCAAAACCCTATTAACCAAAGAGCAATTTGATAAAATATGTAAAACAAACCTAGTATTGAGACAGTGAGTTTTCACTGCTATATGATGTTTCTCTCTGAGAGAGAGAGAGAGAGAGAGAGAGAGAGAGAGAGAGAGAGAGAAGACAGAAAAGACCTTTAAAGACTGATATCTCCCACTCATCTGTCCTTACTGTAATTCTCCACACACATTTGTTGTTGGGTGGGTAGACACCAGGATACCCCTGACTCCCAATCAGTCCTGTGTCTCCAGTAAAGTTCCCGCCACATGTAAAAACGGGTCTACAATAAAGACAAAATGGGAAAGCACAAAGTTTCCTTTGAAACTCACAAGGACTCATAATGATGCGCTTTATTAGCCTACCAATTAAAATGAACGAACAACAGCATACTTAAATCCAACGACGACGAGTCCAATTTATTTTTTATTCGCGTTTAATGCGTTATCGACCATATATACATGAATTAAGACGTATTTAGTTATATATTATTTATTTCCACGTACCTTCGATGTCGTTGCGTGAAAATGACGCTGAACAGGAAAGCGCTCGCGACGCTCCAGATTATAAACCTCATTGTATGAGGCGCGTTTGAAGAAATGTGACATTCAGAGAGGAAGAGAAGTGAAATCTCCAGAGATATTATTCTGCTGACTGACTGACTGCTGCTCGTGAATGTGCTGTTTGTTCAGTTTCCCGAAACCCTGTAGTGAAGGCAGCTCGTGTCACTTTTTTGCCTGTAGTTTTCTTTATAAGGAGCCTAAATGCTATCAGGATTGCGTTTACATTATGCAATATAACTCGGGTCCTTATCAGAAATGTAGTTTTGCACGAAGCAGTTCTTCCAGGTGAATGCGAATTATCTTGTAGGCCTATGGTATTTACGATACTTCTTTTAAAATGAATGTGCATTTAGATATTTTTAAAGTCGATGTAAAGGAGCCCCGGGTGCTTTTACCCCTCTGATTTACCTCATTTTTCTTCACTCTTGACGGAAGACCACTAGATGTCTACCTTGCACAAGATTTATCAAATTTGATGGGTGACTTATTTCCTAGAGCAGGGCTTTGAAACTATAGGGTCCCAGATAATGCTAGGGGGTCCATGGATAAGTTTTGACGAAAATGTATTAATTAATGCTTTTTATATTTTTGAAATGTATGTGTTTATTTAAAATAAATAGATAGTAAAAAAAAAATCTAATAAATAAATTAAACACCTAACTGTGTGCGAGCACAATTTTTTTTTTTTGATCAATATAAACAAAATACTGTATAATGTTTTTTATTTATAGTATAAAATGGGTCTCTTTATACATGAAAATGTGGGGGTCTGTGACAGTATATTTTTAAATTTGCCAAATTATGTAATGCAAAACTTAGCAGAGCAATGGAGCACTTCAAAAGGTGGTAATAATTTTTTTACAGTCATATATTTTTACACAATTTTTATTTATTTCCCCAATACTACTTTTACCAGTTTAAGCTTCAAACAGAGCTAATAAGACAGGGCTAAAGGCACCCTTTAAGAAAAAGTGTACTATTGCAAGAAATGAATAAATAAATATATAAAAATAATCCACACACACACACACACACACACACACATATATATATATATATATATATATATATATATATATATGTGTGTGTGTGTGTAAATCTTATAAATGTATGAGGTGGCAAGATATTTCTTTTGCCACACACAAGGTGTAAAACCAGCATTATTTTATAAATATTTTAGCTAAAATATATATTTTTATATATATATATATATATATATATATATATATATATATATATATATATATATATATATTAATAGTTAATACTTGTACAGAACAATCACTATATTAAAGTTTGTACTGTTTTTGGCTTATTTAGATAGATTAAAGTCTTCAATAAATATACTATCATTAAAATGTTACTTTTAAAAATACAGATACAAAAAAAAAACATTTTGTTTTAGTAAAAAGATTCTGAAAGCATTAAAGATCACATAATAATTTAATAGCTTTACAGTAATAACATATAAATATGACATTATATTATATGATATAATATTTTTAAATATGATAAATATTTTGATTATCAGGTGGACAGCCAACTTGATATATTTCTCATGTGAATCTAACCATGTCATGTCAATAAATGGAAAAGTCAGCCGGCTGTTTATTATCATGTTAATTATTGTCTTTCACACCAACATCAGGGGCACCTTTTACCCCAAATACCATACTGTTACATAATCTTCTGTTCTTGAAAGTCTGTTGCTGTAATTACCTTGAACAAAATTGAAAATCATTAAGAAGACCTTTGCCTCAAAATATATTCAATAGTTTAATCAGTTCTCATTTGCTAATTAACTTTTCGTCGCTATTCGCAGTCTCGTGAAGAATCAGCCAGATTTCTACATGTATCAAAAGCGGTGGTTAAGAAGCATGCTGAAAAAATAAAAGAAAATAAAGTCAAATGCGCCTTTTACCCTGGTGCGGCCATAGTACCCATTGAGAGCAAAGAACAATTGACGATAGTTTCTAAAATAGTTTTCCAATTAATCTTTTTGCCATCTAAGACAACCTATTAGGGCATTATGAGTTTCTCTCCAAAGTGCTTTTCTAATTCTCAACAGAGTGAATCACGAGGGACAGCGTGTGTCTTTCTCGGAAAGAAACAACCCTTATCAAAGAGCAACATGTGGGAGGAATTTTTGCTTTACTTTGAATATTACATACAGATTTGAGCAATTTCCTGCTGACCAAATGTTTGTTGATTGCCCTCTAGCATAACTTGGCCCACCGCAAAATGAGGATAAGTGATTTTTACGATGCACTTACAAGGCTTTATTTATTGTACTTGTCTCTGAGCCCTGGCACCGCCTTTGAATCGGCCTCTGGCACCACAGACAAGGGCTTCCATTTGGGCAGCAGCCATTTTTTGGATTAATATCGGGCTTAATGGAACGAGATGTGGCCATACAGCCAAGTGGGTGACATATAATTCATTAATGCAAACTGTTGGCCCAAGGGAATGCATTGACCTAGTAATATTTACTCGAGTGTAAATTGGCATCTAATGAGTCCACTACAGGTAAGACGTGCAAAGGGGAAGCGATGTTTAAACTGACAAGAATCAGAGCAGGCAGCAGGGCCCTTTGAAAGAAGATCCCATTTCAGTGCTTTTCTGAAGTTTCATCCAGATGTGGGTCCTTCCAAAGTCCACTGGCAGGCTCTGAACTGATATCAGTCTGTCTTAATGGGAAACAACTCTGTAAATAATATACACATAAACAATTACAGGAAAATTGGAGAAGCCCGCCCCCTTGTCCATGGGACTGGTTTTAAACATGCACATGGAAGTCATGAAGATCATTACATGGTTTGTTTTTGTATGCAAGGGCCAGAATATCGTGTGTCGGTTCATGCTTCTGCCGGGGTCTGTGTTATGGTGAAGCCAGCTTTTATTTCCCTGGATAGTTTGTGAGAGTCTGTCGGTGTGGCAGTCATAAAGAACAGCTTGGGTAAAATATTCCCGTGCCCAACCCCCCGTTAAACTGGTTTTCATTCACACTGTTATCTGAACCCACTCTCAAAAGACGCACAGTCAAGCGATGCCAGACCCTGCTTAGTGTTTGATCTACAGCTTTAATTGATTGAAAACTATGATGGAGCCTTTGAGGGAGGCTTGCAAAGGCAAATCTAGAATACGATAGGAGGAGACACGAATTTGGATTATTTAGTCCTTATTCCAGCTGTTATCAGTTCGGCGACAATGTTCCAAAACAATGCAGACTCACACTGGATAAATAGCAAATGGAAACTCAGAAGGCAGGAAAACTGATCAACAGCACTGAATCGCATCTCATGTTTAGCAGCAACCGTGATGCCACTTATTGAGTTGCACCTGTTCAGCACTGGGATTTAGTTTAATAAACTGAATGTGGGTAAAAAATAGAAAAGAGAAGGGCTTGTGCCAGTTACCGATGCTTGGGGATTTAGTTATAATGAAGTCTTCTGTAAAAATCACTTTTTGGGTGATATTAAAATTTTAAAAAGACACCTGTGTACCCATGAAGAATGAAGAAAGAAAATCTTTCAGCACTGTGTTGGGGAAATGTTGTCTAGATACTTACCGTTTAAACAATTTAAATAAATAAAATGAATCAGTCTTGGGGACGATGATTAGTTTAGAAATATATGGGTTGTTTAATTTAAAATGTTTTAATGGACAATGTCTTGGAAACTTTTTACTTTGCCGGAACAACAAATCAAATCTATCAAAAATTAAGGAATTGGTTTTGTGCCATGGGAAATTCAATCATCCCAATAAGCACGAAACTGCTTTTAAATGTCAGCAGAGATTCATTTGCTTCCATTTTAGTAATTGGTCTGCATTGTGCAGTGTCTCAATACAATATCCAAAAGTTAGGAGTCAGTAAGATTGTTTTTTTGTTTTTTTTAAGAAACTAATACTTCTAATTCAGCAAGGATGCATTTAAACTGATCAAAAGTGACAAAAACACTTTTACAATGTTACAAATATTTCTATTCATCAGAGAATCATGAAATCTGGTTTCAAAAAAAGAAAAGAAAAATTGAACATCATCAGACATATTTCTTGAGCAGTAAATAATACTTTTTAATATGATTTCTGAAGGATCATGTGACACCGAAGACTTGAGTTATGATGCTGAAAATACTTTTTTCTAACATTTTCAAATATATTAAAAGAGAAACATATTTAAAATGGTAATAATATTTCACAAAATGGCCTTTTTTACCAATAAATCTAACCTTCTTTCAACAATCTTCCATTAGTAACCATATACAGAAGTTTTATGTAAATCCTGATTAATCAGTGTGCCAAGCAGGATGAGGCCTAAAGCTGTGGGTACAGAGCAAGGGCAAGGATTGCTAATAGGTGTTACCTGCATCAGTCTATCACGGAGGAGTGACGAAAGTGAAGGATGAGAGAGGACCAGGCCTGGATTTTGTGTTTTGTTCATGTGTGTGCATCATCCGTGAAGGCCTGCCACTTTTCATTTTGTGTTTGTTCATTTTTATATTAAAGTTTTGCGTGAAACGTTCACCAGTTCCCGCCTCCTTCTTCCCTGAACACAAACCTTGTTACAGTCACCCAAAAAATCCTGCAAATTTAATTTAAATGTGAAGACTGCCATGAGAAGCCACAGGGATCACAAATCCCAAACCTTAATCCCAGTTGAACCAGGCGAAACTATTCAAATTCCCACACAGGGTAGATTAGTAAAAATACAGTGTAAAATTGCTAAAACCCAAACATAATTTCCTCTCCACAAGGACCTACTTAATCAATGTTACGGACAAGTGCAGACAGGGGGAACACTCTCCAAATGGAAAATGAATTCTGAGTCAGCCCACTGGAGATTAAAAACGGGCTGCAAATGAATAATGGAGGAAGACCATGAAGCAAAAACAGCACGAAAAAAGTGCCAAATCATCAATAAACCGTATTGAGATTGTCTCCCAATGAAAAACTACAGCTGGAAACAAAAACTCCTAATGGAAATGTTTTCGGATCATTTTTGTTGTTTAGTTAAGGGATCCTTTCCGGAGGTATATAAAACTGAGTGATGAAGAGATTCCCATAATCTATCCTGGACTCCTTTGTATAAAGTGTCTCAAAGTAAAAGTGCTGATATAGGATATCCGCCAAATCTCATTCCGCAGGAGAAGACCAGAACCAATCCAAAATCACCACCCCTGCCTTGAAACCTGACAATTGTTTACTCGTGTGCGGCTCTCATGACAGTCCTAAGCACAGATGCCAGAGCCTTCTCGAAATCGCTGAGAAGAATGACTGAACATTTATCTAATGAATGAACAGGCTTGAAACATGAAATCTATTATCATTTAAAAGTTCTCATTTTTCTTTCATAACCAACTCAATGACTTCTCAGTGATTCATATGAGTCATGCAAATGTATATATTGTAATTATATTACTTTATATTATTGCTTCGCAAAAATCTGAAACTAAATGGATGGAACAATTGCCTCTACTTCACTATTATAAAGTATGAGAAAAGAGAACTGTCTGAATTCAGTGTATATACTAGACGAAGAGTACCTGGATGATTTACTACTTTCGCTGAGATTTCGAAGTGTGCACCTGATGGACACTTTCTCATTTTCACACTCAGGCTTTGACGCAATGGCCAGAACTGAGGTCAAACTCTGACAGGTAGATTTATTTGTGGATATGGCAGAAACACAACGCATAAAAAGGTAAGTGATGATATTTGAGATGGTTTTCAGATGAGATAGACTTGACTTGAGACTTTGTCCTACAGAATCGTTTGAAGACACACTCAAGAGACGAGGGATGACTGGAAGACGACTTAGATAATGTGATGGACTGGTAGATAACTTTGATGACTGGAGATCAACTTGGAAGAGGTAACTGCAGTAGCTAGCAAGGTAGTCAGCAACATAAAATAGGATAAGTATCAAGGGAAGGTATCTTCAGCATTAGACAAGGTCAGACCATGGCTGTGTCCAAAATGCTGCCTTTAGAGGATGCATCCATGGTAGGAAGGCTTCTCTTCTGAGATACCTTTAGATGTAGTGTCAGTGTCAGTTTGGTGATCAAAGATTATTTTAAGGGATGCAATTAACGATTACAGGGAGAATTAAATGCAAACTATAACTGTAGTGATCCTGTCCTTCGGTGTTACCCTTAACGGGGATAAAGATATTCAAAATACAGTGGAATATGGTTATCTCGACGGCGTCTGGATTGCAAAAAAGCGTTGAGATAACCTATTATCGAGATAACCAACCAGCAATATGGCGATTTATGCAACGCAAACTCAGCATATGCGCAGTGAAATCGGTACTATCATTGGTCACGAGATAACCATGTGAAGTGGTGAATTTGTCCCTCTTTTGTGCTCGAGATATTGAGGTTCGGTGACATAAAAAAGTCAACATTACCAAAAAGAAAATGCTAAGACAAATAGGGAGTTTGGCGGTTCCACTTCAAAAATGTCGACATAATAGGATTGGCGAGTTAACCGTGAGTCGAGATAAGTGAAGTTCACTGTATATTGACACAAGACTGAACCGTCGGTGTGTCCGTCGTTTGCTACACCCATGCTGTGTTGCAAGTCAACATTTGGTTCTTGTCATTTACTAGTCCCTAAATCATAATATAGTGTCAGCGAGGCCTTGATTATCTCTACAAAGGATGTTTTGAATGGAGAGAGTAAATGGTTTATTGCTTCTGTAATTATCAAATGCTTAAACGACTGAAAAAAAATCCATTATCTGGTCATAGTTTGCCAAGTTCAGGGCTAAAGAGAAGAGAGCTGTGACCTTTGAGATTGCATTCACCAGCACTACTCTTGGTTTCTGAGAAAGCTCAATATTCCTGTGATTCACAGGCTCAGCAGTGACAAACTGAAAGCTGTTTTCATCGCCGCACTAGTCTATTGCACCCGTGTGGCCCGAGTGGCTCTATATTTCACCAGTGTCTTGAAAGCGAGCCACAAAGGGAGAATGCTTTATCCACCTCTGTCAGCTTACTGTATTGACTCGGCGCTTGGCCCTCCGGCACCCTCCCTCTGTTCTCCCTCATCTTTCTCTCTTCTTCCTGTCTTCTGTTCCCTAGCCAACCTCTGCCAGTGGCTAACTGTCCAAACACTAAAAAAACAAGCTCCTGTTGACATCCGCCACTTGAAACAGATGTGAGGATGGCCACAGGAATTTGAAGTCTTGCATGGGTTACAAGGGATGAATTTATGTAGCGCATGGTGTGATACTTTGATCAATGTCTTTCTGCATTTGCTGATGAAAGCAGGACTATATCAAATGATCAGATGTTATCGAATCCCTGCGATTTAAGTATTCTCTGAAACAGGTAATATTTGCATCATCAAAGATTGTCTTACCCGAGGATCAATGCCGTTTCCCTCAAGAGTGTGAATTATGTTCCGTTTACCGCAAATCTTTGAATGATCTCCCCTGATTTCCCAGTTACCATGATGCAATGATTCGGTTAAAGTGTAGTGTAGTACATGTGCTGGGTTGTATTTCAGTGAATGAATCATATATTTTCCCAGAGATTATATCATGTTCTTTATTGTTGCTATTACTTCAAACTTAAAAAGTCGCAATGATCAAACAAAATGTTTCGCGAGAAAAAACAGGGAAATTGGTTTGCATTCCGAAAATGTCTATTATTAAAGGCTTTTTTTTTTTTGCAGCAATAGGAAAAAAGTGTAAAACTCTCATTTGACACTTTTATATATAATTCCATAATGAAATGCTCACATGAATCAACACAATTATTTAATAAATCAGCAACTGGAACAACCCGACCCATAATGGAGTGCTGTTTATTATATTATCTTGTAGACACAACAAAACACAATGAAGCAAAAACCAAATCTAAACAACACATATATTAAACACATCTATAATGCATCTCTTTGTTAAGCTTTCTCTATGTCCCGAAGGCTCTTTACCTGAAATGTAATGCATGATAAATTATACATTGTAGTAAGGTTAATTATACATTGGTGCAATCCTTGCTTTCTTACAATTTATTTTAAATACCATGACAAAACGCTCTCTCTCTCTCTCTCTCTCTCTCTTTCTTCTTTTTTCTTCTTGCTAATCTTACTGTTGTTTAATCACATTTAATTGTTACTATATGAGTGTTAATTGGTATTTATAATGCACTTTAAAATAAGTATTTAGACTTTCATGAAAACAAGCAATGAAACAGTTTACGGAGGGAACGCATTGGGTTGATAGAAGTGTAGTTTAAGGAACATGTTTCTCTCTACATGTTTATCTTCACTAATCTTACTGTTGTTTTAATCACATTTAATTGTTACTGTGAGTGTTAATTGGTTTTTATAATGCACTTTAAAATGAGTATTTAGACTTTCATGAAAACATAAGCAATGAAACCATTAATGCAAGACTCTCTGTCCATTTTATTTTTCGTGTGAAACCAATATAATTAACAGTTAACATTTATGCATTTGGCAGACACTTTTTTCCAAAACGACTTGCATTACATTAAAGGAAGATTGACATTCTATTCAGTTCTTCCTTTCCCTGGGAATCAAACCCATGACTTTGGCATTACAAGTGCCACGCTCTACAAAGCAAGCTACAGGAAAGCTGTCAGTTAATCCAGAAGGCAACCAGATTGGATTAACTAAAAAAAATTGGTGTAATAAGTACCAGATTACATTTTAGAAGTAATATGTCCAGCACTGTGCATGATCTCATTCATTTACATCTTTGAAGATTGTTTACAGTATCCCATAACCTTCCTGTCAACATGCAACTCATTATTTAATCAGCAGAAAGCTGGATGATGATTTTATTATTGGTGTTGGGTGACTGTTCCACAAACATCCAAGTCGTGGCCATTTGCCAAGTCACTCCCTTTTTAAATACAGAACAGCAATTCCTGCAGTAAACAAACAGTGAGTGGCGCTGTGCATCAAAGAATACCCATACATTACTGATTTGCCACAAATCGGATTCATATGCTGTTTTCCCTTAAATGCTTATTGGATAAAACGGATACAGTTCGATTTAACACTTCTCTTGACAAATAAATGAAATGCATAGATAAAATAACTTGGGGAGTACTTAGTCTGTAAGTTATTAGCGGAATCCCGCAGGGTTTTGCCTTGGGACCAATAGAGCTCTCGCCCCCCATCATTCCTCGCAACTGACACTCCTCCGTGCAGTCGCAGAGAATCAACAGCTTCTTTCACACCGAGGATGAGGAGGATGAGGATGCCACAGATGTAGAGAGCATGATAGAGACGAAAGAGAGCGTCTGTGGATTCAGTGGTGCGAACTGTTGTGAATGAAAGACGCCAAGACAACCAAAAACCAAGAGGAGCTGGGCATTTTCCCAGGCTGTTTCTTAAGGCGTGAATTCGCTCATCTAGTCTCTGTATGCTGAGATTAAACGAGACTTTCTGTCCCGGTGACATTTAGACAAAACGCTATTCATGTTGCAACCTCAAGCTTCATGACAATGGATTACTCGCTGTTATTATACAGCCTTTGGGTTCCCGTTATTCTCGCTGTTGAGGGTAAGTGGAAACGCTCTTTGTTACGGGGAGACTCGCTTTCCGAGATGGTGTTATGGTCATCAGTTGGCTAATCATTTTTTAGGGGGGTAAAAAAATAAATAAATGCAGAATATGGAATAACAAAAAAAAACAACAGAAAAAAACAGCATTGGAGCAACGAGTGAGATTGACGCACCGCGCGGATTGTTCGGGCTCGGAAACTTCGCGTTCGACGAAAACTTAAATGTCTTGGTGCGATTTTCTCATGTATTCTTCTGGCAGGGATGCAGTTGAATACGCAATCGCTTGCAAATATACAATAAATCGGTGCGTTTAAAGTGAATAGATAAAAAGAGAGAACCCGTTTATAGCCTTTACTTAACGCCAGGGCTTAATGTGTCCGTTTCTGGATCCAAAATCATTCAGTTTGTTTCCTATTGTTCTGAAATATTCTGATATCCAAAGGCATGTTTCTGAGAAATGTGTTATTCCTTGTGGGATTCGGTTTCTGAAGCTTTACACCGATCCATGAGATGTTTGTGTTGTGGCATGTCCGTGAATTAAAGCAGACGGTGCTGTTTGTCCACATGCTCCGAGTCTTTGTTATTAAAAGAAACCGTAAAACCACAGACCGAATCAATTCTATTAATCGTTGTGTTGAATGAACACGTTCTTCACACATCCAAGCATCTCTTTAATTAGCTGGGAAGCATTGAGTCTTGTGAGGTTATGATCAGTGTTCTGCTTTGATCATTGCTTTATTAAAAATCCCATGTAGTTGTTAGATTTTCTGATTGCTTTGTGCTGCTTGTGACACATGGTTTAGGACTGCTGAAAGCCCCCTGTTGCTCTGGTGTGACACATTTCACCCTAAAGGCTTTTATCCAGATAGTGATGATAGCAGCATCACTTCAGTGTAATTGCCACACATGTTAATTGGCTTGCATGATCACAGCTGTCCAAAAGCACTATACTAGGTGAGAAAAAAGAGTCGCTTCAAAGTAACAATGCATTTCAAAATGAAATCCTAGTCTGTTGCTGTTTTGAAAACAGTGGTGAGGTGAAACATGCCAACATTGAGCCTAGGTGTGGTTTCCGAAAAGCTATTGATACCTTTGAGGTTTGTTGAATTCACACTACAATCTTTTCGAGGACTCGTGATTGTTATGACTCTTATGATTACACCCAAATCGTATGTATGTATGCATATGTAACATCCATTGTTTGCATATTTACATTTATGCATTTGGCTGACGCTTTTATCAAAAGCGACTTACATTGCATTCAAGGAACACATTGAATCAATTATTGCTTTCCCTGGGATCGAACCCATGACCTTGATGTTGTAAACACCACTGCTCTACTGACTGAGCTACAGGAAAGCTTTTTTAATCATTTGTAAAATAAAAAAATAAAAATGCATACAGGGAATTAGTTGCGCTTTCTTGTAATTTAGTGCTTGAGATTGTTTGATTTAAAATTTCAAATAGATATATTTGTAACATATTGTTTGCATATTTGTAAAAAATAAAAAAAAATGCATACAGGCGTTTAGTTGCGCTTTGTTGTAATTTAGTGCTTGAGAATTATTAATTTCAAATTCAAAGCAAATTGCTGCTTGGCAAAAACAAGACTGTTCCTTGTTGCAAAATTGCAGTCTCAAGGCAGCGTTTTGTTCCATATTTTTAGCACTGAGACATGCATAGCTGGCATCATTATGCACCTTGGTCATGTCCCAGTAATTCTTAACTACAGTGGAGCCAGATACTCCTTCACCTTGGCCTTGACTACCTCGATTCTTCATCAGTTTCAGCGTCAGGATCTCAATCGATAGTGTGTGTGTGTGTGAGTGAGAGAGTGTGTGTGTGTGTGTGTGTGTGTGAGAGAGAGAAGGTGTTTGACTCATAGGCCTTCTGAGCAGGTTTCTTAACAGTCTACATTAGTTACACTTCCAATGGAGGTCAAGTGAAGCAGGCACCTCATGACAAGAGAAGTGTAAAGCTGCATCCAGGGTCTCCTGTGTCAATTCAGTCCATCTGTCAGAAGCTTTCCAGGCACTATGGCACATAAATATAAAACAAATGAGAAGTGTTTTAGCCCTGTTAGCTGTTGCCATTACTGTGGATTGAAGTGGGGGGATTGTTTGTCTGATTTTGTCGTTACATTGTTCTTACAAGATAATAACACAGCTTTAATCAAGCACCTTTTCACTTCACTGCTATCTTACATCTTTCGCAGCATCTCGTGGATGACAAGGTTATAAAAAGGCTTAAATTGTAATAAAAACATTCAACTTTTGAACATGCATTTTATACCCTGCACTTTACCCTGTCTCATATTTTTCAATGCAAAAACTCTGTGTGAATGGCTCCTTAATCTGACTGTCTGAGAATATATTGTGCAACGTGTATATGAATAATTTATACAGACTAGTAGCCTTGCTTGACTTGCTTGTATTGTGTCGATTGCACATCCCTTTTGTAAATGTACAGTGTTATGTCCAAGTGTAGTCTGACTGACATGTACACACACATTCTGGATGATACCAAGCTACAATCACATATCTTTGTGAGGGCGGATTTGTAGGATATCAGTCGGACTAAAGGCTCATTCATATCAAGAACAATAAGTATAATGATAACTATATTGGACACCATGTCTTGTCGTCTGTTTACGTTGTTCTTATGTAATCTGCAGCTTTAAATGCTCAAATTCTTTAGGTGTAAAAATTCGGATTGTTTTTAGCATTGTGTCATTACCGTATTAATTATTAATACGGGATATGAATTCTTGATATTTACAATTAAATTTTCACTATTTAAAATGCTACTTCTTGATATCAGGATGTTGCATTTCCACCAGTAAAAATGTTCGTCATATGACGTCATCACTCACAGAAATCTAATTCTTGATATCAGGAATTCAATGTCAACTAGTAAAAACTATGATTCTCAGTATCTGTATTGTATTTTCACTAGTTAAATGTCACTCAAATTAATTAGCTGATTTCAAGAATAGATTTTTTACTAGTAAGCTATCAGAAATGCAATTCTTACTAGTAAAAAATCTTATTTTTAAAAAATCTTATTTTTTTACTAGTAACAATCACAGTCATGATATCATGTTTACTAGAAACAATTCAATTGTAGATAGCAAGAAGAGACATTTTCACTAGTAACCACGTAATGATTGATATCACAAATTATGATTTTTACTAGTAAGAATGACTTTTTTGTCAAATTGGACTAATAACTAATATGATATCAGGATTCAACGTCATCTAGTAAAAACTATGATTCTCAATATCTTTATTGTATTTTCACTAGTTAAATGTCACTCAAATTAATTTGCTGATTTCAAAAATTGATTTTTTTTTACTAGTAAGCGATTTTTTTTACTATCAGAAATACAATTCTTACTAGTAAGAAAGATGATTTTCACAATCACAGTCATGATGTCATGTTTACTAGAAACAATTCAATTGTAGATAGCAAGAAGAGACATTTTCACTAGTAACCACGTCATGATTGATATCAAAAATTATTATTTTTACTAGTATTTTATTTCTAGTAAGAATGACTTTTTTTTTTCAAATTGGACTAATAACTAGTATGAAATCAAATCTTGATATCAACAATTGAAATGGACTGGCAGCCTATGGTGACATTTAGCGAAAATTGGAATGTAATTCCTGATACCGAAAATTGCCAACATTACTATTAGAAATCGAATCGAAGTCAGCATTTTAACTAGTGAAAACTAATATTTAGTGCATTTAGTGTACTTCTTGTTCCAAAACAAATAAGCACCATTGTTATTTTCCTCCCACAAACACTGTAAAACTGCTTTTAATGGTTGTTTGTTTTTCTTTATAGTTTTACATTCTGAAAGTCTAATGGAGTTTGAACAGATTTCAAAGAATAATGAGATGTTTTGTATATCTGCTGACTGTGCAATACAAAGTTTCAAAGAGCATCCTTTGCACTCATTTGTGTGAAATAGACTGCAATAAGCAGCTTTGTGTAAAAAAATAATGAAAATCATAACGCTGTTTACCAAGACGCAGCCAAATGCACAGATGCAAAGAGCCTTCAGGAAAGACTCAATGCGATCATAAGGAATTGATCAAAGCGTCAAAAGATTGACCCCCCCCCCCCCAATTTTATGAATATTTCACACAGCGAGACGCCCTCACAGCTATTTCGTCGCACAATTAACTGTCTCAGTGATTTACAGCACTGTTAAAGCAAGGTATAGCTACAATCCACATAAACACCATGTGTGTGTTTGCCAGCGCGCATCGCATACACGTATTTACCGGGGCCTTAATCAGCTAAGTTGATGTTCTGCTCTAAATATTCCATGGATTTGCTCACAGATGTGTGCGTGTCACATTAATTTGATGCGAGCGCTCGGCTTCATCGAACGCTGACTTACAAAGTGAATAAAACATTCGCATGTGCGGTTAATTTGCGGAAGCTGGCTCATGCAGTTTTGCTCGACTGATCGGAGTGTATTTAGAGAACAGCGAGCGCCTGGGATGCAGGATGTCACTGTGCTGGGAGCATCCCTGCGGTACTCAACAGGATCTGTTCTCAGATCAGCCACAGGCCTGAGCTGGAGTGGATAGATAAATGCGCATCGCATTATTAGTGTGCCGAGTGAAAACAGTGATTAGGCCTTCCACAGACTATGCAGGGAATTCAAATGTGTGAAGTGCTTTGATTTGTAGCCGGTTAAATTACAGTTTTTAGCTCTGCTGTGTTTGGAGGCTGCTGTTGTCGGAGACTCATTGATTGCCTGTTTTGCAGAAACTCTTATGGACAGCAGGTGGGCAACTACAGAGCTGGCGTGGACCACCTATCCAGAAAGCGGGGTGAGTTTTGAAGCGTTTTCCTGTCTTTAATTGTCCGTAGTGATGGAGATTAATCAACACATTTGTAATTATAGCTACATTGTGTTTTATTCTAGAAACATATCATTAAACATTCCAATTTTATATCACACAAAAACATTACACTATATCACAAAAAAATTAATTTATCTACATCATTTAACTTACCAAACTGAATATTTCTCTTGATGGAAAAGTCTCGTCTTGATTTGAGCTTCCCTCAAGTAACAGCAGCAACGGACGAGATTCAAAGGACCGCAGTTTGCAAATATCCACCAATCAGAGCATTAGTTCTCTTGTTGCCATGCAGAACTCCTTGCATGGCCAATCACAACAAGGGAAGACCTGAGTGAGCTATTATAATTAATCATGATTTTGAGTTCATAACACTTGAAATCTTAAGTTTATGTATTTGTAGTTAAATAAGTTAAACTAAATGATATTTGTGTGATTTGGGTTCGAAATTAAAACGTTTAGTCGATTAAGTAAAGAACAGTTAATACAACATTAGGGTTTACAGTGCATGACCTTTACGTTGTAAACACCAATGCTCACCAATGACTCAAATAAAAAGTAAAAGTTGCTCATTTTCAAACATACATCAATACTTCATTCATATAAGGTACAAAGGGACTAAAGACATACCTTAAGAAGAATTAGCTTTTCACTAATCCCATTGGAACAGATTTTGTGTGAAAATCATAAGTGTATGGAGTAAAACACATGGAGTAAAAGGCACAAAATATTGATACAAATACTTCAGCTAAAATTATAAATGATCTAACATTTTAATGCTAAATTGTTTCAATTGATTTTGACAAGAAGGTCCTTTCAGTGATAAGTTGTTAATGGCCGCCTTTCGTTTGTCTTGTTAGGATAAACGAAAGGCGGCCATTAACAGCTTATCACTCTCAACCTCTCTGTTTGCAAGAATGTACTCATTCATGTAAGCCGGAGACTCAGAGCAGCGGTTTATTTTACACATGTGACTGGTGAAGAAATTAAACACAGCCATTCTGACCTTAAGCCCGACACCCAGCACCCAAATCCACTCGCTCCCGAAGTATGATTTGTCTTTGGAATGTGCATGCGAAGTCAGTCAATGGAAATGATGGGTTGCCATGGCAACAATCTTAAGCAGCTCAGCCCTTTCCGCAGGCTTGTGCTCGATGTCTGGCATCTCAAAAGGCATGCATCATCATAAGTAATGTGTTCCTTCACACCTGGAGATAAACACATGCTACCACTCGCTGCGCTGCCTCTTAATTGTGTTGTAAGAAGTTCAGGGAACCCAAATGTCACTTTTGAGAAAGCATTTCTATTTACCCTAGCCACCGACATGAATTTAATTGAGCACTTGAGTCGTTCATTATTCCTGCTTCCATTTAGTGCTGCTTTTGGGCACAATTTAAAGTATCAATTAATAGATCTAGATTTTGTGATTTTTATGTTTTGCGTGACACAATGAAATTGTTAGTCCATACTGAACACCAAATTGTGACGTGATTTTAATGCCAAGACACCATTGTTTTATGCCATTTAAAAAAAAACAAAAAAAACAATAGCTGTTTGTCCTTTGATTTCATCACATCTTAATCATTATTTTCAGAACATTTTGGTTTTTACAATCATCATGAATTATTAATTCCTGTAGCTCAAACAATAGAGCATGGCGCTTGCAACACCAAGGTCATGGGTTTGATTCAAATGCCAAATGCATAAATGTTAAATAAATGTAATATAGGAGTTGCACCACATGGCATTTTTAACCTCAATCTTGAAGGACAAATTATTTAATATTTTAATAAGATGGATTGATCTTGAAACACAGTCTAGAATGTTCTCTCTATGATAAACAATTTCTGCATCTTTCTGGATGAAAAAAGTAACAAAAAACAACACATAGAACAATATAGAAATAATAATGCAAGATTATGCCAAATGTTCCGTTATGTTTTCCGTTATGACATCAGTTGTATGTTCCTGATATTGTTTTAAAAATAAAATAAATTACCTGCTTTTGTTTTTGTATAAATTATTAGATTAGAGAAAAAAACATGTCATTGACGCATAAGATTGTGGACCAATAAGATTTCAGGGCTTGGTTATTTGCTTGCTATGTGGTTTCGCAGAAATTGAAAACAAGCAATTGACTCCTGTCACAGTTGATTGGGATGAAAAATTAATAGTGCAGATTTTTATCGTATGCATCTTTTTCACATTGTGCTTGGTCAGGACACTCTTGCAACTATAAAGAAGGATTTCAGTATAAAGAGTGAGGAAGGTCACAACTTATAGCCTCACTGGTTCCATGTTTTGCTTGTTTCTTTGGAAGGAAGACCTTAAACGTTAAATTACACGGCACTGGATGCAGTTACATTTCAAGAAGGTTCAATATGCAGTCAGTAACAGTATTTTGTGCCCTTCTCAGTGGGAGGAAGTGAGTGGATATGATGACCACTTGAGCCCCATTAGGACATACCAGGTCTGCAACGTACTAGAGCCCAATCAGAACAACTGGCTCCGTACAGACTTCATCCCCCGTCGAGGAGTTCTTCGAGTCTACGTGGAGCTCAAGTTCTCTGTGCGGGACTGTGGTAGTATTCCCAACATTCCTGGTTCCTGTAAGGAGACCTTTAATCTGTTCTACTACGAATCAGATGGAGACATGGCCACATCAAGCAGCCCGCCTTGGAGGGAGAATCCCTACGTGAAGGTCAGCCAATATTATACATTTATTTTCACTATTTACTTGGGAATATATTCAAAGGATAGTTTGGCAGAAAGCTAAAGTTATATTATTTACTCACCTTCATGTCATTCCAAATCTGTATGACTCTCTATCTTCTGTGAAACATAAAATAATATATTATGTCAATGGAGTCCCATATTATATTAATGGTAAGTCACATTTACCATTGTTCAGCAAATCCAGTATTTTTAAATGTGGAAAGCACACAATAGGGATTTTTGTAAAAACTTAAAATACTTTACTCAGATTTAGCCAAAAATTTGTTTAATGTGACCACAGCTTTACAAAGACTCAGTTGATGACAGAATTTTTGGGTCACAAATGTCCAATTGAATGTCTTATGCTCCAGGTGGACACCATTGCCCCCGATGAGAGTTTCTCATTGCTGGAATCAGGAATCGTCAACACCAAAGTACGGAGCTTCGGTCCTCTTTCCAAAGCTGGTTTCTACCTGGCCTTCCAGGATCTGGGCGCCTGTATGTCCCTCATCTCAGCCAGGGTCTTCTTTAAAAAATGCTCCACCACCATTGCCAACTTCGCTGTTTTCCCTGAGACGGCCACTGGGGCCGAGGCCACCTCTCTGGTCATCGCCGCCGGAGCCTGCGTGCCGAACGCAGCAGAGGAATCGGTCCCTCTAAAGCTGTACTGTAATGGAGATGGAGAATGGATGGTTCCCGTGGGAGCGTGCACTTGCACAGCGGGCTTTGAGCCGGCCAAGAAAGACACTCAGTGCCAGGGTAAGTGTGTTTGACTTTTTTTAAATCTGAGGAAAGCCGATTCTGTTTAAAGCTTTTGAGTGTATGCTGGCAAATGCTACAATACAGATTATGAAATCTGCATGGAAGCAATGCAAAGATTACTTGCAGGTCAGAGAGGTTTTATTATCCTTTTATGACACTGCTAAAAAAACAATTTGCAAAGTTAAAGCATATCTCACACTAAATAGGATATTTTTCTTGCATTGTTTTTCACATTAATTAGTCTTTTCGTAACATTCAAATATGATGTGATCTTGTTTTTTGATGATGTTGTAGGGGAATTATAGGACCAGATATGTTGAATGAAGAGCAGGAGTCAGAAGTGCAGTCAATAGAAGAAATTTTAGTGAAGTTTAGTTTGCAGTTTCATCAGCAGAAGCTTCAGGTCTTGCAAGGAGTTCGTAGGCCGCCCCACTTACAATAACATTGTTACAGCAATTACACTCTAACAGAGGGTGCTAACTACGTCAATGATGACGGTTAAATGATTCTGATTGGCAAAGAAAGAAAGAGAAACAAAACTAGTAATTTTCCACACAAGAGCAGACAGTCTGAAGCATATCATCGTTGATCACATGGTTGAAAATAAGACAAAGAAAAGAATATAGGAACAAATAAGAAAAATAAAATAATATATATACAAGCAAAAATGGATTTCTAAATCTTTCAATGTGAACTAGTTTCACATTTTGGGCCAGATTTAACAGTTTGTGCTGGCATCAAAAAACGTATGTCAGGATTTTTTAAAGACATGCCGTGAAACATTAGCGATTTGTTTTGTGGCTGGCCTTTTTGCATGTGCATTTATAGGAGTTTCCCTCTCAATTAAAACATTTATGGGAGGAGATTATTTCAAACGCAAGATGATTTACTACGGTTTGCGCTAGTTAATTTACTGGTAAATTACCACTGCAAAACTCATGTCTTAAACCAGACACTAATTTGTGCTGTTCTTGGTGGATTGCATTGGTCATTATGGAAAGATCCAGCTGTGTCTGAATTCTTTAATTTGTGCGTCATCAGTAGATCACACTCTGAACTTTCCACTCCCATCGGTGCATTTATGGGAATTGGACTCTCATGCTAATTTTCCCTGTTTTTATTTTGATGGCCCTTATTGTGTTGCTGTTTTTAATATAAACAATAATTTAGCATTAAGAGCCCTAGTTATATATGTGGCTCAATGAGCATCATGTGACTCTGAATACTGGAGTAATGTTTGCTGAATGTTCAGCGTTGACATCACATTAATATATTTAAAATATATGAAAATATTTATATATATTTAATACATATTCATATATATATATATATATATATGAATATGTATTAAAATATCATTTCATTTCAAATATCATATCATCTCTTAAGAGCATAAGAGACTTCTTTCAAAAATGTTGAAAGCATGGGTTTTTAAAGAAAGTTTTTGTCATATTGCAAATTTGTCTTGTAAGAACACAAAAGTGAAAAAATCCACAAAATCCATTTAATACCAGTAAATAGAAATTCATTTGTGAGTAGTCCCATTTTCTTAAACATTTATGGGTGCGCTTTTTTAGCTCCGTGCCTCATAAATGCCAGTACATTCTCTATTTGATTTCAATAGAAGAAAGAAAGTCACATGGGTTTGACACAAAATAGTGTTCTAAGACTATTCCTTAATTGGATTCCTATTTGCATTCGGGGGTTAAGGGGCCAAAACTGCTAATAGGATTTTTAGGTGAATATGAAAAGGCCAGAATTTAGGAGCTCAACGAGACTAGTGACAGTCCAGATTCTTGAGTCTCGAGCAGTGAGAACAATGCGAGGATTCGGCCGTACTGATCCACAGTCTCTCCGCAGACCTTATCTGGGCTCAGCACAGAGGAGAGAGAGTCTCAGTAATGGGTGGAGGACTGCAGTGGTGTCAGAGAACAAAGCTGCCAACAGCGCAGCCCACAGCTTCCATTGACACATCTGATAGGGTCCCTAACAGAGCGATATACCAGAGACGGATGGTGCTGCAGAAGGCTGCGAGACCAATTCTCAAACGCGAGACTGAGAGAGTAATGGGGAAAATTAAAAGATAGACTACAGAGAGAGCGACAGAGTGAGGGAGGAGAGAGGGAGCGTGAGCGAATGATGAGGTGGGCTCAGAGTAATAAAATGTGAATTGTACGGGCCTCCTGGACGGGTCTCTGGGAAGGAACTGGTGGACAGAGGGGAACTTCCTTTGAGATTGCTAGTATGTGGCAGCTCATTTGTTTCCATCTGGTTGTTCAAGGTTAAGAGCTTGCCTTAAAGGACTGATAAACGACTCTCCCGGGCCGCGCTATACAGCCGTGAGATGCGCCGTGGCCAATGGAGAGTGTGTCTAATTTCCTTTATCACCTTCCAGCATTAATCCGCACACACACAGAAGGGAAACAGCTAAGCCCACTTAACATTTATCTGTCAGGTTGGGCATGTTCTCACTTTTCTCTCTCTCCCTCTCTTTCTCTCAAAGCTCTTCCCGTCTCATTCTCGCACTCGGTCTGAATGCGGAACGCCACGCGTGTTAAGGTTGAGAGCAGGGGCCACTCGCTCGGATTTTCCACTGTCTTATTACACTAGCTGTGAAGCGATATGTGTCATGGGAGGAATACTGAAGACGATATTTTTCGGTGTG
This sequence comes from Rhodeus uyekii, assembly GCA_037043235.1. Taxonomy (NCBI): domain Eukaryota; kingdom Metazoa; phylum Chordata; class Actinopteri; order Cypriniformes; family Acheilognathidae; genus Rhodeus; species Rhodeus uyekii. The sequence continues at coordinate 4,077,431 of JAWRVZ010000016.1, read as the reverse complement.
TGCTATAATTCACCGGCAGTGTCATAAGCAGGACGCATTTCTCAACATGTTCCCCATTAACTGCTTTGTTTTGTGAGGAGATATGGGCGTGGTGGCTTGTTTACTGGAAAAATTGAGCTTTTTCAAAACTGCAGATTTCTCCGCCAGACTATAACATCAGCCATTTTCTTCCAGAAGAAACGGACTAACTGTAGTGCGTCATTATAGCACAGTTTGGCCTCGGCGGTGCGCTTAGCTAACCAACTGTATCTGAGCTTGGGTGATTCGTTACTATTATCATAAATGTTTCAAATCGTATTCTGAAGGGTGTCATTTTTGCAATGGAAAAATGTTTTATCCCAGTGATCTGCAGCTGGTTAATGACCCAGATATTACTGTGGACATCATGTGGCGGCATGGTACCCTCTAAAAAGTGGTAATATTGAAGGAATATTCCAGGGTTCTGCTCATCAGACAACATTTGTGGCATATCGTTGAATGCTACAAGAAATAATTTCCAAAAAGAAATAACAAGCATTTCTGTTACAGCACTTAGAATGGAAGTGAATGGGGGAGTATTATTTGAGCTTGTAAAATTTTTCTTGTCGTTTTTATCATTATTTAGGGTTTTTGGCTTCTTGACAATGAAGTTACTGTGTGAAAATTACAATGGAAGTGAATGGGGACAATATTTGGAGGATTTAAAAGGAGATAAGTGAAGCTTATAATGTAAAAACATTAACAGCTACTGTTAAAACTTGAGCATTATTTGAGCTGTGCAGTTCTTTTTATTGTTTTGTAAGATTTTAGGCATCATGGTAATGAAGTAACCTGTAACCTTACAAATCTTTGCTATTTTTTGTTTAGTATATTATGATTCAAACATATTGTTTTAGATTTTTGGCTACACTAGTGGTTGGTCTCATTTTCTTTCACTGTGTCTCATTATAACCATTTTTTCCTCTCATATAGAACATGAGTAGGGACTTCAAAAAAATGTGTGGTAACCAGCATGATGTCACAAATGCTGTGCCCTGAACTTGTATTGAATCTTGAATTGTATTGTATTCAATACAATTGAACAATTGTACAATTTCTTATCAAAGAACTGGTTAACCTAAAACCCCTCCATCACAAAATCAACATAAACACATTTATGTCATTACCAGACCGGTAATGACATAAATGTGTTTATGTTGATCCAGTGATGGAGGGGCTTTTTCACTGTACTAAATAAAATTTCACTAATATTTTATTATTTATTTATATTTTAATATTTTTGCAGGTAATTTTTGAAAATAACAACACCTTTTTCTTCCTTTAGCGTGCACTCCAGGGACCTACAAATCCAAACAAGGTGAAGGTTCTTGTATGCCGTGCCCTTCCAACAGCCGGGCCAGCTCTAGGGCGTCCAGCGTGTGCCCTTGTCAAAACGGCTACTACCGCGCTGACAGCGACCCCCCTGACACAGCCTGCACGAGTAAGTGATGGCCATTAGTGGCACTTGTTCAATGAAGATAGCTCCCACATTGTGTTAATTGTATGTTGAAAAGGTCTGCTCTGTGCATTCGCCCAGTTTGATGTGGCGACTAATGACACAGAAAAGCGTGTTGATAAAAAGGTCATGATCGCAAATGTAAGCCTGTCGGTTCTCAGCGTCTGGTGCATAAAATGTGCGATTATAACTAGTTAGCTTCAGCTCGGTTGAGTCTTGACAAATGGATTTAATTGGAAATATCACATGAATTCACACATTGATGCAATGTGTTGCAAAAGCCCCCGGTTGGAGAGGGGTTTTGCAGTGGAGATCTTTTGAAGCATTATCAGGAAGCCAGAACGTTGTTTGTAGTTTATTTTTTATTTATTTTTTTAAACTGAATTGTGCTGGAGGTATGTAGAATAAGAGTTTTTTTCCCACCCCTTTTCAATAATTATAACCAAAGCTTCCAGTTCCTTAGGGAGTTGTGCTTTGAAAATCCAGCTTCTGGATTTAATTAGTTTACATCATGATTCGCTGAGCATGATTCATTGGTTATAGATTTAACCCTGGCAAGTTAACTATGGAGTGTATTATACATTCCATTTAGACATTTACAAAGCTGAGGTGTTTTTTGTTCCTCACTAAACATATACTGTAGGATATGTGCTGAAAATGTTTTGCTCCAGGACATCATATTAAATAATACACATTCCTCAAGTATAACACTTTACCGTTGTCTTCCTAGCTGTTCCCTCGGCTCCTTTAAACGTGATCTCCAGTGTGAACGAGACTTCGGTGTCGCTGGAGTGGTCCGAGCCACGGGATTTGGGTGGGCGAGGGGACGTGGTGTATAATGTGGTGTGCAAAAAGTGCCTACACGATGGCGGGTCCTGTGCGCGGTGTGATGATAACGTGGAGGTGTCGCCTCGGCGGCTGGGTCTGGCTGAGAGGCAGGCGGCGGTGAGGAATCTGCAGGCACACACCCATTACAGCTTTGAGATCCAGGCAGTCAATGGGGTGTCCCCCAAGAGTCCAGCCTCTCCACAATATGCCACTGTCAATATCACCACCAATCAAGCAGGTGAGAGATTCATTTTCAATTGTCTAATAAACCAGTAAACAGTCACAGGAGACTGTGCTTATACCCCCAAACGGGTTAAGCATAACCTCAAGTGGCTTATTGTGTTTATTAAATGGTGGCACAAGTGTCAATGGCAAACTACAGCGTCTCTAAAAAGAAAAGGAGAAACGTCCATGGCTTTGAAACTTACATGCCAAGTTCTAAGAAATGCACTCTTTGTTTTGACTCCCCATAGAGGAGGTCGATGATCAAATCAATGTTCAATAAATATTTCATCAGTATTCCTTTAGGTAGGCCAAAATACAATAAATTTTGCATTTAGTGTTTTATTTCCCTGCTATCTGTGCAATCAGAACAGACTGGCGACTCGTTTTGGGGTCATGACCCACTAGCTAAGAGTCATTGCCTTAAATAATCTGATGTTATTCTACTAAAGTTATTCCACTTTTTCTTTTTCCATCTCCAGCTCCATCCGCGGTCCCCACCGTCCACTTAATGCGGGCCACAGCTGGCACTCTCAGCCTCTCCTGGCTGCCCCCAGAGCGGCCCAATGGCGTGATCCTGGATTATGAGATCAAGTACCAGGAGAGGGTGAGGAACTGCTGTGCATCTAAATCACCTCTGACTGAAGAACTCTTGAACCTGAGCCAGATGACATTACACCAGGCACCCAGCATGGGTTTAACTGGCGTGAGCTCAAAGTAACCCTGGCTCGACTTAAAGTGGAGTACAATGGAACAACAGATGGCCATTGGTCAAAACCCAATGGCTAATGCTAAAAAGAGTAGAGCTTAATTCCTCTATAGGATTTACTTTCTGGCGCGTGTTTGGATCACAGTTTTAGCCCTGGAATGTCTTTTCAAATACTTTTGATCTGCTAATTGCAGTGAAAACTGTTAACTAAGCATTCACTTTAAGCATTGAATGACTTGAGAGTCTAGTTTCAGCCATTCAGTGTGTGTGTGTGTGTTTTTGTTTTTCTCAGGGAGAGTCGTTCTCACACACGGTCACCGCCCAGCACACGTCCGCCAAAGTGGAGGGTTTAAAGGCTGGCACGGTGTACGTTGTCCAGGTACGTGCTCGGACGGTGGCTGGGTACGGACGTTATAGCAGCCCGGTGGACTTCAGTACAAGTCTGTATGGTAAGGACACAAACGTTTTATTTCTTTTGCAAACCACGTTAACCTACCTAGAGGAAAGGATTGTCCCAGTTGAGAACTCTGTAATATCCAAATTGTTTCTTCTAGGTCTTGTTTTCTTCTGGTATTAAGATTTGTTTCCAGAGGTAGTCGAAAACGAATTTGTTTGCAAAAGACCATCTACTCTCCGCCTAATGACCTAACATGTAAACATTACGGGAAGTGTGGGATTCGTACTTTGTCGGCTGAAGACCCAAATTTGGTTTGATTATGGAAAGCATACCAAGCACAATGTTCTCTCACCATTCCTGATTTATAACATGCATTCAGTGTTTGGCGTTGTCATGCTACTCTGTTTTCTGTCATCTCCGCATGTTTTCTGTGGAGATGACATGTTTTCTGTCATCTCCGTCAATTTTCGTTCATATGTAATTTGTGCGAGCTTATTTCATCCATTAGATGAAAAGATCTGAAACAAAACACACATTTACCTGATAAAAGACCCTCCCCAGGACAGAAGTGGAGAAAAGGGGTGGGTTAAAACACCAGGTATAAAAGTGGGTGTGTGTCTCCCTCGTCCACTTGTGATCTGATCAACAAAATCGCATCTTAATACCAGGTGTAAGCATGACACTATACAGCACTGAGCTCATATCTACTGCTTTTCTGTGATAAAGAGCCCAGAAATGTTGTTGCGTGTCTAAGTCAAAGATTTCAGTATGAAACATTTGACATTAAATCCGCCAATCTGAGCTCTGTCATCGATATTCATTTTACAGTTCAGTAATCCTACAGTATGTCAACAGCTATGTCTTCATTATTGGTATTGTAAATTAATTTAAACATCTTACAGATGACCCTGAGCGGTCAGTACAGGACCTGTTGCCGCTCATTGTGGGATCTGCCTCGGCTGGATTTGTGGTCATCCTTGCTATGGTGGTCATTGCTGTTGTTTGCCTTAGGTAAGTATTATCAATGAACACACAAATATACATGACTTAGGGAGAGTTCTGTCATTGACTGTCATGGTCGAGAACAGAAAAATAGTATTTTACAGTCAACATTAACTTATTTCTGACTGAAAGTACAGTGATCCCTCGTTTATTGCGGTTAATGTGGGCCAGTGAAAATCCGCGAAGTAGGATCAGCCAATCAGCTCACAGGATACATCCACTCGCGCTCTCATTGGTCGATCTCGTGTCGGGAACCAATCACGTGTCTTTTCTGAGTGCCGTGTGTGTACAAAGCCTCTGAGAGAGTTTCTCTCTTTGTCTGGCATCCTGGGAAACCGTTTCTCTCGCATCACGATGAAGCTACGTTGCTTTCCGCAATACGGCTGCCGATATGGCGGTATTTTAGATAAACGTTAAAACCCCTGAAATGTGAAAAGAGTCCATTCCAGTAGGAGTCCAGTCAACTGGGAATTTCATGTGAGAGCAATAGATTTCCAAATGCACATTTCACATATTCACCGCGTTGACCAACAGAAAGCTGCTTGGTTTGAAAATGAATTCTGAGCTGTTCTTCGTACATCGCTACTCTATTAACAATAGACAATGGGCTTTTTTTGCTTGTGAAATTTTCCCTCAATTTCGCAAATGCGACCATACCTTTAGGACAGGAAAGTAAACAAGGTCTATTTGAATTTCACGTTGACTTAGCAAAGGGCTATTGGTATTGTTTATCATTTCAATGCCTCAGAACTTAGTGTCAAACAAACTCAATAGCACAACAGCAAAATGAGATCAGATGGGCACTGCAAAACAGACTTCAAAGTGCGCCTGACTTCGGATATTTATGAGACTCTCACAAGATGCTCATTTGAGGCCACTTCGCCCAGATCCGAGGGAAGACTGGGACGTTGCCAATCACTCCAGAGACGGCAGACTGCCACTGTGTCTATTTGACACATTCTTCTTGACTGTGACCGCCTTGTTGTGCCAAAGCGTCTCCTCCTCTCTGCTTCAAGCTCTTTCTTCTTTCTCATTCATGCCCTCTGTGCTAGTATCCTAATGTTTTCTTTGTGTGTGTGTGCGCCGAAGCGTCATTCTTTTCCTTCTGACATTTAAATTGGAGATGAGATGCTAATTAGCAGCAGGCGTCATTGTTAGCACAGGTCAAGAGACAAAAGGAATCCCACAGATGGTGAATTCCAATAGGCCCCTTTGCTCCCCTTCCTTTTCAAACGTGCTACTTATGCAGAGTTAGTGAAACAAAGAGATCCTAATGAGAAGGCTGAGATTTAAATACACTGTTCACTGTCTTCAGACACTCGATACAGGCATGAACCGAGCACAGATTAGCATGTATGTTCTGGGTCTGGTTATTTGTCCCACGCTTAAGGATTCAACCTATGATTTGGTGTTAATTGACTTACTGTTTTTAGAGTAGGCTATATCTGAACCTAGTTTTAGCTCATCTGAACCTTGTAATGGAGGAGTTCTGGTTAGAGGCGACGACAAGACAGTCTTGACGGTTGATCTTTTATGCTGCTTGTTGTGGTGACCCGGCCTTTGAATCCTGCATGTACTGTATTGCAATTAGGCGCAAATGACGAGAAATGGCTCGAAAGTCCTAGAAAGGGGATTTTGGGAGTGAATCATCCTCATATGTTTAGATTGATAAAAAACCACTTTTTTGTGCAATTTGAGGGACATAATTGATGATTGAAGCATATGAAAGACCTAAAGCACTCAAATGTTCTTTTTCACAAGATGCCCTAGTTTTATTTGTTATTTTTTTGTGCCTGTACTGAGTAAATCCAGTCTTAAGCCAGACTCTCCGTGTGTATATAATCTGGTTACAGACGGCAGCGCACTGGATCTGAGCTGGAGTATACTGAAAAACTGCAGCAGTACGGTGAGTATAACTGGTTTACCAAATATTTATATTTCTTGCTGTACATATTTATTGATGTGGCAAAAAAAAGCTTGTGACTATGGTGCAATGATGTAACGTATTTGAAAAATATATTACATTTAATTAAATCAGATAAATGAAATAAATCTGAGCCATGGCTTGGTGAATGTTTATAGTGTCAAGCTTAGTTTCCAAATTTGCACTGTAAAAATGTTCATAATTTTGGTGACACTTTACAATAAGGTCTCATTTGTTAACATTAGTTAATGTATTAACTAACACGATCTTACAATGAACAAAACATTTGTCACAAATTATTTATTATTTTTTTGTTAATATCAATTATAAAATTAAGCTTTTCATTTATTTCATTTATTAATTATTATTATAAACAAAAATGTATAAATGCTGTAGAAGTACTATTAATTCTTAGTTCATGTTTACTAAAGTAGTTAACATTTGTCAAAAGTTTAAACATTTGAAAAAAATGGTTACCTTATTTCTGATTTAAAAAAATATAAAAGCCATGCACACACATCTATAAAAAAAATCTATAAAAAGCCCATAAACTAATAATAAAAAATATAACAATCACTGTTCTTTCTTCTTTTCGTTTTAGTATCACCAGGTGTAAAAGTTTACATTGATCCTTTTACATATGAGGACCCGAACGAGGCTGTTCATGAGTTTGCCCGTGAGATTGACATCTCGTGTGTGAAGATAGAGGAAGTCATTGGAGCAGGTAAACCACATTCCTTAGTATTAAAATAAAACCAGGCCTCTCTGATTAATGGTCATTATGAAGAATGTGTGTTTCCCGGCATGCCTGGGATCAGTGGTTTTAAACTGGTTTTGCTTCAGGATCCAAATTTTACATTACCAATATTATTAATCATATAAAAGTAAGAAAAAATGTTTAGAACCAAACATTGATATTTATGATAACCATGAACTGCAACAATATCAATCAATGTTTTTGAAAGAAGGTTGCTATGCTCATCAAGGCTGCATTTATTTGAGCCAAAATAAAGTAAAAATAATAATATGGTGAATTTTTTTACAATTTAAAACTATTTGTTTTTCAATTTCAATAGGCTTTACTTTACAATGTAATTTTTGAATTTGCATGAAAATACAGTGGAACTCGGTTATGTCGATGGCCTCAGGGGTTGCAAAAATGCGTAGAGATAACCGATGATCAAGATAATCAAAAGCCAATATGGCGATTTGTTTGAAGCGATCGGCATGCTATAAAAATTTAAATGCACTGTATATGTTTGCTGACAACAAAAGGCATATGTGCACCAACTAACAGCAGAGATTGTAACGGCTACTTTATGTTTATGTTGGGAATATATCTTTAAGATGGAGTATGTTGTTGTGTGCACGCTGTTCTGGTATGAGCGTGCGCGGGGAGGAGAGTGTGATTGAGTGAGCAGAGAGATGGCCGCTCTACCGCTGACTGTTATATAACATAATCTACTGTTTCTATTTTCCTTCTTTTATTTGTGATGTTTGTCAGAGTGTTTTGTTTTTCCTGGTTTGTACTTGCGCTCTTTACATGTTTGAGAAGAGTGCTGGTACGAAACCCATCTATAAAGCTTGTGTGACCAGTTTAAGTTTTCTTTCATTTCCATTTAACATCTGGGGAGCCGTTACAAGATTTACCAGTATACGATAAAAACCACCTTCGATTCTCAACACAAACCTTTAATTATATTCTCCAACATTGCAAACACAATTTCGCTCACAGCCTAAACACAGTCACTCAGTCACATTTTTTGTGCTCGAGATATCAGGGTTCGGAGACATAAAATAATCAACATAACCGATAAGAAAATGCTAAGACAAATAGGGAGTTTGGCGGTTCCACTTCAAAAAAGTCGACATAATAGGGTTGGCGAGTTAACCGTGAGTCGAGATAAGTGGGTTCCACTGTACTATATTATTTGATTGAAGAGCCTTTTCTCCTTACTTTTAATAAATCTGTTTGTAGTCTTAACTATGATTAGTTATATTTTAATCATTCAGTGTTTTTTCCCCTGCTGTCCGCTGCCCCTTTTTGAAAAACACAGTTGACAACAACTGCTTTAAGTTTTAAAATATTAATTTATAACAACATCTCATATTTAAATAGTTTAAAGGGTTAGTTCACCCCAAAATTACAATTATGTCATCATTTACTCACCCTCAAGTTGTTCCAAAGTTGTTCTTTCTTTCCTCTGCGGAACACAGAAGGTATTTTAACGAAAGTAGGCAGCCAAACTGTTGACGGTAGACATTTCTATTCTATGAAAGTCTTTGTCTACTGTCATCTCCTCTGTGTTCAGCAGAAGAAATAAATGCATTCAGGTTTGGAACAACATGAGCGTGAGTAATGATGACAGAATTTACATTTTTAGGCGAACCATCCCTTTAAACCATTTTTATAATAAACCAAAATCAAGGACAATAACATAGAGAGTTTATTCTTTAATTCTATAACTAACCAAATACATGCTGTTTGCTGCCTTTACCTATGTTTTGATTTCTTTTCCATCTTTTATCCCTGTGCTTGTGCTTGGCCACTCTCATGCTCTACGATCCGAATCACTTCCCTCCACCTCATTCCAAACATTTACATCCAGAGTCCAGACCCAAAACTTCCTCAACCCTCAAATTCCTCTCTCCTCCCTCTCCACAGCCTGTCCTTAAACTCCTCTCTCACCCTCTCTCTCCATCCGTCCCCTGCCTATTCAAACTCTAAACTGTTGCCATCCGCTGTTTTCTCTCTTTCTCTCTCTCTCTCTCTCTCTCTCGCACTTTCCTTGGTCTTGGTCTTTCAGCGGTACATCATTTCTTCCCTCGAATGATTTTTTTATCCTGAGCTCAAACCAATAATCCTCCCTCTCCCTCACGCCCCCACCCCACTCCCTTTCTCCTCTTTTTCTCTGTTCCACTCATTCAGGAGAGTTCGGGGAGGTGTGTCGAGGCAGACTCAAACAGCCTGGTAGAAAGGAAGCTACCGTGGCCATCAAAACTCTGAAGGCGGGCTACACAGAGCGGCAAAGGCGAGATTTCCTGAGCGAGGCCAGTATCATGGGCCAGTTTGACCATCCCAATGTCATCCACTTGGAAGGAGTTCTGACCAGGAGTTGTCCCGTGCTTATTGTCACAGAGTTCATGGAGAATGGCGCGCTCGACTCATTCCTTAGAGTAAGACTGAGATCCTATTTGATGCAAATGTGTTTTACCGCATTAGCCGTACTTATTTACTTTACTGTGTCGGTTTTATTGTGCCTGATTCCTCAGCATGAGAAACTGAGCCCATGGGCATTTCAGACATCATTAGTGTGGCCCGGCTGAGTTATTCAGGTTAACGTGTTTCTAACCCTCTTAAATTTGCCCACTGGTACATTTCACACACAAAAAACAATTTTTTATGCTACATTATGATACTGTTTATGAGAATGCATAACATACTCTCTTCCGGAGCTCATAATGTCTATAATCCAATTTATACTGCTTTAATAAGTAAAAGTGAGTTAAAATAAAAGCAAAAATGTAGAATAAGTCACATTTAAGTCACCTTTACGTCACATATCACCCTTTTTTTTGTAACTCGTTACTATTGATTACCCTTTATGTCTCTGTGGGTTTCGCTAATATTTATCCAATGAAAAGTATTTAAAAAGCGTGTGGCTAAGCCTTGTATCTCCTCAAACTATCAGTCAATCCTCATAACTCCACATCACATCTATCGTGAATAAAGTGCTGCATGGAGTTTGGCTTTCGTCTCTGCTTGTTTTCAGTGCAAGGGTAAAAAAAGAAAAGGTTTTTAATATGTGCTGTATAGTTTGTATGTTTTTGCTCAAGAAACATTATAATAGCTAATGTTTTATGTATTTGAAGAACAAAGAAGAGTCTTAGTTAAGCCTAGTCTCATTCAGTGCCAGTTACTGCCTTAAATAGCCTGTGTGAAGCACTTCATCTTAATAACATGACAGAAAAAACTGCGCCCACATAGCTACAGTAAACTGTATAGCCTGTAAGTTGATGAAAACGTAACAGAATACACATATTACATCAGATGCTGCCGTTCCAATCAAAACACATATGTGATAAATTTCATAAATGTTACTGGTCAAAAATATCGTAACTTTAGTTGAGCTTGGTTTTTGTCAGATGTTAATAATATAATTACTCATGCAAGTGACTGACTATATAAAGTCAAAATTCCATTTCTTGAAAAGTAGCATATTTGGAGATACAAGGTTTCCACATGAGAGCGACAATATTCAAATTAAACTGGTAATACTAACAACAATGGTAAATAAAACAAAAGCTATGAAATATACATATTAATAAAAGAAGCCATTTTTGTTGTTGTTTTATTCCATCAATGTTGATAATTAATAAAAAAAAAAATTAAAAAAAAAAAATATATATATATATATATAAGAAACAAATAGAACATATGAATGTTATATAAACCATATTTTCATCATTTTCATTGTACATTTAAAATGTTGATATATTTTTTGTTTTGTGTGTATGTGTGTATGTCGTGTGTGTGTGTCTGTGTGCGAGCGCATGTGTGCGGGTGTGTGTGCGCGTGTGTGCTTTCCTGTATCTCAAACAGCAGAAGCGCTAGCAATCAAAAAACGTATTGCGGGTCAAAGTTGACCCGGAGCATAACACATCAGTCAAACGTATTAAATCAGTATTCAGTGTCCAGTCTTATATTCATTTGAAGGAGACTTTTAATCTTTATCTCTTTCCTTGTATCTGTCCTTAGTGCCGTTATTGCTGTGAGTGAGTGACTCAAAATGAGAAATTGTACTCAATTGTGAGTTGAAAGTCAGTTGAACAATTGTGGCTGAAAGAAAAGTGCTGTGCATTAAACATACAACCTTATCTATGAGGCACAACTACAAATTAAAAACTTTAGTTCTTGTTCTTTAGTTCTTGCTGTAACTAAAAATCTGTTGGGTCATGTTGCATTGCTAGCTTACGGTATTGATGGGGTGTTAAAATTCATCAACTGCTTATTAAATCAGTGCGATTGCAATAAAGATTGCTGCAGTGCATACATTACAAAGAGTGAAAGAAAAAGACCCGGCGTTTAAAAATAATAAAAAAAACAAGCTGAAAAGAACAAACGCAGCTTGGAAAACCTTCGGGGCTTCGCCTAGTCACACCCCTGGTGCTCAGAAAAAAGTTCATAATCAAAAGTTGGCTTCATAATCTTTCATCAAAATGTAATAACTTGTTCAATCAATTCCCGATGGATAAAATCAACTCCCATTGAATATTCTGTTTCAGTCTGAAATACGTCACATTACTTTACAAAACTTTCCTTGCATGAATCTTGTCAGTAAGAACTTCTTTCGTGCTGACAAGGGAATTTGATAACTCCTCAGCATTAAACAGTTATTCATGGTTCTTTAGACAGAACCTTGTTTCACCTTTAACTTGTGTCAACATCTGGCTTTTCAAAACTTTTAAAATACCAAAGTAAGTCTTTATATAATCTCTCAGTTGAGTATCTACAGTCACACTTGAGAAACACTTTGAACTCCAGAACTTTAACAAACCCATACAGTCAATGCAGAAGACTGAGAGCTTAGACATCCAGAGGTGGGATGGTCTTGCACTGTCTGAGTACCAGCCGATGACACAACTTAAAGCCCACCCAGCGAGCCCCACATCCCCCGGCATCTTCCTATGGCACAGCTTGTACTCTCTCAAACTCCAGCCAGGGACACAAGCACACTCCTTTCCCCGCATGCACACAAACACGCTTCTAAAAATATCCATAGGAACAAGCTTTGGTGTGATTCATCTTCAACTTTAGAAGAAAATAAAAGCATCAACATCAAAATCTTGCAGCAGAATGTTTATCGTCATTGGAGTCAAACCAAGTGGGAATGGCTACAGATGTGATGATGTCCTTTTGCTTCGAGGCTTAACATGAACCATGTGCTATTTGTGAACAGTAGACTTGTGAATTTTCCCTCCGAGGTTTATTCAGCAGCAGAACTTGAGCTGTAGAATTAAAGTAGCATCTTTATGTTGACATAAGCTTACATTTTGACATCAATGAAAGAGCAAAAAATATTTTTTTAAGTATGTATATATACAGTATACACACCTAAAGAATTATTATGAACACTATACTAATACTGTGTTTGACCCCCTTTCACCTTCAAAACAGCCTTAATTCTACATGGCATTGATTCAACAAGGTGCTGAAAGCATTCTTTAGAAATGTTGGCCATATTGATAGGATAGCATCTTGCAGTTGATGAAGATTTGTGGGATGCACATCCAGGGCACGAAGCTCCCGTACCACCACATCCCAAAGATGCTCTATTGGGTTGAGATCTGGTGACTGTGGGGCCATTTTAGTACAGTGAACTCATTGTCATGTTCAAGAAAACAATTTGAAATGACTCGAGCTTTGTGACATGGTGCATTATCCTGCTGGAAGCAGCATCAGAGGATGGGTACATGGTGGTCATAAAGGGATGGACATGGTCAGAAACAATGCTCAGGTAGGCCGTGGCATTTAAACGATACAATGCCACTAAGGGGCCTAAAGTGTGCCAAGAAAACATCCCACACCATTACACCACCACCACCAGCCTGCACAGTGGTAACAAAGCATGATGGATCCATGTTCTCATTCTGATTACGCCAAATTCTGACTCTACCATCTGAATGTCTCAACAGAAATCGAGACTTTTGAATACTTTGAATATTTTTCCTGTGATCAAAGCTGTATTTTCAGCATCTTCACTCCGGTTGTCACATAATCCTTCAGAAATTCAGTCTAATACGCCCATTTGGTGCTCAAGAAGTGTTTCTTATTATCAAAAAGTTGGGTTGTTTAACCATTATACCTGTTTAGGTTTCTTTGAGCAGAAAGTTCAGCATTTATTTGAAATAGAAATCTTTTGTAACATTATAAATGTTTTTACTGTCTTGTAATGTTCCATTGGTCAGTCATAGTTTCAGTTACTTAAAAAAAAAATCTTACTGACCCCAAACTTTTGAAGGGTAGCGTATATTAGTTTATTATTCATTTTTAAATGTCCATTAAACACTGCAAAAAACATTTTTGTTGCATGTGAAGCTGTATTTAATGTCGTCTAGGTCATATTTTAATTTGTTCCAAAATACAGTGGCATTTTATTTGATGCTTAGCATTTAGATCTGTTTGGTCACAGTTTAGATTAATGTCCAATTCTCCCTATTAACTATGACTTTTGCCACAATAAACTCCTAATTACTGCTTATTAATAGTTGTTAAGTTTAGATATTCTGTAGCATTAATGGATGTAGAATATAGTCCTGCAGAATAAGGCATTCAAAGGTACTTTATGAGTGATAATAAACAGCCAAAAGCCTAGTCATTTACATACAAATTAGCAACCAGTTCATAGTGAGAATTGGACCCTTAAACTAAAGTTTTACCCACTGCTTTATCCCTGCTGTCTGCTTCAGTTTTTCTCTATTCAGAATATGAAAATGAAAACATGTGGTACTGATATTCTATGTGAAGTGTGTAATTGAATTATGCTTTCAAGTATTCAGCGCTTTTGCAAAGGAAATTCCTCCATAAGGATTAGCTTTTGTGGAGTTCTGTCTTCATAGCACTGGCATCCTGATACTATGAGGAAGATTACGGGCCGCTGCGAGTGGAATTAGTCCAACGGCACTGTCAAAGTCAGGCTGATTAGAACGAGTAGAACTGGGGTGGTGTCATGTTTATATCTGTTAATGTCACTCTCCCTCTTTTATTGTTCTGTTCCCGCTCAGCTGAACGATGGCAGGTTTACTGTAACGCAGCTGGTTGGCATGTTGAGGGGGATCGCAGCTGGCATGAAGTATCTGTCCGACATGAACTACGTCCATCGTGACCTGGCTGCTCGCAACGTGCTCGTCAACAGCAACCTTGTGTGCAAAGTGTCCGACTTTGGCCTCTCGCGCTTTTTAGACGATAACTCATCGGACCCCACCTACACCAGCTCATTGGTGAGTTCAGATAAAAGCTCATATGTGTTTGCTTTTTTTATATAATAATACAAAGGCAATGATGAAATAGTCCCATCCTTGTTCCAACAAATCCTCCAATCCCCACTAAGCCATTATTGTAGCTTATCTTAAAGAATATTGTCGGTTCAAATTAGTAGTCAGTACACGGCTAAAGGAAAGACAATTTTCCTTTAAAAATAAATTACGAATTTAACATTTCATTTAAACAAAAAGCACATAACTGTGGCCGCAGGTAAATTACTATGTAATTAAAATTCTTCATAACAGAGTGATATCAATACGGTCCATTGTTTTCATATGTCAGTATAAACTGCTACATTGTAGTATAAAATATTTTAGTGCTGAACGTCACTTCAACAATCTTTGTTGGTACAGGAACAACATTCCAGTCAACCAATCAGATTTGAGGGGCGAGTTTACAATTTATGTCAAGTTTAGGCTTAAAACCAAGGTTGGATGCTTCTACATCAGGGTTATTCACTTAATATTTCCCTCTGATTTTAGGAATAACTTATGGGTCACGAATAGAGATACGGTTAGGACTTATTTGTCAGGCAGGAGTGTTGTTCCATGATCAGGTTTTGTTGTTCAGGTTTTACTTGACAAAATCATTGTGACCTAATATTAGCATAGATAGACAATAATAGGTAATCATCATGGTATCAGTTATCAATACCAATAAACTCTGATATACACCATGATACTGAATGATTACCATATTGAATACTCTGGTATTTAAAGTACAAGGTAAAGATTTCTATGATAGCTTTTATATACTGTGGTATTTATGCACTTGTCCAGAAACCATGTTAATATGGTACTGTTTGGTATTTTAGTTTGTATATTAACCTAAAAGACCCTATAAAATAATCGTCCAGGTGCCAGAGAGTAATGTAGTGATATCTACGCTTTACTGATACAGTGTGCATTAAGAATTGATAAGAACAGCCTTGACCATCAGAATCGGGAGTACAGATGGCATTCTTGATATGTGTAAGAAGCTTGTCTGTTGGAAACATATGGAAGTCGTCAGTACGTGATGCTTGTTCAATGTGTCTGACGTGATAGGCAGCAGATAAGGGAATTGAATGACTACAATCCCATAAAATACCTTTCAGTTTATTTTAGAATCTTTCGCCTAATAATGTTGAGTAAACATTCGTATCATTCTTCAGAAGTGAAGATTTAGTGCTAACATGCTCATTTAGCTCGTCCTTAGCTCGGATTAGTGTATTGATTAGCTGTTTCAGGGATAGATCAAACCGTTATGTTTAAAGTTAGAGCTCTGCCATCTTACCCTTACTGGTTTTCATCTTAGATTAATGAACCCAGTGATGGTCGCCTGTGGGAAGAAGAGCGTGAGTTAGGGTCGAGTCTTCGCTCTAATTAGGCAGCCATGTTGTTGGTTTTTAAGTCTATGTATTGAATTTGATGGCTTCTCTTGTGTGTATGTGTATTATCATGTAGGGGGGAAAGATCCCAATCCGCTGGACCGCTCCCGAGGCGATTGCCTTCAGGAAGTTCACCTCTGCAAGTGATGTGTGGAGCTACGGCATTGTGATGTGGGAGGTCATGTCGTTCGGGGAGCGACCATACTGGGACATGAGCAATCAAGATGTATGTCAACTTTTTAATGTTGATTTTCATATTTTTACATTTATGCATTTGGCAGATGCTTTTATCCTTACATTGCATTCAAGGAACGCATTGAATCAGTTCTTGCTTTCCCCGGGATCGAACCCATGACCTTGGTGTTGTAAACACTAATGCTCTACTGATTGAGCGGATGGATGGGATGGATGGATGGATGGATGGATGGATGGATGGATGGATGGATGGATGGATGCATGCATGCATGCATGCATGCTGTCTAATCGTTAATGCATTAAAATTGCATTTAATAAAAAGCACACAACTTTTTTTGGACAGGCCGATTTAAATAAATAAAAAAGGAGGGAAATAAGTATTTTTGGATTCTCCATTATTTTCAATGGTGATCAAGTTGTTACAATATTTATTACTTTTATACAGTAAAATAAATATTCTAGCATTAATATTTGATGTAAACCAACATAAATAAAAGATAGGACAACATATATTACCACTTTACTAAATGTACTTCACATTTTGAATAACATGTTGTTGTTTTTTTTGCATTACGGTAATGGGAATGGCTTGTGTAAAAATAATAAATGTTAATGGTAATGATACTTTTTGTTCACGTAAAAATATAATTTATTATTGTTTTCTTTTGATTATGTGGTGAAATATGTCCCAGAAAATTCACACTGTACCATCCTTTAACAAAATAATATAGTGTTAAAAGGCATTTTTTACTCTCTTATATTACATTAACTGTCTCTATTTATTTCTATAGCTTGTATTGTTTTGTCTGTATTGCAAGCACAATGCTATGTATCTTATTCTGAGATGCTCTTATGAAGGATTTTTCAACCCTATTAGTCTTTATTATGGTTTAACTGTTGTAACATTCCAGTCGCATACTGTATGCCTAATAAAACTCTGCACACTGCCGAGTTTGTCCTAATACAAAAGGACAGTGTAACTGCTCTGTCTGTTGATGCTGTAGGTAATGAACGCAGTGGAGCAGGACTACAGGCTGCCTCCTCCCATGGACTGCCCTGCAGTGCTGCACCAGCTCATGCTGGAGTGCTGGGTGAAGGAGCGGAACATGAGGCCGCGCTTCGGACAGATCGTCAGCACACTTGACAAGCTCCTCCGCAACGCCGCAAGCCTCAAAGTGCTTACCAGTACACACTCAGGGTGAGCAGAAAACAGCCAGATTAGACACGGGTCAATTCTGGCTTTGACTTACAGGAAAAGATGGATCTTTTGCTGGAATGTAGTTTCTGAAATCACAATTGCCAGAGCAAAAAGTGCGTTGTTACAGCTATTTCGTCAAATTTGACATATACTGTCAGAATAGTATTGACAGCATAGCATTTATACCACATTGTGATATTTTAAATGTAGGCTCTATAGGAATAAAACAAATATCAGAGAAAAATGTCTTGCTGATTTTTCACGTGTCAAAAAACATATTCAAATTAAGTATCAAAATTAATGTTAAAATGAAAAAATTTCTTTGTGATATAAAGCTACACTGTGAAATCTAAACCAAATTTGTGAGAAATAAAGTTGCAATTGTGATATATATATATATATATTGCATTTACATTTACTCATTTAGCAGATGCTTTTATCCAAAGCAACTTATAATTTGAGGAGTATAGAAGCTATTTGTCCAAAGGATACAAAAACATATATATGAGTCGCAAATACAAGCAACAAAGTCAATTGCAAGACGATCACATTGTGAGATTTAAAATGAAAATAACAAGTTTTAACAATTGTGAGATGTAGTGACTTTGCACACTATAAAGTTTAAATTACAAGAAATCAGGTCAGAGTTGTTATTTGTAAAGTCACATTATGGAATGAAAATACAAGAAACAAACTGATTGTTACAAGACCACATTGTGAGATTTAAAATGCCATATACAAGTTGCAATTGTGACACAGTTACTTTGCAATCTAAACTTGAAATTACAAGAAATAAAATCAAAAGATAAAATTGCATTGTGACATTTAGAATGACAATTATAAGAATCAAAGACACAATTGTGATATGCAAAGTCACATTGTAGAATATAAAGCCAGAAATACGAGTAACAGTCATGTTGGGAGATGTAATATGCCAATTGCAAGTTGGAATTGTCTGTCAGTCACTTATAAAGTGGTTGTTTGCTGTAGCAATTTCTGGTGCGCTTTCAAAGTCCCTCTAAATCCTCCCACCTTCCCCAGCTCCACATGTATTTACAAGTACTGTACTTTCATGTATGCTATTTGTGCAGCAGCAGCAGCATGTCTTACATACTACAAATACATTAACATTGTCATTACCGTGGTATAGTCTTCAGAGAGTTGTCATGATAGAATGGCCGGTACTCTAAATAAAGTTGCATTTGTGAGATATAAAGTCACAATTACCATTTTAATTGTTTTACTGGCAGAAACAGAAAGTATAGAAACAGAAAGTCAGATCGTTTATAATTTGGTGAAAAATGTTTGTTTGTATTATCTCTGACGTTAGATTGATCTTGGTAAATCTAAGTGCAGTTTTTTAATGCATGATGTTTGGGAACTCAAAACATTAACTGGATACTAAAAAGTGGTAAATTAAAATTAAAATTAGCTATGGATAAAATGAAATTCAAACAGCTGATTGATAGACCCACTCAAACCACTAGAAACACAGAAACTCTTATATATATGATTTTCACTAACAGGGCAGAGAGAGTAACAAAAACATAAAACCTCATTACTTATACATAACAGGAATTGAAGTAAAAAATAGCCAACTTTGAACATGATTTGAAGAAAGTCAGCTGGGAAAAGGTAACTAAAGAATCAGATTTAGACCATAGTGCAAGCAATTTAATAAGTAAACACATGAAACACTGGAAAACTAGCATGAAATACTACGAAATCCTTCAGATCATTAAAAGGCAAGATCTTGCTCTTAAAAGGTCCTTAAAAACAAAAACTAATATTGACTACCTTATTTATACTGGCTTGAGGAACAAAGTAGTATCAAAGAGCTGCGAAAGGCTAAGTCTAATTATTTCTCTAAACTAATTGAAGAGGCCAGTGGGAGCAGTTGCAATCCGTGGAAACGTATAAATAGACTAACCAATTCAAGTGGGCAAAAACACCTTAAAGTCTTGGCGTTCAGAATAATGTGATTTATAGTAATGAGGCTGTTGCAGATGTTTTTTATTAAGTCCATACAAGAATTAGCAAGTAATTTTATAAATGTCGAGTCATCCCCTGAAAATTGTAATTATGCTCACACAGGCTCGCTATCCTTCCTGTAGTCTCAAAAGTTCTGCAGAAGATTGTCTAACCTGGAGAAGATAGTTTACCAGTTGTTTTATCCACAGCAATTTGGATTCATAGAAAAACAAATACTCCACAGAAACAGCTAATTGCTATTTGCTTGAGGAAGATAAAAGCCTTACTGGATAAAGGAAATGTTGTTTGGGCAGTGTTCTTGGATCTAAAAGAAAGGCCTCTGACACTGTTAACCTCAATATCTTATTAAACAACAGTGTTTTCATGAATAGTCTAGCACTGGGTTATTGTCTGATCATGTTGCCTTTGCTCTATAGCTTATCTATGTGAATATATTTGAATAAATTGCTTCTTCTTTTTTTTCCTGCTTCCATTTTTCCCTTTTATTAGTATGATTTTTATTGCTAGCATTGTTCATTTTACTTTTATTAGTAGCATTGTTAATATTATTTGTCCTTTTTCTTTCTAAAATGCTTCCCATGGATGTGGGATAGCATGTGTGCTAAAACTCTCTAGGAAAATCATATGGTTTGTCCAATGTAATTATGATATCCATGTCAAATAAAATCTACTACTACTAAGTCACTGAGATCTTGCCTGGGGAGATGTGAAATTACTAGAGAGAAACATCTAAGCAGAAGACTTTGCTCTCCATTCCATCTAGGAGAAATAGTCAAAATATTAAAAAGAGATCTCTCTTTCTTATAGGTAATGCACAAGCTGAATTTTTAAACTGAACATGTGCAGCAAAATAGCTATTAGCATAAGCTGACCCCTCCTCATGCCTCACAATGCAAATCATTGTTTACCGTGTAGGGCTCCCCCACCCCACTCAACTCCACTAAGCAGTTTCAACCGCATACATTATCCAACAAATAAATGCAAACCTTAACACTGCTTAGTCTTAGTCTTAGTCAAAACAAGTATGCTCATTTCACTTGCGATTGTAAGTGCGCGGCTTTAGCCTAGAGCACTTTGAACCACACCATCTTGGGAACTGAGAAACAGCTGACATACACACAGTGCGCTGCCCTTTCCTCTTCACTGGCTGCGCTGTCTGCTCGCTGGGGAAGCTGGTTCAGTTCAGACTAGGGCTAGTAGAGGTGGTGGACAGAGCTTAATAAGGGAGATGGAGGAGATGCTAAAAGAGAGCAATGACTTTAATTAGTTAGCTAATGAGCTTTTTAATGTGCCGGCCGTGGAGCCTCGTGTCCAACGGTCAAGTGTGTACGTGTGCGGGTGCGTCATGCCTCCGTGTGATGCCGCATGCTGATGGCCTGTGTATGATTCATTTATGTTTGCATCTGTATGCACAAGCAGCCCTGGCTAGGCTGTTGACATGCCATGATCCAATCTCCAGAGACAGCTGTGTGTTTGTGACCATGATTTCTGTCCTCATTTGAATGAGAGCGTACCTATTTTGCCTTTTTCGTTTGAAATTTAAGGAATAGTTTACACCAAAATGAAAATACTGTCATTGTTTACTCTCATGCTGTTCCAAGCCTATATGATGTCCATAGATAGATAGATAGATAGATAGATAGATAGATAGATAGATAGATAGATAGATAGATAGATAGATAGATAGATAGATAGATAGATAGATAGATAGATAGAGATTGGGATGGATGGATGGATGGATAGAGATTGGTATTGGGTATAGATAGATAGATAGATAGATAGATAGATAGATAGATAGATAGATAGATAGAGATTGGGATGGATGGATGGATGGATAGAGATTGGTATTGGGTATAGATAGATAGATAGATAGATAGATAGATAGATAGATAGATAGATAGATAGATGGATGGATGGATGGATGGATGGATGGATGGATGGATGGATGGATGGATGGATGGATGGATGGATGGATGGATGGATGGATGGATGGATGGATGGATGGATGGATGGATGGATGGATGGATAGATAGATAGATAGATAGATAGATAGATAGATAGATAGATAGATAGATAGATAGATAGATAGATAGAGATTGGGATGGATGGATGGATGGATGGATGGATGGATGGATGGATGGATGGATGATGGATGGATGATGGATGGATAGAGATTGGTATGATGGATGGATGGATGGATGGATGGATGGATGGATAGATAGAGATTGGTACTGGGTATAGATAGATAGATAGATAGATAGATAGATAGATAGATAGATAGATAGATAGATAGATAGATAGATAGATAGATAGATAGATAGATAGATAGATAGATAGATAGATAGATAGAGAGATTGGGATGGATGGATGGATGGATAGAGATTGGTATGATAGATAGATAGATAGATAGATAGAGAGAGAGAGAGAGAGAGAGAGAGAGAGAGAGAGAGAGAGAGAGAGAGAGGGAGAGAGAGATTGGGATGGATGGATGGATGGATGGATAAATAGATAGATAGAGAGAGAGAGAGAGAGAGAGAGAGAGAGAGAGAGATTGGGATGGATGGATGGATGGATGGATGGATGGAGATTGGTATGATGGATGCATAGATGCATAGATAGATAGATGGATGGATGGATAGAGAGCAATTTATTTCCCAAAATGTAGTTCCCTAATTCAATTTTTCTGTCATTCATGTTCAAATTCCAATTAAAGATTTGGTGAGGTATGAACAAATCAATCAATCTAAATCCCTTTTTGACATTAAACTGTAATAGAATTGTCAAATCATGTGAACCCTTGAAATGAAAACCATCAGTGTTGTCACACATCAGTGTTTCCTGCATTAGATGATTTTTGCTTTGTTTTTCCCTCTCTATAGTGATCTCTGTCGAATTGGCGGGACCCTGCCGGGCCACCAAAGAAAGAGTATAGAAGATGCACAAGACATGAAACAACAAATGAGCCAAACTCTTCCCATACGGGTTTGACTGATTAAAAGAAACACCTGCTGAGCCTCTAGGCTAGCATCAAAATCCCATTTGAAGAGCAAACCTGACTGGGACAATCCATAGAAAGCCCATGGAAAATTACTGGAACCGACTATTGCTTGAAGAGCCAATGGAAAACCTGTATACAATTCGGGACAGTGTCGCACCCCTCGCAACGAGCCTGTGGAAAACTACGGCGTGTCCAATGGAAAACTGTATGAGCCTGACGGGCAGCCTGTGTGCGGAGCACCTGGAGAGAGCTGGGAAAACAGCACGTTAATTGGAATTCTGTATGATGGCGCCTCAGGCAATCGTCTTTGTTCTTTCCCTCCCTTTTGTTATGACTTTCTCATGTTTACACTGAATTTTCATTACACGGATTAAATTGAGGACATTTCTTCTTCTCAGGTTCAGTTTGCATGTGTGCATGTGTTTCTCTAATGAAAAAAACAGATCACTCTCTTCCTTAACTCAAATCCCTTCCATTCTTCCTCTTATTTGCCGAGGCCACAAACTAAGAGACGGACTTGAGAATTATAAGCTAACTGTAATAATGTTTAAAATATGTATTAAATGTAAGCCGGGACTGTTTGATGTTGGCTTGAGGGTATTTTTCTGCTCTTTTTCCCTCTAAGACATGCTTCTTCTGATCTTTTCTTCATATTGAAGAAAGGAAGAGAGGAGTGGAACACATGAAAGTTTCAAACTAGGAGGATGGACTCAAACTTTAACTTTCAGAAAGAGACACAAGGAAATGTTCAAAGAATGGAAAGTCCTTTAAGAGCGAGTTGACTGTAAAGAAATGGATTGTTTCGATTCATGGGGTTTTATTTTCCTCCGTTGTATTTTGTCTTCCATGAAACGCTCTTGAGAGATTTCTCCACCTGGAGGACTTTGGACTGTGATTTAAGAATTCCCGTTTCCTCTGCTGGTGAGCGGATGGGAATTGTAATCTGTATGTAGGTATGTGTGTGTGTGCGAGTATGTGTGTGTGTGTGTGTGTGTGTACAGTATGCTTGTGTGTGCTTGAGTGAGCCGGTCTAGCTCTACAGCTTTACATGCATGCCATATTCAAAACTCAAACTCTCCGAGAGGGGACAGAACAACAGGTTGACTTGAGAGCTGTTGTTTGATGAATATTCCACTTATTTTAACTCAATCTGTTCAAATATGCATAACTATGTAAATAAATGCCTCATAAGAACTGAAGAGTCATCAGCATGATTATAATGGCTGATTTACGAGACCCATGACACCCACACAAAATGTTCTAATCTACTACATTCAATGTTTAGAGTAACAAAATGCTGCATTGCTGGTTTATGTTTCATACTTCATTGCACATACAGCAAGTCAATAATGAAATTATAATTTCACTTAAAATAGTCTCTCTCCCTCACATGAAGCATTATGGAGTCAAGTTCACTTTAGTGAATCAGTTCATTCATGCGGTTTATTTTAATTTATCAAATCCTGTGACTCACTGTACAGATGATTTTAGCTATACAGTGATCCTCGTTTATTGCAGATAATGTGGACCGGAACCCCCCGCGATAGGTGAAAATACGCAAAGTAGGATCAGCCAATCAGCTCACGGGATACATCCACTCATGCTCTCATTGGTCGATCTCGCGCCGGGAACCAATCACGTCGGAGTGCCCGTGTGTGTGTACAAAGCCTCTGAGAGAGTTTCTCTCTTTGTCTGGCATCCTGGGAAACCGTTTCTCTTGCGCATCACGATAAAACAATGCTGTTTTCCGCAATATGGCTGCCGATATGGCGGTATTTTTGAATTTTTATTTTTCAATGAATATTTTTGAAAAATCTGCGATGCACTGAGGCCGCGAAACTTGAACCGCGAAGTGGTGAGGGATTACTGTATAATGAATTCATTTCTTATCCAGAAATTTTGTTATGATTGTAATTAAAGGTAGGGTATGACATTTTGGAGAAGGTAGCAATAGCAAGCTAGCTTTGAAAGCATAGGATCTCACCCTCCAGAGCATTCTCTCCAAAGCCATGTCTCCTTCAAAACACATGAACACACACAGCAGGGTCTGCAAAGCATCACGACAGACGGCGTTAAATTACCTTATGTCTCAAAGCACATAACATTACAGTAATAATGAACGTAAAGATCTTACAGAGCTCCAGCATTTCGGCATTGATATAGATGCGCATAAGTTCTGGGTAGAATGTCACAGGTTTTCATCTCAAAATTGTGGTTACAAAATGGCGTGAATGCAGCGTAAGCTCATTGTTTTGACTCAGGAGGAACTGTATTTATATATGTATATATTTAAATGTATCTATTGTTGAAAAAACTGTAATAGCTTAAACTACTACAGTCTAACTACTTTTTGATACTTCTTCTTATTGGCTTTCAGTGCTGCATACATAATACTATTCCTTGTGCATATTGATGTCCAACATCCAATTATTCACAAGTTCGCCTGATATATAATAAAATACAATCCCCCTGAATCGCCAGCACTTATTTTTTTACAAGCAGACTTGGAAGGCGGTTTGTCAGCGTGATCAGAGCTTCTCTATCTCTTGTGTATCTCCCTGATTTCCCAAGTCAGATCTCCCTCTATGGCAAAGCTCTGCATTCCCCACACTGCACAAAAGCACGTTTGATCTTTCCAATTACGCCGGCCGCTCTGTGCAAGCCTGCAGATCGGAGAGAACAGCTTGGCAGCAGAATTGGTTGCACATCAGGCTCTTTTACTGGCGGAGTTATTCGCCCAGAGGTTGAGATCCACGTATCTGCCTTTGCTGCTGCCTCATCAAGAGAAAGGGACTGTTTGGGCCAAAAGCGCAGTAATAATCACAATGCGTGAACTCTCATTAAGATGGTGGAGGATTGTGTGTGTGGGAGGTTGTGTGTTTGTGTTTATTTGTGTATATCTGTGAAAGAGGAAGGGAGAGTGTTAGTGTGGGTGGTGGAAATACAGTAGCTTTCTTCCAAAACCTAGTGAGCTGCCTCACTGTCTACTGCCTACATAAACAGAAACCTTAATTGTCTTCCTGATGGTCATGGAAGTCCATGAGTGACCATTGCAGGACACTCTAGGCAGCAACTCTACAAGAAAATTGGATTCGACACACCAGCTTAAATTTGCCCGTGATTTTAATGGTTACTAGTTAGCATGTTGCTAAGCTAAACACCCTGAAAGTCATAATCTCACAAGTGACCATTACGATGCTCTCTCTCTCTCTCTCTCTCTCTCTCTCTGTCTATATATATATATATATATATATATAGATAGATAGATAGATAGATAGGTAGATATGCTATAAACAAACAGTATTCCACACAGTAGCATATCTCGATTTGCCCACGATTTCAATGGTTACAAGTTAGCATGTTGCTAAGTTAAACATCTTGAAAGTGTCAGGGTTCTGCCTCATTCGATCTAGTCATTTCTTGGTGTGGTGGCAGAGCTCTGACACTACCGTAATGTCTCATGTTTTGTGGGTGCGCGCGACTTCGAGTGTTGAGTCGCACGCTCTCTTGTCGGTGTAGCATCGTATGTGCGGATTATGATGTTCGATCCCGAGACTAGGGGTTTGTGTAGGGGTTCAGACATTCATCCCCTGTGTTCATAATTGTGATGAGTGCACGAGACAAGTGTCTGCTCATTCTTTTGCACTCTGTCATGTGAGTGGCTGTGGTTTCGAGCTTTGCACGAGCCGCGCTCTCTCTGTAATGTTTTAGAACGCAGTTTGTGTTTACATCGGCCGCGTGCTTTCATGTTGTGTTGGGTGTGGTGCACAGTTTGTGTTTTACAAGCTGCGTGCTGTCTTGTCATATTTCATGTGGACACGCAGCTATGCACATTCGCATTGACTGCGTGTTCATGTCTTGTCACTGTGTAACCCCGCCCGTCTTGTTCCCCTGTTACATTTGATTTGCCTCAGCTGTTTCCCGCCCAATTATCCTTCCTCCTGTGTCTATTTAATCCTTTTCGTGTTTGCTGTCCTGTGCTGCTTCATTGTTTTCTGTCCTGGTATGATGTGCATCCAGTCAAGTTAAGTCAAGTCATGTCGAGTCAGTTTTCCCCCTTGGGGTAGTTTTGATTGTATTTTCTCTTGTTTTTAATTTTACAGTAAAGTAACATTCCCCCTGCGATTGGGTCCTCGCTTCCCGCACCTTATTCGTGATAGAAAGTCATAACCTCACAAGTGACCTTAACAATACAGTCTACATAAACGGCATCTCTACACAGTAGTAGAGCTCGATTTTTTTTTTTCTAGTGTCAATGGTAACATGTTGCTAAGCTACACCCTGAAAGACATAACCTCACAAGTAACTAATAAACAATACTCAAGGGTAGCAACTCTACGTATATGCTCTTCAAACTGTATTTTGAATGGGATACAACAGTTCATGTTAGCATGTTGCTATAAGCTAAGCATCCTCACGGACATTGAACTCCATGAGTGACTGTTACAGAACGCTTTACGTGGGAAGCAACTATGCAAGACTCAACTTGCTGTTAGCTTTAATAGTTTAATGTTAGCATGTTGCTAAGCTAATAAGCATAATAATACAAAATGTTTTTACCACAATTTATTAATTTACTCCCTTGTTTTAGGTCAATTGTAGCTACGATGTATTAATTTGCTTTCTTGTTTTCATTGAAATGGGGTTACGTTGGAACCTACTAATTTGATTTAGTTAACTTCATTTAGGTTCAGGTTTAATCCATGCTAGGTCTACGTTAATCCTCATTACTATTTTCCTTCTTAGAAAGAAATAGTAAATTCTACAAGAATTTCCAGTCAGAATTTAGACCATATCACATGAATGAGACTGCTCTCATTAGAGTTACAAATGATTTGCTCTTATGATCCAATTGTGCTTGTATCTCTCTGTTAATGTTACTGGATCTTAGTGCTGCATGTGATGCTAATGACCACAACATTCATTTGAATACACTCAAAATTTAATTTGGCTTTAGTGGAATTGCATTGGAATGGTTCAAATCATACTTATCTGACCGTTATTAGTTTATAGCAATAAATGAAGATATTTCATATCAATCTCAAGTATTGAGTACCTCAAGGCTCAGTACTAAGACCTTTTTCACCTTGGACATGTTACTCATGGGCAATTAATCTGGATATATTTGAAAACAAAGTTTTTATTAAATTTTATGTATGTGCAATAAAATGATTGAAATGTTTTCTAAAGTTACATTAGACGAGCGACTTTTGGAAAACACTGGAGAACACTTTTCAAATGCCTTAGTTAACTAAAACTAGAACAAATTAGTAAATGATGATACAAACAAAAGGAAGGAAGAAATAATTAAAACATGGTCAGGAATTAACACATTTGTGGGAATTAATTCTTAATTTGTAGACTTTAGTCTTTTTTCACAGGGCTCTATAACCTTACTCTGAAATATTTTTAATAAATACTTTTCAGTAATTACTGAAACAAGTTTATTCAAAACCTGCATTTTTTTCTTCTTTTTTTAATATTGGATTTATTCATCACTACACTTGCTGAAGTTGCATTCTGGAATTACTTTCTCTGTTAATGCTGCTTTAGAATTTGGCCAGAATTAGAATTCTAATGATGCAGCATAATTAAAACTGGAATTAAAGTCTTCACATCAGGAGCATGTCCATGATGCCTTAGAATGCTGCCATCATAGTTTTGGAACAGAGCAAGCATGTGAATTTGTGTGAGAGAAAAGAAGATGCAGACAGACGGCCTGAGAGTGTGTTAGCATCTGTGTTGTTTAAGAGGAAGATAGAAAAAGAGAGTGAATTGTGGAGTGTAGCTGCGCTGAAGACTCGGGGGGTTGTCAGAAACACATCACTGCATGCTGCAGAAGTTGCGCTGAACGTAACTAACGTTCTCTTGTGTAAGTGGAAGCTGTCAAGACGTGCTTGTTGACTGTCGGCTCAGGCTCGAAATTCCAATTAGACGGACATGGCAGATTCGGCGTGTATACCGGACGTAAAACAGCTCTATGTACGTTCTCACTACAGATGTGGGAGGATGAGATGACCTCTTTCAATTTCCATGGGTTTTACACAGATGACAACTTGATTTTTCGATTTTCTGAAGAAAGTGAGAGTGGTGTTTGCCATGAAAAACAAGCTGCCATGATGCTAAAGCATTGCAATGCAGTTGCTAAGGTGTTTTGAGTCGTTGTTATACTATTGAAAATTGGTTGCTAGGCTTTTCTGGATGGTCTCTATGATATTTTAGTCTCTGAATATGGCTTGGGTGTCTAAAAATGTAAGTCCAACATATTTTTTAAGACATATCATTTGCCAAGTGAAAATTGTTTATGATCGCTTAGAATAGTACTGTATTTTCCCGCATATAACCCGCGGGTTGTACCAGATTTTACAAACCCTGCAGGGGGGGTGAGGGTTATATAAGGGATGGACTATATCACAAATTCTTTACACGTAATAATATTTCAATATATTTCTTACGTCCCTAAGAACGTACGTTTTTTTGTTTTTGTTTTTTGCTGTATTTTCTTTCTGTATTTTCTTCTTGCGAGGGTTGTCATCTCTGGCGCTTGTAGTATCACTCTGACAGCTGGTGCTGATAGGCTGTCTGACCTGTCAATCATGCAAGAAGACGTGATTGGCTGTGCTGCCATGAGGGCGGGCTCTTCTCATCTCATCCGATGATCAACACCTGTAGAATCGCTTCTTAAGGGACGTGCTGCTGCACAGCGGGAGAGACTGCTTTTTCTTTTTGTCCTGGTTCTAACTAGTGTTTGTTTTCTTATTGCTTGAATTTCGCGCACAAGCACTGTGTACCGAGCCTGAACAGTTATGATAATTGACGTTATGCGAGCAACATTATACCAACTATTTTTTACACAAAACCCCCAAAGCCCGTGGGCTATATGAAGGTGCGGATTATCTGCGCCTGCGGGTTATATGCAGGAAAATACGGTAACTTCAAACTACATGGGTTGAGGTATCATTCAAGTCTTTACCACAAATTGTGTGGAACGATTTAGAGTTAGGGGTCTAGAGCATGTCTATAAATGTATGAGCGATAATAACAGTGATGTTTTTACCCTAGCAAGTACTTCTAATTAGAATTCTCTGCACTGCTTCAGTAACGCTGTGCAATTTTCTGTGGAATCGCATCTCTCTCTTCATGGATTAGATGATCTTGCTTAGAGACCGCTTTGCCCCATTGATTTCCTCCCACATACACATGGGAACAACACTGTGACACCATCACACCATCTACTGACATTCATGCTCATTCACAAGTGTTTATCCAGGGTCTACATGACAAGAAGTGTCGAAACAGGCGGAGGTGTAGATATGAACGCGCTGTTGGTTTGTACTTGTTTATTTAATAACCAGACACAGGAATTTCATGGTTGTTATCTGCCACCCATGCAATGGTGGCTACAGTGTGTCTTGTAAAAACTAAAAAATTAACAGTATTGCATCAAATATGACAACCTAGTGATGGCTATGAAATTTAATTTGTTTATAGCTGCCAACAAATCTATAGTCTAAAGCTGAAATGATTTAAGACAACATGAAATAGCATTTGCAATTAAATTTATTTCCATAATGTGTTGTTACTCTTTGTGAGTAAATTTAGGGAGCAACTAGATTATATCCATGGAGACATTTAGGCCCTGATTACACCTGGTATTGAGATGTGTTTTGGTCAATCTGATCATAAGTGCATGACTCTAAATACAGATGTAAACAGAATTTAAAACATTTTTAGCTTGTTCACTTTCAGCCACTTCCAGACGATTGCTTTCATATTGTAAATGCTCATGTGGTCAAATGTGTTAAAAACAACAACAAAATAAATCTACTCTCCGCTTACTGACTTAATATGTAAACATTATGGGAAGCGCAATAGACAAGTGTGATTTATACTTTTTCGGCTGAAGACCCATATTAGGTTTTTGTAAGTAGCACAATGTTCTCTCACCACTCCTGATTTGTAACACACACTCACTGTGTTCGGCATGTGCAGCATCAGAGCAAAAGCGAAAGCTGCTGCTCTCCGTATGTTTTTCCGGGTTCATCTACTTGTGATCCGATCGACTACAACGCATCTTAATATCAGGTGTAAACAGGACCTAATTGGATTGTAAAATGGAAACTTATAAACAATCAGACCTGAATGTGAGTTTATAGTCAATTGTAGGTGGTATGGGTCTCACCAACAATCCAAAGACATACAGGACAGCTAAATTGTCTGTAGATGGGAGTGTTTAAAGAAGCATTTTGTTTTTACCAAATAAGTTTTGGATGTCAGCATCAGGATATTTATTTTGAAAGCACTGAAAACACTAGCACCGATGCTCACACACACACACACACACACACACATTCCCATTCCCAGTCTTCAATAGTTTTCTGTCATTGTTTTAACAGTAGGCAGTGGTTTTACAAAAGGCAACATAACAACTAGGAAAAATAGCTTGTTGGCTATTGGTTGACATGAATTACACATCCTTTATGACATCAGCTGTTGTTTTATGAAAGACTTTTGTTTCATTTGAATTACATGTCCAGCAGAATCATACACATTACAAACAGGAACATTTGTGGAGAATGTAAATAGAGTCCATTAGGGTTGAGCGATTACAGCATTATCTGAATCTGTATCGGTACTCGGGCTGGGCGGGGCCTAACCCGGAAGTGGGCGGGATTTAACCAGGAAGTGGTCGGGTTGTCTTGAAATGGGCGGGGCTTTAACCAGTGTTATTTTTAATCATGCATTTGATATGGGTTGATCAGAATTTGTTATATTTATTGCTGATTAGAAAGCTATTTACATGACAGCATCAGCATTGAGCTTCATATCAATGGTTTTGATCACGATAACAAGCAAACTATATACAGAACAAGTTTTGCAACAATGAATACAAAATGTCCGGTTGCAATTATGAAGAAAAATGTAATGAACAAGAGTTTTCATCAAAACATAACTTTCTTTTTTTTAAAACTTTTTATTATTTCCACACCAGGTATGTGTGTGCGTGTGTGTAGCTA
The DNA here is from genome assembly GCA_037043235.1 of Rhodeus uyekii. Lineage (NCBI taxonomy): Eukaryota > Metazoa > Chordata > Actinopteri > Cypriniformes > Acheilognathidae > Rhodeus > Rhodeus uyekii. The sequence goes on along the minus strand of JAWRVZ010000016.1, from coordinate 4,046,062 downwards.
ATTAATTTGTAATATAGTTTTTATACCACTACTTTATTTCTGCGTGAAGTCAAAAAAACTGGTTAGAGCCAGCAGACGGTTAAAAAAAAAAAATTCAGACTGACAGACGCAACGCTAATTGCATTTTACCAAGCGCCACGTCTGAACAAACCCCACGTTTACCAGAACTCTAGTGGTTAATAAGTACTACAAACAAACCTGAAGCTGAAGAAACTCTTATAATACTCGTACTCGGCAAAAGTGCTTTATCCGTACTGGATACTCGTTTCAGCCGAATATCCGGCACAACTCTAGAGTCCATTTTGATTCCATGTTGACTTGAGGCATTCCATAGCCCCTTCATATGACAGCATTACAGTAACCTTCTTTATGAGGCGCAGACCTGCATGCCTCACGAGGTGTCAACCTTTCATCAAACACTCCTCAGACTATTAGCTTGAACGTCAAGCGCAGCTAAACCTGCTGTGTTTGAATCTTTGGGGCACTGGGGAAGCTGACCTGAAACCAGGCTCTAAAGGTACATTTAATGCCTGTCATTTATATTTATAGGGTACTTTGACTTAAACACCTAGTGAAGCGCTGCAGCCTTTCACTGTCCGGCTGAATGACTGAGTGACTTTCACCTTAGATGGGTGACATCCCTCAGTATGGACTTTTAAGTGCTAGCAGAGGGGCTTTCAGGGACCAGATAAAGACTTTCTTACCGCACTAAAGCTGAGTAGAATTTTGGAAAGCACAAAGCACAGATTAGAGTCCCTCTGTTTGCCGATGAGATTGCGGAGGTTCGGGACCCCCCAATGGTGTTCCTGCCAGCAAAGCCAGATTGTTAATCAGAGGAGAGAGGCAAAGAGAAGCAGGAATAAAGAACCAGCTGGAAGCTCATACATTATCCCTGATGTCAATATACAGTAAGGATACAGGCCTGTGGAAAGCACAGTGGGTTCTTTTTCGCTGGCCTAATAGGCACACCAGGTCTCAGAGACCACCCTGCTCAAATTGTAGAGACTTTAAGAAAGTAAAAGTGGCCCTCAGGAAATCCGTGGAAAATCCTGAGAAAATCCAAGTCCTCCTCCGTCCGCTGCATTTTTCCTCCTCATTTCACTTGTGTCTTATTCTTTCCATCTGAGCTTCAAACTGACATTTGCCACCTGAGTCATCCAGACAGAGATGGACCAGATACTCCCTTTCGATGAAGTCATGCCAGTGACCCTTGTCCCTCCCCCACCTTCCATTTGTGCTCCAATCCTCGCTTTCAGCAGAGATATAAATAGCATCCACTCCTGCCTTAGTTTGTTTTCCGGCAGTTGCAAGAATTGTCTATAATGCAGCATACCGTGATACATTGATGCGGCATATAGGCTCTGTTCCAAAACATTGTGAGCTGCCCTCATATGCAATATCGTAAAAGTGTCATGAAACCTCATGAGTGACTCATTTAGAACACTTTGCCTAGACAGCCACACAAATAGCACTCAACAAGATAGATTCAGTTGGGGATTTTCAACATTAGCATGTTGTTATTCCTTCATAAGCATAAAATACATACAATGTTGTAAAATTGTAACCAAACGATATCTTACAGTCTAGCCTCGATTTACCTCTTAATTTGTGGCCACAATATCTGTTATTTTATTGTGTGTCTTGTGCTATTGGACTCCTGTCGGCAATGCTCCCTGTGGCCTTACACACAAAGTAGGCTATACGCTGATTTATCGAACACATATTCTTTCAAATGTGTGTTCAAAAAACCAAAGTATACTCTATTAAAAACCTAGTGTGAACATGTCAGGGTTCTGTCAGTCAGTTTCGGTTTCTAGTGTGTTGGTCGACAGAACCCTGACACTGCTCTCTCTTCTTGTTTGTGTGAGGGCGCGTGACGTTTCGTGCACGATCTCGTATCTTTATGTTGTTTGTGTCGCGCGCAGTTGGTTGGTTACCATAGGCAGCTCGCTTGGTTCAGAAACACAGAATTGTCCATGTGTACCTTTGCTTCTCTGCATTCAGATGAGGCTCCAGCATCATGCCCTGGTGCTCTGTAGATTCACAGACTCAATGTAAATCATGTCATTATAAAATTGTAATCAGGAACGTTAGATATTTTAGAGGCCTCGGCCATACAGAAAAGACGGCGTTAAAATGAATCAGTGGCACAAATTAGTAGAGTAGACCCTAACCCAGGGTTAAATGTTTTTGAGGATGATCCAAAAAGCAATTAAGAAGCATGCGAGAGGAATGCAATGATTGATTGTTCTCTGAGGGCCGTGTTTTACAATGCCCCTGTCCTTGCCGAATGGTTGCTATAGCAACAGGAAGAAGGAGGTGGACTTCGGGAGCGGGAGAGGATGACAGATCAGTTTTGGATAGTATTGACCCTCTGTTCTTTTCAACTCGTCTTCCATTTGAGGCCGTTGTGTGCAATACTGCATTTTAATCGGCTCGATTTAAAATGGGGTTCATGGAACGGCACCAACAACTGCTGAGTCACAGTTTTCGTAAGGCGAATGAACTTTCACATTTGAGTGGTAAATGATATGTGCGTCAGTTTTGAGTGTGGAAGGCGTCTGAGCTCTCGGAGATGGAGTGAGTCTGTTTAACGCCGTTCGACCTCTCAGAGATGTGACGTACGTTCATGCGGGATGAAAATAACAGCGCACTTGAAGTCACGAATTAAAATATTTGAGTTGATGCAATGATGACGGCTCTGACATGCTTCTAAGTACATTAAAGTCAATTAATGTGTCTACCGCTGTGAGATTGAGGCAACTGGCAGAATGTAGATTGAAACCAATTATAGATGCAGTTAACCTTTAAAAATGAAAGAAAACGAGAGAACTTGAATCTCCAGATATGTCAGTGTACATATTACCTAATCTTTTTTTTTTTTTACGAATTCCAACCAATTATGTGAATTGTTGCGTTTAAAGGACATCATGGCAAATGTTTAGTACTTGGCCTTATTTGTCTTAATTGGACAAGCCAATCTAGAGTACCTGTCTGTTTGTCTGTTTGTTTGCTTTTAAGGCGTGAGGAGGAAGTGTACTTCAATCCCATCAGCGACGACCACCCAAACAGCAGCTGTGCTTTCTGCCACCCTGAAACTGCCAACAACGTCTTCAAAGCGATGGGACAGATGTGCCCTGAGATTAGTTTCTGGCAGACGAAGAGCGTCTGTTCGGCGGCTGATCACACAAGGTTGAGTACACGTATTCAGATATGAACTCGTGCTTTCGAGGACCAGGTGCGTGATTGCGACAAATAAACTGACTGCAAATGAATTCCTATTGTCCACAAGCTGCGTCTGGCTATTACACCCAATTACTTGAACTGTGTGTGTCGTGGAGAACAAAGGAGAGAGAGAGAGAGAGAGAGAGAGAGAGAGAGAGCGAAGGAAAGGGAGATATGATCGGAATGAAATATTAGGACAGGATGTGCACTGTACTAGCTGCTATAAAAAAAGAACATAGTGTGCTTTATGGATTAATACATATATGCTACATTGTTTTGATATGACCTAAAAGAGCACAACAGTAAAAGCCTGTCATAGGCTTTTTGCTGTACACCATCAAATCCTGAAACCCATTGCATTATGGGATGCATAATCCAGTGTAATGTGTTCCTTTGCATTTTGACAAAGACATTTTGGTTATTCACAAACTACTATACTATATGTACTGCACACTGCAGAAATAAAACTATGCCCCGTGCTATTCTGACCAGAGCCGAAGAGAAATTGAAAATAGAAGAGTGTGTGTGTGTGTGTGTGTGTGGGTGTATAAGATGGGGAAGACATATGATGCTTGAAATGCTGGATTTAGTGGCAACTATTGTAGCGGTATTGTGGTAAGCCTCAGACGCCACCAGAGAAAAAATTTATGACGCTGGATGATATAAATGTTTGTCTGTCTGTCTCCCAGAGCTCGCTTAAAGTAATATTTCAGGTTAATTTTATGGGTGATAATTTCAGAAATGATCATGATTCATCCCTTAGTTTGAAAAGCAAACATAAATCATGTGTACTGTAATGCACTTTCATTGAAATATCATGTGGTGATTGCACAGTCAGCAACTGTTGCAAAAGGACAGATTTCGAGATTGATATTGTGTAAATTTTACGTGCTTGTTTCCCTTATTTTTACAATATGGTAACTTTTGCCATCAGTTAGCACTCGCTTAAAGTTAATAATTAAAAACAATTGAACACTAAAACTGATAAATGTAATCTCAGTACATTGTGCATTGTGCCTGTTCTTGTGCTAAATTCACATTTACAAAGATTGATTTTTACTTGTAATGAAATGTGAAAAGTCATTATATAAATTGGGAGGGTTAATTCTCTCAAAAATCTTTGTCATCATTTACTCACCCAAATGTTGTTTAAAACCTGTATGAGTTTCTTTCTTCTGTTGAACTCAAAATAAGATACTAGAGAGAGAGTTACTAAAGAGTTAATTGCCCACTTTGACATCTATAGTATTTTTTTGCCAAGTCAATGTGAGTAAGTCCGGTTACCAACATTTTTTCAAATATATTCTTTTGTGTTCAACAGAAGAAAAAAACTTCTTTATTTTTTGGGTGAACCATCCCTTTAATTATTAGAATGACAATATTGGTACATTCCTATATCATAATTCAGTATTCATGCACTATGGAAATTAGCTCAATAAGGACAATTTAGGCATGTTATAGATCAAATATTAGACAAAATTACTTAATCATTTGTGTAAGTACAAGCTTCACATTTCTGCTTTTAAACCCTCTTGACATAGTTATCCATTGTAAGTGCATTACTTTAAACAAGATGTTTTGTTTGTTTTTTAAAGGGAAGAGTCAAAGTTATTTTCTATGGTAATTGACAGCATATCACGAATGCTGCTGGTAAAGACTGAGTCGTATTTAACCCAGAATATTCCTTTATACAATTCACAGGGGACAGCGGGAAGTCTGAAGGCCCTCGGGGGTGACTTTGACGCCCTTCTGAACGTCAGTACTATCGTTTAACAGCATTATATTACAAACCAATTAGAGCAACCTACTGTGGACCAACCGTGGAGTTGTAGCCCCTTGATTTCATAGAAACGTGCCCTTGAAGAGTTTTTCCCAAGAAAGGAGGCCCTCTTACTTACAGTTAGCAAAAACAGACTGTAATGGTGACACTGCAGCAGGGCTAAATTGAATTGATTATATGATTAATGGTGACACGCAGGTTAGCTGGCATTTTCTTTTGCTCCTGCAGTGACACTGTCATCAAAGCTCTGGCATGTAGACAAGACTGAGGTCCCTTTAATCAGATTTTCTAAAGTGAAAACTCTCCTGCGTACAAAGGCACCATTGATACGCGGTGGGTGTCAACAAAGGAAGAGCTTGGACAAGGGGAACGGAGGGTAGGTGGAAAAAGAGTGGACTTGGGTGGGGGGAGGGAATGAATGAATGGGTGCATCTCATTGTAAAGTTAACATTTGTATGGGCCAGATGAATCTGCTGGAGGACTGCTGAGGAGCACAACTGTCACTCATGTACCCGCTGAACATGTCTGCAGTATCTAAAACTGCTTAAAAACATAATGCAGAAGCTCTTAGAATTTAACAGGAGACCTTTGGAAGAAAGTCGTATTTTGAAATGCTTATTTGCAACTTGCTGATTATTTTAGCGACATTTTTGCAACATTCTGCAGGCAAAAAGGTCCATTGTCTATAGTCCATAGTGTAGCGAAGTATAAAGCACAGTTCACACAGAATTTAGCAAATTCGCAAAAACACAAATTGACATGGTTGTGAAATCTGTATTGAGGAATCTTTTGCATTCTCGCAAAAAATATCCATTGCTCAGATTCCTAGCGAAATGACTGTATTTCACCTGTGACAATTTGCCAAACAATAGTAAATTCAAGCACACTTTTACGCTGGGATACATTTTTTAAAATTAAATTTAGATAGCTAAGTACATTATTTCACATGAAAACAACAATAAACAGTATTTATACATCTTAATGTTAATCTGAACGTTTGGTAATACATATATAAGATAAGAATGCAAAATAACATTAATTATTAATGTCAGAATAATGTCTTCACTTTTGGATTTGCTTTAATGACAGCAGTACTCGATCTGCATGAACTTCACAAGTTGATGTAAAACCTCATAATCATATTCTCGAGTATAATTTGAGAATGATTCAAAGAGCATCTTTGAATCTTCAATGAAAGAACATCTAGCCGTCTTTACAAAGAGTTTGCATGATCAATGTTACAAATTTTCAAAGAAACAGTGTGTAATGTTAAAACTGTCAGTAACGTTACGGTAATGTCAGCAACTGTGTTGGTGTGCGACGCGGAGAGAAGTGCGGACGCTGATTCCAAACACAAAACACTTTATTCAATAACAGAAAACAAAAGGCACTCGAGGGTGCAAACTCAGAAACTCGGGGCACGGAAGGGAGCATCCACACACGCTACACATAGCATAGACATCCAATAACCGACACTGACAAGGGGGATACAAGAGGTATAAATACACAAGGAAATGGGACACAGCTGTGATGATTAACTGGCTAATTACTAACAAGACAGGAGAGGGAAGGATCTGGAAAACACTGAGGAACCCGGATGTGATAGACGCGACAGGACTGTGACAGTACGCCCCCCCCCCCCCCCCCCCCCCGCAAGGCGTGACCTCACGCCGAATGAGGAATACCTTGCGGAGGGGAGGGAGGGGGAACAGGAGGAGGACAAGACACACGACAATCAACCAAGGGTGGGAGGGAGGGTACCCTGGAGACTGGTTATAAAGAGTCAAGGGGGTCTCCAGGGTGGCGCCACAGTCCAGGGCGGCTCAGGCGGGGCCGGCTGGGGTGCCGGTGGTGGCTCAGACGGGGCCGGCAGGGGCACCGGCGGTGGCGCAGGCGGTGTCGGCTGGGGTGCCGGCCGGACCGGCTGGGGTGCCGGCGGTGGCGCAGGCGGTGCCGGCGGTGGCTCAGGTAGGGCCGGCTGGAGTGCCGGCGGTGGCCCAGGTGGGACCCAGGTGTCCGGAGGTGGATCAGGGTGGTCCCTGAACTCAGGTGGCGGCTCAGGCAGGTCCCGGAACTCAGGTAGCGGCTCGGGCAGGTTCCGGAACTCTGGGGGCCACGGCTGCTCCGGCGGGTCGGGCCACGGCAGTTCAGGCGGCTCAGACGCTCGGGGAAGCAGTTCAGGTGGCTCAGGCGCTCGGGGAAGCAGTCCAGGCGGCTCAGGTGGTTCGGGCCACGGCAGCTCTGGCTCTACTGGCGGCGGAGGTTCTGGCCATGGGAGGTCCTCAAGCCCGGTCAGGTCCGGAGTGTCAGGCCAGGGAAGATCTATGAGGGCCCGGGGAGACAGTTCATGGGGTTCGGCCGCTCGGGGACGACACAGTTCATGGGGTTCGGCCGCTCGGGGACAACACAGTTCATTCTCGGCCGCTCGGGGAAGACACTGTTCATTCTCGGCCGCTTGGGGAAGACACTGTTCATTCTCGGCCCCTCGGGGAAGACACTGTTCATTCTCGACCGCTCGGGGAAGACACTGTTCATTCTCGGCCCCTCGGGGAAGACACTGTTCATTCTCGGCCGCTCGGGGAAGACACTGTTCATTCTCGGCCGCTCGGGGAAGACACTGTTCATTCTCGGCCGCTCGGGGAATCAGTGGACTCGGCTCACTTGCCGCGGGACTCCTCTGTTTACCCCGTTTACGGCGGCGATGGCTCGGGAGGGTGACACCGGTCATGGAGATCGGGAGCGAGGGCTCGGACGCGGCACTCGTGCACGAGGTGTCGGAGGCTTCCTCGACCACATAGTCCACCCCGTTCAAACACAACACGAGATTAATATAATCCACGAGGGGTTCCTCTTGGTACCTTTGAGCCCGGATTGTTGTCAAGTCCAACCCCCACTCAAAGCAGAAGGAGAGGGTCGAATCGTCCCAACGAACCAGGTGAGCCCGATTGCAAAATTCTTGAACGTAATCCTTCAGCGATCACCCGTTTTGGCGGAGCGTGAGCAGATCATGCTCTGCTTTTCTGGTTGAATCCATATTCCGTCCTTATTGGCGACAAACCAGGTCGGTTATTCTGTCAGCAACTGTGTTGGTGTGCGACGCGGAGAGAAGTGCGGACGCTGATTCCAAACACAAAACACTTTATTCAATAACAGAAAACAAAAGGCACTCGAGGGTGCAAACTCAGAAACTCGGGGCAACACGGAAGGGAGCATCCACACACGCTACACATAGCATAGACATCCAATAACCGACACTGACAAGGGGGATACAAGAGGTATAAATACACAAGGAAATGGGACACAGCTGTGATGATTAACTGGGTAATTACTAACAAGACAGGAGAGGGAAGGATCTGGAAAACACTGAGGAACCCGGATGTGAGAGACGCGACAGGACTGTGACAGGTAAGTTCAGAGCAATAGATTTCTTCAAAGAAATGTAACCTTTGTTAATGATAGTTAAGGACAGTTTCTGTGGGGAACGCAAAACATTTACCTAAAAACTTACCTTAAAACTTTGGCATTTACTTGCAAAACGTTTGTGTTCCCTTTCAAGGGAAATCCCACTGTGTCGAAAAATGCAATGGGAACGCTTCGCGTAAATGCGTCATGAAGCACAATGAAATTGAATCAATAGTGTTAATTAACTCAAGGAAGCTATAAAGGTATGAAGGAAGTGGTAACTTATGTGTCTTCAGTAAGCGCTGTGAAATGATTGTGTTTGGTGCTGCTGTAGTTGTTGAAAGATCCCAAACTAGATTAAAAAGAACAGGGAATCCCAAAAGATCTTTTGAGGAGGCCGCCAATGCTTGAAGTCCTCAGGGTTTGGATCCCACTGTTGCTGAGGCATAGCAGGAATTTTTCCACCCCGGTAGAGGCACCGGTGCTGCAGCTATCCAGCTCCGAAGAGCTGCATGTTGTTAGCATGAAGGCTGGAGATTGAAGTGGCGAATCTTCATCTATAGCCTTGATGCTAACAACATCCAACTCTTCAGAGGTGGCTGGTAGGAGGCTGTTTTTTTGTTATTGACCTAAACACCTCGGTGTGAGGATTGGGAAAGAAGGTGAGCCCCGGCATAGAAAGGAAACACTCGTTTATTTTATTCCATTCACTTTTGTTGAACGTTTCCTTTCTTCTAGAGCACAATTGGAAATTGACAACACCATATTATACAGTGCCCTCAGAGGGTCGTTCTGGCAACCCTGCCACCTTGTGAGCTTACAGATTTGGCTGAGGCAGTGCACGTATGCATTTCCACTGACTGAGCTGCTCCCGGGAGCTCTGGAGAGACCTCAACTGAGGTTGTTGAGACCATTACTCAACTCCAGAGCTCCCTCCATGAGGAAACGGTACACCTCTAATTGGAGAGTCTTTACTTTGTGTTGTGGTGAGGGTAGGCTGAACCCAGTTAACTGCCCTGTTGGTACAATGCCAGAGTTCCTGCTGGAGCGTTCCTCCGCAGGGTTATTCCACTTCTCTCTAAGGTGTATGTGGCGGCCTAGCTTCTTACCACAGTCTGTTGGGTGGTGTCTCTTTAGAGAGAAACCCACTGGTGGCTTGTTTTCTCTGGGACACGTAGAAGCTATTTATTTATTTATGGAGAGGCTCATTAACTACAAGTTCAGCTATGTCCTCTGGATTGAAGTGTGGAAAGCATTGCTCTTGCTCGTTTCCAAAGTAAACAGCGTGTCTCGCATTATATTCCAGATCAGCTGAGGACCAGTATTCAGCACCATGGGGACTTTAATCCAATTCAGATAGTCTGAATTCATTGCTTATTTTTCAGCTTTAGTCTCTGTCACGGTATTATGTGTGGTGGCAGGGCAGACACAAGCTGGCCTTTCACAGGAAAAATCACACAAGGCCTTGGAAATGAAGTTACCATTACAGGGACAGCAGATTCAATTAGGCACAAAGCCCTGGACAACAGTGACCTTCCACTGGCATGTTTCTCCTACACTGTATTCCAGTTGGGTTGAATTCAATGGGAAATATCGTTAACGTACTGTAAGTGATATCAGATGATTTGTAGCCCTAAAAAGAACATTCTATAGTTCTTCCGCCAAAAAAAAAAAAAAAAACACCTCTCGCTGGATGCATGAGATTTGGATTATTGCAAGTTCATTTTGGAACAAGTTGAGAAATTTTCTGGATATTAATATCAAAATGATGAGGGCTGGACACTTTTAATGTAGACAGATTTTCCCAGCCAAGGCAATGCATGCAAAATCCCGGCAACACATAATTGAGTTTTCTCAACAATACCTTGAACGTTTACCAAAAAATACAGTCCCACTTTGAACAACATAAAAGGCTTTCAAAAAAACGAATGTGAAAGGTTTCAAGGTGTGTGAGTGTCTCAGTGACGCCAACCCCAAAGAAATTTAATTTTCACACTTACATATTTAAAAGACACGTTCAAGCGAAGAAAGAAAAGGAAGGAGAAGCTTAAAATATTTGTGGATCTGAAACAAATAGATGTCTTTAGTGTTGATGCACAGTGTGGTTGGGACGACAAAGCTGCCTGCACTTCAGGTCTAGTCTTAGTGCCAAGAGGACAGCTGGAGGGCCGCCATGTTTGTGTTAAGAGAGAAATGGTGATACACAATGGCAAATTGGACTGAAGCCCCCCAGCTGAGCCATTGTGTCTCCCACTGAGCGAGAGATTCCTGAGAAAATGACCTGCACTCACAAACGCACGCGGAAGCTTGTGTAGAAAGAGGATCAGCGAGGTGTGTGTATAATAAGACGAACACAAAAACAGACGTGCAGCGGCTTAGACATGCAGAATCCACCCCGCCCCGTCTCATCGGCTTGAGCGAAACCTGTGCTGAATTTGCACGCTAGTATTAACATACTACTTTTACTATTTAAATAATAAGAGTAATAGGCTAGTATGTAGTTCCCGAAAACACATAACTCACAATCTCAGTCTATTTGTTGTGCGTGTTTACATCTGGAATTTTGTGCATCTACAATACGCCTCTGTGGCGTTTCCTGTCAGACATTAAATAGACATTCAATATGTTCATGTTTATGAATTAGAGTCTATGTAAAACTGACATCTTAAAGATGTTTCTCAAATGTTTGTACATAACAGATGCATTCCAGACGATGTGCTCTTTGACCGATATCTTGCAGACGCATGTCCGTGGGTAGTGCCTGCCCACTTGTTTGTTGTTTTTTGGGGGGGCGAATGTAGCACATCATTCACAGTGCTTTATGGGAGTAGGCGTTTCCAGCAAAGTCTTTTGCACACAATCTGTTTGCTGTGACTCTCTGATTGGTGGAAAATCCTGTACAACATCATAGCTGATGCTCAAGCAGATTTTCACCATAACTAAGTAAGGCTGAAATAATGTGAACAGATGGCTTCAACAAAAGCATATACCATTGATTACTTATGGTCATGGAACAACATTTAACCAATCAGATTTGAGGGTCAAGTTTAGGCTTACAATCAGGGTTAGGTACTCCTGCACCAGTGTTCTTCATCTATCATTTCCCTCTGTTATGGAAGGGTAAGGTTTAGCAGTAGGGTTAGGGATAGAAACATATTTTGTTCCAGGATCAACAAGATATGTCAATCCAGGAACATATCTTCAAAATCACAGTGACCATCCTTGAAAGTTAAAATCCATTTGCCTATTTATTTGCCTATATAATCCCATTTACTTCTGGATTGTTGTTTTTGAGAAATATCGTCAAGACCCAATGCAATTGTATACTTCAGAAGTGGACGAATGGAACCTTTGTTTTCAACAGCCTCTGGATGGCTGACAAAAGCAGATTATGTACATTTTTTGAAGTTGACCCTCTTTGGGCTGAGACGTAACCGGTCACAAAACTGCTATCTTTGTTATTGCTGAGTAGCACACAGACTGGCTATTGTGTAAGGTAAAAGATAGGATTTGCATGCATGTTAGACAGGATTACACACTCCAGAGTCTGGGTTGGGAGCCTGGACTTCACCAACCAACCATCAGTGGGCGTCAACAATGTCCCCTTATAGACATACATTGAAAGAAAGAGAAAAACAAAATTATAGAAAAAAATTAAAAGTTTAATTCTAAAGCAGCACAGAAATTCATAAGTCGGCTGTATAACCCGGATCCAATCTCACGACCTTGTTTCGTAAGACTTGTTGATTCGTGCTGTTATGGACAGGACAGGACTAATCCATTAATCCCTGGTGGGTGATATACATATCAACTGCATTATAATCCCCCACCACAGGACCATGGAGCTGAATGTTCAATCGCTTGCATAATCCATTTGATTTCATGTCTGCGGTTTGCACGTACACGTTCTGTGTATGTCCATTTAAAGGAAGCAGGATTGCTCTGACCAAGTCTCCTGATGGTAGGTGTGAATTTGCGAGAGTGCAGCTATTGCTTGCACACCTCACGGTGACCTGCAGCATTAAATATAAATGACTTTTTAATAATACATTGATACACAGTGGTGAAATATTTTATGCTGTGCTGCTATCCGTATGGGGCCTGGGTGATTAGTGAAGGTGTCAGCGCAGCCATTAACTAAAAGTAACAAGTGGATTTGTCATGTGAGGCATTACTTAGGATGAAGGCAGAGGAGGAATTATGCAGCATTCGACTCTTGCAAATGCCCAGGCTTGCTTTATTGAAAAAATACTGGGTTCAGAACTAGTTAAGAAAAGAAAAAAGAACAAAGATAAAGAAAAAAATGTGGTGTTGATGTATTTTAATTGCAAATCAAATTCTCATCCATTTGAGCAATACAGTTTTAACGTAAACACAGAAGCTCAATGTAATGCATATTTGTCATCCATAATAAATGAACCCTGTATGAAAATATAACATTTCTGTAATAGTACCAATGAACTGAATGTGTAGGCCTACACAATAACACAATAGGTTTCAATAAATCCATTTTTTTTCAATCTCGTACATTTTAAATAGGTAATATTTCTTGTTCCATAGCTGGCTATTTTAACTCTCAAATAAATGTAATTTGTTTCTGCAATTAGCTTTCTGCGTTCAAGTAATTAGAGTACAAGCATTTTAAAATCAAATAGATGCAAATAGTTAATAAACTATGGTCTCTTTAGTACAGATATCTTATTAATTAACTGTTTAACTTATGTATCCTCATTTATTGGTGTGTTTGTTAAAACTGTATAATCCAAACGGATTATATATATATATATATATATATATATATATATAAACTAAAAGGGTCCAATCAATCAAGTTGATTCAAATACTAATTTTTTCAATATTATAGCCAAAAGACGTAAAGAAAAATATGTGATTTAAGTGAAGTAAAACCTTCTCTGTGAAATTATATTCAATTTTTAAACTTATGACAACCAGTTTTGCAGCGCAAATAATATTTAATTATTAACATAAAAATGAATTTAAGTGCTTTTAAACTTTTAAATCTCCCTTTTGTGCCTTTAAATTACAAAAAAATTGGCTCCAGTCACTTTATTGCCTTGCCATAACCTTGATTCGTAATTCTTTTTTTGAAGAAAACGAGGGATGAGCCAATAATATTATTTTGTAGTAAGTCAAGGCTTATTCTATTAAAAAATGCTTTAGGCCATCGTAGCAATATCATTGATGACTTTTGAATAGTGCAAAATGTGCATTTGGTACCATTTCATCACAAGGACAGTCTGTTGGTCAGTCTAAAGCTTTTTAATATCATCCCACTGGATTTATTTTCATGCTAACATTCGATGAAGGGAACAGTCTTACTGGTTGACTGGCTCATATTGTCATAATGACTTATCTAGGGTGGATGAAGTCCTGGGCACAAGCCCCGACAACATGGCTGCTTGGCTCGTGATATGGCAGCGGGGATTATTAAAACTAATAGATTACCTGCCAAACAGAATGAAGACAAATGGAGGCGGCTGCATCACTTCAAGGTTGATTTTTTTTTTTTGGTACCGTTTTTCAACTGACGCTGCATAGCTTTTGCCCTGTTATTATCGTGAGCTAATGAAAGGTATTTTTCTCACATGTGAGCACAGGTAATGTGGTTTAGAATCTCATGTTTGTTTGTTTTCAAGCCATCCTCTGTGTGGGTTCTGTGCCCTTCAAAATGACGCCATAATACAATTAGTCATCGATCTCTTGTTGACCTCCCATGAAGTCCTTATCAATTTGTAATAACTTCCATGTGCTCTTCTAATGCAATCAAGGAGCTCACCGTGAAAAGCACAGCACAGGAACGTCCATCTGATTTCCCAAGGAAGCCAATCAAGGCTAATCAGTAAGAAAAACAATGCTGATGACATTTTAGACACAAAAATCATGGTTTTCGCTCCAGCTGACTCATCCATCAGAGGGACAAGAGAGCACAGCAGAGCTGGACATGCAAATCGAGGAAGCTTTCTTTTAAAAACAAAACCCTAGAACTGTCAATTTAAATGATCAGTGTGAAAATAAGTGCACTTCCTTGTACTGAATGTTCACTTGTAGTGTACCTCAAATCCCTAAAGTATATATTCAAGAAATTGTGCTTGCAGATAATATGATAGTAATGAAATAAACAGCCACTTAAGTGTCCTTAAAGAGTAGACTTTCATCACTCTGGCTGCATCTGAAATTGCATATTTTCCTACTATATAGGACAATAGTATTTCTGAATTCACAGCACTCACAAGAGTGGGTAAAAAGTACCCAAATGACCTACGACTTCCGACGAGTGTTCTGACTTGTGTAACACAACCCCCCCAAAACCTGCAGGCTACATGAGGGTGCAGAATATCTGCATCTGCGGGCTATATGCGGGAAAATACGGTATATAAAAAGTTTCTTAAAGAGTATTGAGAGAGGAATTTTAATCTGAGTTCAAGAAATCTTACAATGGAAAGCGACCCGTTGTCATGAAATGCTGTACTATTTAATTCCAAGAACGATGCATGACACATGAATCAGAGACAAGGAAACTTTTATGAACACAAGGTAAACTCGATATACACTACATTTTAACATAGCATTGATGGCAAAGAACAAACAGAACTGAGGGCATACACAGGAATGAAAATCAACAGAACAAGGATCAGGTGTGAAACTCAGAAACCCTGGTAACAAACAGTGAATGAGATCTCAGGAAAACGTGACAAAAGTGACAGGGAAGACTTAAACAGAACACGACATTTGACACTTAGGCTACTTTCATAATGGTTTTAACATGGATGCGCCATTCATCAACAATCTGTCCGTCTAAAACCAGTTGTGACCAGTTATGTTTGAATTATGCTTGCTTTCCCAGGGAAAGCAAGAACTGATTATTATGTCAATTTGTACCTTGAATGCAATGTAAGTCGCTTTGGATAAAAGCATCTGCCAAATGCATAAATGTAAATGTAAAAAGCTGGCCAAAACTGTCTAAGCCAGTTGTCATGTACAACTAGCATGACTGGAATTTGTATTTTTACACTTTTGTGATGCAAAGTGAAGGTTGCGTCTCAGTGTTAGAGCGAACAATTAATTTTCACAATCTTTGTGTTATTTTGATACGAGAGGGGAGGCTTGTCCATGGTTTGGAGGGGGATATGAGTGTTTGCCATTACGTTAATGTACCGTACACACAGCGCAGCACTAGCACGCGGCTAATTGCTCCACCACCCGCTGCATAATGTGACAAATGTGATTTAATTTCTGATAATTGCTGCAAATCTGGAGTATATAAACCAATCATAAACCAATTACTTACAATAATTTACCTGAAACCTGATTTTCTTCCTCCACGAACAGGTATTCACTCAATTCTTTATAACATGCACAATATAGGCTATGATGAATGTTTCTTTTCTCAACTCTCTTCAGGCCCCAGTTCTGCTGTAGTCCTGGCCTGAACTCTTTCGGGTTACCCTCCACATTACGTTAAAAACGTTTGGCCGACATGTTTAATCCCGAGCCGCTTATGACGTCTGACATATATTTGTCAAATAGGATTTGAGAAATGTTATTCTCTGATGTTGCCGTGGCCACAACCTGCTGGCTCCAAATGACATTTTCAAATGAAGAGAGAGGAGCTGTGCTGAAATGGGCACGTAAGCCTCTTGAACGCAAATGCCAACCCACTGGCAAGCCATTATTTTGAAGCCGAACATCCCGCAGGATAAAAGCTGGCATTAATTTACTCAAAAAATGCTTGTTTTTCCTCTGTCGTTTATGACATTATGCTCTGATGTCCAAAGAATGTGTCTCATTAACATAAAATGTGATGTTTTCTAAATGGTGTGACCTGAAGGACAGTCGCTCATTAACAATTTACAAACAGTAAAGCTATCAGGAGATACATTGTTCCCAACAGAGCTGGTCGGCTATCAGGACGTTTGATGTCTGACAGGTTTATGACAGTGTCATGATTATGAGGGTCACAACTGCTCTGAATTACAGTGATTACTGTGTCTTCCTGTTTATCACGGCTACAAATGTCAATGAGTATGTGGGATTGGGATTATAATCTTCTTTCACACAGAGCTGCTGTGGGATTATGAGATCATCTGGATTGAGGGGTGAACGGTTAAATGCTAATTCTCTGATGCTCTGCAATACATTTATTGGAACTTTTTCCCACCTTACTGGGTTTGGAGAAAATGGAAAACGCTCCATTAAAAGGATTTCCCAGCCCAAAATAAAACAATTCTGAAATTCATCATTTACTCACAGTCATTCCAAATCTTTCTTCTGTGAAACACACAAAAAATCTATTTTGTCTATCTATTTTGAAGGATATAAATCAATTTGGTTCCCATCGATATATTATATGGACGAGAACCAAAACTGTTTGGTTACCAATACCAACATTCTTTAAAATAGATATTTTTTATGTGTTTTGCAAAAGAAAGAAAGTCATACTGGTTTGGAATGATATGAGGGTCAGTCAATGATGACAGAATTTTCCTTTAGGGTGAGCTATCCTTTCAAATTTACACTTAAAATTCGCGCGCGCACACGCACACACACACACACACACACGTTGAAGAGATAGCCCACTTTTTTTTTTTAATCACCCTCAGCATTGAATTATTTACCAGATTAATTCCACTGTATTACAACACAGAGTACAGTGATAGCTATACATTAAATAATGTATAGAGCATAAACGTTTAATACAGCAGGTTCACTCTGCTAAATTAAAGATTAAGTATATTACTGAACTTGGTGAAAAATGTCTGTAATAGCCACAATCCAAAATGTTAATGAAATACTTCATGTAGATACATAAAATGTCAGTGATATGTTTGTATTATGTATAGAAAAGAAAAAAGACTGAATATATAAGGACACCCCACATTTAATGACAGAATGGCACAATAACGCTAGTGTTTGACTTATTCATTTATAATATTCTGTTTTTGATGAACACAGCTTTTAATGAGTTTATAGAAATTATATTTAAAAAATAATCTACTAAAAGCAGACCATATGCACCAGAGGACAAATAAATATTTAATTTCCCTCTGGAGATGAGTAAATATCCAAAGAAATGACCGATGGTCTGTGCAGAATAGCTGCATGAATCATTTGTTTTTGAGAAACTTATTTTCTTTCCCTTTATCATCCTTCTCTCTCTCTCACTCACTCAATCACACACGCGCGCACGCACGCACACGCATAGAGAGTCTTAGTTCAATGTCAACTCTTTAAGGGACAATAGCGCCATCATGTGTTCATTCACTTCAAATATTCATACTCCATATCAGCAAATCAGAGGGATCCTCTTAAGGCATGAACATTAAAAGTCATTTAGTAAATACACTATGCAAAATGAAAACAGAATTAATAAGAAATACATTATAAAACATTAAAACACAGGATGTGCATAATAAAACCAAAATGTGTCAGAATTAAGGATGTTATTCCAAATGAAGTGTGTATGTGTGGGTGGGGTGTGTGTGTGGGTGCGCATGTGTGTGTGTGCCCTTCTCGCTGTTCGCGGTCTGCTAGCCCTGGCAGGGCCTCTTATCTCCCACTGTTTCAGCATCTGCTCTGTACAGCCCCACACAAGCGCTAAACTTTGGCAGACAGACCACAGTGAGACGGGCTCTTGCTCTGTGCTGAAATATGAAAATCACACAGATAAATTCATTTACCAATGACAGCTTTTGTCTTATTGCGGAGAGTGTAATTTTGGGTTATAATGTTGATGGTCGCAAACGGATTATAGCTTTTTTTTTTTTGTTAGTTAGTTCGTTAGTGGCCCACTTTTTTACTTTCAGTTCTACATTTTGTTTTCAGTTCTGAGCTGATTCTATATTCCAGTTTAAAGCTGCATGGCTGGATTTTGCATTATATTTACCTCAGCACAGACAAATAAAAGTTATGAGTGGAATTTCAGTCTGTGTTCAAATGACAATCTGTCATGCAGATTGTGCACAGTAAAAAAACAAATGAACACAATGACTTTTTAAGATTTCAGTACTTGCGTAATCAAAACATTGCTCTGAATGTTTGAACATTGTGACAAAAAAAGAAAGTTTGAACATTCTGACTAGCATGACAACATTGGCTCAAACGAGCAGCTCTATAGGCTAATGTCTGTTAGCTTTAGCATTAGCACAATCACGCATGTGATTTAAACTCTACCATCTTCACACGCGGGTCAATAATATCCCGGCTGACAAGGAACATCCAGAGAACATTCAAAAGTAACAACCACATAATAATCACATAAAAATACCTAGCCTGAGCTATGACGTCAAAGGCAGAAGACAGATATAAAAATATAGCCATCTGAAAAAATTGTGACAAGATGGTTTTACAACACCTACCCAGCAAGGGCTAATGGGAGCATGCCAACCTCGACCCTTTGGGCTCAGCCAATGGTGTGATGCTGGATCACTGTTCTATTTCAACCAGTTATTTTTTCAGATTCATGTAGTCATGCTGTACACACTTCCACAGTGATCAATGTAAGTCCACTGTCTCACCTGCATCCTGTAGAGTGAAGGCTGGTGTCTATCCTCCATTCTCTGTGTCCTGTGCGTGCTCCACCCTGGGCGGCTCCACCAGCTTCTCATAAGACAACACCATCATGATCTGAACAGGATAAGTCACTGTTAGTCTCACCGGTAAAGGTCATACAAAACCGGAGTCATCCTTCATTAACATATATATATAATGACTATACATTGAAGACCTGACACTAGCTTGTATTGTTTTAGTGTTATTTCCTTTTAAAAATGAACAGACAACATGGATTTTATGAATTATTAAACATGGATTTAAAGTGATAATAATTTGCAAATAAAGTGTCTTACATTTTCTTCTCTTACATTTTATTTTTGACAAATCTTACATTTTGTTATTTTTGTCGAAAGGGGACAATCCTAAATTATCAACCCTGTTACCATGATTTTTTTTAATAGTAAATAATTATTAATACAAAATGGCCATTCATGGAAGCTTCAGCATTAAATGAAATAAATACTAAAATCCTTGAAGGGTTTGCAGAAGATGAATCTGTCAATCCTGTTACTTTTCTAAAATTACATACCAACATATATTATTATTTATTTATTATTTATTATATTATTTATTAATAATCTTTAGATTTAGAAGGTTTTCTCTTTCTGATGAAACGTTTCCAATCTAACATTTTTACTTATTTCCAAATCACCTTTTTGAAAGAAAAAGGCCAAAATGAACCTACAATCTCCATTCAATAGAGATTTTATCAGTTGACTGGATCCGTAATAGACACTGTTTCCACAAAGCAATGAATGTAAACTTAATTGAGTTGGTAAATGATGTGTGTTATGACACACTGAGAGAAATCTCTGATAATGTAAGTGAATCAGTCAGAATGAATCTGTATACACACCATGATGAGGGTCAGTAGTAGCATCATCATACCCAGCATTACATATAGATTTCCTATTAGACCCCCTGCCCAGAGGGGACCAAGAATAGTGGCAAGACCCCCGACTGAACGGCGTACACCCTGACTAAAGCCTGCACACACACACACACACACACACACACACTCATTAGAATCAGCATGTACTTTTGAATATGTAAACAGTGACAAAATGTGGCACCTATACAAACATGATTGTTACAGGTTCATCCCATCTATCTGTTTCTTATGTCTCTTATTTAATTGACAATGAACTTCTCTTTGTTTCTTACCTTGTGTTTTCTCAGCAGTAACCTTAGAAAAGAGGGACACCTGAGAGACGGCAACGAAAGGAAGTCCCAGTAACTGCAGGAAGACTCCGATGACAAACTCAGTCAACTCAAATGCAAAACCACCTGATCAAAACACATCCAGCGAGATTGATAGTGAGATTATCAAAGAACAAAATAGACCTCAGACAGATAGATAGATAGATAGATAGATAGATAGATAGATAGATAGATAGATAGATAGATAGATAGATAGATAGATAGATAGATAGATAGATAGATAGATAGATAGATAGATAGATAGATAGATAGATAGATAGATAGATAGATAGATAGATAGAGATTGGGATGGATGGATGGATAGATAGAGATTGGTATGATGGATGGATGGATGGATAGAGATTGGTGTGGGGTATATATGGATAGATAGATAGATAGATAGATAGATAGATAGATAGATAGATAGATAGATAGATAGTTAGATAGATAGTTAGATAGATAGATAGATAGATAGATAGATAGATAGATAGATAGATAGATAGATAGATAGATAGATAGATAGATAGATAGATAGATAGATAGATAGATAGATAGATAGATAGATAGATAGAGATTGGGATGGATGGATGGATGGATGGATGGATAGATAGAGATTGGTATGATGGGTGGATGGATGGATGGATGGATGGATAGAGATTGGTGTGGGGTATATATGGATAGATAGATAGATAGATAGATAGATAGATAGATAGATAGATAGATAGATAGATAGATAGATAGATAGATAGATAGATAGATAGATAGAGATTGGGATGGATGGATGGATGGATGGATGGATAGATAGAGATTGGTATGATGGGTGGATGGATGGATGGATGGATAGAGATTGGTGTGGGGTATATATGGATAGATAGATAGATAGATAGATAGATAGATAGATAGATAGATAGATAGATAGATAGATAGATAGATAGATAGATAGATAGATAGATAATCAGTCGTATTCAAAACAGTTCCAAACTAATAATGCATATCATTGAGCTGGCACCAAACTGAGCAGGCATATTGTGTCTGTCCATGCCCAGGTGTATGCCAGCTTCTCTGGATGTCTGCCAGCCACACACACATACACATACCCTGTGGATTGGCCAGGAAGATGAGGCACCAGACACAAGCCCCACTGCAGATGAGCAGCCCCACCGCCAGCACCACCCGGTCCTCCAGAACACGGCTCAGCCAGCGCACCAGGAAGAAACCTGCAATTACCTCCACCCCACACAGGCTGTACATCACACTGTTCCCCAGCTCACCGAAGCCAAAGTACTTCTGCGTCAGAGGGGTCACCATGGTCTGGAGATGACATCAACCACTCAGAACACCCTAGCAACCACATAGCAACATGCCCGAAACAACTCAGCAGGTCTTACATGGGCAAGCGCCACTCACAGTTTCTTCAGGCAGTCTAAAATAAATGTAAGATTATTATGTATCCAGCACATGTTTTTCATATTGAAATTTCGTGTAATGTGAAAGGATAAACCCAGGCCTGAGAAATTTGAGGGGGGAAAAGCTAATGAAAAGGAACATCCTGAACTTTATTATCAGTTTGTCGTGTATCTAGGTCAGGCAACCGGGAAGGTAAATGTGTGTCAATTTCAAATAACCGATTATATTAAATCAAAGCTCAGATTAGATTGCATTAAATTAGATTCAGATGGTCCTACTACTGTGAGCTTTAATCAATCATAATTGGACAGACATTATTTAGTGGCTCAGATGAATTTAGGACAGCGTAGGGGGTCTGGTGACGGCGTTCAGAAGCAATGTGCCCATTCAAAGCACATTTAGTGCAGAAGTATTTTTATGAAATTATAAGCTTCACATTTTAAAAACTCCAAATATTTGGCCCCATTCATTTACACTATGAGAGCCTCATTCTTTGTATTTTTTAAACAAAATGAGAGACAAGCTAAATGACTTTTCGTGGAAATAAACATTTAGCCACAAATACTGTTGATTGAGCTTAACTTGTATTGAACCTGGACTAATCCTTTGATATTTTTTTCATAAGCTAATATGTTAATAATTTGATTCAGCTTTAGAGCAGTGACAACATAAAAGCCAATTATTTGTTTGGAAAATGAAGAAAACATCATGATGTTTTCTCACACATTATACATTATACACGCTTGCTTTGTATTTAAAAAAATGGGTCTCTATAGAAAGGCATCATCATAAATTGTCAGGTGTTATGATGCTTTCACATTAATGTTTTATCCTGCTGAATTTTTTTATAGCTCAATAGCAGGTTTTAACATTTTGTTATGTTACTAGCATTTCCTAACACGTTTCCGTGTTGCTGTTACCATATTTTAACATATTGCTAACATGTTTTAGCATGTTCCAAATTTTGTTAACACAAAGATACCATTGTTTGAACATTGCTGGCACATTTCTATCATTTTCTAACACTTTGATAACGTTTTAACTTTTATTAACAGTTTTAACTGCTGTTAGTGTGTTTTAGCATGTTGCTTGCTTGTTAAATGTTATTTAGCTTGCATGTCGCTAGCATATGCCCAACACAACTTAACACATATGGCATGCTTTGACAACTTACACGCATGTTTAGCACGCTTCTAACGTGTTTTAACATCACTAACATGTTTTAAGAAATGTGTTAGTATGTTGCTAGTATGTTTTAGCTTGTACATTGCAAATACTTACTAGTTAGACTTTGCTAATGGTTCCGTAGCCTGAAGGCTCTGATCTGAGTTTGGTGGTCATAGTTTGAAAGCTCTATTCTGGATTAATTTTAGGCTGTATTAAGCTTAGGCTGATTGGCTGGTCTTAGTTGGTTTAAGGCGGAAGTATCTGGTTTAAGATGGTTTCCCAGGCTGGCCTAGCTGCTTTTGTGTCTTTTAGATGTTCTCCCAGTTTGACCAGCTAAGACCAGCCTTATTAGCTCAAATAAGTGTCCGAAACCACTCTAAAACAGCACGGGAGACCAGCTTAAACCAGCAATCCAGCTTAGGCTGGTTTTAACTGCTGTTTCAGCAGTGTAGATGTACATTACCCTGTAATTACTGTGATTAATGCAATAACTGATCTACTATTTAATAACATTAAATAGCATATCAGTTGCCTTTCATAAGCCATCATATTTACTGAAAACTGAAATACACTACATGACTTTTGCTCAGACTTTTGCCCTGATTACTAAAAAATTAGTGTCTATTTGCAGATTTGAGTTGACCTATTTCAAGGAAAATCATAGTGTATGATGGTCACAGACTCTGCATTTTTTATCTTCAGACTATGAACCTGTCCATTATTTTGAGAATATTAAACGTTATATATTGTGAGCTGCCATTAAGGGTCAGTCACACAGCCGAACACGCACAAATCACTCATAAATCACGCACAGATTGGGTTTATGCGTGCTTGTGCGTCGAGAAATTGACCAAAGTATTCCACGAACATTCGACGCACACCCGATGCATGAATCACTGACGGAGCGCGTCCAAACACACACGCTTCGCGAACGTCCCACGTACAAACACTTTCAGAATCCCCATTGTCAGTGGAATGAACGTGATACGTGCGCGGTTCATGCGTGATATGAAGGTGGGGCGTCAGTGGACGGACGTGGACCAGTTCTGACGCATATGCACTGACGCCCGACCAGTGTCCCACGCATACTCGACGCATAAACTACGCACGCCAACTCATGAATAATGCACACGACGCAATTTTAAACCGTTCAAAACTAAAAATCCCGCACAAACACACACTCCACGCAGAAACGAAAATCTGTGCGTAATTCGTGCGTGATTCATGCGTTTTCGCTGTGTGATTGGCCCTTTAATTCACATTTTCATTTGTCCACTGTCTTCTAACAAAGTGCATGTTTCATAAGTTTCTCATGTTTGAACCAACTTGATCCTCAGTGATGTGCGATTCCATGTGTTTTGAAATCGGTTCAGATTTTAAAAGTCGTGTAGCATATCCTAGTATTAGGATCGTTTATGACCTTTAGCCATCTAGCAACAAGTGAACCAGGACCTGCCACCGGTGTCATCCTAAACTGACGACTTTTACCTCAAGTGCTGTCTGATTGAAGAGAGTGATGAATTGAGCTGTGAGAAGAACCACCACCTCCTCCCTCAGAAACTCTACAGAGAGAGAGAGAGAGAGAGCTATAGATCTCAGTCTGCCAAGACAGGATTGAAAATAATGGAGATTTCTAACACACACACACACGCGCACACACACACACACACATGCACTGCAATCATAGAGCAAAGACAGAATGAAGTGATCAATACAGTGTTTTCAGACCTCTACTCTCAGATTAGCACCTCAGTTGCAACAAAGGAATCGATGCCACACCAACTCAAACCGCTCTGCCAAATAAAAGCATTGCAATTAGGCATTAAACTCTGGGCTTCACCTTGACTGGCACTGAAGTTTTCAAACGGGTCAGATGTATCTGGAGGTGGGGAATCAGGCGGAGAAGGTGGGATTCCGGATGAGAGCTGAGTCTCGTTCTGTTCTGGATTGACCGGGTTATTCGATTCCACTGCTGCAGCTCTATCCTCATCTTCCAGACACATGAGGGGCTCATCTTCTTCACCTCTGACCTCTCTGAGCGGCATCTGCTGCTCAGGGAAGGAGTCCAGTGGCGGGATGTCCCAGTAAAGAAACATCACTGCAAACTGCATAAGCAGCCACATCCCACACATGAAGAGCTGGGTCAAAAGGACAGGAAGTTTTAACAATGTCAAACTACATAAAATAACTTGTTCAAAATAAGATAAGACTATTACTAACTTACTGGTGAATTTCATAAAGAACTTGTGTCATTTCACACTAATGAGACTTTATTTGACTCTATTGAGTCATGTATATTATATATATATATATAGAGAGAGAGAGAGAGAGAGAGCGAGAGAGAGAGAGATATTCATTGTAAGTTCAGGTTAGCACAGCTCCATTAAATAATATTAAAAGATCAAATATCAATACATGTTGAAATTAACATTGACTAGATTAATAAATGCTTTAGAATTATATAATTTTAGTATTATAACTTTTACACTTTATACACTTTATTGTAAAGTATTACCCACTTTAATCTTGCATTTGTCACTCTCCGGTTGTAATAAGAACAAGATGAAGATATTCCACTATCTTTAATAATAAATCCATGAGAGAACAGTAACAAACCACAGCCAGGTCAAACAAATATTACCAGAAAGAGAACAAACTCAAACTGCACGGCTTAAATACACATAGATAATAAGAGTACAGAACAGGTGTGGGGAGCTAATTAACAACCAATGAGACTAATTAGTGAACAAAGGCAAACAGAATCACAGAAACTGAGCAGAGACAGAGCATGTGTTACAGAGAAGAAGACTCGGAACAGGCAGGATTCAACAGCAACTCACTTTAATTAACGAGGAACACAAAACGGCACTAATCTGTGCAAAACTCGGAATACAGAAACACTGGAAACATCCACACACCAGGACAACGGAACATAACGTTAACCTTCGACAAAGACAAGGGAGAACTTGGCGGTATAAATAGACGGGGAAATGGGGAGCACCTGGTACAACAAACAAAGGGGAGTGGTTGATGAGACAAGCTATGGAAACACAAAGGAATCACACAGGCGGGACGTGACATGACTGTGACAACATGCATGTTACAAAATTATTAACTAATGTTAATTAATGAAATCTTATTGTAAAGTGTTTCCATAAATAATGATTAGATTTTTAACATCACATTAATATGAACGGTCGGAGGAAATTTATCATGACACAAAGAAAAAAAGTTTAATCATGCTTAAAAGTGGCTTGATTTTCTTTACTCCAAAAAACCATTGAAATATCAGTCAGCCATTATTTTGGAGCTTATTTTGTGAGCTCCACTGACTTGATGTGTGTTTTCAAGGTTCCTATTGAGCTCCCTAGCACTACACTTCTCCCTCACTTCTGATCTGATGCAACCATTTCAGATCTTGAATCTTCTAAAAATGGTCTAATTAATGGAATAATGTATGTTTCATTAAGGAGACATCAAGATTGCAGATACATTTCTAAGAAAATATCCAAAACATACTTACCCCAGGTGAGGTGTACTTGTTCACTATGAATGGACCTAATTTGAAATCACACAACCTTAGAAAGATATTGAATGCAGGGCCTGAAAGTAAAAATGCATATTTTAAATATAAATTATCCACTTATTGCATGGTGGATCACTGACTCACTGACTCACCAATCAGAAGTCCAGCCTGACGGCATGCCATGACAGCAGCAAAGACTCTAGCTCGCTCATCAGGGAGGGTAGTGCGTGTAAGGAACCCAAAAATGGAGGAACCAGCTCCTGCCCCAATACCTAATGGAAGAATGTAGTGTAATCCAGAACTCCATTGTGGGGAAAACACTGTAAATACTGTAACTAAAGGCAATTTATAAGCATCACGTCATTTAGTACACAGCACGAGCAGATTGGCTTGCGCAACATTTAAATAGACCCTCTACCTCCCCCAGCTCCACCTGTCTATATACATATGTGTGTGTGTGTGTGTGTGTGTGTGTGTGTGTGTGTGTGTATATATATATATATATATATATATATATATCTGTAATAAACTTGTTACAAACAAGTCATTGTGTCTGGTCAGGATGATTTGCACTGCACTGCGAAAAATTACAATCTAATGAGAGTCATCAATCAAAAAGAACAGTCTCTCTGTTGGATGTATTAAATCTCATTATAGTTGATGGTTTACACCACAGGAGCACAGAATCTCACAAACAAAGCTCATTGAGACTGGTGCAAATTCAAAATATCTTCACCTGCAACAAGACGGCTAGACAGCAGGAGCCATTTTGAATATCCCATGAAATACATGAAGTTTCCTATAAGACAAATGGATTTTTATGAGCAAGTAAAGCAACATTATCAGGAGATCATAACTGCACAAGAACAAGGGTTATTTGAGATATTTTAAAAGCATTCTAATGTACTGACCCACAATTTCAAACACATTGGAGAAGAGAATGATGGTCTTTGTAGTTCTGGTTTTGTCTGACCAGTGACCAAACATTGGACCTGACACCAGCCCACTGAAGCTGAACGCAGATAGACCCAAGCCAAGAAAATAAGGTGGTGCCTCTAATAACTGCAGATATCGCCATATAGTGGGAAGAATGACCGCTGAGAGAGAAAGAGAGAGAGAGAGAGAGAGAAGACAGTTTAAGGAGTTGATGAGCAAAATGCAATCAATGCATTCACTGTTTACACATTAATTCATTTTAAAGCTTTACTGAGTGTATTAAACACTATCGATTCAAACAAGAGATTTTCTGCATGCATTGTATTTAATTGGAAAGAAAAGAAAAGAAAAGAAAAGAAAAGAAAAGAAAAGAAAAGAAAAGAAAAGAAAAGAAAAGAAAAGAAAGGCTAGGCTACTTACCATATTCTATGCCACTCAAAAGAAATATTAATCCAATTGTGAGAAACGACAGTTTTCTTTTTTGTCTGTAATCCATCGTAGTGTTTCTGTAGGTTATTTTCACAGCGCTTTATCATTCCTCTTCCTCATGGTCCAATTATTGTAATGAGAGGGATGGTGTACTCCATTACTGACTCTGGTATGTAACCTTGCTCATCTTACTCTAGGCTATGTCTCTTTTTTGTGGGTTACAGCAAATGTATCATTCAGCAAAAGTATAAACCATGTGGTACCGATTAGGGGGATTTTTCCCCCAATGATTTTACTCAAACACACTGTTTGATGTTCAGTGAATCCCTTTTCTTTGAATATGGTCAGTAAGGTTCCCCTCATGAGAGGACAATAAATGCCCCCTATAATTTACCTCTTTGATCCACCACTGAAGATAAACCGGGTTCAGGCACTTCCAACAGTCTCTGTACACTACACAAGCACCAGAGATCTAGTATTACCTGTGGGCTTGTATCTATTATTTAGCGTGTTCAGGTGAAGTCGACAGTAATTCTACCCTTAAAGCTGCATAATCACTTCTTTATTTCAGTTCATTCCAGACTATCCTGGTCACAAAAAAAGGCTAATCACTAAGCTTTCAAGTGTCTTAACCACAAATTATTGGTTAGGAAATTAGCAAAACGTAGGCAAATGCACTACTTAAAAACCATTGCTGTCTCAGAAAAAAACATCAAGGACGGAATGAAGTTTTTGGCTGAATATGAGAAGTTTCTTGTGGCGTGATGAATCACAATGACACATGGTGATGCTCCAGAGCGATGTCTTTGAAAATCTGCAGAGAAATATAATAATAAATGCATCTCTATCACAGTGAAGCGCGGAGGAAGAGACTGTCAGTGTGTGAGGAGTCTCTTTAGCTGCTGGTATTGCTGAGCCGCTTCACTGGGAAAAGGCATTTAATGCTTTGGAGTTCAGGAGAATGTTGCAGAGCAAAGAAAATGATCTAAAGAGGAATGATCAGATGTTGATCAAAACAATGCTCCTGGCCAAACTGAAAAGACGGCTAAGAAGAGTCCAGATTTAATCTTAAATGAATAAGGAGGCATTTTTCAAATAGCAATGAACTGTCTGAAGCATTAACATTGAGTGGAACAACATTGACTCTTCTTCCTGTTAAAAGCTGTCTGCATGCTGGGGAATAAAGTCACTTTATCTACAGTATTTGTGTAATTCTTGCTCATTTCTTGATCAGTGATTTGCGTTTAACAAATCCGACCTGATCATCGTGTCTGAGGTTTGTGGTGTGTGGTTTACAGCAAAACTATCATGGTGGAAGGCCTGACAACATTTAGCCAGCCAAAGAAAGAAAGCAATGCTTTCTTTGCTAAGATTGTTCGTAATCACACAATTAGCTATAATCAAGCTTTGTATCTGTTCAACCACATGATTGCACCCATATTGTATTATGGAGCTGAGATATGGGGCTTTGAGCCAGTGGAGTGTATCGAAAACTCCTGTGTACCATAAGTGTGAGCAATTTATGGCAATCTGGGTAGATCTGTGTTTTAAATGAACATATATGAAAATATGTATTGGATAAAATTTGCATCTATGTCTAATCATTGTTCTCCATGAAAATGCTTTTTCAGTTAGATGAAGTAGGTAGAAAAACGTGGGTTTCCTGAATTAGAGTTCTGTTATATTTTTTCGTTTAATCGTGACAATGAACTTAACATTGGCCGGCAGCCACCTATTATGTAATTGCAGGTGCGACTGCGGGTATAAAAGAGGCACCTGAGCAACACATCATCCACTTCTTATCTGAAGAAGACGCATGCAGGAATGCCTGAAGAACAGCAAAGGGATGCAGCGTTTTATTCCCTATTCTCAGGGAACCATACTTGCATGCATAACTTGAGATGTTCCCTTTCGAAAGGGAACTCTACGCTGCGTCCTATAGGTGCTGTTATAGGGAACAGAATACCCTCGCCTCCATGCTGACGGGATGACTCTGATCATCTCTTTGGTGAAAGCCAGCAGTAGAGGACCCCCAGGGGCCCTATCCCTAGTGACCAGTAAACTAAAGTTCACTTAAAAAACTCAAAACAAACACTTTTCAGAAACGACAAACAAAATGGCACGTCTTGTGCAAAACAAAAAAGAAGTCCAACGGGATAAGTACTGTCCAACAGGAAACACACAGGAAGAGCCACAGCCTTGCACTACCAAATGAACGCATACTAAAGGCAACACTGGGTTTAAATACACAAGGGTTTGATTAGACAGTGTTGTTTGTTTTTGTTTTTTGTTTTTTTTTACCAAAAAAAGCATTATTTGTGGGTAATTTTGCCAATATTGAATGTGCAGTAATACCTCGGTTTACGAGCGACTTGGTATACGAGCAAATCGGTGTACGAGCATTGTATTGGTGTATGAGAAAAAATGTCCCTCACCCATGCACAGTTTTGTGTGGAAAAAGTCCTAACGCTCAGCATCCTTCTGTGCATTTTTACATTAAATATCCTAATGACAGCCTCTCATGACACAGTCAGGAGGTTCAAACCCCTTTATCACCCCTTAACTCATTCATTGGCTGCATCATTCACCACAGTGATACTTTTATAAGTGATTTACAGAAGCTTTTATCTCATATTCTAAACATTAATTAGTTGTGATCGCTATTGTTCACATAGTGAAATATACATTACAGTAGGCCTACCTCTAAGCAGTAACTGTCACGGTTCATGAATTCAGTGTCTCCTAGTTCTGCCTGAGTGTGTATGTGTGTGTGGTCACTGAACACCTGATTCTCATATCATCTGCCTATCTACCCGCTTTCGCGGCTCCGTTCGCGGCTCCCGCAAATTAGTTCTCTCGCGGCACCCGCGAATTCGTTCGTTCGAGGATCCCGCGAATTCGTTCTTTCTAGGCTCCCGCAAATTCGTTCTCTCCCGGCTCCCGCGGGTTCATTCGATCGCAGCCCCCATGTTCCACGACATTAACTCTGGATTATCACTTCGTTTGTTTTCTGCACTATTATTATAAATTCACTCATTTGCTTTCATCCTTGCTTTCGCCGCTCCCCCCTCCTCCCTCCTCTCTCTCCTCCAAGCAGGCTGCTTAAATCTGAAGTGCATTACAGTAAATTGTCAAGTATTTTTAGAGTTTAATTGTCAATTGTTAATTAGTATTTATATGAGATCTTAATGGTTACAATTTTAACTGCAATTAATAGGGTAAAACCAAAAAAATATTTAAAATGGGCATTTGTGGTCATGTGGAACGAATTAATTGATTTTTAGTGCATTCTTATGGGGAAATTTGTTTTGATGTACGAGCATTTTGGTTTACGAGCTCGCTCTTGGAACGAATTAAACTCTTAAACTGAGGTATTACTGTATGTATATATATATATATATATATATATATATATACATTCAATATTGGCACATAATTATTGTACAGAATATATATATATATATATATATATATATTCAGTACAATTTATTACAGTAGTGTGCTTTAATGTTTAACCAGTCAAAAATGGTAAACCCACTGAAAAAAAACTTCATTAATCTCTCATTCTTCTATATACAATCTTTTTATCAACTTAAAAAGATACAGTTTTTGTTTTTGAAATGGACTGATTGGAGGCCTCATTGATCTGAGGTTCTATTGGTCAAAAATGATCATCCATTGAAAATAATAATAAGAGAAAGATTTTGCGTTCAGCAGCATGTTCATCATTTTCACATATGAAAGTGTGCTTGCAAAGATAAAGGCCTCAGACCTGTGCGTGCAGGGATACGTGAACACTCATGCTATTGTGAACACACACACACACACACACAGGTTAAATACATGACATAATATCTTCTAAATAAATTATGTTAAAACATGTTTTAGTTTACACACAAAAAAACAGTTTTATGATTAATAATGTCATTTATTTTTTCTAATGCAAAGCTGAATTTATGCAACATTATTCCAGTCGTTAGTGTCACATGATTCAAATTATATTTCTAATACCCTGATTAGTTGCTCAGGTAACTTTTCTTTTCACAAAAAAAACAAAAAAAGTTTATTTTAAATAGAAACCTTTGGTAAAATTATACTTGTCTTACCTTTCACCTTTTTTTAAATCAATTTAATGCATCCTTGCTGAATCTTACTGAACCAACACTTTTGATCTATAGTGTTCTTAAAGTACCTTATTTCCATAATTAGTACTCTTTTTTAAAATATTCTAATGATTTCTTAAAAGTTATAAAATGTTACCTTTGTATTTTTCAAATTTAGACATTTTAATTGTAATTATATAATTTTTAAATTAACTTCAAATGTATATATTTAATAAATATTTAATAATTTTGATTTGTATTCTTCTGGCCCATGTGTTTATCCTTTACAGGTTCAAGGGCTTCATTTCTCAGCATCTTAACTGTATAGGGTTGTAACAAAGGTGACTCACAGGCAGGGATCCACGTGTTTTGTCTTTATTAAGAGTGGTCGTAGAGGCAGATGGTCATGGCAAACAGAGAGTAGACATAAACGGTAAATCAGGCAGGGATCACAAAGGCGGGCAGACAGGATCTCCAAGGTACTATTGGTAGATCGCATGACAAGGTGAGGTGACGTTATCATGAACTGACGCTATACAAATAAAGTTGAGTTGTTTTGAATAAAAACTAGACGTCAGCGTATCAGCCATCCCGTCACTTGATTGATACACAGGACAACCAGTCAGATGACATCAGATTTTTTTCCATACAATTAGGTCACTGTGCTCAAACAAGCAACGCCCCTGAGCGCTGCAAAGCTAAAGGCTCAGTCACACAGCCGAAAACGCATGAAGAATGCACGAATCACGCACAGATTTGGCCTTGTGCGTCGAGAAATTGACCAAAGTATTCCACGAACATTCGACGCACGCCTGACGCATGAATCACTGACGGAGCGCGTCCAAACACGCACGCTTCGCAAATGTTCCACGAACAAGCACTTTCAGAATCCACATTGTCAGTGGAATGAACGTGATACGTGCGCAGTTAGTGAGTGATTTGAAGGTGGGGCGTCAGTGGACGGACGTGGACATGTGCGCTTTCGAACCAGTTCCAACGCATAAGCACTGACGACCGACGCGTATCCCGCGCAAGTCACGCATACTCAACGCATAAACTACGCACACAACTGTGCGTCGGAAAATTTTTGAACCATTCAAAACTCAAAATCACGCACAAACCACCTTCGACGCACATCCACTTACAATCAATGATGGTCCTTGTTCGTTCCACCGACGAATTACGCATATGACGCACACTCCGCGTAGAAACGAAAATCTGTGCGTAATTCGTGCGTTCTTCATGCGTTTTCGCTGTGTGACTGGGCCTTAACAAGCTAGTCGTTAGTTACATCATAATTTTTCGCTCGGTTTTTTCCTCTTAAACGTAAGATAGGGTATAAAAATGAGTGGGGGAGCTGGACCAAGTAAGAAGAAAAAAACTTATCACTTTCATACGGAATGGGAGGAGGACTTTTTTTCACAATGACATTTTCAAAGTGCGTTTGTCTCGTCTGCCAGTGTACCATCGCAATACCAAAGAAGGGAAATGTGGAGCGGCATTTTCGGACTCTATATATATATATATATATATATATATAGTCAAAATGATCTACCCATTATATTTATTGAGAAATATATATATATATATATATATATTTAGACTGTCATAAAGACACTAATATGTTCTGTTTCACAAAGGACTCTAAAGAAAACACATTGCAGTGCACCGGCAGTCACCTAGATTACTTTTAGATGCAAAGTCAAGTCAATTCACGTTTATTTATATAGCACTTTGTACAATACAGAGTTTCAAAGCAGCTTAAACAGGAAAATAATGACTTGTGATTCACCCCTGATGCAACAAAAAATTGTCCCCTTCTCAGGTCATCATCTCAGAAATATCTTAATTAAGCACCAGGTGCTCAATGTTGTTTTGACAAAATTGAATGCTTTTTATATACAATAAGTCGTTCATTAAAAATGTATGTTATTTTGGATAAAAACTCATTCATTATTGATACACTGTTCAGTGCCCATGAAGCTAAAAGTTTTGTCATTTGGTGTCATGAATCAGTTTTATCAGAGGCTTCTTTAAAGCTACATGAAGCTACATGAATATCATGAAGAGAAAAACACACATTTTGAGGTAAGACAGCATTATTTGTAACTTACACCATTTTAGAATCGAACTACGTGCATTTCTGCAAGGTTTGTTCATAGTTTTGCTTCATAGTTTTGTCCAGGTCACATGTAAAAATAGAAGAAAAAAAAACTGTTAGGTGTGCTTACAATCCCATAGGACATAATTATGGTTTGGCTGTAGGGGTTCCCATAGAAACCCTCTGTGGCTTCCCTATTCAGGCAGAGGATAGATATTCCACTGATCTCATCTGGATGAGAAGAAAACAATCCCTTAAGTGCAGTCTGTTGTGCAATACATGTCTGACGGCTGTGCAGCTTGGTGATTTTGTGTCCAGATGTACAGTACATTGACCTTGTCACTGTGGGGTCAGTGTTGTGTTAATTTAGCGCAGTAACCCAGTTAAGGGTTATTTGGTAAGATAGAAATGCTGCTGAATCATTCCCCCCGGGGGTCTTTCAGCGTTCCTGTTAACATCACCCTGCATGGTGCGCGACGACGACACATGCGGTATGTATGGAGATCAGATCTGCTGCCTCCGTCTTCTATTTTATTATAGATAACTTTCTAGTTGTGACACTATTGCAGCAACAATTCCTTGATTTAAAAATGTCGGAACATAGTATAAACTTTAAACTGATAATTCACTCAAAATGAAATTGTCTTTATTTATGCAACCTCATGTTGTTCCTGTAACTTGTTTGCTCAGTTTTTGGTTTAGTTTTCACTGTTTTCTGTTCCTGTTTGCCTGAGCTCCCTTTGCTAGTTTGCCTCCATGGTTTCTGATTGAGTTATGCACATATGTGTATACTGGTTAATTATCTATGTGTACTGTATTTTCAGCCTCTGTTCATTCAGTTTCTTTGTCCAGTACTGTCAATGTTAACATGGTTGGGTTTAAATAATTATTATTTAATTACTCTTATCTATTGTACTTGTTATAATTAAAGACTTTATCAGTGATAGGCCTATTCCTTCATCATGCACTAATTGCCATTCATGACAGTTATATCATGACACTTATGCACTTGTAAATAAAAAAATGTAAAACTGTACTCGTAGATAATATTAATGAAATAAAACACCACTTTACTGTACTTAACACACTTAAGTACAACTTTTAAAAAGGCACTTGTAAAAATTAAAAGGTTACTTTAAAGTACATTTTAATTCATAATGTTTTAATAATATTTTGTTGTAGTTTAATATATATTTATTTTGATGTGTTGACTTTACTGTAATTTTACTGTAGTGTGTTGTGTGATATATATTTGTTGTTAAATGTATTAAATAACAAATGTATCATTACACATGTGCAATTAAGACTATATTATAATATAAAAATGCAATAGAAATTACATTAAAGTATTTTGTTTACCATAAAAGCTTTTCAGTAAATTCAATATTACACTTTAACCATGTTGAATTATGAAATTACATATAAAGATATAGGCACTCTTCATTTCTACCAATTGCATTTAAGATAAATTTAAATAACAATACTTTTAATTGCTTATTTAACATACATTCAGTGCTAGAAACTTAAATATATTCTTTTAAAGTGTATAATTTCCATAATGAGTAGTCTTTTTAAAAGTATGTTAAAGTGTACTGACTTTCTTCAGAGGAACACAAAATAAATTGAAAAATACCAGTGACACTGTTATGCAGATGCCGCTGTGTGCGATGCGGAAACAAAGCAGGAACTCGGAAATCAAACTGAAATACTTTTAATTACAAATGAAAACAAAAGGCACGCAAGGGTGCAAACACAGACAATACTTCCCCCAACAAAGAAAGCAACATAACGTTAACAACCGATGACTGGGGAGTGAACACGGAGAACTTAAATACTGACAGTGATCAAACTGAAACACAAAACACCTGTGATAATCTGTGACCATGGAAACAAACGAGTGACTGAAGGAACTGAAACCAAAACAACGTGAACAAGGGGCAAAATAAGAGTCCTTGGTGACGGTGTATGTGACAGACACACAGTGGGGTTTATTTGGACTCATCATTTCTTCCAAAGAAGAAAGTTATACAGGTTTGAAATGTATGAAGATAAGTAAATGATAGAAATTTGTGCAGTCTGTTATTTCACCATTAAGGGCCAGATATACTAACAGTTTGTACCAATGCAAACCATCTTTTGGCGGTAAAAAAAAAACTACTTTCAGGATTTAGTAAAGACACAATGAAATAATATGAATGAAAAATAACAAATTAAAAGTGGTTGAAATTCTAAAAACTCCTCAGACATTCTCCCTTTTTTTCCATGGAAAACATAATAGCATTTAGAATTGTAATGACATGAAGTTGAGCACATAATTTCTGGGTGATTTATTCCTTTAACTTTCACAGGGATGTCTTCCACCAGCAAGGCCAATTGCAGGAAACTGGAGGGAACTGGAGGAAAGAGAGGGAGTTGAAATGCAACGAGAAAGCCAGAGCTCAAATCCCAGAGTCCAGTGTGGGAGAAGACAGAGCCATCCTCTTGGGCTTCACTATGATGACCTTATCAATCCTCACGTACTTTCTGGTGGGAATCGCAATGGTGAAACCATGTCTTCATAGGTTAGTACCAAGTCTTCAGTTAGACTATTTGTATGCCTTTAAATAAATATGAAATAACACGTACTAAACATAACTGTTGTACTTGCGGATGGCAGTCTATGACATCATGAACCTTTTTGTCTGAAAGAGACATGCAGGCAAACCCAGTGCATAGGAATGCAACGCTGTGTCTCATTCCCCTTCTCAGGGAACCAGGGTTGCATACATAACCCAGATACTATCTGTCGAAAGTGGAACTTTGGCACGTCGTCATGGAATTGATGAACCAAAAACTACTCTGCCACGCTGAGGGGGTGCCTGCTTCACTAAGCTGCGGATATGCAAATCCTATTGAATATAGAATAAATTCACTATATAACCTAACTGGTGTCAGAGCACAACAACCCTCAGGGCGTAAATTGCGACTCATATACTGCTTAGTGCAGCCACTCAGTAAGCTCAAATTTTCTACTTAACAAGACACATGCTGTTGGCCCCGGGTCCTCTTCTAGGGGAGGGAGCGGTGCTGATACCATATCCCAAAGAGCTGTCTCCTCCATTTCTTCACGTGTGTGTCTCTCTCTATCTCTCACAGGTCTGCGGGGTGCTTGTATAATCTATCACTATAAGACTATCACTGGAATTAGACACAGGTGTTAGTTATCAATCACTTGACCTCCTTATCACCATTCGTTTTTGCCCTCGTTCTCCAGCTGCAGCCCTTGCTGAACCATGCATCCCTTGCTTCAAGGGCCATGGTGTACAGGGCAGAGGTGGCCTGTCCAGCGGCTCTGTAAGTCTTGGCCATAGACATGCATGAGAACTTACAGGCCTTGGATGGGAGACGTGGATTACCCCACCAAGCGGCAGCGCTGCAATGCTACTGTGCGCTCCACCGGGGAGATGTCCTTGTACCTCTTGGCCGCCCCATCATCAAGGGTTGTGAGGGGGTAAGAGGAACCAGCTCGGTTTCGGGCAGAAAAGGGTGCCTTCCAAGAATTAATAACCAGCTCATGCTCTCCTGGAAAGAAGGGCAGTGGGTCGAGGAGCTGGGAACCAGAATGGGCTGCCCCGAGATACCAGTTGTCAAGCCTTGAGCCTCCATTCAAGCCCAATGCTCTCAGCAGACCGGGAAACCATGGCTGTCAGCCCGTGACAAATCAGTTACCGACAAATCGTTACCGACAAATCAAGTGAGTC
Source organism: Rhodeus uyekii (assembly GCA_037043235.1). Classification (NCBI taxonomy): domain Eukaryota; kingdom Metazoa; phylum Chordata; class Actinopteri; order Cypriniformes; family Acheilognathidae; genus Rhodeus; species Rhodeus uyekii. The sequence continues at coordinate 4,008,474 of JAWRVZ010000016.1, read as the reverse complement.
TTCATCCCTGGGAGACTCTAGCCTACCGGAGCCCCGAATGACATTCTGGGTCCCCCATGTGAAGAACCAGCCATCTCATCTGAAAACTCCATAGCTTGTAGTACACAAGAGGAGTGAGGGGGCCACGGAGATTTGCTCGACAGGTTAGCCCCCACTGTAACCCTCAGATCAAGCCCTGCCTGTTCAGTGAAGTAGGCTGTTGTTGAGCAGTAGAACTAGCTCTAGGTATTGGAGAGGGGACTCTTTGAAGGTTTTGGAGTCTCTCCCACTGCACTGAGATTGTCATGTTCACAGAACGGGTACATGACTCATCCACAAATGCCACGCCAGCATTTTTTAAGACTACACATAAAAGACAGCGATTGTGACTGTCAGACGGCACCAGGTAACGACCACATCCAGAAACACACGGAATGACATCTTTAAAAATACAGGGCCATAGACATGGACGAGAACCTACAGGCCTTGGATGGGAGACGCAGATTTTGACACGTGTTTGCTCTTTCAGGGAAATGCTCTCTTTTAACCCTTTGAACCCTAATGTGTACCAGTGTGATAAGAACATTCAGTGCATCACGTGATCAATTGCTAAATTCAAACATGTTTTTGCACGTTGGCTGGCACTGATCCAGAGATCAACACACTCAAGGCTTATCATATATCACAACCATTCAGTGTTTTCATCGGAAAAGGTTTTATTTTAGGCTTAGACATTTAAATGCTCATAAGTCCTGCCAAAACAATGCATTTATAGTTTGAAAAGTATGCACTGATGTCCATTGAAGCATGGAAATAACAATACGTTCAATTATAATTTGATGAAGTGTTTTAGAGGTAACTATAAAGTTCACTCTATTCTTCTCGCAGAGAAGAAGGAAGAATCATTCAACTCATAAACGAAAACCTGAATGTGGGTGAATTGCATGGGTCGAAGCATGCAATGCAAAAGTGCATTGGCTCGTTAAGTTTGGCTCTGAGATCCTAATTCATCAGTTCAGTTCTGACGTAACGTCGAACGTGACTGACTAATGGGGAAACGTTATTATTAAAATGAATAAAAAACATCAAGTGTTAAGTGTCACAAAGAGAGTTCTGGGATTTTACTGCTTTTCACTGTAAATTGTAAATTCACTGTAAATCCCAAAAAACAGGATATTTAACAGTGTTTTACTGTAAAATGAAATTAAATGTAAGGTTAGAAATATTACAGTTATTCCCTGTGTAAATGGAACTTACTGTTAACCGGTTGAATAACAGGGTTTCACAATCATTAAATTAGATACATTTTTACATTGTAAACATTCACTTTACAATTCATGTCTTTCCAACAGCGACTGGAAGATTTCTGCCAACTGCTCAGTAGTTCAGACTGATTTGCTGGATGAAGTGATGGATTGCCGTGGCATTGTCAGCTTTAAATGCCTGCAGGTTTTGGTAAACATCTCATCCCCTGAAAAAACACTTCGACTTTACTTTGATGAAGACGCTGTGAAATCCAGGTTAAAGGTAAAACATTTTGTGTTATTTACATTTATGCATTTGGCAGACACTTTTATCCAAAGCAACTTTCATTGCATTCAAGATATACATTGACATTCCTAATCAGTTCTTGCTTTCCCTGGGAATTGAACCCATGACCTTGGGGTTGCAAGCACCACACATCACACAGGAAACCCTCTTCCACTGAGGAGTTTATCATTCCAAATTCTATATTATTTTCAATTCAATTATTTTCATTATTTCAGTCTGTTGCTCGCATAAAGTTAACATGATAAAATTGTAATTTTTGGTTAAACCAAACTTATACAATTACGATAAACATTTGCATTTCTAATTTTTTCAAAAACAACATTAGTCCTACATTAAATCTATCTTCTTATTTATATCATGGTCACACTAAACACTTGTGTGATAATAATAATTATTATTATTATTGTTAATATTATTATTATTTTTGTTGTTATTATTAATATTATTTATTAATTTATTAACTTCTCTATTTCACCAAAATTTTATCAATTAAAAAATTTAATAATCTAAATTGTAATTACATTTTTATATGTTTTAATAGTTTCAATGTGTCAAACTACTCAACAAATAATTATACAACAAATAATTTTTGAACAGAGAATTATAGAGAGAAATAATGGAGAGGTAAGACTTTCAAAATGAAATTTATTATTAATGTCAATTATTTTAACAATACTGTTCGAAGTTACGGATAAAAATATGTCGTATATCTATATGCGGTATTTCAATTTGCCATAATTTTTCCCTCAGTGCTTCTACACTCCGAAATGCCAACGAAACAAAACAGAACAAGAGTCCGAGGCCAGTGACATCAAACATGTGCTAAGTACCCAACATGAAAATATGACATGCTATCTCAGTGCTACACACCCAGATGATGCCATCTATAGGACGAAATATGGCTTTCCAGTTCAAATGGCCTTCTTTTACCTGCTGTGGCCTAGCCTCATGTTGTTTGGTGGAATCCTCCTGGTGGGGCTGGTGAAATTCAATCAGCATCTTGCTTTCCTCTGTACTGAGATAAGTAGAGAGGAGTTAGGCAAGCAGAGTAAACCGGCACAGGGAAGGATCTACCGCCTCTTAGGATGCAGACCTGGGGGCAACATGGAGTAGAACTAGAAGTTACCTATAAAATAATATAATGTGCCTCTACTGTAGTGGGCAAGTAGATATAATGACTTCCTTCATTATATGAAGAAGTTAACATTACTGCCTTATGCCCTAAATATGGCCAAAGCTTTTTATACGTTGTGATTGTTCATTATTATCAAATAAAGATGACGTCTGAAAGTTGTAGTTGGTGGTCACTTTCTGTGTATGTGTATGTTATTGTTTTTGTTTTTTTACAAGCAATTATTGATATCATTTCTGGTGAGAAATTATTAAAGTAATTTGCAAAATTCTGAGTTTTTTGTCTGAGTTGTGAGATGTAAAATTGCAGTTATGAGAAAAGTCAGAATTGTAAAATAAAAAGTCACAATTACCTTTTTTATTTTTTATTCTGTGGGGGAAACAAGCTTCCATAACTTAACACACATTTCTCTCCATCTTTTTTTTTTTTTTTTTTATTGAGAGAAAAAAAAACAAATTAACAAATCATAGGAGCTTAAACAAGTGATCGGTTACATACATACATGTATAGTGGGTAGAAAGAAAAAAACTAATTGAGGGAAAGAAATAAAATAAACAAACAAAAAAACAAGTGCGCTGAAAATAAATGTAGTGCCATGTAGGTTAAGTTTAATTAATGGGGTATTTTACTTATACAGATGTAAATAAGGTTAATTTAAGATGTTCATAGTAACACAAAAAAATGTATACTTGAGGTAGTATTCTTACCAAAAAATAATAACAATAATAACAGTAATGGTGGAGGTATTTCTCTCCATCCCAAAAAACCAACACTATGCAATGGGTTCAAAGTGCATGCTGAATAACAGCAAAAAATCGATACATTTCTTTAATAATGTATTCATATTAACACTGTATATTGGGCCATGTTTTAACAGACTTTTCTTAGGGTGAAGAAATATTAAAGGAAGTATCATGTAACCGAGTGGCAGGCAACAGGAATGCAGATAACGGATTTATTTAACATATTAAGCAGATGGCAGGAAATACTGCAGACTTTCAATATGGCAGACATAGAGAGTTCTTGGTTTTGCAAGTTGATTTACATTTACACTTGCTAATTTAGCAGAAACATTTATCCAAAGTGACGTACAACTATGGAGAGTAATAGAAGCATTCAAAACAACAATACTGCAACAAAATACACAAACAAAACACACCAATTGCTGTGACTAGTCCGAATGAATCCAGCACAGAACATGTAGAAGGTTTTATTGCTAGTTTGTATTATTTTTATCATTATTTAAAAAAACTAATAACTAGATAGAATAGAAAGTGTTGGTATTAATGGGTCAAGTGTTGACAAAAAAAGATGCATCTTCAGCAGTTTTCTGGAAAATGGCTACAGGCTCAGAATCTCAGGTTAAGATAGGAAGGTCATTCTACCAACTTGGAAGAGTTAAGGTAAAGGTCTATGAAACTGCCTCTTTGGGATGGCACACAAAGAACAGTTCACTTACAGAAAGCAAGCTTCTGGAGGGCACAAAGATCTGAAGTAGTGAGTTTAAGGATAAGGGTGCAGAACCAGTGGTTGTTCTGCAGGCAATCAGTGACTTGAATTTGATATGAGCAGCAATTGGCAACCAGTGCAATTTTATGAGGAGAGGTGTGACATGCGCTCTCTTCTGCTCATTACAGACCACTCTTGCTGCGGCATCCTAAATCAGTTGCAGAAGTTTGGCAGTGCATACTGGAAGGCCTGCCAGGAAAATAATAGTCCAGTCTGGATAGAACAATAGCTTGGACCAGGAGTTGAGTAGCATGCTCCGATGGGAAGGGCTGCATCTTCCTAATGTTGTATAAGGCAAATCTGCAGGACTGGGTAGTTCTAACAATGTTATCTGTGAAGTTTAACTGATCATCAATCACAACTCCAAGGTTCCTGGCTGTCCTGAAAGGAGTTATGATTATGGTTAACTAACCTAGGTGGATGGAGAAGTTGTGATGAAGTGTTGGGTTTCCTAAGACCACAAGCAGTTCTGTCTTGACAGGTTTGAGTTGAAGGAATATCTATAGGACATCCGAGAAATATCTATTAGGCAAGCCAAGCAACCATTAGATCATCTGGCTGAAATGAGAGGTAGAGTTGCGGAGTTGCATCAGCCTAGCAGTATTAGGAAAAAACATGTTTCTAAATGACAGGTACAGTGATGACATGTAGATGGAGAAGACAAGTGGTCCAACCACTGAGCCTTGAGGCACCCCAGTAGCTAGATGTTGCGATTTTAATATCTTACCCTCCATGACACCCTGAAGGACCTACCTGAGAAGTAAGACTTGAACCACAGGAGTGTGGTTCCTGAAATACCCTTTGGAAGTAAGGTTGACCGGAGGATCTGGGGCCTCATTTATAAAACTGTGCGTAGGATCCCTACTAAAAGTTTACGTGCGCCCAAAAGCCAAAAATGATGTATGGCAAAAATATTCTGATTTATAAAACTGTGCGTATGCACACCTCTAAGCAATGTTTCCTTTATAAATCACAGATCACCCGCAGATGTGCGTCCCATATCCCGCCCTGCACACGCCCATTTTTAACCATAAATAGTCAATGCAAATCACCTCATGATTGCTGATCAGCATGGAAATGAGAGTGGAATCCCATATTTACCTGGAAAACTGGCATGCGACCCACCAATTAATTGATCCAAGAAAGTGAAAACGTGTTATTTTGAATAATAGTGACAGGTGAGAAAAGAGGAAAAAGGAGCAGTGTGAGTGGCAAAGTATTGCAAAGTATTGCTAATTGTGTCAATAGGCATAATCCTCCAATTATGTTTTATATGTTTCTAGCAAATAGACTGATCGTTAACACCTTGACAAAATCAAATAATTAATTTGGGGGTGAAATTTTAAGACAAAAATGTTATACCGAACACTTGCTTCTTGACGGTTTTGTAATGAACACCGTAATAGTTAGGACCGATGATGAGTAGCGTTCGTGCTTCATGACTGTATAAGTAGACTTTGAAATTTTATGATATATGTACATTAAGGAAAATATTTCCTTTTTAAACCGTCTTCTGCAGTTCTCTAATAAAATGGTACTTTATGTTATTTTGTATCACATTGCGCATCTCCTCTGCTCCTGTTGTGGACAATGTGACTGCAAGGCGCTGATCATTATTATAAAAAAATTGTTAATACATTTCGAATTACGTTTGGATTTTACTAGATGTATAAACAATTGGCATAAAAGACACTGTTGGATTTAATCTTCATGATAATGTGGATATAACGTATGAAATGGAGTGAGAATTAAATGTCATGAATTCTTATAATCTTTCTTCTCACAGTTATTGTCTACAATCTAACTTCAGTTCACAACCTCACCATCTGTGTCGTCAATTCCCTTTGTCTCCAGAATGTGCGTTCACACAGCTCAAAGTTTGCTTAAAGGTGCGCACATTCTCCCGTCAAGTTTGTTTTTTATAGATCCCAACCTTTGCGTGGGAACTGGCGTGCGTACATTTCCAGACCTGTTTTCTGCGTACGCACGCTTTATAAATGAGACCCCAGATGATTAACTGTGCCAAAAGCAGCAGACAGATTCAGCAATAAGAGTGCTGAAGAATTGATTGGCCAGAGTTGAGTTGAAACCAGACTGGTTGTTCTGTGTAAGAAAGATAGATACTTGGTTGAACACGGCTCGTTCGAGTGTTTAAACAATGAATGGAAGAAGCGATAACGGTCCATAATTTTTTTTTTTTTTTTACTTCTTTGGTTAGCAGTGGAGTTAGCTAAACCTGTTTTAACGCTGTGGGAAATGTACCAGTGTGAAGATAGGTGTTACAGCTGAAGAAGAAATGACTTCAAGCATAGCATCAAGGTCCGGAAGAGAGTGAACAAGTGGAGTTGTAGGGTCTGGTGCTGATGGAACGGTTGAATCCATGGCAGGAACATTTCAAACAGAAGCATCAGGTTTGAGATACCACAAGATATCAAAAAGAGTAAACTTGACCTTCAGCCATTCCTCCTCCACAGTCAGCTGCAAACCTGCATTTAGTTCGTTTAGTTGAAATGCCCACTTTTCATGATCCAATCAAATCTGAATGCATCAAATAAAGTCTCACCCTACATTTTTTCTTGTTGAATATTTTGTTTCACTCACAAAATGCATCTCACTGATGCTTGTATGAAAGATTTTTAATGAAACGCTCATTTTATTGAAGAAAAAGTACTTTCCTTTCAATTGTAATGGTATGTGGCTATAGTAATGAGCACACAATGAACGGAGTACAAACTAATAGCCTTTATTCAAGATACCAATAGGAAAACACAGGAGAACACACGAAAAACTCGAAATGCAAACGAAATTTTAAATTTTAAATTTAAACTCTTTAAGTTGTTAATTTCTGACAAAATATTACAAATTAAGATTATTTCCCCAAAGGCCTATAACACATAAGATTATAAACAGTGTCAAAAAACATATTAATATTTTTGGATACATTTAATGTTTATCTTATATTGCATCATTATTTTGCTTATTATATTAAATTATTAATAAGTCCTTTTCCGAACAACACTAACTCAATCGGGGATAGCACTTCAGAGACATGATTTGTGGTTACAATATAGCTTAGTCATGGAAACTAACATATCAATTTCCAGTCAATCCTAAAGACCAAAAAAACATTTGAAGGAGAAACGAAAGCTCCTCCATTCACTTCCACAAATCTGTCATTCCCTGCCCTCCTTTTACTTTGGCGTTTTGCCAATTTGTTCACACAGTATGGAAAGGTATTGAGTGAGCTTGACCATAAGTATGATTAGTGTTCCTCCGGATAACATGCAGGAGGGCCAAAAGAAAGAATGGAAAACTGCACTGCTACCATGCAGACGGGTCAGAGAGATACTGGTCTGATGCTCGCTGGAGTCATGGTAACACGTTACCTGCTGGTGCATCTTCAGGTGTTCTGAAATATTCTGGACCATTACTTGCAGGGCGCTGTGGTCCTTCTGGCATTTTGGCACATAAAAACACTGTGGAAAAATGAAGTAAACTCTACTGTAAACAGTGAAAACAAAGCCTCGAGTTATCATTTATTGAAGTTATTTTTCAGTTTTGTAAAATCATTTACCTTAAATTTAATATCTGCACTACCATTCAAACATTTTGGGTGGGTCAGTGAGACATTTATTCAGCATTACATTAAATTGATCAAAAGAAACAATAAAGATATTTATGATAATACAAATAATATCTATTTCAATCAAATGCTGTTCTTTTGAACTGTCAATTCATCATAGAATCCTGACACACACACACACACACACACACACACACATACACACACATACACAGCATAAACCAGCATGAAATCAATAGATTGGGTAATTGGTAATATTGTAAAATCCCCGACGTGAAGTTTGTGACCTGGACGGTAACAATCTACTTCTCTGGTGCCAGTCAATGTTAAGTCTTGTCACACGCATGAATCACAACCTTTACTAGCTCCTCCTATGCAGGAGAAAGAGGTGGCGAGTCCTCTATATCACCTGTTTCAATACTAAGAGTGTCCAGTTCCTCGGTGTCTCACCCTGGACAGAATAAACCGTTGAGACCTTTGGAATACGACACTGGACCTCGCAGGTGAAGGCAGAGAAAGGGCTCGGCCCGTCTTGAACCCCTCCACTAGATCCACCTGTGAACCCCATGATCTGAGTTGCATTATCGAAGACTGAATGTTGTCGTGTGGCAACCAATCCCTCAGTCTATAACCCCACCTTCCAAAGGCATCCCAGCCAATCCAATGTCAGCACACATGCAAAATTAATTCATTCTTTCACTTCTGAAAATCATCCAGTTGATCTCCATTTAATCTCAATGATTGATTGTTGCAGATTGGCTTTAATCTGTTTGGTAGAAACCACAGTTGACAGATTCACCTCAAAATCGGCATCCAGCATCCCCTCATTGTGAAAGAGCAGCCCTACACGGCCGGTGGCATTCAGGCTGACGTAGACCTGTAGACATGGGTACTTGGAGCTTCGCCAGCAGTCAGAGCCACAGTTGTATGAACAGTTGACATCCTTTATTAGAGTGGAGTTAAGCACAGTACAGGTGGTCTCGTCTGTCAACACACTGCATTTTACAACAAAAAGAATACTTTAAAAAGAAAACTAAATCTTAAAAGTCACACTTAAAGGTTCCAAAATTAACTGAACATCATGGATTGAAACATACATGTATATACAGTGATCCCTTGTTTATCAGTTAATGTGGATCGGAAACCCCCCGATAGGTGAAAATCTGCGAAGTAGGATTGTCCCCCAAGGAATTTCCGTATATGTGTGTGTAGGTACCAGAATGTTTAAAATAGGTATATTTATACTTTAAATTTATTTTAATTAAATTTATTTAATTATAAAACCTTAATATTATACATTTACTCTCTCTCTCTCTCTCTCTCTCTCATACGATATGTATTATGGTGTTCAACACTCATCAATGACGGTGTAATGGCCTCAAATAATTAGTTAATTTGTTTAATGTCTTTGTTTAGTATAGAGAATTTACACTAATATAATGTAAGTGGAATAATATAAAGAGAAGTCAAACAACTAAGGAAATATGTTTACTGTTGGGGGCGCTGTGGGGAGAAGAAGGGTTGTTGACAGAAATGTGTGTGTGTTGAAGTTGTTCCGCCCTGAATCTGTTACAAAAATCAAATCACGACTTTTAAGATTTAATCAAAAAAAACAACCGGGGCAAATAAATCTACAGAAAAGGAACATTTGCTGTCGTTATTGTCCAAGGGGGCAACAACAGCAGTATCTTGAGACTCCAGTAATGACGACGATGACAGACCTGTGCGGTTCGATGAATGTGATGATGATGATGATGATGATGGTGTCACTGCACTGGTATAATGAGGCCTTTAAATCAGTTCAGGAAGCTCCTCATCGTCAGATATTGGCGCTGGATTGTCAACATTTGCTTCTGAGAGAGGCGAAGAGGCTCCCACTCCACTCGTACTCTCATTCGTCGATCTCGCCCTGGGAACCAATCACATGTCTTGTCTGAGTGCCGTGGCCGTGTACAAAGCCTCTGAGAGAGTTTCTCTCTTTGTCTGGCATCCTGAGAAACCGTTTCTCTCGCATCACGATGAAGCAACGCTGCTTTCCGCAATACGGCTGCCGATATGGCGGTATTTTTTAATTTTTATTTTCTGATGAATATTTTTGAAAAAGCCACAATGCACTGAGACCGCGAAACATGAACCGTGAAGTGGCGAGGGATTACTGTATATAAATCTATATATATATATACATATATATTTATACAACAGTTCGTTCTGGTTGGCTGAGAGCCTTTTCCAGACATGTGACAATCCCCAGTATCAGCACTGGGACTGTTTCACCGTTTGCAAGAAACACATTGACATTGAATCAGTTCTTGCTTTCCCTGGGAATCAAACCCATGACCTTGTCGTTGTAAGCACCACACTCTACTGTTTGAGCTACAGGAAAGCTAAGTAGAAAGTAGTTCAGTACAAAAGAGGGTTATTAAAGACACTCATTTACATTTAAAACATTTACTTTGAACTGTTGTATAAATGCAATATCACACTCACAGCTGTGCGATATAGCTGGCCTGCGGTCTCGTGACTGCGGCTGAATCAGAGCCTTGCATATATACAGCCCTATGGCATGGCTCCTCATGTGATATTGCTCATAAATAGTTCAGGGCTAAATAAAATAAATTGAAGCAGTCCTGATGTAACACTACCTGTCTGCATGCGCACGCACCATGGTGATACAGATCACAAAGTACATCATGACTGAGCTGAACACCATGCCCAAACCCAGCAGAATGGCTCTGTCCTCCCCGGCCTTCAGAGCTGTTTCTGTCCTTTTTTTGTCCTTTAGCTCATATCCCCACAATCTCTTAGAAATGACCCTGAAAAAAGACAGTGAAATAGTTTATTATTTATAAACCTATAGTTCTTGTCCTGGGTGCTGATTGGCCGTCACATGATGATGTGAATAACAGTCACCCAAATTACATTAACTGTATAAAAGGCACATAAAGACAGGTAGGTCAAGTGGTAAACAGATGTACACCTTTGTTGAGGGGCTTGAGTTGTTCTGACCCCCTTCACAAGGAACATCTGATGTCTGTCAGCGAGATCAGGGAGATCTCCGAGTTCTGGGAAGTCCTAAAAATAGGGAAATCATTGGATAATTTCACACAAACATTTTACATTCTGTTACACTGAACATGTACTACTACTCCTATGGTACAAATCTAAAATGATCCATCTTGAGCTTATTAAATGTCCATTTATACTAAAGTTCTCTTTTAAAACTGCCTGACCATGTGTGCATGTTATGTGTACAGGAGCCAGAAGTATTGATTTTACAATACACTGCTTTTACTGCGTAAAGAATATATTAACAATTCACTGACAATGCACTTCAGCGAACATAAATTGTTTTACATAAATCAGTAAAACAAAAGATGGTCCATAACGCCGTACGCACATTTTTTTGTGAATAAATCTAATGGCTTTAAGAAAGATGTTTGCCTTTGCAATATCAAGTGTTTGGTTTGTTTCTGTAAGTGTACATCCAATAAAATCGAAATTTAGCTTAAAAACTATATGCTTTGTAAGCTTTGGATATTTCTCAGATCCCTTTCAACTTTCCCAGAGACTGCATCCAGTATGTCATATCCAGCCTTATAAATTAGAGAATGGAAGCGAATTCACCGGATGCAGAATTATATTGTAATCTACATGCATTTAAAATGGACTGAAATTCATAAAACTGCAGTTAGTGGAGTTTGAAATAGTTCATTTACTTATTAAATGACTTTCCCATAAACAATTGTTATCAGAAACATTGCATCCAGCATTAAATTAGTGAGATTCATTAACTTAAACTAAAATATTTTATATAAAGTCTGTAAAGTATAGGCTAAGTTCACATCATATACACTCATCGGCCACTTTATTAGGTACACCTGTTCAACTGCTCATTAAAGCAAATATCTAATCGGCCAATCATATGGCAGCATGTAGAAATGTTCAAGATGATCAGCTGAAGTTCAGAGGGAAGAAGAAACGTGATTTAAAAGACTTTGAACGTGGCATGGTTGTTGGTGCCAGACAAGCTGGTCTGAGTATTGCAGAACTACTGATGTAATGGGATTTTCACACAAAACCATCTCTAGGTTTTAAAGAGAATGGTGTCAAAAAGATAAAATATCCAGCAGGCAGCACTTCCGTAGGAGAAAATGCCTTGTTGAAGTCAAAGGAGGATGGCCAGATTGGTTTGAAAGGCAACATTAACTCAAATAACCACTTAGTACAATCCAGGTCTGCAGAAGAACATCTCTGAACGCACAACATTTTAAACCTTGAAGCAGACGAGCTACAGCCGTGGAAAACACACTGGGTACCACAACTGGAAACTGAGGCTACAACTCACACAAGCTCGCCAAAATCAGACAATAGAAAGTCAACTTTTTCTAAATACCGGTAACTAAACTCAAAATAATCTCTCACAAGATAAGTGCACAAACATGCATGATTAGAATACTTGATAAACACATTTTGGAGGTGGCCTATGCATATTCAAATAAAGTGTTGTAATATACAGCTATGAGAAGTGGGTCATTAAGGGGTCAGAAATGGAGTTGACGGTTGATAGAGCCCCACTTTCGAGATTGCCTTGCTATTACTAAGAGCATCAAGGCATGAAGAGAATTGCATTATCATTACAAGAACACACTCACGTATGCTGTATCGACAATGTCAACCATTTCTTGAGAGCAACATCCTTTTGCTAAATGCAGAACTATGCCAAACATAGTAAATACATTATTGATTCACTGACCCTGGGTTTGGAAAATAGCCCAAGTCTTTATTCCTGAACTCGTCTACTTGGGGGGATACTAAAGCTTTTTCCTTTATTCCAATGTCACATGACTTTTAAGTAATGAGATGATTGAAAGCACTCAGTAATGAGGGACGTACTAATAATTTTACAAGTTCCTGTCGAGAATGAAAAGGCCTTTTCTGTCACATCTAATCGATAAAGGTTTTTGGTTGATTGAAACCGTCTAAAACGTATTCATTTGATAAATGGATTTAAAAGTCGATGCACACAAAGTCTTTTATTCTTAGGAATTCGCTAATAAAATCTGCTTCTCATTCATGTCAACAGACAGCAGCTTATTGGCTTTCTATTATATTTTTTCATGTCTCACTTGACACGGCTTTGTAAAGCATTTCTTTTTAACTCCAAGACATCGTGACTCAAAGAAGGTACATGCGTGAAAATGTGTATTTTCCTCCATTTGCTCTGTACTTATCAGAAGGCAAAGAAGCATTCAAACCCTGCATGCTCTTACGTATCAATCAATAGTTTTAATCCAAAGGTTTCCATTTGTCTCCCTTGCAAGGCCAAGGTCTCTACATACCTGTATTGATAATTTGGAGTCAAAGTACAGCAATGAAATTTCAAGAATGCATGTAGAGTCAATAACCGTCAGCCTTCCCTTGCTCCTCTTGAGACCCGTAAGAGTTTTTAAAACACCCGATAATGCTACTGGCAGATATGTGGCTTTGTGGGCTGTGTGCCAGTGTGTGAAACTGTGTAGGGCAGCAATTTCCTGCCAAATGATGTGCGGAATGAGTCCTTCTTAGCCGGCCCGACACCCTGACCTTGCTCCTTTCCAGCATGGAGGTGAAGAACCGAACAGAAATAGCCATGTGCCACTTTTCGTCAAACCTTGTCAATGAGCTTGCATTCATGATTTATGGTGTTAACTACGGCAAGAATCATTACTACAACTACAATTACTCATACTTTGGATTTGTGATTTGTTCCTCTAAACCCAAAGACAGAAACACTGTCCACACCATAAAAACCAATGATTCTTTGCTCGCCGAAGAGCTGTTCCAGTTAAATTTTAATTTGGACGTGTTCCCTTTCAAGGCAATTCAGTTCCAACCATCAAACTCTGCAGCCATTTCAAGCAAGTAGATTTCCTGTCTAATTGACTGGGGAAATATAAAACTCTCACATTTAGGCTAAATAACACATTTCCAATAATATCTGACATGACGGTTTACTACCTTCAAAAAATGCATAAAAGGTTTATAGTGCCGTATAATGCAGAGTAGAGCAAAAGCTGAGTGCGCAAGAACACACTGTTTCCTTTATTATTAAACTTCACTGTGTAACTCATCCTGCACCATTTATATGAAATCATGCAGCATTCTTTCTCTGCTAATCGCATCAACACTAGCAATCATATAACAATGCATTAAATATAACCAACCACACATTTTGCAGCAGTGACAACTGAACAAACGATCACCACTCTAGTATGTGGATACTATACTAACTTTGTATGCATCAAACACACATTATGCCAAACATTAAGATGAAACTAAGAAATATTAGACGGCAATGACAGCAAGCATTTCAGCAAAGGATCAAAGATGTCAAATATAGTTTTATTTTTACCTCAGAGAGTTTCTTTGCTGACTAAAATTCTCAACATATCTGAAAGATGACAGATCAGTTTGTCCCAAGGGCAAATTGATGAGAACAAACCAGAACTTCTGTAAGTGCAAGACACACACTTTTATCTCAGTTCAGTTTGTCCAATGTGAATGCGCTTAGAGACGATAATTGGACTTTTTGATGGCCTCTTTTAAATTCTGAGATTCATTTAACACTTTTCACACTTTGTCGCAAATGGAATGGAGTCAAATCTTTTCATTTTCCTTCTCTTTTTTTCTGCAAAGAGCCCATTTCTCAAAATGATGCTATCTTTGACTCAGCTTCATCTCCGTATGCTCTGCTGAAACCGAGTAGTTCTTTTTGAGAGAAAGTACTTCATCCACATTATTTTCTAGATTACATCAAACTTAGAAACCCCCAATCTTTTTATTTGACAATCAGACCAGTCTTGCACCCATGTGTGTTTTACGGTGATCTCAATAGTGGACATTTTACACCTGTTGCTGGGAATTATGTTTGTTTCAGCTTCCTCTGTTCACGTGCCCATTCAGCCCTGTGATAAATCTGCCTGCCCTTTCACAAGAATGTTCCAGGTAGTATTTTCTGCCTTGAGTTGGATTATTATAGCACCATGGACAAATGTTTAGAAGGGCTGAAAGGTCTTTAGAAAGTCCTGTCTCATCACCACACCATACTACACATTTCAAAACATGGACATGTTCATTAATTTTGTACGCAAAATGTCACTTGTGTCACACTTGAAAATGTATGAATTTCATTTATTTGGGGAATAAAATATTACATCAAGTGGCATGTGAGTATACTAAGTGTAACATGTATACAGTAATACCTCTAGATACGAGCATAATTCCAGGGCGGAGCTCGTAACTCGAATTGTTCATATCTTGAATCATGTTTTCCCATAAGAAATAATAGAAAACAAATTAATCCGTTCCAGATCCGTGAGCATGGGAAACGATTATATAGACTATAGACACACACACACAATTATAGTACATGTATTCAGTGTGATACATGTGTAATATCAAATAAAATGTGTTTTTAATTATAAGTTTTTACAGACAGTAGACAGACATTAGCGGCAGGTGTGGAGGAGGGAAGGGGGTTGGTATGCAGACACTTGATTCCATATCGTACCTTACACGAAAACTACATAACTTAGCTTACATATAATTTTTTGTATTATTGTTTTGATTTTTTTCAATTTGTATTCTTTACTTTCGATCACTTTTCTGACCTTTTTTCGCCTGACTACCCTCACTTTCACTTTCACTTGGCGCAGACCTTTTAACTAAATATCTGTCGAGGGAGATCTGCTTCTCCTTTATCCACAACAACAGAAGCCTCTCCATCTCCTCATTTATATTCAAACATAACTTCGATTTAATCGTCACGCCTTGGAAGGATTTACATTCTTGATAACATCCTTCTGCATTAGGATGGAACATATGGTGGATGTACTGCGATCATACATGCGTGCTAGATCACTCACGCAGCACCGCGCTCATATTTATCAACAATTTCATGCTTCATTTCCATGGTCATCATGCGTTTCCTCTTCTCACTACCATCCTTACTACTCACTTTCTTAGAAAGTATCGCTGTTATGAAGAATAATGCACAAAATAGAGAGAAAATCAGCTACTCGCGGGCGATGCGTACAGAAGTCAATAAATGCGTGAAGTGAACGTGCGTCGGTATCGGAGTCAGTACGCGTGCTCTTATCTCGAAAATGTACTCATATCTAGAAGCATAAATCTGCCTGAAGGTTTGCTCGTATCTTGGAATACTCGTATGTAGAGACGCTCGTATCTCAAGGTATTACTGTATTGTGTTTTTGATCATTTGACCCAGTTTCCAAGTTAATCTGATTGTTGTAGCCATATCACCTGTAATCATAATCCTTAAAATAGGTGAGTCACAACCACCTATCCAGATAATAACACATTTCAAGACACAGGCAAACAGGGAAATACAAAGGGGCAAGTAGATCAAAACCATGAGATGGAAAACCAGAAATAACATTCAGAAATGCACTGTGACTACATAAAAGACTTTGCAAATTAGTGATTTAATTAATTCAATTTTGTTTTTTGTTTTTTTGCCATGCAGCATAGTTTACAATGTAATTTTTTCCTGTGATGCAAAGCTGAAATTTCAGCATTTTTACTCCAGTCTTCAGTCACATGAAATCCTTCAGAAATCACTCTAATATGCTGATTTGGTGGTCAGTTTTTAATAATTTGTTGAAAACAGTAGCAGTGCATATTTTAATATGTTTTGGAACTCATGGTACATTTTTTATGGTATTCTTTGATCAATATAAATGTTTAATTAAAAATAGAAATAACTTTGATCCATTTAATACTTACTTGTGGAATAAAAGTATTAACTTCTTTTAAAAATTATTAAAAATTATATTATTATCAATTATAGAATATATATTCTTGAAAATGGTCGTTTCAATTTATGAATCAGAGAGAGATTGAGTGGTTAAATAGGCATGATGCCCGTTTGTACCACTGGGTGTCTCTGTTGGAGTTCGCAGTTGTGACTAATAAGTGTGTGTTACCTCTGTGTGCTATATTTGGGTGGAGCTTTTTTCCAACTCACCATCATTATTATATTAAACCTAAATGTAATTCTTAGGTCAAGACATTATTCAAAGAACTGACAAAACTGGTTCTAATGTGCGGAAATGATGTTTTAAGAAAATCAAATCCCAGTATTTGTTTATCAAATCCCAGTGCTGTTGTTGGTCTAGCACTAAAGGCCTCCCAGCTGCAGCAACTACAGACTGAGACGTGCCGGGTATGCAATCTGTATCTACAGTGTATTTCTGGTGCGCTTCGAGTTATGAATGTACTGCTATTTAAGTGTGTCGTCTCCTCATACCATTCATTACTCAGAAATAATATTTCAGGTTAATGGCGCATACGCCAAGTTTCACAACACTGTAATCTTGGAAACACACAGCTCTGGAAACCATCCATCTAGTAGCTATTGTAATGCCAGACTCAGACTTCATTGCTAAGACCGATGACCTTTCCATGATCAAAACAGAAGTCACGTTTAGATGGATCGAGCAGTTTCACAGCTTGGTGGTGCATTAAATCTGGGGTTTATGCGATGCAGCATAATGGCACATGGGCCTGACACAGACGTGCTTGGATTTTAACACCTGAAATCATTGTGCTTCTTATATGAATGTTTCATAGCTAACCTGAGCACGTTTCCTGTCTTCTTTCTCCTCTAGTGCTTCTTTTGCCAAGGTCTTTTTACTGCCAAAACAAAAATCAGCAAAAACTCAGACACCTGGAAACTTCACAAAATTCTTCCCTCTCCCTCCACCTCCTCCCATCTCTCCTCTGACTGCTCATGCCATCTTATTCCACTGATAAGGTGGCAACCAGTTCTCTGAGTCTGCACCAATTTTCTACAACCAGCCTCCATTCACACACTTCCTTCTTTCCCCTCACGGAGAACGAGGTCTCTTAAGTTCCC
The DNA here is from genome assembly GCA_037043235.1 of Rhodeus uyekii. Taxonomy (NCBI): domain Eukaryota; kingdom Metazoa; phylum Chordata; class Actinopteri; order Cypriniformes; family Acheilognathidae; genus Rhodeus; species Rhodeus uyekii. The sequence continues at coordinate 3,990,804 of JAWRVZ010000016.1, read as the reverse complement.
TGTGCCAGCCTGTCCCTCAGATCCAATCCCTTCCCACCTTCAACTGGAGATTTTGTTGGAGATTGAAATTTCTCACCACATTTCAGCAGGATCGAGTAACTCCACTGCTCTAAAATCGAACTCTCAATCCAACAGTAGTTGAAAACTACAGACCAGTCTCTCTTCTTCCTTTTCTGTCAAAAACTCTTGAAAGAGTTGTGTTCAATCACCTCTTTGCTTTTCTCTCACAAACTAACCTACTCAACAACAACCAGGTTTCAAAAGGGGAAACTCCAGAGACTGACCATTGCTGAAACTCTACGGTTGGCGAGAGCAAAGGCAAAATCATTTTTCCTTATTCTAGACCTATCTGCTGCCTTTGACATTTTAAACCACCAGATCCTGCTGTTCACGCTTTCTGACTAAGGCATCAAGTACGGTACGTACTTCAGTGGCTTTAGTCTGACCTCACAAGCAGGTTTTAATGGAGAGGAGCGATGGTCCGAGTCACGTCATCTAATCAGCGGGATGCCTCAAGATCCTCTTCTTTTCTCCATTTACACAACTTCACTGAGAATGATTATAACAGAAATATGATTTCTCCTACCATTCCAGTGCAGAAAATATGCAGCTATATCTGTCATTTCAACCTGATGATAACTGTCTCAGTTCGTATCTCTGGTTGCCTTTTTTTAGGGTTCTGTCACGTCAGTTTCGGTTCCTAGGGTTTTGGTTGACAGAACTCTGACACTGCTCCCTCGTCCTGTCTTTGTGAGAGTGTGTGACATTTTGCGCGCGCTCTCGTGTCTGCATGCCTCCATGTTGTTTGTGTCGCGCAGTTGGTTGTTTACTAACTGTAACGTCTCATCAGTTCGTGTGAACACGTGGCGATGCGCGTCTACATTTGCTACGTGTTCGTGTCTTGTTAGCGTCAGCCTCCTTTGTTCTTGTAATTATTCCCGGCTGTTTCCGATCACCACCCTTCCTCTTGTGCCATATATATCGCCCTTCGTGTTTGCTGTCCGTTGTCGTGTCGTTGTCTTACAATGTCCTTGTTCTGCTCGTCGTCCGTGTTTCCCCTGCTGTCCCATCCGGTTAGTCTGTATTCCTCGAGTGTCTGGTTATCATGTTTATTTAATGTTTTCCCCCTTGTGGGTAAGGCAAGGCAAGGCAAGGCAAGTTTATTTGTATAGCACATTTCATACACAATGGTAATTCAAAGTGCTTTACATAAAGAAGAATGATAAAAATAAAACATTAAAAATGATTAAAAGAATAAAAAGATAATACGTATAAAATAAAATGCAAGCAGAGAGGTTTGAAAGGTTTGAGAGGTTTAAAATGCAAACATCGATAGTTTTCTTTAGTATGTTTATTTTCAGTTTCTGTTAATAAAGATCCTTTTATTTTCACCCTGTGAGTCCTCCCTTAAATTAATCGTTCCGTGACACCTTTCAAACCTCTCTGCTTGAATGAATGAACATCATACATACCTCTAAAGACAGAACTCCTCAGGAATTCTGCAAACCCGTCAACATCGACAACAACATCACTATTACACTGGGGTCTGCATCGATAATGGCAACCAGGAGAGTAAGGAAGACGTGGGTTGTGTTTGATGACCAACTGAGGTTTTCCACCCATATTTAATGGCCTGGTTATACAGTGTCACGCTTTACAACATCAGGAAAATCAGACCGTTCAAGTCAGAGTATGCAGTGCAAATTCTTGTCCAAGCTTTTGTGATTTCAAGACTGGACAACTGCGACACTCTACTGGCAGAAACAACCAAGCCTCTGCAGATGATCCAGAATACAGCAGCACGTCTGATCTTCAACCAGCTAAAGACAATATAACACCTCTCCTGATCTCACTTCATTGACACTCAGTTGCAGCTAGAAGCAAATGTAAAGTTTTGACATAGGCTTTCAGAACCGCCACTGCACATGCCAGCACATGCCACCCTTTCTTTCCTTGCTTATGGCCAAAGGAGTATACTTTAAAAGGCTTGTGCGATCAACTGTGTGCAAGACAGAGTGGAATAAGTAAAATTAAGAATACCTGGTCCTTAAATCCAATGCACTTATGTACACACACACACACACAAACCAGAAAACTTTACTTCTCTGTAATTCTTTCACTCTTCTCTCTTAGTAATTCGGGACAACTTTGCAAGACAAACAAAATGCATTGTCTCCAATTTTAATTAAACTGTCAATATGTTTTGATAGACCAATTACTAACAAACTCTTCCAAATGTGTAATGTTTAACTCTATGCTAAATTTGGTGTAAAATGGATAATCGTGCCTGGCTCTGAGTGTTCCAGTTTTTATTCTCTTTTCCCCCTGCTTTATGTTCCAGCATTAATTTGATTGCCTCATTTACAGCCAGCGCTAGTGCCGTTGCCAAGGATACAGGAAACATTTTTATTGGTCTGCTTGTATCCAATCTTTGTATAAAGCTGGCATTGAAGTGTTGAAAAACTCTACAAACATCTGACACAATTGCTGAGGCCATAAATTCATGTTAGACACAATCATCAAGGACAGAATTATTGGCACATTAAGCCACTCTGAGCAAGAAAAAGGGCCATATTTTTTTATCTTTTTGAAGTATAGTTATGCTAATAACAGCAGCCAAAAAGTGTAATATTTACCTTTTACAACAAATAATAGAGTGATTTGCACACTGTTAATGAGCTCACAAAGAACTGACCTTTACTTCCTGTCATTTTGCAAATTAAGGAAGAACAGATTGCATGTTCAATCAGAAATCAATGCACTGCACGTTCAAATTATCATCTGTTTAAAAATTCAATAATCCAATCATTGCTGACTGTGACATTCAGCTAAGATGCATTTCTCCAGGGTCACAATTATAACTAAAGATGTGCAATATCATCACTTTGTCAGGTTATTGCAAATCTCGTATATATGATTTATATTTCGAACTGAATTTTAGTGTCCTTTCAGAAATGCGGGTCTTTCTGCTCATAGACACTGTTCAATCTCATCATATCTACCTGTATCAGAACAAATTATAGCGTAACCACATCAAAATGATGTATGGATTTTGATCTGTCAGGTAAAAATTCACTAGTGCTGGTGAATAATCTCATGCTAACCTCGTCCTCTTCAGTCCTATCCGTTAACATCTATCCAGCGAGCAAAAATGGTTTGAGATGTTACATAGTTGTGTCATCATCTCTCAGATGAAGAAGGAGAAAAGCTCAGTAACAGTGGGCTTCTCATTTAAAATAGACCACGAGTTATATTTGCTATGGAAATATGTGTACGTGGTTAAGGTAAACCCTATGTTATGAGGACAAAATGTCCACAAAGACAAGGATTTAGGATATTGTCGTCTTTGTGGAGACTTTTTTTTTAGACTAAATGATGTTTTTCGAAAATGAAAGTTTTCTGTGACGGTCAGGTTTAGGAGACAGAACAGTGTGTACAGATTTTTTTTAAATCATTATCTCTATTGCAAGTCCCAATAAAACATTAAAACCCTACATGTTCAACTATCTTTGTGAGGACCTGTTTCAGTTTTAGACCAGCAGACTGAGGATCTTTTAGTCCCCATTAGGAAAACAATTTTTGTGATGGGTTTAGGGGATATAATAGTGTGTGCAGTATAAAAGTCATCATCTCTATGGAATGTCTCCATAAAATGTTAAAACCCAAAATGTGTGTTTTGTGTGTGTGTGGTTCGGGTAAACCCTACATTATGGGGACAAAATGTCCCCACAAAGACACCAATATCAAAAACCCTTGTTCTTGTGGGTACATATTTTTGGTCCCCATGAAGATTGTTATTATTATTAAGTTTTTTTGAACATCTAAAAATGTAGAAAGTTTTCAATGATGGACAGGTTTAAGGAATAAAACAGTGTGTACAGAATAAAAAAAATTATTTCCAAGGAATGTCCCCATAACACATTAAAACCCAACCTGTGTGTGTGATTTTCAATTTAATATACAGTAATACCTTGAGATACGAGCGTCCCGACATATTACAAGATACGAGCAAGCATTTGAGCAATTTTTTTGCTTTGAAATACGAGTAAATATTTGAGATACGAGCAGCTTACAGATGCTGATGCTAGAGGTGTTATAGCACTCAGAGCAGCTCAAGCCGCCTCACTCATTCACATCTCTTGTTCGTTGACTTCTGTAAGCGTCTTCCTGTGGTGTATGTTATATACATTAATGGGGTAATTGCATATGATCTCCACTAGAGGGCCACCTTGGTTTTACAGCAGAAGGTTACCGGTAGGAATGGGTAGCTTGACACCCTGTGTCGACACACGGCTCGAGTTTTCGACACACTAGTGGTTCGAAACAGTGTTCCGGAGCATTGCTTTGAAATGGGGCTGTCACGTGACCTGTGGGAACGAAGCTTCGTTACCTCCCTAATACGTCACGACGGACTCACAGAGCGCATAGATTGAGCGCACGGAAGTTTTGAGTACAATTAAATTAATACATAAAATATGAAATAATGTGTATAAAGGATGCAAAAAACGTCAGATGGATTGCACCAGCAAAATTGTTGATTTCACACTGAAATTATGTTCCTGCGTCATGAAGATTAGAATTTTTAAATTTTTTTATTATTCTCTTCATTGTACTTGTGCATGAATTATATTAAATATAATATTCAATTATATTTTTCACATGATGGGTAGGTATTTGCACGTTCTGGGTGTTTGCTGTGTAGAAAAAAATATTGATCGCGTATCAATGAATGCACACGAGGGGGAGTCAGATTTCGGTACAACGTTTAATGGCGAAATTGCCCAGCTATTCAATTCAAACACAAAAGATGATAATTTTGACGGATTTGGATGGATGATTAAAACATAATGCGAGTGTATTGTTAAATAGTAGAAAAAAGTTCAACTAAATGTACTCTTTGTACTGTTTTGGCCTTATGTGTGGGTTAAGTACAGAAATACACCCGTAATTGAGACTGCGCCTTATAATCATTTTGCCTTCTGGTGCGGAAAATACAGTAACACATTTTGTTTGCTTGTTTTTTACCAATATGCATGTTTGTGTTGTTTTGTAAGGAACACACACACACACACAAAAGTTGCACAATACAATTAAATTTATTAAATATACAAATAAACCTTCCCAATGAATGAAACATCTGAATGACAGTTGGTGTAGGAGTTTTTATTGACCACCAGATGGCAGAGTGTCAAAAGCTTCGAAGCACCAACACAGTTTCATGTAAAAGCTTCACTGCCTCAGAAGCTTCGTTTGGCACATCCCTAGTTACCGGGGGCGACGAGTGATTCACCAGTATTAAACTGGGAGCAGCATCAGTTGTGTGTGTTCAATAATAATAAACATGAGGGTCTGAGGCATATATTATTGTGTGTAGTCTGTCCAATACACTACACGAGAAGACACAACACTTCCATATTGTTTTCGTTATCTACATTATCCATCCCTCCTCCTGACATGCCGTCATTAGCCGCTACTGTATCGTCTCAAGAACTCATAAACCACATTTTATTTTATATCACAGGAATCCTTATATACTTTAATTTTGTGTGTGTGTGTATGTCTCTATTGCAATTAAAAACATGATTTTCCATTGTTATTAGCACTAATACGGAAGTGTTTTAGAGTGTTTTTTTCTGTTATTTATTATGGGGGAAATGATTTGAGATACGAGCAATTTGTGTCACAACGAGCTCCATCCTGGAACGGATTATGCTGGTATCTCAAGGCATGGATGTATTTGATCGGCATGGCTGTTTCCATACAATTTTACCAAAGCATTATACACAAAACAAGTAATAACACACATAAATATGTTGATTTACAATGAATAAATATAAAATAACAATAGCCTATATACATCTACAAAGGCTAATATAAGACGAACATTAAAAACCCCTAATATACTGCATGTGGTCCTTTGATTATAATGATCAGTGCAGTTGTTGGTTTTTCTGAGGCTCAGCAGCTGAAACAGGATTTTTGTGTGACAAAATGTGTGTGACAGTTGTAATAGGAAGACAGACAGAGAGTGAGAGAGAGAGAGAGTCCCGGGCCTCTGCGCTGCTCATCCAGAGTTTACGGTGGGAGAGACCGCGCTGTGATGACGTCAGTGTGACCGACCCTGAGGAGGAGGAGCAGGCGGTGCCCGGACAGGCCAAACACAGACACAGCTGTGCGAAACACTCGTAATAATAATTCTAATCTCACGTCTCCAATTATACCACAACACCCCCAAACGAGTGACCTAACGTTAGCAAAACACGTCGCTTTCACAACTACAACCTCAAGTTGAGCACTCGTTTAATAACGCAGCACAGCTCGGCTATAATTGAGGGGTGTTTCTCCGGCCCCGTGATGCCTCATTTTCGCGCGGAAAGTCTCCGCCCTTCTGCTGGTCTGAGGCCGTCGGCTTCCTCTGAAGCGCTCGGCTGCCGTGAGCTGCTAAATGCGTCTGTTATTGCACTCTATCTCGCGCAGACACCGGGGAAACGCACTTTACTCTCGGGCAGGAGTCGCGGTGTGGAGTGGACCGGTCGAGGGCGTCTCTCTGACGGACTCGCAGCGCGTGTGTTCAGCGCTTTAGCTCCTGACGCTAGCGGCTGGTGTGAGTGGAAGCGTCGGCACGAGTAAGACGAGCCTCTCTCTCAACGCCCTTAACGCCTCCCGGAACCTAGCCGAGCGTGAACTGGCGGTCAAAGTGTCCGTGTGCGGGATACGGTGCGCTGATGAGCGTTTAAACGCGTTGATTTCGCCGCGTGAGACTGCAGCGCGCGCGGCCGCGCGGTGGGGGATGGGCGCTGCGGTTCCTCGCGCCCTGCGCGCTACACGGACCTTGACAACAAGCGGCTTGTTTAACCGACGAGTTCGCTACGTTGCTATGGAAGCAGCCACGTGCTGGAACTAGAATCGCGCATTTTTGCACTTGTTTGTGGAGTGTGTTGTTTCCGGTGACGTCGGTCCACGATGCGCGTTAGCCGTGAGCTAAAGATCGAGTGACGTGTAATGGCGCTTCCGGCGGCGTGACGGTTGTTGCGATCGCATATTTCTTTTGCGGTGACATTATAATATGCGTTTAATTACGGTTCATTAATTAATTACATTGACGTTTTTTTAACGTATTATAACTCTACGCTGGAAAGATACGGGTGTATTTTAACGGTAAAGGCGTAAATTTACTCGTCCTTTTTTTTCCTACAAGATTTACTAATTTCAATTAATGATAAAACTCGATTGAGTTGAAGTTCTTAATAAAACATGTATACATCTATAGTTTAAACTTTTTTAATTTTTTTATTATGAGTACGAATCACAATTTAAATTGTCCATTCCCCTTTTTCATTAAGATTTATGTAATGTTTTATTGATCTATAATTTTTATTACTCATTTATAATATGAATATGTCAGGATTATTCAGTTTGATTACATTTTACTATTAGAGTTGCATGAATCTTGAAAAAAATCAGTTTAATGGACCTTTACAACAAATTGAACCAGAGTCAATCACAAAACCGCGCATATATAGTTTAATCATGAAGAGTCATGTGAATTTCGAAGATTTTGCTCTGTCAAAGAAGTGATGTATTAGATTAATCTATTATAGGATGTACAACAACTTTTAGTCTGATTGCGTGTGCTCATGATTGCTTATAGTTAAAAGGGGGATTTTGTTTTAGTTAATTGTCCTCAGTGAGAGCTGCTTTGTAACAGATCAACTTAGTCTGAGTCTTTCTTAATGCTCCCCAATCCGAACGGAATGCCAAGGTTGTAAATGGTTACAGACGGAGAAAAAAAAACTGGGCATCAAACAGTAAACTGGGGTCTGGGACCCCCGCGGGCTGCAAGGGACACGTTCAGAGACAAAGTGTAGTATAAAATGGACAAATAAATAATAAAAATACAATCAAGGCAAATAACTTCTAGAAATACTATGTAGAAACGTATATAATTTAGCTAGATCCACATTTGTTTTATTCACATTTTTACTTACTGTAATAGTCATATAGAATAATAGTTTTTAGGGAATAAATTGGGCTTATACCAGAAACTATCTAGATATGTTTTTAAATTGGTGAAACTTACACAGGGATTATCATATTTAGGGGTCCAGTTCATGAAGCTAAAAAAATAAAATGCGACTTGATTTTATATGAATTTTGTCGACTCTGGCTGCACAAAATCCGCAGACTGCCTCAGACTTTTAGCGACTAGCATCGCTAAACTCGTCTAGACAGACAATCGTTAATGAAAGAAGCTTGAAAGCAAAATGTCAGTTTCAAAATCTTCCAATATATAAAATCTATATTTTTGTTTAATTGAGGAAATATGGGTCTTTTATTTGCTGTGATAAAAATTGGTCGGCCATTTAAAGCCCATGTCGGTCAACCACTAGTGTGAGTAAATATCATTCTTGTAGTTTCAAAAGGTTTGTTTTAAGTTGATCTCACCATATCAGAACTGGCTTTCGTTATCATTATTGTTTTATAAATTAACTGATAGTTGGTAGACGCCGGTTTTCGAGAGAGGACCCGATTTGTCATTGAGGATGTTGTTATCCAGTACGTGTCCAGATGAAGTTCAGGCTGCAGTCCCACTGCCTCCGTCCAGTCGTCAGTAACGGAAAAATCCCTCTTTCTCTACGAGAGCATGGGTTGATGGTTTTTCCCGCTGTAGCTGGAACATGAATTTTTAAATGTCAATCGCATTATTAGTATTTCTTACTGTAGTATTGACTTCAGAGAAGAAAAATCATTGCATAGTTTAAATGCGGGACGCGTCTTGCGGGACATTGGGCAAAGCTCTCAATTTTGGGACTGCTTGAAATTTGAGAATAGGTTAGTTGTGGTACTCAATGAATACCTCAATTGTGTAATGTACTCAATTGTGGTATTCAATGAATACCTGGACGTTTCTGGGAATGGTAAAGTTATTACCAAAGCTGAATAGTTCTGGGGAACATATAGACATTTTGTAATACTCGCGTCTACATTTAATTCACTAGAATTTGCAGCTGGCAAGTACAATCACTGTCAAATCGATTAAATTCTGTACCTAGGAATCTCAGATTCATTCAAAATCCATTAAGTGGCTGAAATGGCTAGAGGTTTTTCTCGAAAGTGTCGTAACAACGAGAAGTGACGCAATTGCTAGTTGAATCAAAGTACTTTTGCTTGATCTCAGCAAGCATTTACACTAGTATTGTGAAAGTGTGGACTAATAAAGGCTGACTGTAAATCTGACTATAGCTAATACAATGTTTTATTGGCAGGTTGATTTGCCTTTGCTCCCATGGATGGCAAGACTATGAGCATCTAATCAACACTTGGTATCATGGTGAGTGAGTGCCACATCCTTAAAAATCATGTCTGTCTTTCTCAAATTTAAAGCAGAATGAAGTCTGAAATGTCCTTCATTTGCATTTTAAGAAGTAGCTTTGTAAAGGCCCAAAAAAACAACAAGTTTTTGAGGTTAAAAACACGATGCCAGATGAAGTGAGAAGAAAAAAAAAAGCAATGTCTAGCAAAAGTTTAATTTTATTAACTTGACCACATTTTTAGAGCGGCGTGTCATGCGAGAGACACGAGACGTTAGCGCAACGGTCAAACAACACGTTTACATTGAAGAGATAGAATAGTGAACCGGATCAAACTGCTGTTCAGATTAATAGTTTTTAGGGAGTTTTTTTTCCGTTTTTAAGAGTTTTTAGATCGATTTTCTTCAGAAAACACATGCACTATATAGGGGTGTGTGATTAGTAGGAGTTTAGGATAAGATAAGTTAATGTAAAGACGTTCACCCAATCGTATTTTTTAATTGCTTCCACTCTTTTCATTAAGTTGTATCAGCCCATTTTATTTGATTGTGAATTGGCAGCCGTTGTTTCAGGGCTGTTGACGTGTCGTAAACAACAGGGATTGTTGTCATGATGGTTTGCCGTGATACATGAAGGGTTATTAGACCGGGAAGGAGGCTTAAAGACCAAATAAGTGGCTGTATGAGTACATCTGGGGCATTTCCTCTCGTTTAACACGTGCGGTTCTTCATCACAATATCAGTCCCTACAGTGGAGCTTCTTAACAATTGTTTCCAGCGCTGAGGAAATGGGTGGAAAATTTCCCCAGGGCTCAAAGGGGCTTGTGTGAGAGAGTTCAGTCGAGAAGTTTAGGTTTAGTTGTCGTCTCTCGTCGCTTTTAAGGAGACCAAGAGCAAGTTTTCATCCAGAGATCTTTGACCCAGTTTGCTTGCTGGCTCCTATGGCTGCAATAAGCTGTGTTTTCTGCCAGTTGGCAGCCTTTGTGAGCATATTTTCTAAATATCTGCAAACATATTTTTGTATTTTTCATGCTTTAGAAGAGGAATAAAACACTACGTGCTGCTTTTAAAATCTATGGTTGTATTTTCCACATTCTGTGTTATTATGCCTTCATTTGATTGCCAGAAAAATTAAAATACACAACAGAATTTCTGAAAAATAAAACCTTTCTTAAAGATGAAGAAATAGTTTTGTTGTTTATTTGCATTTTGATTATTGGAATTTAATTAAAGGATTAAAGGGGTGTAAAAAATAATTAATAAAAATGGAATTAGAAAATTTCATAAGGCCCTAAAATGTTTATTTTTTTACTTTTGATAAATTGTATAAGTACTGTAATTTAATTGAGTCCAAAGGAATGAAAATGGGATGCATTTTGGATAAAAATAAAACCGATTTCGTAGGGCTGTGTGTGTAGTTTAGCTTTTCACCTGGTTAAAAATAGTTAAGCAGCTGGCAAAATTAAACTAAAATGTTATAGATGATAGAAAACAAACGTGAAAATATATTTAACTTTGCCTACCGTGATTTTAAGAAATTATTTTGTTAATAAATGATATATTTTTTTTTTTTAGTATATTATTTTCAAATTAGGGTTGAAATAGGGTTAAAATAGGGTTATTTTTGTATTATTTAGTTAGAAAGGCATTTATTTGAGCTATTTTTTTTTGTAGTAGTAGTAGCCTTTGTCATTTTTGATCAATTTTCAACTTTCTGAATAAGTTTCTTCTTTTTCATTTATTTAAATAAGCTTTTGAACAATAGTGTTTACGCTGTGGTCCGGTGCTGCTCTGAATGCTGTTTGTGAAGAAACGTGTCTTTGTGTTTTCAGGCTCCACTCTCGCCCTGACCTCTTGGTTCACCCAGGATCCAAAATGAGCGTAAGCAGTGATGAGGTCAATTTCCTGGTGTACAGATACCTGCAAGAGTCAGGTGTGTGTGTGTGTGTTCATCGTCTGCAGACGATCAGTAAACAGCTGTGTAATATCCTGTTTCATATCACATGCAAGGGTATTTTTATTTAAATAAAATACCCCCCCCCCCCCCCCCCCCAAAAGAAATCATTAGTGGTTTAACCACCTAACACATAACCAGGAACACCCCAAAATAACAGTAGCAACTCGCTGCAGTGTGATTTAGGAAAAACATCCGTTTTCTTCAGGAAATGTGGGAATGTTGCGTTTTATGTGCTGTTCTTTAAAAGGTTTTTATAACAAAATAAATTGGGTATCAGAACTAATGCCAGTGGCATTTATAAAAACAATTTTACTATTGAACTATGTAACATGCAAGTACGCATTTAAGTATTTGAAACTTTTTTTCAATATAGCTTGTATAGTTTTTGACATTGAGTATTAGAGTTTTAGTAATTCTGTTGTTTTGTCATTAGTATTTTTTTTGTTTGTCCATGTAGTTATAAATTTTTATTTATTAGTTTTAGTTAATTTAGTACTTAAACTAAATGAAAATGAGATGTTTCCTTGGCAGCTGAAACGTATGAAAATTATTTTAAAATTATTAAAAACGCATGAAAATTATTATTTTAAAATAGTTTTACTTATCGATAATAAGTAAAACTGAGCACTTTACTGCATCCCGCTGAAGAAGAAATATACCTCACACAACTTTCACTATTCCTTAATCCCCCCATATTCTTGCTTGTTCTGTCTTGAACGATGGCTGAGTCTTTATTAAAGGGATTTTGGATCCCAAAACTGAAAATTCTCCTTTGCTCACCCTCATGTCGTTCCAAACCGGTAAGACTTTCGTTCATCTCATCGAAACCCAAAAAGTTTTTTATTTTTGGGTGAACTATCCCTTTAAAAGCACTTCTTTAGCTGAATCGCTCGTATTTCTTAATTGCTAGTCACTTTGGATAAAACTCTCTGCTAAATTAATAATGTAACTATTTGAAATTCAGGCCATTTCGGGTCAGTATTTATCGATTATATAACATTTTTACAACTTGGTACCCAAGTACTAAGACTTTTGACCTCACTCTTCACTATAAAAATACTTGTTCCTAAACGGAAGGTCTTCCTTTCCACTGCAGGCTTCTCCCACTCAGCGTTCACCTTCGGCATAGAGAGCCACATCAGCCAGTCCAACATCAACGGCGCTCTGGTGCCCCCTGCTGCCCTCATCTCCATCATCCAGAAAGGCCTGCAGTACGTGGAGGCTGAAGTCAGCATCAATGAGGTCAGCATCGGTACCAGTGACGACTTTGGATATTATACATTCGAGAAGTACAATCTGACGTGCTTTTGCTCTCAGGACGGTACGCTGTTTGATGGACGACCGATCGAGTCGCTGTCGTTGATTGATGCGGTGATGCCAGACGTGGTGCAAACGAGGCAGCAGGTGTATAAGGATAAGCTGGCTCAACAGCAAGCTGCCGCCGCTTCCAGCGCCACGACGGCTGCCGCTGCCAAGAACGGAGAGAACACGGCTAATGGAGAGGAGAACGGATCTCACACGCTGTCTAGTGAGATCACGCTTTTCATATTACTATGTCAGAAGTGTCATAAATAAATGCTATTTAGACCATAAAACAGCGTGATCTGTGACCGAGGTCACCAAAATAATTTACGTAACACTTTATTTCGATAGACATTATGCTAAGTAAGTAACTTTGGATCTACATGTCAACTAACTCATTAGAGTATTAGTGACTGTCTGCTCAATGTCTCTTGAATGTGATGGTCTCCAAATACTCTACGAACTACAAGTAACTTTGCAGCTGCATGTGAATTTCTACTAACCATAATCTAACAGTCTCCTAATATTCTAATGGGAGTTATTTTACATGTAGTTGCAAAGATACCTACAGTTAGTAGTGTTTAAAGTAGGGCTGTTGCTAATGATTATGTCAAATATTTTGGCGATTAATCGGGTTTTTCTTTGTGGTAATAAAAATATCTAAGGAAACAATAGGCTTTAAAATTATTTAAAATACATATATGAATGAGGCAATGATAATTAGTTCAAATAAAGCAGTGGTCCCCAACCCCCGAAGTGGCACCGGTCCGCGGAGTGATTTCGTGGTTTCGTCGATGAAATGCGTTTGAACAGTCGCGCTTGCGCTTGCGTTCGAACCCCCAATCACCCCTCTCACCCCCCCCCCCCCCCCTCCCCACCAGTCAACAATCTTGCGCGGACCCATCATCCATCTCCCTCGCAACCCCATTTACCATTTCAACTGGTATTTGGGCAAGACAACGTGTAATTTTATGACTAGGTTTTTCAGGTGTTTTGATGGTTTAGTAAACGGTAACTACACTGACCTGCGTAACCCGGTTTGGGGTGAATGTTACATGCGCCTCTTCCTTTGACAGACCACCACTCGGACATGATGGAGGTGGACAGGGAAGTGGAGATCCCGGCCAGTAAAGCCATGGTGCTGCGGGGCCACGAGTCTGAGGTCTTCATCTGCGCTTGGAACCCCGTCAGCGACCTGCTGGCCTCTGGGTCGGTATCAAGCCAAAGCCGCGGTTCACTCGCTCTGCGTAATGCTTTTCAAAGGGGTTGATTCTTGACTCTTGATTGTTGGGTTGCTGCCATCAGCTCTGGAGACTCGACTGCACGGATCTGGAACCTGAGCGAGAGCAGCGCGGGAGGATCCACTCAGCTGGTGCTGCGCCACTGCATTCGGGAGGGGGGGCAGGATGTGCCCAGTAACAAAGACGTCACCTCACTGGACTGGAATGTGAGCGCTTATGAATCAGAGAAACCCTGCTCTCTTTCCACCCACTTCTCTCTTTTCATAGAACAAATGATTGAAATGTATGTTTCTCTCTCATGTTGGACAGAGTGAAGGAACACTTCTAGCTACAGGATCCTATGATGGCTTTGCCAGGATATGGACTAAAGATGGTGAGCTTTATTAACCCTATCCCTAACATCCTCTAAACGACAATCCTGTTAATCTAATCCGTGTCCCATAACGGCTAGGTAATCTTGCCAGTACACTGGGGCAGCACAAAGGTCCCATATTTGCTCTGAAGTGGAACAAGAAAGGAAACTTTATTCTCAGTGCTGGTGTTGATAAGGTACATTATAGTCTTAATGTTGTAATCGTATTCTGATGTGATGAAGTTGAGATGCTAATGGGAATGTGCGCCTTTCAGACCACCATTATTTGGGATGCACACACAGGAGAGGCCAAGCAGCAATTTCCATTCCATTCTGGTGAGTAACAAAAACAGGACTTTGACCACAAGCAAGAAATTCACATTTTACATTTGCAGACGCTTTTATCCAAAGCGACTTGCATCGCATTTAAGATGCACATTGACATCTAATCAGTTCTTGCTTTCCCTGGGGATCGAACCCATAACCTTTGTGTTGCAAGCACCACACTCTACTGTTTGAGCTATAGGAAAGCCACTCCCAACGGACCTGGAGTACACCTTAAATACATTAATAACACTATAAATGATAGGATTTCACAGCCATATCATTTGTAATGTAACCCGAAGGAGCTTTAGAGACGGTGTTTTGGTGCAAAGAACGGCTACAGGGTGAGGGTTTTCTTAAAAACTAAAACCCCTGTTTGGTCGTAGATGGAAAATATTTTTTGCTCCAAAAATATCCAAATGTTAGTTGTACATGAGCTCTTTTCGATGGAATCGTTAAGGATGTGGTCTGCGTTTGTCACCTGCAGCTCCGGCTCTGGATGTGGACTGGCAGAGCAACAACACGTTTGCCTCCTGCAGCACGGACATGTGCATTCACGTGTGTAAACTGGGCCAGGACAGACCAGTCAAAACATTCCAGGGCCACACAGTAAGCCGCTTGCCTCAGATATATCAATATATATATACCTCAGTGTGTGTGTGAATAATAATTAGGTGTGTGATATTTCATAACCGTTTAAATGAAAATTGAAAGCTGTGAATGCAATCCTAATAGATCGGATGCATTTGATGTGCTTCCCCGTTCAGGTATAAAGGAAGTTTCATTCCTATTTCTCTTTTAATCCGATATAAAATTTCATATGGTTTTGTAATCGGTAGTATAATAAGCCTAAGCAAGTTTAATCATTATGCTAATTTGATGGAAAGGTTGTGTAAGCTTTCGAGTGGACGTTTCTCTGAACCCCTGAGATGAAATGAAAGGATTTTGTTTTGCTGTAGATGTACAGTTATATATATTCATTTCACGATGTGATTTTAACATGACAGTAATTTCAACATAGCCTTTGTAAACATATTAAGCAAAACATTAAATGTGCAAAAACAAACTAGTATTTTCCAAGTGGACTAGCTGGATTGTTTAATTGACTGGTCTCGTACATGACTAATATCGATATATGCTTATTTTGGTGTTTTCTGAAATACTAAGTGAGGTTTTTTTAACCCTGTAAAGTGTGATGTATGAAGTCACGAAAACAAACTATTGAACCTTTAGCAAAAGTGCATCATTTTGATTGATTTTCCTTTTTCGTAAATTAAAACATTAGTTTTTATACCAACAAAAGCTAAAAATCGGATTATGATTATGTAAATATTAAAGTTTATAAATGTATTTATTTTAATATAATGAATGCAAATATGTAAATTACGTTTTAAATGAAGAAATTATGGTGGAAAATTTATTTAAAAAAATACCTAATCTGTTTCCTTTTAGTATATCTAATTAAAATGGTTTCATTTAATTTAGCGATTAAAGTGATTTGAGGAACAATTTTGTTCTTGTGTAATTTTAATTAGACTGTGTCTAATGTAATGCATTTTATTATACAATTGATTAAAAGAAATGTATCTCAAATACCTTCTGGATCATATTTGATGCACATTAATAATTCACATTATTATTATTATTATTATAATGCATAAAATATTAAGCAAACTTTAAATTATTTTTAGATTTAAAAAATTATTTTGGAAAAGTCACCAAGACGGTGTTCATTTGATCAAAAATACAATAATACTGTTCTAATGTATTTATTTTTAAATAATGATCAAAGCTGAATTTTCAGCATCATTACTCCAGTCTTCAGCGTCACATGATCCTTCACAAATCATTCTGATATGATGATTTGATGATTAAAAAACATTTATGGTCATTGAAAAGCATTATGCTGCTTGGTACTTTTGAGAAACATTAAGTATTTGATGCACATTTTCAAAATGTTTTGCCTACATATTAAATATGAAGTAAACATTAAATCCAATAGGTTTTTTGAGAATATATTGAAATGCATTCAGATTTCTCCATCAGACAGAGACTTTCAACACTGCATTCAAACGAAGCATTTCATGTTCATGCATTCCCTGTGAATCTAGCGCATGATCTCAGTGTCTCTAGCCCCAGGCTCTACCGTTTGAGCTACAAAAATGAATGAAATATCATTGTCAATATAAATGTTGTTCTTATCGTAACGAAATCAGCAAAAAAATGTGCAATTGTGATAGAGAGGTGGGAATGAATTAAAAGTAAATTAAATTATAGGGTTACGCATGATTAACTGTTTATTTCACTCCTTATCCTCAGAATGAAGTCAATGCAATCAAATGGGATCCAACAGGGAATCTCTTGGCCTCCTGCTCTGATGACATGACGTTAAAAGTGAGCTACAAACAACCTGCCGTCTCTCTTTTGATGATTTGGCCCTTTTCTAATGGGTTTTCATTGTCGATTTGTTGAGTGTGCATTGTAATGTTGTTGTTGTTTTTTTGTATTGAACATTAGCTTTGGAGCATGAAACAGGACACTTGTGTTCATGACCTGCAAGCCCACAGTAAGGAGATCTACACCATCAAATGGAGCCCAACTGGCCCTGGAACCAACAACCCCAATGCCAACCTCATGCTGGCCAGGTGCATAAAACCAGTCCTTTTTAAAAGCCCATTTTCATTGACTTCATTTAAAGTCTGTCTGCATTTTCAGATGTTTTTAACATGCGGTTTCCCTGTTGTTTTCTGCCCAAAGCGCGTCGTTTGACTCAACGGTGCGTCTGTGGGACGCGGAGCGTGGCGCCTGCATCCACACGCTGACCAAACACCAGGAGCCCGTCTACAGTGTGGCGTTCAGCCCAGACGGGCGGCACCTGGCCAGCGGCTCCTTCGACAAGTGTGTCCATATCTGGAACACGCAGGTACTCGTGACTTATTATTCACATCAGATTAATGAAATGAAGGCTGCATTTATTTGTGTTTGCATTTATATAAAATATATATTTTTTAAATATTTCTAGTTTAAAAATACTGTTGTCCGTAAAAAATGTTTTAATGTAATTTATTCCTGTCATGGTAAAGCTGTATTTTCAGCATCATTCCAGTCTTCAGTGTCACATGATCCGTCAGAAATCATACTAATATGATGATACTCAAGATTATTATAAAAACATTTATCATTCTTAATGTTCTTATTCTTAATTTATTCTTATCTTAATGTTGATATTCATTGCTTAATATTTTTTTTGTGGAAACCTTAAATCTTTTTCATGATTTAAGTTTTTTTCTACATTCTCAATATAAGTTTCAAAACGACATCTTTTATTTGAAATATAAATCTATTCCAACAAATCTTTTGTTTTTGAAGTTAAAAGTGCACTAAGTGCTCTCTCTTAACGGATTATAATAAATTATGAATATACAGTAATCCCTCGCCACTTCGCGGATTTTTGAAAATTGTGGATTTAAAAAAAAATATTCATAGAAAAATGAAAATTCAAAAATACCGCCATATCGGTATTTATCGTGAAGGTTTGTGCACCAAACAAGACTGTGCGATCTTTTCTGAGATCCTAGATCAGGGGTGGGCAAACTATTTGTCGCGCGGGCCACATTGGTTTCTTAAAATTGACAGAGGGGCCGGGGGGAAGGTCGTACCTGTGCATTTACTTATAAGAAATCCTAGAAAACCTGTATAAAGTATAGTTTGGTCTTAAATCACTCGACTGGGACACGTGAAATTACAATAAAACAATATTAATACAATTTAATTGACAGAAAAACCATAATATGCAATGTGACTGAATCGTATATTTGCCTCAGCTCTAGATTGACAAACACAGGCATCCAATCACAACTGACCTCTGGAAAAAAGAGAACTAACCAATGACGTTTGATGTTACTATTACAAGAGCAAGCCCCGCCCCACGACTGACAAAAGTAAAAGTGCTCGTGCGAGCAAAAACAGCACTCGAGAGCGGGCGAATGTTCGCGCGCGCGCAGATTAGATATCACGCGCGTGCAAATGATTAAAGTGAGCTCGCGGGTACCCTTATTTACGCGCGCGCAAACATCAGTTTTGCGCTCGTTCCCTTTTAACACGGAATTAACGCCATTAAAGGGGGGTGTAGAGGGGTTTGTGACACACGCCTACTCTCCAACACAGCTTCAGCGCCACTGCCGCTTGCAGCCGCGACAGAGTGACATTACAGGGAAATGTAAAATGAAGGAGGTTTAATACAGGTTCGGCAAGTTCGGCGGGCCAGATTAAAAAGCCCAACGGGCCGGATATGGCCCGCGGGCCGTAGTTTGCCCACCCCTGTCCTAGATTATTCTTATGGCCACAAATTTAAATCTTTCTGTTTTATTGTACTCTAAGAACCAAAAGCATGTAGCAAAAATCAAACGATAAATGGACTTATTCATGAGCGCTACAGAAACAATCAAGCGTGGGTAACATGGACTTCCGGCTGCTTCTTTTAGCCTGCAGGAAATTCAAACGGATTTAGCCTCTGAAGGCAAGTTTGGACAGAATGAGCAGACTTCCTGTATGACACACTGGGCTGGAAAAAGCATGGATCAAAAGGAAGAACGAAGAGCAGAATTCCAGAATACACTCTAGGCAGGGCCAGAAGCGAGCGCTAAAAGATCAAACCAAGATGGTGTTTTTCCGGTGATTTTTAAAGACCCACAGGGACACTCCCAGGCTTCGACAAATCCACTAGTAAAAATGATAAATTAGATTCTTCAGATTCCAATACAGTTTTTCTATTCATTCAACTGTTACTACATAGAAAAACTTCAGGCCGCATAACACTCGTAAAATTTGCCAAACAAAACGTCTCATTGCAGAATTTCAATTCTCTTCCAGTATGTCGAGCGGATAAACCAATAAGCGATTGCACGCTTAATCGTCTTACAAATCGTCTTTCCTCACCCATTTAGCTTGTTTTGTGATGTGCTGGATTTGGACAGACTCAAAAAGACGATTAAAAATATGATGCATCATCATCGTTTAAAGCATAAAGAGAGGAACATTTAAAGACGGGGCAAAAAGGTGTAGGCAGAGAAATTTCTTCTTACTAGGGATGTGCGAGTGTAGTCGACTACACGGTACAGGGTACACGGTACTAGTCGACACCGAAAACACTAGTCGATTACACGAGAAAGGAAAAAACCCACAAGATTTTATTGTTCAAATGACGTTTTAACCTATAATGTAACCGCGCGCGATCACACGCGGGATTAGAACAATCCGTGCGTCTCGTGATCAATTGCTAAATTCAAACGTGTTTTCGCGCGTTGATTGGAGCTGCGGTCGCGACCGACGCGCTCAGTGTTTATCATATCACAGCTATTCAGTTTTCAACCACGTATCTTTATTTTAGGTTTCAGACGTTTAAATTCTCGTAAGTACTGGCAAAAAAAATACATTTATAGTTTGAAAAATACACACCGACGTCTGTAAAAGCGGAAATAACAATCCATTATGATAAGGTGTTTTATTCATATCAGATACACACTTCATATTCTTCTCCCGCTTCACCGGATACTTACTGTCTTTATTTCGAGAGAAGTGACTGAATTTACATGTTATAAATCTGACAGATTAGATTCTCTGAACTGCGGCGCCCGTCTTGCATTATCAGCTGACATGATCATTATAAAATTATTTTAAGACAAAACGCATTCACTTCCGCATATTTGAGAATTGGAATATCAGGTAATTGAAAAAGTCAATAAGTATGTGAATATTTTGACTAAATAAATAAATGCGATACATCTGTCATAGTGCTTTTGCGGCTGCGGTGTCAGGTGACGAGCATGACGCGTTGCCATGGAAACAGCAAGCAGAAACTAAATCTTTACCGCAGATCTCCCATGCGTTTTGTTTATATCAGTTGCGGCGGCTTTAATAATGACCACTGAAAGACGAGCGAGGTGTGGGAGTATTTTAAAGTAGGAACTGACAAATAATATAAAATTGACAATGATTCCACTGGATCCGAGCATAACCATATAAATCACAGACACGGAAATGTTTGGAGAGACGAGCCGAAACAGCCACATCATCGCATCATTTACTACAACTGTCCGACACTGTGATCACGTTCAGCTTAAATATATACTTTTTTATTCTTTACCTGTTTATTGAACTCATTGTCACGGGCATCACCATGGAAACCGACACACACGCCTCTCGCTACATAAAGCTGCAGTTTTGAGAATCCAGAAGGAAAAGCGCGCCGCAGAAACGTGACCTTATTTCTAACGGCATTACTTTTAGACTAGTCTGTTACAAAATTTTTGTTTAAACGTCTAACAAATTAGTCGAAAAGCACATCCCTACTTCTTACACATGGTTACAAGTATTAAACATCCAAAACTAACTTAATATTACAAAACACAACTAAGATGATTACAACATTGGGACGTGCATAAGAATATATATATATAGGGGATACAGATATTTTTGTGTATTCTGGGCTTCCCTCTTATTGGTTTGCGTTTTTCATCCGTAGCGTGGGGGAAGATCGGAGCCCAAGGTGTCTTGCTTAGCATCTAAAGGCACTGAAACTGGCTTCTCAGACCGGCCGGAGTCACAGAATCTTAAGTCTTCGCTAATGGGTGAACAATCACAACTAAACCGAGTGTGATCGATCATTTTGGGCCACAGTCCAGACGCTACAGCTGGCAAGTGTTTCATAGAAGTAGGATATGCTGTCGTTTGCTTGCGAATACTCGTGTGCCCTCTTCACTTGATTTTAATTTTTATTATTCTAAGCCTGGAATGTCTAAACCTCCTCCTCCACCCGTCTCAGGCATTGGCTCCTAAAGTGTGATAACATACTCCTAATGGTTTTTTTTTTGGTTCCCTTTTAAGTGATCTCTATAACCCTTTAATCTAGTCAAATTTCATATATATATATATATATGAAATTTGACTAGATTGTTTATTTATATATATACACACTGTATTTTCCAGATTTTGAGAACTTGGCGCACCGGATTATAAGACGCATGCCCTTTTTTTCTTCCACCAGTGCAAACACCCACCCATCATGTGAAAAATCAACAGTTCTGCTGGTGTCTTTATCTCTTATCCTCACGAAGCTCAGGCATTTTACAGTTTCAATCCATCTGACATGTTTTTTGCGTCCTTTATACACATTATTTCATTTTCTATGTATTTAAGTGTACTCAACTCCCATGCAGATTATGGGTGTTTGCTGTGTAAAAACAAAAAATAGATTGATAAGCAAATATAATAAGTGTGTATTAATGAATGCACGTGACAGGAAGTCAGATTTCTGTACAACACTGGGTTGTCAGCAGCAGCAGTAGACCTACCGGAGGCAAGCGTACATACTGTACGTGTTACGTAATGTTCTGTGATTGGATTATCGCTGCTCGCGTACTCTACTTATAACGTCCCTGTGTCAGCGGGAAATGGTCAGACAGTCAATCAAGTGTCTTAACAAAGTCGCACAACAACATTTGTACAGATTTTGAGAACTTGGCGCACTATAAGGCGCACCGGATTATAAGGCGCACAGCTTTTTCTTGAGAATTTAAGGCTCTTAGGTGCGCCTTATAGTGCGGAAAATACGGTGTATTCGTTGACCTATCATGTGTATATAATGTAGGGAGCTGCTCATGGAAACGGTGTTTTTTGGGATGGAAAAGATGACTTTGCCATCAAAAGAGTTGAAGATCTAAATTGAAGCGAAATTGTTTTCATGAAACATTATCATGTGTTTATGGATATTCATTTAAATATTTGTTAACGATAAACATTTAGCCATTACATCTTTTGTCCCTAACACTAACCACTCAGGTTTTCCTTCACTGAACTCCTCTCTAAAACTAAAATGTGATTTTTTTTTTTTTTTTTTTTTTTTTTTTTATATTGTTACTTTTTATTCATTATAAATATAGTTCTTAAAATGTTTGAAATAGCAACTCCAGTTTTGCGGTGTACACCCTATGTAGGCACAGTTTAATTAGTCAACAAACTAATTTCAGATGTGTAGGCGTAAGACTAGTCTATCGAGTGTGTTCACACTTGAACTGGTTTCACATTAATCGTCCATTGCAGATACAGATTTCAGGTCCTGGCTGATTTATTTGATCCGTCACTAACATGCTGAATTGCATGGCTGGTGGTGTTAATGGAGTCTCTCTGTCTGCCCTACAGAGCGGCGCTTTAGTCAACAGCTACAGAGGGACGGGCGGCATTTTTGAAGTATGCTGGAACTCCACTGGGGACAAAGTAGGCGCAAGTGCATCAGACGGATCGGTGAGTTTGTGTTGCAAAGAGTTGCTTGAACATCCTCAGGTTGCTATGAAGATACAGCATGAAAGCATTCAAATATTTAGAAGGGCTGCACAATTTATTGAAATAAAATCGAAATTGTGGTTTTCCAATCCAATCTGTGGTTTTTAATCCATCCTGGAACGGATTATGCTCGTATCTCAAGGTGTTATTATACTAAATTTACTGTAAGGATTTACAGCCCTTTGGTCTAATGACTTTTCGTCCACCCCCACAGGTTTGTGTATTAGACCTAAGGAAATGACACTGCCTGTGGGAAGCCATGGACCGACTATGAATGTGTGCATAGCCAAATTTACCGACTGTCCCTGGCCCATCATCCACTGCTGTAGTCCACGCGTGAGGTGCCAGACCACAGCCCAGACCAGCGGTCCCTCAGCTCCATCTCAACACGGACCAGTGATGCTTAAGAGACACACCAAATCAGCGCTCAAGGACTGTTATATACAGACACGCTCGACACATGAGAAATACGCTGCATGTGCACTCACACACACACACACACACACACACACCTCATTAGTTCCTGTGTTCATCATTCCAAACCCAGAGGGCTGAGGTCCACCGTCGTGAGCATATTGCACACGTCAGCACTCCAACGATGGTTTAGGCGTAACTGCATGAGCTAAAGAGCAGAATATGGCTAACTCGTGGCCGTATGATATCGACGATTCAGAGTATTGGCACTGTACGTTTAGTGGCTCTGCGACTTTGGAACTGTTCTCCAAAAAATGCTCAAGGATTTCTTTTTCTTTCTTTTTTGCCAAACTTTGAGAGAGAATTTGATTCTTTTTTTTTTTTAAGAGTTCAACGAGTACAGAAAGCCTATTAAATTACTCAACTATATTTTCTAACACGAATGCCCTGTTATTTTGTACAACCTATGCAACTTTGTGATACGACAAAACTGAACTTGCAGCG
Organism: Rhodeus uyekii; assembly: GCA_037043235.1. Classification (NCBI taxonomy): domain Eukaryota; kingdom Metazoa; phylum Chordata; class Actinopteri; order Cypriniformes; family Acheilognathidae; genus Rhodeus; species Rhodeus uyekii. The sequence goes on along the minus strand of JAWRVZ010000016.1, from coordinate 3,967,060 downwards.
CATGCAATGGGTGAAGCCTGTACGGTTCAAATATCTAATCGGCCCACCCTAAAAACACAGCGGCACACTCACTCACTGTTCTTCTCCAGAAACTTTAGCTATCAGGTTATTCGTTCCTTTCGTTGATTTCAGTGATTGACGGCTCACTTAATGTTCATAACAGAGATTCGTTCCTCCAATTTGGTGATCTTTCTTTATTGCTGTCATTTCCTGCTTTTCTATAGATGTCCGAGCTTCGAATGATCCTTTGGTTTGGTCGTTACACTTTTAGTGCTTGGAACGTGTGTGACCGTAACGGCCTTAGTCTATGGCTTCACGCGAATGACCGAATCATGGGTCGGTGTGATTTTTGTTTTTATTTTATTCACTTGTCCCGTTCGATAGTCAGGTTGAGGTGGGGCTGTTTTGCTTACTGTTGTCGTTCGTTTGTAAAGTGACATCGTTGCGCGGTGAAGAACGTTAAAAAAAACGTAAACGTGTCCAACTGTTATAACAGAAGGATTTTAACGTAAACTCGGTTCACATTTTGGATTTCTCGCAGCATGGTTTCGTCAGGTTAACGGCACATTGATTTCGAGTTTGCCAGACGCTGTCACGTGTCTTTTTATAAAATACCATTAGACAGTCATAGTCCAGAGAAGCAGCTTTTACCCAGCATGCTCATGTCACCTGTCAGCACTTTAGACCTACTCCCATGAAATCCAGTGAGCACTTAAAACCTTACTTATTACTTGAGTGACATTAAACATTTACTTGAATTAACCAGATAATTAGAGGATGAGGTGGCTGGTTTAAACTTGTCAATTTTGTTTTTGTTTTGTTTAAATATTAAAATAGTCCAAAATGCTAACAATTGCCTTTTCTTTCCCCCTGGATCAACTGTAATCCGTATCCCCTCCTAAGAATATCCAAATGTCCTGTTTTTTCTTCTTCCTTAAAGAGACGAGTATTTTGAAGCTTGCTCTAATATAATCAACAAGTAGATTGTACGAAAATGTGCTATTTATTATATTGTCTATGACAGTGGAATGGTATTTTATAATGTTTTAATTTTGAAGAGATTTACCTTTTACAGTGTGTGCGCGCGCGTGCAAGCGTTTGCTTTTCTCGGTCCTCAACGCCTAGCACTCGGCTTGCTGTGTCCACAACACTTCGAAATTTTGTACTTTTAAAATATTTTGTAATTCTAGTGTTGTTTTTAGCTCTCGGCAAAAGCACGCACGTGGGCATATCAGAACCTCTTGGACCTTGCAAATACTTGTTCAGTGATTTTTATTTTTTTTCTAAGATCATCTTTAATCTACTGTTCCCCCTCTTTCTCTTCCCCCCCCCCTATTTTTCTCACTCTTCAGCATAAAATCACTTACTGCGATTTGTTGATTTGACAATTGTGATTTGAGTTCGATCAAATGAAAAGTCCAGAATAAAGTATATTTTGATAGTAGTGTTGGTGTGTTCTCCGTGTGTCCTTATGAATGCAGAAAAACTGCCTCCCTGTGTCAAGAACATTGCATTAGGATTGAGCAATGATACACACACAATTAACCCAATCAACCAACCCTGAGCAAAAAATTCAAATGTAAAGTCTGAAAGCCCAAATGTAGCGTTTTGTTTGTCTCACTTAAGCTGAATGAACTATGTAAAACCTGCTGATCCTGCTCTCCACCTTGACAGTTCTTGATTTAATGGAAGCAAGAACCGTTTGAGTCATATGATCAGTCACACATCTGCTTATTTTTGAATTTGCTGATTTTTCTCTCAGAATTAGTAATGTCTGCAGATAAAGTTATAATTGTCGGTGATTTTAATATCCATGTAGATAATGAAAAAGACGCATTGGGATTGGCATTTAGAGACATTTTAAACTCTATTGGAGTTACACAACATGTATCAGGACCAGTGCCGGCCCGAAGGGTTGTGGGGCCCTAGGCGAGATAAAAAAAACTGAGCCCACTGGTGTAAAAACAGCGAGAAGAGAGCACAAAAAATACAATTTCAATATTTAAGTGTATACATTTTTATTACCTGTAACAAACTCAACATGTAATACATGTGTAAAAATATTTAATCAGATTTAAATAAGTTTGCAAGTACTAAAAAGTATTGTAAAATATTGTAAATGAAAGTGCAAGTGTATACATAAACACCGGTTGTGGCTGAGAGGTTAAGTCGACGAGCTACAGATCTATTGGGATTTCTCCGCGCAGATTCGAAGCCTGCCGACAACAACAATTGTGCAATGTAAGTGCCTGTGTTTGGAGGGCTTGGAACAGATTAGCCATTTTACATGTAAAATGTGTTCCAAGCTACGAAAAAACTCATTTACGAAGTCCGCCTCGGAACGGATTAATTTCGTATCTCGAGGTACCACTGTACGTCGATCAAAATAGCAACCAGACTTATGACGTTATATAACTTTAGACTTATTTAAGACACTTTCTCGAGTATATATCGAAAGGAATTTACAGAGATATGTGGCTAAGTGGAATATGTGGAATCTGTACTAGGAATACGTTACGACATTCTAGTTCATCCAATAGCCTATTGCGGGAGGTGTTATGCTAAATAGAGTGTGGTGCTGCTGTGTATGTTTCTAATCTTTTTTCCGCTTTTATTTAGACAGTTTTTTTTATTATTATTATTATTATCGTTTTCAGCTATTTGTCATGTATGAATTATTCAGAGATATTCTTTTAATAAAATATGTTTTATGTTTTGCTCACCGTCATTGTGAATTGTATCGTGTTTAATGGGGTCTGTGTATTACAAAAGTGTTATAATTAACACATAACCACTCATACTATATGACATGTGGATAATTGAAAAGATAAACCTACTAAAAATGCGTGACACCATGTGCGGGTCGCGGGGCCCCCAAATCGAAGAGGGGCCCCAGGCGACCGCCTGTATCGCCTGTTGGACGGGCCGGCACTGATCAGGACCCACTCATTCTCGTAATCATACTTTAGATCTAATTTGTCATATGGGATCAATGTTGATACTGTTCAAATTCTGCAGCAGAGCGATGACATCTCAGATCATTACTTAGTTGCGTGTAGATTACCTTTAGCCAAAGTCGAAAAACTAACTCCCTGTTCTAAATATAGTAGACCTATCACTGCTAACACAAAAGATAACCTTATTAATAATCTTCCTGATCAGTTTCATCTACTCAAAATCTCAGATAGCCTAGAAGAACTTGATGTTGCAACAGAAACCATTAACTCTCTTTTCTAGAACTTTAGACACTGTTGCTCCGTTATGCTTAAAGATTAAAGAAAATATTCCAACACCGTGGTACAACGAGCACACCCGGGCCCTCAAGAGAGCAGCCAGAAAAATGGAGCGGAGCTGGAAAAAAACTAATAAAACTTTTCGCATTTCATGAAAAGACAGCTCTATTGCATTTAGAAGGGCCGTAAAATCAGCTAGATCTGCTTACTTTTCTACCCTCTTAGAAGAAAACAAATACAACCCTGGGTATTTATTTGAATATCAAAGTCAACTGCTGGCGGTCGATCCTTTTCCTATTTAGCTCCTAAACTCTGGAACAGTCTTTCTAATACAGTTCAGGAAGCAGACACACTCTGTCAGTTTAAATGTAGACTAAAAACACATCTCTTCAACCTGGCATACACATAACACATTATACATACATTTTTAATCCAAATCATGTAAAATGATTGTTAGGCTGCATAATTTAGGTCAGCCGGAACCGGGAACATTCCCGTAACACCTGATGTACTCGATACATCAGAAGAAGAATGGCATCTACGCTGATATTGGTCTCTGTTTATTCTGAGGTTTTCATGGTCAGCCGGATCCGGGCCGTATCCAGATCAGATGAAGGACCTACACCCGGACACGAGCACAGCACTGCCCTGAAGTGTCTGCGGAGACCGTAAGTCTACTAAACCCTCCACTGTGAAGATCATGAACCCATCTCCAATCGGACCAAATTGGACTTAATATTGGACTTGAATTGTTGTCAATATAATAATCATGCACTGTTTGGCTGTTGGCCAGAGGAAAACTGTTCCCCCGACTGAGCCTGGTTTCTCCCATGGTTTTTTCTCCATTTCATTCATTACGTCACCTGGAGTTTTGGTTCCTTGCCGCTGTCGCCTATGGCTTGCTCAGTTGGGGAAACTTAACACTTAATATTCATCAATTGTATTGATTCACCTGCTCTTTTAAGGTTGCTGTTCAGCTAAAACAAACTTTGTTTATATTGTTTTTCTGTGGCTACTGTAAAGCTGCTTTGAAACAATCTGCATTGTAAAAAGTGCTATATTATATAAAGGTATATATTTATATATAAAGGTGACTTGACTTATTGAGTCTGTGAAATGCAATCTCCATTATATGTCAGAACTTTGTTTTTAATTAAGCCACAAAGTCACGTAATTGCAAACAAAACCTACAGTTTTTCACATTTTTTACCAACATAGTTTTTTTTATGGTTATAAAAACCTAAAAATAACTATTTTTTATAGGATCTCTTTAAGTAATGTTCTGGGTAGTGGGAAAGTTAGTTTATGGTTAAGAAAAACTAAAAATAACCATTTGAGAACATTCTGTACAGTTTATCTTTGAAGTCCTTCCCTACATCTAGAAAGATAGTTTGTGAGCAAATGGGAACCACATGAGATCATGAGGGAAATGCTGTGGAAACCTTTGCAATTTTAAAAAGTAGAGTTTTATAAGCCATTAACTAAGCCAATCCACTATCAGGTGAAACACAACACTATAAAGTTTCATTTGAAGCAACAAAAGGTTTTTGAAAATTCCACAAAAAGGTACAAGACTTAAAGGCTTTAGTTAAAAAACTACACACCCATGAAGCTTTGCAATCCTTGGAGAAATATAAAACTACTCATTTAAAAAGATTGATATAAAAATATAATCAAAGTTTATTGCAAATTATGCATCATTACTAACATTTAAGTATTTTAATAGCACAGAGCGATCTTGAGTTTTCTGTTCAGCATCATGGGTAATGTAGTTTTTCAACAGCAATTCCTCTATTAAACACGATTATTTTAAATATAAGTTGAAACAAATGCAGGCTGACGGCTTCAGCAGAAGCAATTACTTAATACTTAAAAATGATTAATAACAACCGTCTTTAAAGGTTTATAAAGAATTTATATAGAGTTTTTATTTCCAGTACAATAAAATAATAGAATAATGTTTTTTAGGATTAGCATTAAATTTTTTAGATGCCCTTAGATGTTAGATGTAAACCATTGCTTTTTTAATCTTTATTAACATCAGTGTTCGTGAAAAATGTGTCTATTGACATTTTCCGTATTTGGAACAACATACCTTCTGATGTTCATGCATGTTAATTTCGTGCTATAACTAGTGAAGAGATGATAGATTTATGTACCGCTACAGTGATGTGTCATGACTCATTAAAGAGCCTCAAAACAGAATTGAGTTTCATAAAAATTTACAAAAATTTTAACGCTGAGGCGATTTAATTCCAAAGGTAACCTGCTCTGTCTGTCAGCACGTTATTAGTGTCCTCTTTGCTCCAACAATGCATTTTTCACTGTGTGAGAACATGATGTGAGAGCGCCATGGCTTGTCGTGCATAGCAACAGTAACTAGGTGGCGGTCTTTGGCAAGGGTCAATACCAAAATACCCTTTTCACAGTACCCTTCAATGCCCTTATCATCCTTTTTAAGGCGGAAGTTGTCATTTAAACACATGTCAGTTAAAGCACGTGTTTTCACAACTTGCAAAAGGAAGAAAAAGAAAGAGAGGAAAAAGAGCAGTCAGATGAGAGAAATATGTCATTTTTACCGTCACTTCCACAGCTGCTGTATTAGAAATAGCAGTGATAGCTAATAACATTTTAAAGAGCTGCTTTAAATAATGAGATTTTTTATGAGATTCCTACATGTGACCTATGACATCATACGTGATCAATCTGCTCACGTTTTCTGAATAGCTTGGGCGGAAGTATTATTATTTGTTATGAATAAATAATGAACTTTTGGTTGCTACAAGTAGTATTTATTTCTATGAAATATTTATGACATAAAACCGTTTTGTAAAAGCAAATATTACTCCATCGAAGCCAACAACGCCCCATATGTTTTAAAGTCACTTATGTAAAGGAGCATATTGCTTTATTTTAGCGTCTTTGAGTGTAATTTAGCCTCCACTAGACTGATGTACGCTGATGGAGGAGTTTCCACGCGCGTCTCCTTTAATATTAATTTAACCAAATGCGGGAGTGTCCTCGGTTTCCCAAACACATTGACTTCTCGTGGGTGTTTCACTTCGAGACAACTTCCACTAAGAAAAGCTTCTGCCACGAGCAGGACAGCTGCAGTCCCTCCACCCGGTAAGACCACATGCTTCATTGCTTTAAAATATTATTTGACGAATAACAAATGAGTATCTTTAATAACCACGCGATTCTCCTTATAAATGATTCTCCATTATCGTCAAACATAAACTTTAGCTTTACGTTACGCGAAAACGTACACCATTTACAAGGTTTAAAACGACAAAACAACAGTTGCACTGCTCTAGAGGAAGACAAAATGTATTTTGGACACTTTCTGCTTGTTTGTCTTTATATCCACTCACCACCAAGTCATTGTGAATCAAAATATCAGGCTGAGAAAATGTCCAGGATTTGTTTGCAGTTGCTACTTGGTTTGACATGTGGTTATTAATGCAAAACTTATGCATGGATACTTTTCACTGGTCACTGCATGTGGCTGACACCTGAATTTCCTTAACTTATGATTCAACAACTTTCTGTTTGAAATGGGTGAGGTGGAGTGCCATAATTTGTTCCTAATAAATCAGGTGAATGGTGGCGAACACCACTTGATTTAAAGTTATTCATATTCATAAACATACCTATTCTTAGCATTATGAACCTGTTTTGTAACTTGTTAATTTCCCATTTGTTATTAAAGGAGTAGATTTATCACCAACATGATAAATCTTCTCTCATTTACTCCGCCTCATGTCGTTCAAAACCTGCACAAAATACATTTTGAAGAACCGCTTTTGTTCGTTCTGTAGAATCTGGAGCATTCTTTCTTTTTTTCATTCTTATCCGAATAATTTAGGAAACCTTAAAAGCGTTTAACATTGTTCTGAACTTCCTCTTAGTCCTGTGCCAAAGAGTTGGATATTGCTCCCAAAGGGTGCGTAGAAATGACACACTTCCCTACTTTATAGTAAGCGAAACACAGTATGTGACAAACAAAGTATAGGAAGTATGTCTGAATTCACAGCACTCATAAAAGAGAAGGCAAAAAGTCTCTGGATGACCTACAAATTCTGGTGAGATTCTGAAGTGTGTATACGAAGGACATTTTACTATCCCATGATGCAACAGGAGAGTATTTATGAATGGCAGTGAAGCGACGCAACTGATGCTGGTGGATCACATGATAAAGACGACATGGAGAATGTAGTATATCTGGATTAAATTCACACTATATCAGGGCCTAAATTTCGTTTTGAAAAAATGGAGGGGAATTCCAAATGGAGGAGGTGTTGGGGCATTTTTTGACAAATTTTTTCTCTTTATTTATCTCCCCTAAATATTTGCTCACTCGTTGTTTGCTCGTTTAGCGTTTATTCACGCTAAATTAATGCTGCTAAATTAATGCTTCTGATATTGAATACTGAGCCATTTCACATTACTATGAGTGTGATATTCCTTTTTTTATAATATAAATACATGCAATATAATATGTAGGTCAATCATATATTCATGAAAATCAGAAAATCACTTTGAATTAGGAAGTCTTTGTCATCGTATCCTGTCAATGTCAGCATGCTGCAGTTTATTTTTTTATTTGTTCATTTTTATCTATTTACCTTTTTTAGAAATTGGAAGATTATTAAGATATACTTTGACAGTGAGATCTACAAGATTGTACTCTTAAAAAAAAAAAACTTATTTGTACAGTATCTAACCAACACTTAATAAAGAGAAGATTTACTAGTATTCAGAAATATTATAGAAACTGAATAAATTAATGAAATATAAAATAACACTGGATGATCTTTTAGTCCTGCGTAAATTAAATGCATAGACTATTAATCCTGATTATTTAGTTTAATCAACATTAATGACAGACATATATCAGGCTGCTGTCACTTTAAGAGCGAGTGCACAGATTATTATACAGTACTTCATTATATTATACTTAGTTTATTTCAGACATAACCGACTGTGTTTTTGAGGATACTCGCCGGTTTTACTGTATGTTCGACGACTGATCTGATTTTATCATCTGTGTGGATTCTTTAACTCATAACCTACAAATTCTAAAGTGAATGGATGTTCTTTGGAATTTCCCTCATTAAAAGCGCGGGAAATATTTAAATAATGCGCCGTCCAGACGCCGTTCTTAAGCGCGTTCAGATCCGAAAGCGCGAGTGGTTGCCATGGTAACGAACAAACACAGCAAGAGTCCAATTGAGGCTCAGAAACTGTAAAACACGTGCTAGCCGAACACGTCGCGCGCAGGGCACGAATCTGACGCGAGTCGCTCAGGTGGAGGAGAAGCACCGCTTGCATGTTCCTCAGTAGAGCCTCTCTCTCAACCACACCGGTTCCGTTCACATTGTGGGTGTGAGTTCGGTTCCAAAATGCGGTGTCACTCCCGGAAGTAACCTCCTGAGCTGTCTATTGACTTTAATACATATTTTTAAAACAACTAATCTTGCATAATAACTAAAGTTTAATACAATTGTAATACAAGGCAAGCACATCAAACACTCTGGCCTATTAGTTGCATTCACTTTAGTGTTCATACAATAAAAGGTCTATTTCTATTTCAAATGGATCACAGACAGGTACGGGTTAAGACTAGTCGACTAGGTTGTACAATTTTAAAGAAGTTGTTATCTCAACAAAGAAGCCCGTCACGCTGTTTTTTTTTTTTTTTTTTTTTTTTTTTACATTTGCATTTACATTATATAACATTTGAATTGCAGACCTTTAAGCGTGAGAATATGCTGCATTTTCTTTTAGGACTGCTTAGAGAAATCCTTATTTTATTCTATTATTCATATATTGTTTTATTGTAATTGCTCGTTACATAAGGATAAACGCTGGGAGAAATCTTGCAAGACTAGGCTTGCCAATGCAGTGTAAAGTTGACTCATAACTGCTGATGGTTTTTTTTTAAGGATTGACAGAACAAGTATTACTACTGTTGGGAGTTTCCTGGTTCAGAGCTTGATTTTTTTATTTTATTTTTTTTTGTATCAAACTTGGAACTTCATGCAAAACAGGATGTTTCGAAATGAGATGCTTTAGAAATAACCAGCAAAGCTTGCTAAACCATGTACTTTGAATAAAACGCATGCAGTCACCACTGAACGTTGAAGGACAATGCTCTTTGCTATAGCACTGCTGGGATGGATTTGCTTTTGCAGAAGTAAAAAAAAAAGAAAAGTGTTTTCTGTCTCTTTGTTTTCCCTCTTTCTGAATATCCAAGATTATGTATAATTGATGAAGTCTGAGCTGATCCGAATATTAGCAGAAGGCAAGACTAATGGGATAAACGTAAGGGCAGGAGATGATCATTTTGTCAATGCCAGTTTTAAATGACCATAAAATTACGGTAATTTCTCCCGTATCTTCTTTTGTGTTGTTCAGGATTGGAAGAAAGTTATTTTATGAGATAATTATGCAAAATTATTTAATATTTTAAAACATTTAGGGGTGCAATAGAAATTATTATTATTATTATTTTAGCTTAAAGGCATACAAAAAGGCTTATAAATACTTCTGCTTCAAACTGTTTTGAATTATGTAATTATTTATGCTTTGTAATATATTCGCAAGTGATGGTATTTTCATTCTACGATAATTGCTGAAGCTTTTTTATCATGGTAGCCAATGGTATCACGTATTGAAGTGATGTGCTTCAAACAGGTTTAATAGAACGTTTTCTTACAATTAAATTAAAACATTCAAATGTACATTAACGTTAATGTATTAAGTAACCTAACATCAACTAAAATGAGCAATAGCTACATTTGATACAGTAGTTATTATTCTTTGTTAACATCATAAAAATACAAAGGTTCATTTTATTCAATTCCATTAATGTTATCAGATACAACTTTCGATTTAAAAAGTATCGCCGTGGCTTTACTCAAAAATATAGGCAACTATTTGCGTCGGATTTCTAAGTATTTTGAACTCCTCTAATTTGTGTTTGACTAAATAGTCTTTACGTCTTCAACGTGCAACCTTAAGTAATGCCAACTCAATTTTCCTCGTAAACACAACTCAAAAACTTTGTGAAGAAGAAACATAATTCAACAGAGTAAGTGCCAATAAAAATAGATCTGAAAATAAGTGAATGCACTTTGGTATGACATGCATTAACTTTATTTCACTATATGTGAGGTGCAGTAGAGACTATCCTCTGTAGGAAAGTTAATAAGAAAGTAGCGCAGCTCCTTCATTTACAGGGTTGTGGAGTAACGGCTGCCTTTCTGTTGTGCATTTTCATTTAGTACATTTCCTTCGCTCATTCCACCATGCTTCTAATATGTGTTATTTATTTAATTAAATACTTGGATTTATGTTTAATAATCATATTAGGCCATATTATTTTTCAATAACCAAATCGAAAACTTAAGATGTTTGTTATACAATTTTAAGATTTGAAAAAGTTGTATTCGAACTCATGCTCCTAAATACATTTTACAATTTGCACACATCTATTTTTGTTCACAAATGGGAGTGAAATGCTGCCACTGTAGAGTCCTGGCTTATATGATATAATAATTTGTCCTAGTAATAATTAAAACTTAATATTTGGTGAAACAGTAATTTTTGCTCAAATTGCCCACGGTGGAAGGTGAGTCACATCATGGTATATTCAAATATCTATTTTTTAACTGATTTAATTTACATTTTTTTTAATTGATCATGGCCACGTGGTGTCTAATCTACTTTACTTTCTTGCAACACGTTCTTTGGTCGTCCTTGTACAGGGAAAGTCAGCTAATCATGTATGTTTCTCTTACAGACTTTCACAATCACACTGGGTGTACCCCATTGATCTTTTGCCATGACGAGGGCTTGAACATCAGTGGCAGCTGAGCATTCACAGGAAATAGCAAACTATTTCCTCATCTCATATTTCAAACCCAGACTTGGATATGTTTTGAAGGCCATCATGACTGTAGGCGAAACAAAGCCAGGAATCTCATGATTCGGAGATGGAGGCAAAGTTCAGATGAGTTGTGATGTTTCTCAGAATGCCTAGATTTAAAAAATCCCAACTCCGGCTAATACCAGTGTTCTTTTGTACCTTACTGTTCGTGGCGTACTGGGAAAAAATTGACAATAACGTCGTAACTCATGTAATGTCTTTCTCGTACCGCTACCTCCTCAATAGCTTCACTTTCATTAATGGAAGCTTAAGGATCAATCCTGAAGATGCTGTGAAGTACACCAATCACAGATACCTCATAAACCATGAGAAGAAGTGTGACGAAAAAGACGTTCTGCTTCTGCTCTTTGTGAAAAGCTCCTCTGAGAACTTTGAGAGAAGACAAGCCATTCGCTCTACTTGGGGAAATGAGACCTACATTGAAAGTACGCTGGGTGCTACTGTAAAGGTGCTGTTTGCTCTCGGTCTGCATCCTGAAACAGAAGTCAGAAGCAAACTTAAGCTCAAACTATTCTTTGAGGACCAAAAATATCATGACCTCATCCAGCAGGACTTCATGGACACTTTCCATAATCTTACTCTGAAGCTACTTTTGCAGCTTGGCTGGAAAGAAACCTACTGCTACCATTCCCAATTTCTTATGTCTACAGATGATGATGTTTTTGTCCACATTCCCAACTTAATTCACTATTTGCAAGGGATTGGTCACGGTAAAGACCTTTGGATAGGAAGGGTGCACCGCGGTTCACCACCCGTGCGAGACAAGGAGAGCAAATACTATGTGTCCCGAGACATGTACCCGTGGGTGTCTTACCCAGATTACACCCCTGGATCAGGGTACGTCCTCTCCAGAGACGCAGCTACCAAAATCTATAAAGCTTCACTCACCATAAATGCTTCCTTTCACATTGACGACGTCTTTCTCGGAATCTGTGCTAAAATGATGGACATTGCTCCCAGCGATCATGTGTTCTTCTCAGGAGAAGGTAAAGCTCCTTATCATTGTTGTATATACAACCAGATGATGACCTCACATGGACATGTCGACGATATTCGTGAAATGTGGAAGCGTGTAACTGGAGCGGAGGATGGTCAGGGATCCTCAGGACTGGTTTGGAGGCTCTACTGCACTGTCATGAAATTGAGGCTCCTATGTTTACCATTTTTTTCAAACTCCTACCCATGTCAGGCAGCTTTTATTTGAACATGAAATAACCCTTTTGTAACAAGTTCTCATATGAAATGGTCAGATTATTGTTCTGCACAGGAGGAAGTTTGTGGGATGTTCTAGGGGTTGTGGGTGAAATGAACACGACATAGTTGAAGATTAAATAAAATCTTCAATAAAACAGTTCAGATCTGAAATTCAAGTCATCAGAAGCCCTACTTGTTATGTTGGGCCGTTAATGTTCAGTAGGTTCCTGATGTTTGGCTGATTGCAATCAAATGAATTATTTTTTTACTTGCCTTTATAGTGCCTGTCTTGATGAATGCATGTGAATATAGACATATATATATTTCTGTTCCACACCTTTCCATTAGTAATTTAATTTGACGTCATATCTGTTAAGGATATTTAATAAAGTTTGTCCGAAAGCTAATAACTGGAATCATTCAAATTCAGAATTATATATTTTTTCTTTAGAACTGATATTTTACAGAAACATAAGTACATTTGAAGAAAAAAGCTATGTACAAAAGGAATGACAAGATTGACTTAGAATGACTTAGATTAACAATCAATGATTGACTTAAAATGTCTCTTGAAGAGACGGCATCCAATTGAGCCAAACTTCATTGCCGCTTGCGTTATGTAGTGTTGTGGGGAAACTAGAGCTTTTCCCAGAGTTTCGGGCTGAAGGCAGTGAAACATCCTGGCCTTAATAGCTAATCTGTTGCAGGACTGATTGAACTAATTTAAAACAGATGTAAACTCAGCAAAAAAAGAACTGTCCTCAATTTCAACAGCTTTTATTTCCAGCTAATGTCTCTATGAGTAAATAGCTATATGAACACAAAAAGATATAAACTGAACTTTTACAGAACTGGATTAATGAGCGGGTGTCAATGTAAGCATGAGTAGCAGTGAGGATCTGGTGTTGCAGGTTCAAGAACAGGTTTAAGTTCATTCTCTTAAACGGCAGCAGATTTGCCTGCTCTTGCTGTGAGATGTTACTCTATTACTCATTTGCAAGTTCTCCAACATGTCTGCAGGGACACGTGGTTGCATGTGGTTTACCACTGCAAGAGCGATCATCCGTCCTTCCGGTCTCCCTGTATCTCTGTCTTTCAGACTTTGCTCTGTTCGTATCTGCAGTCAAGTCACCTTTATTTATATAGAGCTTTTTACAATACAGATTGTTTCAAAGCAGCTTTACAGTGGTCACATGAAAACAATAAAAACAAAGTTTATTTGGCTGAACAGCAGCTCTAAAAGAGCAGGCGAATTAATACAATTGAAGAATATTAAGTGTTAAGTTTCCCCAACTGAGCAAGCCATAGGCGACAGCGGCAAGGAACCAAAACTCCGGCAGGTGACGTAACGAATGAAGAACAGAATTGAGAAAAAACCTTGGGAGAAACCAGGCTCAGTCGGGGGACCAGTTCTCCTCTGGCCAACAGCCAAACAGTGCATGATTATTATACAACAATTCAAGTCCAATATGAAGTCCAATTTGGTCCGATTGGAGGAGAGGGAGGGTCTAGTAGAGTCACGGTCTCCGCAGACACTTCAGGGCAGTGCTGTGCTCGTGTCCAGGTCCTTCATCTGATCTGGATACGGCCCGGATCCGGCTGACCACGATAACCTCGGAATAAACAGAAAGTAATCTTCTTCTGATGTATTGAGTACATCAGGTGTTATGGGAATGTTCCCGGTTCCGGCTGACCTAAATTATGCAGCCTAACAATCATTTTACATGATTTGGATTAAAAATGTATGTATAATGTGTTATGTGTATGCCAGGTTGAAGAGATGTGTTTTTAGTCTAGATTTAAACTGACAGAGTGTGTGTGCTTCCCGAACTGTATTAGGAAGACTGTTCCAGAGTTTAGGAGCTAAATAGGAAAAGGATCGACCGCCAGCAGTTGACTTTGATATTCTAGGTATTAGTCCTCATGTCCCTCTAATTGTCTACCAGCAGCAGTCTTAAGGACTGTTATAAAGATGCATGTGCAATAATTGTTCATTAGGACAAGCATGAAAAATTATCTTTAAAAAACAGTATATCAAAAAAGGGACATTTCTTTTATTTCCGATTAGTTTATTTAAAAACAATGTGCAAACAATTATTTCATCTAGTTTACATTTTTGCCACAGTTTAAGAATTCATTTGTGGTGTATTTTTCTAGATTTTATTTTTTTACAAGAATACACCTGACCATAGTGCTAAAAATGCTCTAACAAAAAAAATTAAATAGATTTCAAATGCAATTTAATAAAAAAATAAAAAAACATAGTTTTTTATTAATTTTTTTATTTTATTATTACAATTTATTACAATGACAGTTTTTTTCCTGATAATGTAACCCTTCCTGTACAAGTGCATCATCAGCAGATAAAAACAAGTGATTCATTCTGACTTAGAAAGGGATTTTCTAGTCTAAAACACGAGTGTGCGTCATAGTTCCATCGTCCCACACATTACGCTCTCTTGGTCTGTTTACACTTCTTTCCTCCCATGTTGTTCTTCTGCTAATCATTAAGCTGTTACTTGTACAAGGTGTGGTTTTGCATACTTTACAGAGAGCAGAATATAGCTGTGCTGGTTTATTCATAGAAGCAGAATCCATCTTTAAAATATGACTCAAATGACAGCTTGTATTAGTATTTAGCTAGCTTAATTTGAATACTCAGCCTGTTTAAGGCATATAACACCCTAAGGGAAGGGTGTAAGATTAAGATCACATTCCTGTAGACATAAGCACTGTTAATAGTCATCAATGACAATATTTATATCCTGGTCAGGGATCATGTCTATACAAGGGGTCATGTCAATATCACTTCGATTGCTGGCCCTCAAGCAAACATGAATGGGCAATCTGTCTGAATCCTGTCACTTGATTTGAATGAGGTGAGCGGCAGGCAAAGTCAGTGCCAGCACAGTAATTTTTGATTGCATGCTTTTCATAAATATTTCAGAGATCAGTTTGTCCCTCTAGTGGACTACTTCTGCTTTAGTGGATATGTCAAGGCTCAAGACTGTATGACTTGCTTTTTGTAACCACATGGTAAAAGGGCGGATTTGCTATTCAAATACAAACATACAAAAGTCTTCTTGAAGAAATGCACATAGCTAATGGTTCCCTCGACAAAAACCCAGTAGGATTTTTCCATAGGTTTCTGGACTGCATAAAATAACATGATAATCTTCACAAATAAACAATTTCTCTGGATTTTGAAGCCTAAATATAAGAATTAGGGATACAAACACTGTCTCATGACAACTCCGTCGATCTTCTGGATGATGGACATTTGATTTCTGGATTTTGGGCTGCAGAAAAGCATACCTGCAGCGCTCCACAGGTCGGCTCGGCCCCAAAACTCAAAGGCTGACAAAGTGAGTAAGTGTAGAAGTTGACTGCAAAATGGAAATGATTCAGAGTGAAAACCTTGTGAGAACCCCCCCCCCCCCCCCCCAAAGATTGACAGGAAACCAAGCCCACTTACTCTAAAATGCCTGACCTCAAAATAGAGGAAGTCGCTAGTGGAAAGTTCCCAGAAGTGTGTGAGTAAAGTGTGTATGTTCGTGCTGAGCAGCCCTCGGTAGAGCGCAAGGACTGGAAGACTGGTTTTCTTTTTAAGACCGAACACTAGATCAAACACCCAGCAATAAAACGCACTAATCTGGAGATCTCTGAAAGGAAGAGCACAGGACACCGCCTTGCCCAGATTCCTCTCCCCTCCTTTCACGTACACATACTGTCAAAGATAGAAACCCCCCTTGTCACGTGACATACCGCAGTCACAAAAAGCTCTGTTTGATAGATGTTTCACATTTATTTAGTTTTTTCTTTTTTATTCAAAATAGTCAAACTTTTTGGGTCTGTCAACAATTACCTGATATTCAAATTCTCAGATATGTGGAAGTGAATGTGTTTTGTCGCTTAAAAACCTTTATAATGATCATGTTTGTTGATCTATAATGTGCGACGGGCGCCACTGTGTTAGTTTGATTATGAGTATTTAAATGTTTGAAACGTAAAAGAAATCTTATGTGGTTGAAGTCACTGAAGTGTTGTGATAAATGACAAGCTCTGAGCGCGTCCGTCTCTGGATCAGACGTGTGAAAACACGTGAATTTAGCAGTTGATCACGTGACGCATATGTGATCGTACACGTCAAAGGGTGAAGGGTTTGTTATCTGAACGTCATATCTGCTGCTCTGTGCTTTTGTTCAATGCAAGAAAACCCTGGCAAAAAAAGCATGTTCCACAGGGTCACACACGCCCCACTTTTTTGAGAACCACTGCCGTAACGCGACTAAGTAAACAGGATTTTTCTGCGAGCAGGCGTGGAGTGGCATTAGTTAACTCTGGCCTAAACTCACAGAACTTGAGCGATTTTGTTCCTGTGAGATCACAAAGTCTCCTAAGGAACAAATAACTAAACTAAAACTTTAATCTTTAAACTAAAAATTAAAAGTAATCTGACTAAATTTTATAGTAATTGGAAATTCCAGTCAGATTATGCACAGAGCCAAAGCAAAATAGAAGTTAAATTCTACTAAATTAAATCAACTTCACAGAAGCGCTAGTGAAAGACCGACACACATTATACCTTCAGGCACTGTTGGTCCTTACGATAACAAAACCCAGTACCTGCTCCCTCAAGATTTTCGAGTGAAAGGTTTGTAGTAACTACAAGCTGACATTTTGAATTGGGGAGGGTGTGTGTGTGATTGATGGTGTTTAGGTCAACACAGGAAAATCTCAAAAATCATCTGATGACTGAGGGAGTTTTCATAATTGGCACACTTGGTTCAACATCCCAAAACACATTTTCAACAGGAAGTTGAATCATCTGGATATTCTGACAGCCACAAGAAGACCAAAAGTAATCACCATTTTAATTTTGTCAGTTATAATTAAAACTGAGTCAACCTAAGCAGTCGTTCCCTAAATAGTTTCACTTTTTTAAAATGATACAAAATAAGAGTCACTTGCATTTATTCAGGGTCTTCTTGCCACGAACATGTTTGCCAGCTAATGTATTAGTAACAGGAGTGGAGATCTTGATTTAATAGTGTGAATATTACTTGATATACCATATACCTGATTTTTAGTTTTTACATTTGAAACTAATCTAAACACACTAGTCATCCGAGATTGGCCAGAACACATTTTTAAATGGTTAAACAATAAACGAAAAAAAAAAAAATCATTAGCATTGGAGGAAAAGAGAAAAACAGTTTGATTTCTGACTAATTGCAAGCTGCAAATGTTACCCATTTGGTGGACTGGTGTCATAATGGTGGTGTGCCTACATAAGCAGACCAATCAGGTTGTGGGTAACATCCCTGTGACTTTAGGTTCGGTACAAAAATTGGTCCAGACCAAACCGATTGAAGCATGAACAGATTCTGACATCCTATCTGCACCACTCTATTAGTCCAAGAAGAAGTGAGGCTCAACAGCAGTGATTTCACAAGACATGGACCAACGTTAATGGACAGAATAACATCCTCTTTATTGTCAAATGAGCCAAACACTAATGCAACATTGAGTGAAGGTGTCGAGACGCACCTCTGAAGAGGACTTCACAAAAAGAAGTACTTGATAAACAATATACATTTAAATTAATACATTCCACAAAACTAAAAGTGCCTTTATATATATTTCTAAAAAGGGAGGTGAAGTAACCGAGTTAAACTGCACACATATGTTAGCATAACATAATTGGCAGACTTAATGCAGCACTTGTATCTTTTAGTCCACAAGTAAATTACTAAACGGTGAAGAACATCGAACACGTACATTTTTAGCGTACTAGGGAAAATATACCTGAAAAAGAATACATGTAAAGAACCCATGTTTTGTAAACGCCACCAGCAGTAAACACTGATATAGTGCGAGTCTACAACCGTCCACACAGAGAGTCAATGTCACTTATCGAATTCGTAAGTCTGATCCGCAGCCAGCATGGAGTAGTTTTTTTCTCTTCCAATAAAATAAGCGCAAAAGTGATTATTCAACAGCTATCCCTGTGATAAATCTCCAAAGTTTAAATCAGGTCGGCGACGTTCATGGGCATCTCCTCAACGGTTGTGTTGTAAAACGTCTCAATGTCTCGAAGAATTCTTTTGTCTTCTTCAGTAACGAAATTGATGGCTACGCCTTTTCTGCCGAACCGGCCGCCGCGGCCAATCCTGAGAGGGGACGATTACGTCGAAAGAGTCAACATTAAACGAATCATTAAAACACATTAAAGCGGTCAGTGAGAAACATGAGGTTTACTCACCTATGGATGTAGTTCTCTCTATTCGTTGGCAAGTCATAGTTGATGACAAGCGAAACTTGTTGAACATCAATTCCACGAGCCTGTGGAACACAATGGAAAAATTGAAACAGATGCACAAAAGTCAAGGGGAAATCCAGAAGACGAAAAAAAATACGAGAAGTTAAAGCCAGGATTAATTCTGCATTACCAGGAAAAATTATTTCTAGACCTAAAATGTCTTGACGTGTACAATCAGTGTTCAATCGAGTCACCTGCTACATTCAACGTGTTCACACACACGTTGGCGGCTGGCGCCGATACAGAGACTGATGCGCCCAAAGCTTGAAATAACTACTATATAAAATATTTTAAATATAAAAGTTTAGAGTCTGAAAAAAAAAAACCTGATATCTACAGAGGCGGCAATAATTCTTTATATTATAATTCGACACCGTTTTATTCGTATCAGACACACACTTCATGGGTAGCTATAAAGTTAACCATTTTTCCTCCCACTTCACTGTTTTTCATGCATTTTGGAAGTGGATGAATTCACGCGTTGTAAATTCGACAGCTCTAGTGCAAACTAACATGGCGGCACTGACCACACGTTAGAAATCGACTAACACGTTCAGACATGTTTTCCTGATAATGTAACCCTTCCTGTGCAAGTGCATCAGACTTCAGAAGTCTAAAACATGTAGTCTAAAACATGTGCGTCAAAGGTTTTAAAACATTCACTTCCACATATTTGAGAATTAGAACATCAGATATTTCATATCTAAAAAAAAATGTAATTAAAAGGAAATGACAGCAGTAGATCTATTAAAGCACTACTTGTGGCGGCAGCGTCGAGTGACGAGCACGGCTTCGCCATGGAAATAAGCTGATGTTTTCTCAAATAAAAGGTCGCCTTAAACCAGTGCGTCTCTAGTACTTTCTGTTATGCCCCCTAGGAAGTAAACATTTTGCGCCCTCCATCTCACCGCCGTGACTAAACATCTCTGCATAACATTGAATCCTTATTAACATTAAGGTTTTCTGCACTGAGCCATTTGGCACGCCACCTTATACGATGCTAACATTTTTACTGAAGTATCATCACAAAGTAAGACGATTGTTGGCGATATTCAGCACGTCTTCGCTGAAAAAAAAAAAAAAAAAACCCAGGCGGCTTTTCAGCGTGATTAGGGTGTAATGTCTTCAAGTGACAGTTAATTTATTTGGCTTCATGCTGCCAACATTGTAAACATACCGGTCTTTCCTCATTTCCCACCGTAGTCACAGTGAAGCCAAATGCTACATTAAACGAGTCGCGTTTCCTCATACCAGCTTTAGGGAGATTTGAGTTTGTCTCATTTCCGCCTTGCTTTTCAACCCCATTAAAAAAATTTCCATGGCATTTAAGGGTTTGTTATCTTCACTTCATATCTCCTGATCTGTGCTCTTGTTCCATGCAAAACAAATAAAATTACTTCCCGTTGAAAAAAAACAAAAAGCAGCATGTTCCCGGGGCAATTTCCTTCATTCCTAATTTTATTACCGCTTATTTTAAATAATTTAGGTTAATAGGTTTAAAAAAAACTCAGTGACACTAAAGACGGAATTGCAGTAACTTGCATTGACAAGTTACTCAAAAACATCAATAATAAACACACTCAGTTTTTACAACCAGTTGACTTAATTTGTGTAACTTTTTACCTTATTTACAGATTTAATCATGCAACAATCATATCATTACCATACTTCTGTCATTAACAAATCACTACTTGCATCCAAAATTCAAGCCTAGACTGACATGAGAAATGGTGAAAAAAGGTCAACTTGCCAGTAAATCTGTGGTTATGAGCACTCGGCTGGAGCCAGACCTGAACTCCCTCATGATGATGTCTCGCTCCTTCTGATCCATGTCTCCATGCTGAAAGACAAACACTTTAACTTACACAAGCCAGCACAAGTGCCACGGCTGTCCAGAAGATCTGGAGAAGTACGATCAGTTGAGTTTAAAAGTGTCTCCATAAGATGTCAGTCCCGAAAGATGATGAACATCATTTCATACTTCATGCAGCACTAATCGGTCTTTCAGCTCAGATTAACTGGAATGTCATTACCACTTTTGACTAGCATGTAACATTTACTTCAGACCTACCAGAGCAGACACTGTGAAATCTCTGGCGTGCATCTTCTCCGTCAGCCAGTCAACCTTTCTTCTCGTGTTCAAGAAGATAACAGCCTGGGTGATTGTAAGGGTCTCGTACAGGTCACACAGCGTATCCAACTTCCACTCCTAGAGTAAGTGAATCAGCATTAGCTGCGCAACAACGCTGGGAATCATCTACATCAACATCCTAGTTTCATGACGTGTATGGCACAAAATCTCGAGCCCTGGGACACCGGACATTAAGAAAGAGGTCCATCCTAGACTCATTTCTGACCGTGTGCTTTTGCTCTTCCTTCTTTGGGATTAACCAGTACTAGCATGAGCACCAGAGCGAGACCCGAAGGCCTAGAGCTGGTGATTTTAGCATGGTGCTTTTAAAAGAAGGGACATGAGACATTAGAGACAACCAGTGCCTCACCTCTCGTTCTACATTGATGTAAAACTGCTTAATACCCTCCAAAGTCAGCTCCTCCTTTTTCACCAGGATGCGAACAGGCTCACGCATGAACTTGGTGGTGACCTCCAGCACATCAGCAGGCATGGTGGCTGAAAGCAGCACAACCTGACGACGAAGACATAGCATGAACAGATGGACTTTAAAAAGATAAAAAGCTATATACAGTAGGGTAAAATGGGAAAGCATTTAATATACAGTAATACCTCAGTTTACGAGTTTAATTCGTTCCAAGAGCAAGCTCATAAACCAAAATGCTTGTACACCAAAACAATTTTCCCCATAAGAATGCACTAAGTCACTCGATTCGTTCCACACGACCATAAATGCCCATTTTAAATATTTTTGGTTATACCCTGTTAATTAGTTAAAATTATAACCATTAACATCTCATAAATACTAATTAATAGAGTATTAAACAAAAAATACTTGACAATTTACTGTAACGCGCACTATCTTTGAGTAGCGTCGCTGCTGGCGTGAAGGAGACGGGAGGAGGGTTTTACTGCTTACAGGGAGAATTTCGTACCTTCTTTCTTACTCATCTTGAGCTCATTGTCTATATGCTGTACGTATATATTTCACTACGTGAACAATAGCGATCACAATTAATGTTAACAACACTAGGTAAAACCGCTGTAAATCACTTATAAAAGTATCACAGTAAAAATGCGCACAAAGATGCTAAGATGCTGAGCTTTAGGACTTTTCCACAAAAAATGCGCATGGGCGAGGGAATATTCTCTTGCACTCCGATACAATGCTCGTACACCGATTTGCTCGTATACAGATTTGCTCGTATACAAAATCACTCGTAAACCGAGATATTACTGTAATGGGGAAACATTATTATAGGCAATATTATATTTTCCCCCCAGTTAAAAATGCATGTATTGTTGCTCTGGACCTTGAAACATAAGCCACGGGACATTAAGAAAGAGGTCCGACTCAGTTTCATTTCCGGTGCAGGGCTGCTGCTCTTCTTCCACACGATACTCTGCTGGCATCATCGCATATACCAGGAGAACCTGGACTCTGCAATTTCAGCACAGTTCTTTTGAGCGGAAGATGGCGGAGTCTGGCTTAAGATCACTGACTTACTTGTATGTTTGTGCTTAACTTCTGGAAAATCTCATAGATTTGATCCTTGAAACCACGGCTCAGCATTTCATCGGCTTCATCAAGAACAAACATCTTGATCCATTTGGGAGCTGTACATGTAAAAAACAACAAATCTGTAACTCAAACTCTTAATACAACCATTAAACGACTAACCATTATGGTGAAATGCATGATCAGTTGTACAATTGTAATTCTCTCCATAATAGGTCAGTCCCGAAAGATGGTAACCATCACGTCATACTTCATCCATGTTTTATCGTAACGTGTTCGCATTCACTACTTACACAGGTACCTCCTGTTCAGCATGTCAAACACGCGTCCCGGCGTGCCGACGACGATGTGCGGAGCCTCCGCCTGGAGCTTTTGCATCTCGTTCCGCACGTTGGTGCCGCCAATGCAGGCATGGCAAGAAGCGCCCATGTAGTCGCCCAAGGCCAGGATAACCTTCTGGATCTGGAGGGTAGACAAAAACAGACGGGGTCTAAATAAGAGGAACGGTTAATATCCTCCAGCACTGGTGTTCGGTAGCCAGTGTGCACTAATATCAATCGGTGGACAAGAGTGATCCGTTGAGTAAGGACATCTCCATAACATGTCAGTCCCCAAAGATGGCATGTCATCATCTCACACTTTTTGTCCACCGCTAGTTCCCATTGAAAATCACCTGGGAGTCTAACATTAAAACACTGACTTAAGTCTTATTTCCATACACTTACAGAATGAAATTTATGAATTATTCTGGCTGAAGCACTAGCTAGAGAATCACTTCCTGCCGAATAGTTCATAAATTTATGCAAGATAATAAAAACCCACAGTTAATGATTTTTGTAGCAGGAAGAACAGCAAAAGAATACCTTGAATCGGGCTACTGCCAGAATATGCCGCCTTGGTCTGAGACACACTTAAGTTTATGGTGACCTCAGGTACAGCATACCTGCTGAGCGAGCTCTCGGGTTGGTGCCAGGACCAGAGCCTGAGTCTCTTTCTGCTCAATCTCCAGCTGCTGCAGGATGGAAATGGCAAACGTGGCCGTTTTACCAGTGCCTGACTGGGCTTGAGCGATAACATCGTAACCTACGGAGGGGAAAAAACCCAAAACAATCTTAATAAATAAGGTATTGAGCATTCTTGAATTCAAGTACCAGACCAGTGCTTCTCAAGGTGTGTCCACACTTGGCACGTTTGCTTAAATTAAAACGAACCCTGGTTCGATTGCTCCGTTAAAGCGGTTCATTTGAAAGTGTGTGAACGCCAGGCGCGCACCAAACAAGCCAACCGAGACGTCACTGCCAAATTAACTCTGGTGCGTCAAATGAAACATGAACAACTCGAACCAAATACAGGAAGATGAGAACCTAGAAAAGAATGTTTGTCTTTTAACCAAGTCATAGTTGTGATGTTGTCCATTAGCTCAGTTGTAAATCATCAGGGGCCTCATTTATAAAACGTGTACCCAAAAGCCAAAAATGGCATACGCCAAAAAATATTCATATTAATTAAACCTCACCATCTGTGTCACCAATTCCCTTTGTCTCCACAATGTGCGTACGCGCGGCTCAAAGTTTGCTTAAAAGGTGCGCACATTCTCACGTCAAGTTTGTTATTTATATATCACAACCTTTGCGTGGGAACTGGCGTACGTACGTTTCCAGTTCTGTTTTGTGCGTACGCTTTATAAATGAGACCGCAGAACATTTTATTCTCACAGCAGATCTACATCTGTTTGCGTGACGGAGGCATTCCTGCCAGTTTTAACTCCTTCACACATTCTCTAAGCTCTCAATACCATCATACGCAGCTACGCTCATCCCACGAGTGCATTGCAGCACTGCTTGTGAAGTTCGGCAAGTTCGGTCTCAAAACAGGCGATAGGTAAGAAGCAGAATGTGAACGTATCCTTGTGTTTTTAGGCTCAGTGATAAAAATGTGAATCTGAATGCCAAGAACCAGGACTAAAGACTTTTTTTGGGTCTAGAATAAATTAGTTACAAGCGTGAACACGCCCTCCAACTACTGAGACCCCAGGACATGTTTGAGAAGCACTGCGCTACACCACAAACATAAAAACATTAAGAAAATATTAAGTTGACCAATTTCATGAACACGTACCTTTAATGCAAGGAATAATGGCTCTCTGCTGGATTGCCGAGGGTTTCTCAAAACCATAGGCATAAATTCCACGAAGAAGAGTTTCCTTCAGGTTCATGTCATCAAAATTGTCCGTAATCTCGTTCCAGTTGCTCTGTAAAATAATGTGCATGAGATTTTCTGCAAGCATCAGTTTGACCAATTACACTCATCTATAGTGGCAAACGGATCGGATCACTTTCCCGATTAAACCCTGAGAGGACGGGGGACGACACTGCAGTATTTCTGTGCTCTTCATGTCCTCACTGTTTGATTTAAGGCATTTACAAGTGAGATTTTCTTTTATCCCCGTAATTGAGCGTCTCATTCAAGGGCTTTAAGCCGTCTACGAAATCACCCCAAAACCCTTAAATAGAGCACTAATGGGGGACAGACATTTGTAGTGGCGTCCAAACCAGTGCACTCATTCAATCCAACAACGCACCACGATAACAATCAGCCGCTAGAGGATACCCACAATGCACTGCCAGTCACGGCATCTGACCAGAAGATCAAATCATTGGTCCATTTTCTAAACTTCTGTTCCAAATTGGGTACAGCGTAATATCATACAGGTAAAAACGCATTTTCAATTGATTATAATATTGTTCAATTAAGGGTTATCCATTCTAGTTTCCATGACCGTTCAAGAGAAATCTTTTTGTCTAACAACTGGAAGACTAGCCAAGTTTCAAATGACTTAAACTGTAAGCACAAACTATGGTAAAGCAACAGCATTCAGTGTTTGAATTTACTCAAGTCGCTTTCATTCACTTCTCCCAGTGGCGTGATGTGGGGCAGTGGTCCCCAACCCCCGGGCCGGTTCGTGGATCAAATTGCACCGGGTCGCCCAAGGAACATTATTTCCATTTACTGTGGTGCATTTCTCTCGGGTGTATATCATGTTTGCTCAAATTTTGCCCACAAATTAGCAAAAATGAGCACGAAACAGACGTGGTTAGAAAGTTTCAGCACTTAAAAATCTCTATTGTCATTTCTGACATCCTATCTGTGTGAAGCGGGGTTTTCTGCAGTGACGGCAACCAAAACAACGGGCAGGGTTCATAGCACATCAGTTAAAAAAAATTCAATGACTTTTCCATGACTTTTCAATGACAAAGTTATAATTCTCAATGACATTTTAATGATTTTTGGTACTTTATTTTGTACAGTCAAAAAATATGATACACGTACCTGTATCAAAACCAGAAGAAACGCATTTAAAAACAAAAGCAGTCTACAGCAATGGGCAAAACAGTCTGCCAAGTCCCATAAAAATGTGTATAGAATTACACTGCAATACAATTAAGTGGCAAAAACCACTTTTTTATTCAGAGAACTTTAGTACTTAGTAAAATAAATAATTATTTGACACTTGAAAATAAACTAAAATGAAGTTAAAGCCATTTTATATTTAAAATACAAATGACAATATTTATCTTTGTTCTTGCAAAATTTGACCATTTTTAGTAAATTCTCCTGCATCAAAATGATCCCAAGCTGCATATCTGGTGGGGTCAAAAGTGGAAAAAATCAAATGTGCTTGCATCAAAATGCACATTCCCATTTGGGAAGTCCTCCCCTTCACGTCATTTCTGAAACCTTATAGAGGGTGTGCTTTGGGTACATTCAGAAGGCTTAGACAAAGTGTTCATTAAACGGTATGGTTTTTATTCAGAAATATTATTTTCTCCACAGTCTTTGGTGAAAGGCGATTTCTTTTTTAAAAAAATCTGCAGCTTTAGAGAATATCCTTTCGCATGGAACAGATGATGCAGGAGTACACAAAAACAGTTTAGGAAGCAGAAATAAATGAGGATACATTGCTTTGAATATACAACACTAAAATAAACTCAATCCACTCTCCTCAACAATAACGCCAATGCAAACTACTACAACCCATGGTTTGGTTTCACTTTAATAAGAAATACAGCCGCCCGGTTTCAAACCCGTCAACACTGGATCGGGCTGTCAGAGTCAGGTGGTTCACTGCCGGAGTGAAGCAGTGTGTTTGCTTCAAACGTCATTTTCACGTGACTAGTGACGTAATGACACAAGCTCCGAAGCAGTGGTTCATTGCAAGCACCGTTCGAGTTTGAAGCAAGCTTCGGAGCGTCGTTGTCAGACGTAACATCATTAGACACGACTATTCAGAGAGCATTTAAGCAAAACTAATGTGAGAGCATTGCGTCAACGGCAAAGCGGCGACAGTGAGCACATAAGCACAAACTACTGTACAGAAACCCCAGCGTCAACAGCAAAAGCGGTAACAACTGTATCATGAGAAAAGTAGCAACATCCCAGGAATAATTTATTCAATTACTCGCCGAAAGCACTTGAGAAGCCAGAGATGGAACATCCAGCTTATAAAACCTGGCGAAGGTGTTGACGTACCTCTAGCAATGTAGGATCGCCATCCACAGCCTGAAGCCAATCTTTGTGTAACACTGACGCCCCGGCATAGCGTGTGAAGTCCTTATATTTGAATGACAATAGTCGAACGGAACGGTCAAATGCGCCATTTGCAACTGCTGAATGAGGTTCCCCGCGCTTCTCACAGGCGGCGCTGACTGTCATTCGTCAATTAACAAACGCGGAAGTGCCGACCGTTGAGAAATAAAAAGATTTCGGATGGATTTAAGTAAAGAAAAAAGGACGAAGTGAAAAATAAATAGAGACGAAAGACAAATTTAATGACATTTCAATGACTTTCTTGACAAAT
Organism: Rhodeus uyekii; assembly: GCA_037043235.1. Taxonomy (NCBI): domain Eukaryota; kingdom Metazoa; phylum Chordata; class Actinopteri; order Cypriniformes; family Acheilognathidae; genus Rhodeus; species Rhodeus uyekii. Next base: position 3,939,849 of record JAWRVZ010000016.1, on the reverse strand, counting down.
TACAATTTTCCATGACATTTCAATGATTTTTCAAGACACTAAAAAATTCCCTGACTTTTCCAGTTTTCAATGACAGCTACGAACCCTGACGGGACAAACTGGCCATAAGCGACACGCTTCGGGTGTCATTGTCTGTCACCCCCAGATGGAACCGTCTCGTTGCAAAGAAACAAGCTCAGGGTTCTCATTGATTGCGTTCTAGTAAGTTAAAATGTTAAATCACTTTATATTCTATTTTTTGGTGTAACTATTTTAATTTGAAGGCATGTTTAAAAACAATTAAAATATCAAATCAAAACAATCTAAAATAAACATGACGCAGTAAAAGCCCCAAGCGGGCCACGATAAAACTATCAAACGTTGACCGGTCCGCGGTGATAAAAAGGTTGGGGAACACTGATGTGGGGAACAGTGAATGAGGGTATGGGGGCGCACTTTTGGTGCACACCCGGGGTTGAATCACATAAGCTTGGTTTGTTTAATAATTTTCTGAAGTCAGGTGTGCACAGAAGAACAGCTCGCATATACATATACAAACGTACTTACGGCTACTGATGACGTATGAATCAAACGGTTTGTGTCCGTTCCCAGATTTTTTTTATCCAATGAATTTAATAAAGTGTAACGTTGGTACTTGCAGACAATTCTGGAGTTTGTCAAAGTGCCGTTTTAGTGTAAAACCCGTACAATATGTATCAAACGCTTGTTTTCTTTTATTTGGAGAAGTATGATCAGTTGTTTAAAAGTTTCTCCACAAGATGTCAGTCCCGAAAGATGATGAACATCATTTCATACTTCATGCAGCACTAATCGGTCTTTCAGCTCAGATTAACTGCGTAAAAACGTAACATGTAAACTTTACTTCAGATCAGAACTTATTTAAGCACATTTTATACATACATATACGGGTTTTGCACCAGGTAAATATAGGAATAAGCCATAAAGGTGGTTCGAGCATTAAATGTTCCCCTTGGGTCGTTTCGCTCAGCCAGTAGGAACTATAAAGTTACACAAGACGGCCGACAGGAACATCGTTTGAGCCTGGCATTCAACAATGTCACCGAACGGAGGACGGCGTGAGTTTGTGGAGTTTCATGATAACGGAGGGGGAATGAGACGTACAAGTTGTGATGGAAAGAGCAAAAGGTAAGATTAAGAAACGAAAACTACAACAACTTGCAGTGAGACTCAGAAACTAACAACGCCACAAAAAAGACGACTGGCAAATGTCATTAATATCATATTTTTATAAATAGGGGGGCTGTTTCTTTGAGTTTGGCCAATCAATGTACACTTGCGTCACCGGAAGGCCCTGTTTACAGACTTTCAATAGAGAAATCTGTCAAAGTTAAGTCATCTTTTTGTTTAAATTCTTACATGAAGGCAAGAAATTGACGGTTCTTTTCAGGGGTGAAATACTACCTCTTTAAAACAACAAGAGTTCATGGATCATCATCTTTAATACAATAATGGATCATCTTGATCATGACACAAACCTCGATGACACCATCAGGCTCCATCCCTTCAGGCCCCCCATGATCTCGATCTCGTGAGCTGAAACAAAACACAACATCGGTTTAGTATATCATCGACTACTGACGCGCGCGCAGGACTCGAACCTCCACGAGACAAAGCACCAGCACGCCACGTGGCTCGCCGTTAGCCACCAAAGCGGCAAATAATGCTCGGTTGCAGTCCGTTAAAAAGACTTCATTGTCCACTTTAAAGCCCACGCCCAAATTTGGCCAGAATTATATACAGCACCGCGCGCGCGTTCAGAGCAGCTCGTGCTCGCCGCTCATTAGAGCAGGACCAATACAAATATAATTAGCTAGTTACTCTCATGATAAAACGTAAAGGTAGTGAAGGCAATGTGAATGTGAGGCCTACATGTGATAGAGACCCCGCTTTGAGCCTTAATAACGCCACTAATTATATACACACACTTTTAATAACGTTTTCGTTGCTGATGCGCGTGCACGCGGAACACACATACACACAGCAGTTCGCGGTGCGGCCTGTTAAATATCACACGGGTCACGTCAAAACCGGCGCTATCTCTAGCTCGAAACCGCTGTATTTTAACTAGATACACATTTAAGAAAATAAAACCCGCACAGGTTGAGCGTGTTGAAGCGTTTACCTGTTGTAATCAGCAGAACCGCTAGACATGGTCCGTTCGCGACTTCGGCATTCACTCGGAAAGGAAGAGCATGTGAATCTCCGGCGGTTTTATTCAACCGGAACCTCTTTCTGTGGTTCACGGGGAAACCGCAGAAACACTAAAACTGCTGCACGTCACTTGAGTTTCATCGACGCCGAAAATATATGTCATTCGAGTTAGATATGAGTTGATATTAGGAGTGTTTATCCGTGTTATGTCGAAGTTTTCTGGGGACTATATGCAGAAGCGCAAGGATATTGCAGCACTGATAGGGTGTAGTGCGGTCGCTACGGGGTCTCCCCATTTCTGAGCTTAAAATGGGACTGACTTAAAGGGATAGTTCAATCTAAAAGTAAAGTAAAATCATTTTATTCACCCCCATGTTGTTCCAAGCCTGTATGGCTTTCTTTTTTTCTTCCGTGGGACACAAAAGGAGAATTTAGGGACTGTCAACCTCAGTCTTCATTCAATGTTACTGTATGAAAAAAATGCTGAGGTTGTACAATTTTGGAAAACATAAAGAGGGTGAGCAATTATGATATCATTTAACTTTAAGTTAACTATTTCTTTCAGTCCACTTTGTACTTTTTCTTGTTTTTTCACAGAAACACTGTCTAGATACATTTTAAATTCCATTTTAAATTTGGAAATGTGTACATGTCATTTTATGTATTATTTTACCCCTACCAAACAAAGAAGTCATGGACAAAAAAGGGGATAAAATCACTTCATGTGATGGAAAAAAAATTAAACCAATTGGTCATCATTGATTCAATGTTCTGAAACATATGACTGCTGTATAGCTCAGATTGTATTAGGCCTACACTTAATTAATGAATCATTTCTTGGGGAATTTAGTTTGTGATATTTGGAAAACGGTAATTAGTAATATTTAAATGCCGGAAATTCACACAGAAACACACAGGTTTCAAACTTTTCAAGTTTTGTGGTTGGATGTGGATTAATCTTCATATATCATTGATATTCCATTTGTGAATCAACTGGAAGGCAGAAAGAAAATAGGGACGCACCGATATGAAAATGTTTGCCGATACCCATAACCGATTATTCTTTATTCGAAAGCCAATAACCGATATATTGGTCGACAAATCTAAATTGATGTACTTTGAGAGCCTGGTTACAAAAACAAAAGGTTCACCATTAAAAGCCACAATCCAAACACTTCAACATGAATCAAACATATACAATACAGTAAACTAGTTTAAACCAATGGAAGATTCCTTATAACTTGTACAATTAATTTTACACACCTATGATCAACGTACTTAATAATACAATTAATGGTAACACTTTACAATAAGGCTTCCTTTTGTTAACATGAACCAACAACAAATGAATAATACATCCAACAGGATATATTAATCTTTTTGTAATATTATGTACGGTAATTCATTATTAAAATCTCCTGTAACAACATGCTGAAACAACAGCAGCAAAACCCAATGAATTCACAACATTTTATAACACAATTTTATAATGCTATATAATGTAACAGTGTTCTCGTTATAATGTTGTGTATATGACAGTCCCAGTAGTTATTGATGTTGTGCATTGTTGTTTGATCTGCGCATGCTAAAGCTAAAGAAGCCTTTACTGCATCGCTGATGAACTCAACCAAACGCATCAAATATGAGAATGATCATATTCAAGATTCAAGAGTTTTATTTGTCACTTACACAGTTATATACAGAATATACAACCTGCAGTGAATGTAAACAGGTCTGCTCCATGGACAGTGCAAATAATAGTTAAAAAAACTTAAGATTTAAAAACACAAAGAGGAAATTGTAATAGAAATAGGATAAAAAGTACTATATATGTATATGTAGAATTATAAATAAATCAAGTAGAAAATAAAAGGTGGAATAAAATAAGTGAAATAAACTGTGCAATAAGTAAAACTGTAGACTTATAAATAAGTGGTTAAAAGAAATGTACAAAGAATAATTATGTGCAAAAAGGTATAACAGGTAGTTACACAGTAACAACGAGAACAGGCAGTGTCAGTATAATGTCAGTGTGTGGATGTTTATCCTGGAGTGAGGTGAAGTCACGTGATGTTAAGTGACTGAGTTCAGGAGTCTGATGGCCGGGGGGAAGAAACTCTCAGTTTTGGCCATCAGGCTTCGGAAGCGCTTACCAGATGGCAGCCGGGTGAAGTGAGGGTTTTCAGGGTGGTTAGTGTCCTTGATGATTTTTGCAGCTCTACCTTTGCAGCGTTTTGTGTAGATGTCCTGCAGAGGTGGGAGAGCTGACCCTGAGATGCGCTCGCACAAGCGCACCATTCTTTGCAGGGCTTTGCAGTCGTGACTGGTGCTGTTCCCGTACCATGCTGTGATGCACTGAGTCAGTATATATATCATATATATATATATATATATATATATATATATATATATATATATATACATACACACATGGGTGGATGTGCCGATAAAGTTCATATAGTAATGAAGTTCAGATTCACATGGGTGGATGTTCTGAATGAGTTCATATAGTAATAGAGTTCAGATTCACATGGGTGGATGTTCTGAATGAGTTCATATAGTAATAGAGTTCAGATTCACATGGGTGGATGTTCTGAATGAGTTCATATAGTAATAGAGTTCAGATGTTCTGAATGAGTTCATATAGTAATAGAGTTCAGATGTTCTGAATGAGTTCATATAGTAATAGAGTTCAGATTCACATGGGTGGATGTTCTGAATGAGTTCATATAGTAATAGAGTTCAGATGTTCTGAATGAGTTCATATAGTAATAGAGTTCAGATGTTCTGAATGAGTTCATATAGTAATAGAGTTCAGATTCACATGGGTGGATGTTCTGAATGAGTTCATATAGTAATAGAGTTCAGATTCACATGGGTGGATGTTCTGAATGAGTTCATATAGTAATAGAGTTCAGATGTTCTGAATGAGTTCATATAGTAATAGAGTTCAGATGTTCTGAATGAGTTCATATAGTAATAGAGTTCAGATTCACATGGGTGGATGTTCTGAATGAGTTCATATAGTAATAGAGTTCAGATTCACATGGGTGGATGTTCTGAATGAGTTCATATAGTAATAGAGTTCAGATGTTCTGAATGAGTTCATATAGTAATAGAGTTCAGATTCACATGGGTGGATGTTCTGAATGAGTTCATATAGTAATAGAGTTCAGATGTTCTGAATGAGTTCATATAGTAATAGAGTTCAGATGTTCTGAATGAGTTCATATAGTAATAGAGTTCAGATGTTCTGAATGAGTTCATATAGTAATAGAGTTCAGATTCACATGGGTGGATGTCCAGATTCAGTTCATATACCGTAGTTTTAGAGTTTCAGATTCACATGGGTGGATGATCTGATTGAGTTCATATAGTATTAGAGTTCAGATTCACATGGGCGGATATTCTGCAGATTTCTGAGTATGAAAACAGAGTTGTGTATGTGTGTGTGTGGTGTGTCTATAGCGAACAGCTGACTGTGTACAAATGTCACTGCGCATGAGCGGAAGTGGTTGCAGTGTAGAGAGGGATAGCGGAAGAGGGAGTCTGGAAATCACAAACATGGTAAATGTAAAAAAAAAAATCAGAAAACTATTATTTTACTTATTTACGTTACAGTCACAAAATACCTATAAGCTGCTACGACGAATCCCGTTGAGTTATTAGCATGTTTTGACGACGACATTCCTGTAAATGTGTGTTGCAGGAGAGTTGTGTTGTTGATGAATTAATGTCAGACAGCTCTGCAGAGCAGGTAGCTTTGAAGCTAGCGAGGGCAAAACTGCCGGACAAGTTCATCTCATATATGACAAGCCGGACTGGTGGGCCACACTTAAGGATTATTTGTTTGATTGTCGCTTACAAAGCATCATGCAAACAGTGTGAAATGCTGCTGAAAAGCTTAGCAGACGAGCGTGTTCGTGGAAGTGTTCGTGTTATATACACATATATATTCTTGACTGCATGAAGCAAACTAATTACTTGTGTTACCCTCGGTGAAATGTAGACTTATAGGGGAAGAGAAGCTATTGGGATCCATATGCTGATGTTCAGACTCTGTTGATATGCATTATCTCACTAACTGACCAACCTTTGTGCTCTCTCTCCCCCCCATTACAGAACAAGCTGAAATCCTCTCAGAAGGATAAAGTTCGCCAGTTCATGATCTTTACCCAGTCAAACGAGAAAACAGCTTTGAATTGTTTGTCTCAAAATGATTGGAAACTAGACGTTGCTACAGACAACTTTTTCCAAAATCCTGACCTCTATGTACAGAATCTAAAAGGAACACTAGACCGGAAAAAGTTAGAACATCTTTACAATCGGTACAGAGGTAAGAATTCAACACAACATGTGTGTGTGTATGTGTATATATATATATATATATATATATATATATATATATATATATATATATATATAACTTGAATATTGTGACATTATTATTAATTGTAATAGTAATTATTAACAGCTATAATAATATATGTAATTAAATATGGTAAAATGTAATTTATTCCTGTGATCATGTCAAAGTTTTCAGCATCATTTCAGCAGTCTTCAGTGTCACATGATCCTTCAGAAATCATTCTGATACGATGATCAAGAAACATTTATGATTATATCTATATATTAAACATTAAAATTGTCTTTTTTTCAAGATTCCTTAATGAATATAGTTCAAAAGAACATCATTTATTTAATTTTTTAAAATATTTGTTAATTTCATAAATGCCTTTGCTGTCATTTTTTTACTCAGTTAAATGTGCCTTTGCTGAAAAAGTATACATTTATTTTAAAAAGTACAAAAAAAGTACCTGCCCCAAATGTTTGAAAAGCACTATTTCCACAGTAAAACTTTATTTATATAATTAATTTATATATACAGTAATACCTCGAGATACAAGCGTCTCTACATACGAGTATTCCAAGATACGAGCAAGCCTTCCGGCTGATTTTTGCTTCTAGATACGAGTAAATATTCGAGATATTAGCACTCGTACTGACGCCGATGCCAACACACTTTCACTTCAGTGTTCTCTGACTTCTGTACGCATCGCCCGCGAGCAGCTGATTTTCTCTCTAATTTGAGCATTATTCTTCATAATAGCGATGAGTTCTAAGAAAGTGAGTAGTAAGGATGGTAGTGAGAAGAAGAAACGCATGATGACCATGGAAATGAAGCCTGAAATTGTGGATAAATATGAGCGCGGTGCCCGCATAGACAAACAATTCTAGCACGCATGTATGATCGCAGTACATCCACGATATGCACCATCCTAAAGCAGAAGGATGTCATCAAGAATGTAAATCCTTCCTAGGGCGTGACGATTAAATCGAAGTTATGTTTGAATATAAATGAGGAGATGGAGAGGCTTCTGTTGTTGTGGATAAAGGAGAAGCAGATCTCCCTCGACAGATATTTAGTTAAAAGGTCTGCGCTAAGTGAAAGTGAAAGTGAGGGTAGTCAGGCGAAAAAAGGTAAGGAAAGTGATCGAAAGTAAAGAATACAAATCGAAAAAATCAAAACAATAATACAAAATAGAAAAGTAAAAAAAAAAAAACGTAAGCTAAGTTCAGTTATGCTTAGTTCCTGCTATTCAAGAAAATGACAGTTTTTAAGTAAACGAAAAAATTACAAAAAGTGATCAAAAGTAAAGAATACAAATCGTAAAAATCAAAACAATAATAGAAAATAGAAAAGTAAAAAAAAAAAACACGTAAGCTGAGTTCAATTGTAAATTTAAGTTTAAGTAGTGTTCGTGTAAGGTACGATACGGAATCAAGTGTCTGCGTACCAACCCCCCCCCCCCCTCCCTCCTCCACACCTGCTGCTACTGACTGTAAACACTTATAATTAAAACAACATTTTATTTGATATCACACGAATCCTTATTCTGTGTACATGTACTATAATTGTGTTTGTCTATACCAATAAAACCTTTTTTTCCCCCATTGTTACGGATCTGGAACAGATTAATTTGTTTTCTATTATTTATCTCGTATCTAGAAGTATTACTGTGTGTGTGTATGTATGTGTATATATATATATATATATATATATATATATATATATATATATTAAAAACATTGATAATGACATGATATTAGAATGATTTCTGAGGGATCATGTGACTCTGAAGACTGGACTAAGAATACAGAAAATATAATAAGTTATACAATATATTGCAACAGAAACTAGTTAATTTAATTTATTTATTTTTTATAAATTTATTTTTAGCCTTGGTGAGATTTAAGAGACTATTCAAAAACATTAAAACAGCATGATTATTAATTTTTACAGACCCTCAAGATGACAACAAGATCGGTATAGATGGAATCCAGCAGTTCTGTGATGACTTGGCTCTGGATCCAGCCAGTGTAAGTGTACTGCTAATCGCCTGGAAGTTCAGGGCAGCAACACAATGCGAGTTCTCCAAACAAGAGTTCATGGAGGGAATGGCCGAGCAAGGGTAAGTGTTCTTCAATCGCATCAGAGCTCTCTGAATCATTTTTACCATTCACTGCATGGATTGACTTTGTCATTGTCTTGTTAAGGTGTGACAGCATAGAGAAACTCAAAGCACAGCTGCCTAGGATGGAGCAAGAGTTGAAGGACCAAGGGAAATTTAAAGACTTCTATCAGTTCACATTCAACTTTGCTAAGAATCCAGGACAAAAGGGCTTAGGCATGTGCTGGGTTCATTCTCATTTGTTACTTTTAATTTTTGCATAGTTAACTACGGTAGTATTTTTTCAGTTTTATTGTTTTGTTTTGTTTTTCTCTAGACCTAGAAATGGCAATTGCATACTGGAATTTAATATTGGCTGGGCGTTTTAAATTTCTAGATCTATGGAACAAATTTTTATTGGTGAGTATCGTTCTGTTCCTGGCTGTAAGTTGACTTTTTAAACCTAAGGGGCCAGATTTACTAAACGGGGCAAATTATTGTGAGTGCGCAATTCCCAAAAAAGCACTGATGGGAGTGGAACGTTTAGTGTAAACTACTGACGACATGCAAATTAAAATGCAGACGCAGCCGGATCATTTCCATAAGAACCAGTGCAATCCACCAAGAACAGCGCAAATTAGCATCTGGTTTAAGACATGCTTTTTTTGAGTGGTAAATAATGGCACAAATACCAGTAAATTAACTAGCGCAAACCTTAGTAAATCACCTTGCGTGATTCCTTTAAATAATCTCCTCCCATAAATTTCGTGCCTGAAAGGAAACTCCTACAAATGCATTTACAATAAGGCCAGCCGCAAAAACAACTGTTGACGCCTTTTCAGTGCTAATATTTCACTGTTTGTCTAGTTTTTAACGCAAAAAGAGGGTTTGCGCCGGCGCAAGCTGTTTCGTAAATCTGGCTCCAAATGTTTTGGTGTTGGCACGTACAGACTGAAAATAGAGGCAAAGATCTGGGCAAAATTTGTGTGCTGTATTCCAGCCTTAACTAGTAATAAAAATAGTGTTTAATCTCTGAAAACTGGATGATAACTCTTTGTGTGCGTTGCTTATGCATTTTCAGGAGCATCATAAGCGATCCATTCCCAAAGATACATGGAACCTTTTGTTAGATTTCAGCACGATGATCACAGACGATATGTCAAACTACGATGAGGAGGGTTAGTTGGCACTTATTTCACTAATTTAACCTCTGTTTTGTTTTATTTAGAGAGTTCTCATGCCTGGCAGGATTAGTCTTTAGTTCAGTTAGGACACAAAGTTCTATAAACATGCCTTAGTAAAAATGCATTACTGGTGCGCATTTTAGTTAGGAACTAGGTTTAAAGGGATAGTTAACTCAAAAATGAAAATTCTGTCTTGAAGTGCTTCCCCTCATGTCGTTCCAAACCCATAAGACTGAAGATATATTTGATGAAATCTGAGAGCTTCCTGTTCCTCCATTGAAAACTACACAACTGACACTTTGATGCTTTGACGAGTTCATAAAGTGATCGTAGAACTAATCCATATGAATTTAGTCTGTTCACTTTTTCAACTTTAGTTTGAAGCATTAAAAAAAAAACAGCTGGAATGTTACACAGCTCAAGGTCCACTCCAAAGGGCGATACAGTAATACCTCGGTTTACGAGTGACTTAGTATACGAGCAAAACGGTGTACGAGCATTGTATCGGTGTGCGAGAAAAACATTCCCTCACCCACGCATATTTTTGTGTGGAAAAGTCCTAACGCTCGGCATCGTGTCACGCATTTTTACTGGAAATATCCTAACGACAGCCTCTCATAAAGCCTATCACCCCTTCACTCGTTCATTCTCTCAGCGTCGCTTGGTTTGGTTCATCATTCACCACAGTGATACTTTTATAAGTGATTTACAGCGGTTTTACCTCGTGTTGTTAACATTAATTGTGATCGCTATTGTTCACGTAGTGAAATATATACGTACAGTACAGCATATAGAATGAAGGGATGAAATTCTCCCTGTAAGCAGTAAAACCCTCCTCTCATCTCCTTCACGCCAGCAGCGACGCTACTAAAAGCTAAAGTGCGCGTTACAGTAAATTGTCAAGTATTTTTAGTTTAATTGTCAATTATTAATATTTATGAGATCTTAATGGTTATAATTTTAACTGTAATTAATAGGGTAAAACCCCCAAAATATTTAAAATGGGCATTTATGGTTGTGTGGAACAAATCGATTGTTTTTTTGTTTTTTTTGTGCATTCTTATGGGGAAAATTGTTTTGGTGTATGAGAATTTTGGGTTACGAGCTCTTGGAACGAATTAAACTCGTAACTGAGGTATTACTGTATTTATTTAACAGAATTCACCTTCCAAGAACTACAACAAATGCTTTGTGAAGTCATAATGTTACTTATTTAATTATATAGTTCCACCCATGGAATACGCAAATAACGGGACGAGGCCTGGTGAGCTACTGCGAAGTCAAAGAGATGCTGTTTTGTCTACTCCGTTTCCAAAAGTCATTAGTTCGACCTTCCTAAGGCTGACGGATAAAATTGATTTTAAACACTGTTCCTGAACATTATAACCCCATATTTTTAGCCCCATTATAACTCCATAAAATTGTCTCCAGCATGTTTTATGGACAACAGCTTTAGACAGAGTTCAATGGTGAATATGCACAAAAGCTTCTCATGAAACTGAGCAGTTCCCACTTTGTCGAGACAGTCTGTCATAACTTGTATGTCGTATTATTTGTTGTTGTGTTTTTTTTATTAACATCTTGTTTTTTTTTTGGGTTTTTTTTTTTTTTTACAATCGAGCATGAAAGCGCATAATGGCTAATTTTGTGCTTTTCTTTCAATTTAAACATTCATCAACACACAAATCAGTTGTGGTAAACGGAAGAACGAATGAGATTCATTCTTGTTACGCAGCACGTTTGAGCTTCAGCAAGAACCAATGAGATTCATTCTTGTTACGCAGCACGTTTGAGCTTCAGCAAGAACCAATGAGATTCATTCTTGTTACGCAGCACGTTTGAGCTTCAGCAAGAACCGATGAGATTCATTCTTGTTACGCAGAACGTTTGAGCTTCAGCAAGAACCGATGAGATTCATTCTTGTTACGCAGAACGTTTGAGCTTCAGCAAGAACCGATGAGATTCATTCTTGTTACGCAGAACGTTTGAGCTTCAGCAAGAACCGATGAGATTCATTCTTGTTACGCAGCACGTTTGAGGTTCATTCTCGTGTGTCAAGTAGGTTCGGTTCAGCTTCTGTTAATGTTCTTCATATATACCGATTGAAGCTCTTCAGGAAATTTGGTTTGTGAACTTTTTGATGCATCAAAGTATCAGTTGCGTAGCTGTCAATGGTGAGACAGAAAGCTCTCAGATTTCATCTAAAAGATCTATTGTTTTCTGAAGTTTTACGGGTTTGAAGTAACATGTTGGTAGGTAAATGAAGATACAATTTTCCGTTTTGGAAGAGCTGTCCCTTAATGCCTTGTCTGTGAAACCAGGGGACAAAGTGTTTTGATTATGGCTTATTTTAATCAAAATCTTAAATGAGTAAAATTCAAATGAAAATGAATCTCCTATTAATGCCTTATTTTTCCCCATGTTTTTAGGAGCATGGCCAGTTCTTATTGACGATTTTGTGGAGTTTGCGCGGCCGTACATTGGAACCAAGAGCACAGCTGTATAAGTACATTCCTTCAGAGGAACATCTGAACCTCAGAAAAACAAACAGCTTCTGCTAAGCAGAGGACTGAACTGAGATCTGCATTGCCTTTTCCAAGCCCTCAGGACTGAGACATTTATACAAACCAGAGACCTTAAAGGCATCTTTTCTCTTCAGTCATCTACTGGTGATTTGGGCTTTTATCTTTTGGGGCTGTTTTTGTTTTGTTTCGACTTCATACAGGATCTTATTCAATCTCTGACTTGGACTGGGACTTCAGTGGTCTCATCCAGATGAAGCAGTTTGTCGAACAAGCTGTCACAGATACAGTTAGGAAATGTCAAATATTAATTTTAATACTCACATGCATTCTTGCTTTGAATGTTTGTTTCCTTCCATTTGGTTTTTATGAAAATTATACGTTAACGTTCTTTGATTGTTCTCTCTCTTTTTTATAAAACAGAGTAGCTGGTGTCTTGAGCACCAGTCACTTTTGCTTTCTTTTTGTGTTTTATTGTGACTTAATGTACTTTTTCTGTTGATATCCAGACAGTGATTTCACTGGTTTTGATTAAATCGATAGGTCACAATAACTGAGCATATTATATTTTACAATCCTAGAAATAATATTAATTTCAACATTACCTCAGTTTTCCTCGATTAATGACTCAGTTTGATGTATTGCTATGCTGTGTTTGCAGTTAATTCAGCACTTTGAGAAGTCGCATAATCCGTACAATAAAATCAGGTTATAGTTGATGAATAAAGTCAGATGCCCTTGAAACTATTTTGTGTGTGTGTGTGGATGTCAGCGAATGTTTTCACACAGTCTAACTTCCCAAATTTAACCTGAGAATAAAAAATAAATAGTCACAAATTCAGAATGAAAGTGTAACGAATCTCTCGACGGAGGAGCGTTTGGCGTCTCCTTTAGGCCGAGTGCGGCGCGTCACGAGTGAGCGTCGTTGCTATGGAAACAGCGGTGAAAACACAGCGATAAGCCTCGGCACTCGTCTCTGAAACCGAGCAAAATGTCTCACTCTTTGCTGTTAGCAGAAGTCGGCTGGGAAGCAGGTTTCGCCCTCCCTGTAGCTAATGCAGAGAATAAAGCATTAGAGGAGGAGGTGAGTGAGAAGTTGACCTGCTAAATGCCATTATATGACTGATTTTAAATAGAGGGGTGTGTGTGTGTGTGCACATGCCTAAATGTCATTTTCATTTTGTCATCTATCTACAGCTTCAAAGAAAGCAAAAGGAGAAATTAAATCTTGAGAACGAACTGTTTAAACACAAAGCTGCTATAAATGCTTGCACTGAACATCTCAAAAACCTGAAACAAGAGCTTTCTCACACTCAGGTAGGTGGTAATTGTAGTAGAGGAAGTTCTTCCTGTATTTTCTTGTTGTGAAGAGTAAGCCTGAAGGTGTCATGTTTGAGTGGGATTGTTTGCTTGTGTTCAGGCTCTGTGCAAAGCCCGAGAGAAGGAGACTGAGTCTGAGGAGCATTTCAGAGCGCTGGCGGAGAGAGAGTCCGGCCGCTTGAAGCAGGAGATCAGCGAGCTGGACGCTCAACTGAAAGCACTGAACGAGAAGAAGAACGAACAAGAGGTTACAGCTGCTGACTCGCATATCACACGACCTGTGCTTATGCATATGTGCAAATGCAAAGCAGTCATATGTAAACAAAGCATCAGACAAGCTATACAAACAAGCTTTCGCACAATACAGAAGTCAAAGGTTTGGGGTCAAAAGAAAGAAAGATTGATATCCAGCATGCAGTGACAGACATTTATATCGTTACAAAAGATTTCAATTTCAAATAAAATAACTTTCTGTGTAGTAGAGATCAAGAAAAAAAAGCATCACTAAAATATTAATCAGCACACATGTTTCTTGCTCATCAAATTGTCGTATCAAATTGATTTCTGAAGGATCATGTGACACTGAAGACTGGAGGAATGATGCTGAAAATACAGCTTTGACATGATCATAGGAATAAATAATATTTTACCATTATAAATAACAGTTATTAAGTTGGCTTGAGAGAGCCAACTTACTGATATTGTACCTAAACATTATTATTTTTCTGAGACTAGAATTTCTGACTGTATCTCGTCCTACAGCTTTAGTGCTACAAAGTGCTAGCAACTACTCCGGATAACCTAGCAACACCCTATCAACCACCCCAGATACCCTAACAACTGTCTAGCAACCACTCTGGCTACCCTTGCAACTGCCTAGCAACCACTCCGTATAACCTAGCAACCATGCAGAACACGTTAGCAACACCCAAGCAACATGTTAATTTCTGATCATTCGTGGCAGTGACTTCTTAGTTAATGCTAAATCAGGCTATCAACATGCTAAATTAAAGTCTCTTGTCCGACTTTCTCAAGCCAACTTCTAAAGTTTGTCTCGACAAATTTTATTTTCTAGTTTTAGGTTGTTATAATATTTCACAGTATTACTGTCTGATCCAAATAAACTGTTCAAATAGCTTTATTTTATTACAAAGGAACGCTCATAATCCTAATGTAATTCTGTCCATCATTTGCACAGAACAGCATCTTTAAAGCCACTCAGAAGCTGGAGGAACTGAAGAGTCGGCTGAACTGGGATCAGCAGACGCTGGAGGCCTGGCTGCAGGAATCAGCGCACAAGGATGAAGACACCATGGCCATCATCAAGTATGCCAAGCAAGATGAGAGCAGGATTCGAGTGAGTTTGTTGTAAGAGTGACAGGATCCGTTGTTTTAGTTTGATATACAGTAATACCTCGAGATACGAGCGTCTCTGCATACGAGTATTCCAAGATACGAGCAAGCCTTCCGGCTGATTTTTGCTCCTAGATATTAGTAAATGTTCGAGATGCGAGCACGCATACTGACCAACTCGTGTTCGCTGACTTCTGTACGCTACGCTACTCGCCTGCGAGTAGCTGATTTTGTGCATTTTTCTTCATAATAGCGATGAGTTCTAAGACAGTGAGTAGTAAGGATGGTAGTGAGAAGAAGAAACGCATGATGACCATGGAAATGAAGCATGAAATTGTGGATAAATATGAGCGCGGTGCCCGCTTGAGTCATATGGCAGGCAGAAGCATCAGGAAGAACTGTGGACTGATTAGTTGATTGAGATACAGACGATGAACATACGCAGGTGTTGCAAGAGCTCAGCAGTGGAGGTGGAGGGTGAACCGGAGGAAAACATTTCTACAACTGAAATTAAGGAAGTGATGGCTATGTGGCAGAAGCCTTTTTAAAGGGAGGCAGAAACCATTCTCCCTCGATTGGTATTTTGTTAAAAGGTCTGTGCCAAGTGAAAATGAAAGGGAGGGTAGTCAGGCGAAAAAAAGGTAAGAAAAGGTATGAATACAAATCGAAAAAAGCAAAACAATAATAGAAAATAGAAAAGTAAAAACAAACAAACACGCAAGCTGAGTTCAATTGTGAATTTAAGTTACATAGTGTTCGTGTAAGGTAAGATACGGAATCAAGTGTCCGCGTACCAACTCCCTTCCCTCCTCCACACCTGCTGCTACTGACTGTAAACACTTATAATTAAAACCACATTTTATTTGATATCACACGAATCCTTATTCTGTGTACATGTACTATAATTGTGTGTCTGTGTGTGTGTGTCTAAAGCAGTAAAAAAACATGTTTTTTTCCGTTACGGATCTGGAACGGATTAATTTGTTTTCTATTATTTCTTATTGGAAAACATGATTCTAGATTCTTCTCGAGGTATTACTGTACTGTTTATGTGAAAAAGAAAAGACACCCTCTTTGAATTCTATGGTTTTATCAGGACATAAGCAAAGAAAAAACGGACTTTAGCAGTTCTCAACCTCAGATGAACAACAACACATTATTATATTATTATTGATACACCGTGCCGTTATTTATATAATAAAAACTAGGCTAAAATGTGTGAAAAACTAAGTACACCTCATGATTCAATGGCTTGTAGAGCCACCTTTACCAGCTTTATCATTCTCCTGGCAACCCTTCCAAACAAGCCGTCTTTTTTTAATGGTCCTATCATGAATTTGAACATTTAACATGTTAGCTAAGGCCTGTAGAGTCAAATTTCAGTTCATTTGAATTCTCATGGTTTTGGTTTTAGTTTTAGTTAACGATCATGAAGCTTGTGTCTTATTTTAATTTAAATATTATTACAATGTGATATTTTTTCTTGAGATTCACTCACTTGAATCTTATGTATTCTTTTAAATACTTGGACAGCAGTATGTTAAGCTATAGTTTGTATTTGTCTTTTGAATCAGGAGCTGACACTGAACATTGAGAAGTTGACTCTTGAATCCAACCAGAAGAGAAAGACCTTGAACAGTGAAATCACCGAGTCGGTTACAGCACAGGTGATGGATTTTCACAGGTTTTTATTTTGCGAGCTTACCATCATTCTTCTAGGCTTTGGTCTTAGCAAATCCACTTGTATTTTGGATCCAGATCGCTTTGGACAAGACAGCCGAGAGCTTTCGTCAGGCTCACATTGAGAGGCAAGAAATGATCAACCAGTGGGAGAACACCATTGAACAAATGAGGAAAAGAGACCAGGAGATACAGCAGTGTGTCATGGTAACCAGAAGATGGCGCTCTTTTAATACTTATCCTTCTATGATTAAGACATTAAATGCAGCGTTTCTGTAGATTGACATGTACATTGCAATTTTAAAATTAAAATAACTATCTATATCTATTATTTCATTTGGAAGTATGAAATACCATTGGTTTACCATTGGTTTATTCAACTCTCGATCTTCTAGTTGCAAGCAGAGGTGAACCAAGTGATAAGGGAGAAGAATGAGTTGATCAAGGAGAGGAAGGACTTCCTGGAGCGGGAGATGGAGAACAATAAAGAGCTGGAGAGGAATATAGGTATGGCTGAACGGCAGGCGCTTCGACTCAGACAGCAGCTCCAGGAAGAGGAGAGGAACCACAGACGTCTGCAGGACGAGGTGAGATCACTGCAGCTTCCCAACATTTTCTACAATTTGTATCTTTGTTTCTTCACTCCTCTGACCTCAAGCCTGTGACCTAGAGATCGAACACATCAATTCTCAACATGGGGACTAGAGTCCACTAGAAGGCCTCAATAAATCTCCAAGGAGACTTCACTTTTGAACAATCAGTGCCCTTAAAGTAAAGTCCTACCAAGGCTGTTTTGGTAGCTTAGCTAAATGTTTTGTTCTTCAAAAACAATGGGTTAATATGTATAGACCACATTAGATGATTATGGTTATCATGTAAATGATAAAAGAACCAAGGCATTATCATATGATACCATTACTGTACTATGGTATAGCCACCTCTTTGTAAGGGTTGTGATTTTTTCATATTATTAAATGCAGATAAATATATGAATTTGGCAGCACTAATCAAATGTGGTGTTTTGCTCTAAGGTGGAGGTTCTGAAGGGAGCTTTAGACCGAACAGCCACAGACGTGGAGACCACCAGATCTCAGATAACCAGCATGAAAAAGAACATTCAGGACAAAACAGCAAAGTAATGCTTTCTCTGTTCTTAGAGATGACTTCTTAGTTTTATAGTTTACAGAAAATTCATAGTTGTTTGTTGCAGGGTTGAAGACGTAAAGCTGCATATTGCTGCTCTGAAGGAGAAGCTGCTGGTGACGATGGAGGCGGTGCTGGATGGTGAAGAGCAAGCAGCACAGATGGAGCAACTACGCAAAGAACAGGAACAGAACATCAAAGTGAGATTGACTCCTTTGACTCTTGTTGCTTTACAGCAGTTCACTTCCAAATCAGAGGGGGCTGGATGCCATACTGTTGCCTTCTCTCTCTCTCTCTCTCTCTCTCTCTGTCTCAGATTCAAATAGCTTTATTGGCATGGGGAAAGGAATCTTTACATTGCCAAAGCAAATACAGTGGAACCCACTTATCTCGACCTCGGTTATTTCGCCAACCCGGTTATGTCGACATTTTTGAAGTGGAACCGCCAAACTCCTTATTTTTCTTTACGCTGTGAGCGAAATTGTGTTTGCAATGTTGGTTGTATCGAGAATCGAAGGTGGTTTTTATCGTATACTGGTAAATCTTGTAATGGCTGTCAGAGTAGTTGACGACTGCCCAGATGACGAGCTTTATAGATGGGTTTCACACTCTTCTCAAACATGCAAGTACAAACCAGGAAAAAGAAAACACTCTGACAAACATCACAAATAAAAGAAGGAAAATAGAAACAGTAGATTATGTTATATAACAGTCAGCGGTAGAGCGGCCATCTCTCTCCTCACTCAATCACACTCTCCTCCCTGCACGCGTTCATCCCAGAACAGCGCGGACACAACAGCATACTCCATCTTAAAGGTATATTCCCAACATAAACATAAAGTAGCCGTTACAATCTCTGCTGTTAGTTGGTGCACATATGCCTTTTGTTGTTAACAAACATATACAGTGTATGTACATTTCTATAGCATGCCGATCGCTTCAAACAAATCTTTCCGTTTGTTATCTCGATCCTCGGTTATCTCGACGCTTTTTTGCAAACCCCCGAGGCCATCGACCGGATTCAACTGTAATAATAAAGATAATACAGTTAATTATATATATATATATATATACACATGCTCTTTTGTTGCGACAGGATCTCACAAATCTTTCTCCAAGCAGATGTGGGCGTTTCTCCGTATTCGGTTTCTGATTGAAATCTTTGTGGTGGATTGTGAAATGTGGATAGAAATTGTGTCTAATATGTGTATAATTTGGGCCGGATGTCAGAAAGTGCAGTTCAGTTTCCACCTCATTCCCTGTGCATTAATGGCCCAGCCGGTCTTCTTTTGGCTGCCAGGTCTGTCTCTGTGACGAGACTGTGATCACTGAGTATGTACTTGCTCAGGACTTTTCTTAGTAGTTTAGGGTAGCTCACTGATATTCTGCTCATTTATATTCTCTGTTTAGGGCCAAATAGCCATCCAATTTAATTTGTTGGGCTGTTGCGTCTGTCCAGTGCTTTAGGTGTTTTTCTCTTCGTGCTGTAATGATCTGGTTTGCTCTGGCTGGGTTTTCACTCTCAGTCAGGCATGTTTGGGATTGTGTGGTCAGATATAAGACCAACTGGCCGAGGGCGTTTCTTTCTGCCGTCAGTTCTTGGTAGTTCAGGGCTTTGTGATGGAGGGTTTGTTTATCACTATTTTTCAAATTGGTATGAAATTCAATGGCTCTCTTTTGAATTATAAGTGGGTACAATCTTAATTCTGCTTTGCAGGCATTATTTGGGGTTTTGCGCTGCACTCATATCAAACTTTTGCATATTTCAGTCTGCAGGATCCCTGTTGCGTGTTTGTCCCATCTAGTAAACTCTTGGTTTGTGAGCGGTCCCCAGACTTCACACCCGTAGAGCGCAATGGGTTCAATTACTGATTTGATTATTTTTAGCCAGATTCTGATCGGGATTTCAATTTTGATATTACTCCTAATAGCTTAGAAAGCTCTCTGTGCCTCTGTCTCTGAGATCGTTCACAGCTTTGTTAAAATTTCTTGTATTGCTAATACTGATGCCACGGTAAGTGTAGGTCTCATTTAAAGCTAAAATGTTGGTCTTGGCGGCTGGGTCTTTTTCAGAATATCATGGTTTTTGTCTTTTTTATAAATACATATATTCATATATTCGGCATATATGCCATGGTAGTTAATGATTTTTATGGATTTGGGTAATAAGACCTTTGTTCCAGATTTTGGGGAATATACCTGAACTAAGGACGATATATAAAAAGATTTAGGATGGCTAATTTGAATGGTTTGTATTTTGTCTAATAATTTGCCGAGTGTAATTGGATTATTTATATACTATTGTAGTTTTATAAAATTTGAGTTAGCTTCAATTTTCATTTTATTTTTGGTTAATTTGTTTTTAAATTTGTTATATGCTTTTATCATTTTTATTATTCCTTTAAATATTAATATATAGGTTTAATTTATTTTTTGTTTTAGTTTAAATTTCTTCCAGTAAATAATTCTAGTGCATCAACTTAGTTATTTATCTTTCACATTTTCATTTAGTTTGTGTTTCACCCTATATTTTTATATGAAACACAAACTAAATGAAATAAAGGTGAAATTTAAAATACGTGTGTATATATATATATATATATATATATATATATATATATATATATATATATATATATATATACGTATTTTAAATTCGACCTTTATTTCAATTAATAAAACTTCACTTAATATTTTTAATAGATTTAGGTGATGGTAGTAAACCAGGTATGAAAAAATAAGACGCATGATGATGCACTGTTATGGCCAATAACCCATAACTGCCAGATGTTAAAATTCTGGGAAACACTTTACACCAAGGTTTCATTTTTTATGAGTAGTAGTTAATGAACTAACAATGAGCAATACGTTTGTTACTGTATTTGTTAATTTTTGTTAATGTTAGTTAATAAATATATAGCTGTTCATCTTAGTTCAGTATAACTTTTGATTTTTATAATGTATTTGTAAATGTTGAAATTAACAAAGACAAATAAATGCTGTAGAAGTAAAGTTCGTTATTAGTCCACGTGGTAAACTAATACAATCTTATTTTAAAGTGTTACCAAATTCTGTGCTATTTTATAAATAAAACAGCCTGTTTGTGATTGATTTGTTGACATTAATGAAAGTTATTATACAGTAATGCGTTACCTTTGCCTGTATTTGGATTAAGCATTAACGCATGTC
Organism: Rhodeus uyekii; assembly: GCA_037043235.1. Taxonomy (NCBI): domain Eukaryota; kingdom Metazoa; phylum Chordata; class Actinopteri; order Cypriniformes; family Acheilognathidae; genus Rhodeus; species Rhodeus uyekii. Next base: position 3,918,834 of record JAWRVZ010000016.1, on the reverse strand, counting down.
TTCCGATGTGTGTGTGTAGGAAATCGATGCTCAACTTCTCCGGCATAGAGAGCTCATGTTCAAGAAAAGTCAGGAGTTGCAAGGGCTGCGTGAAAAGGAGAAGAACGTCACAGCTGAGATCTGCGCCACCCGGGCTGCTCTCTCCAACCTGGACAGCAGACTCAGGAAACTGGACCAGAACTTTTTCAAACAGCAGATGATCATCTCCAACCAGGCATGAAAACTGGAGTTAATCTGTCAACAAATAGTTATTATCTAGTTAAATTTGTTGGCACTCAAGTGGGATGGTTGTTTCCTAGAAGCTGACAGATGACTCAAATGTCGTTCTTTTGTTTGGTCTAGGACTTTCAGATCCAGATGCTGGAGAGGAAGGCTTTGCACTTGCAGGGGAAGGTGAACACAGAAGAGAAGGAGGCCTTGGAGAAGAAGACTTCTGATCTGGCAGAAGCTCTAGAGGAAAAGAAGAGGACGGCAGCCATCCTCAACACACAGCTGAAGAAACTCCAGGTGAGAGGGTGTTGACATTAGAGGGAGCAGGCTGATAGGTCCTTTACTTGCAGTCTGCAAGCAAACATATTACCACATCCTCCACCTCCCCCAGCTCCACCTGCCTAGATCTGCTACAGGATTTATGTCTATTCATGTGGCTGGAACATATCTTACGTTCTCACAGCAGCGTGTCTGTGTATCCATGTAACTGTGCTCTGCTGTAACAATATCCAACACCAGCAGCACAGATCTAGTCTGCTGGGAACCAATGCATTAACATTGCCAATTCAAAACAAGATTTATGTTTGAAATATAAAGTTGCGTGTACCGTATTTTCCATACCATAAGGCGCAGTCTCAATTATGGGCATATTTCTGTAATTAATCCACACATAAGACGCACTGGATTATAAGGTGCACGGCCGATTTGTGAGAAAATGTATGTATTTTAGGCACGCCTTATAGTGCGGACAATACGGTAACTAAGCATAGTGAACTTCAAACAGTCAGCAATGTGTTGCACAGACAGACGATGACAAAAAAGGTTTCTCTTTCTTCTGTCAGCAATGTGTTGCTGTTTGGACCTGTGTATGGATGTTTTTAATGGTGCATATATTCTCAGGATGATATACGCTCCATTAAGAAAGACAAGGAGAAGAGCGAAGCAGAGAAGAGAGATCTGACCTCCAAGATCAAGGATCTGGAGCTCTTCATCGACACCTCTGAGAAAGACCAGAAGAAACTCAGGCTCAAAAAACAGGTCAATAACTTGATTGCCCATCACTAATAAATGAACCTGGTATCTATACTAACATAATAATTCTTTAAACTCAAACACTCAACATTCATACATTTCACACACATTCTCTACTTGACAGTTTGTATATTAAATATTTCTTATTTAACACATTTAATGGAATTTCTATTCAACAGACGCTCCCCTAACATCAGCACTGATCAAATTTGAAATACATTATTGATCTATAAAATAAACATTGGTAGAGAACAAAACACATTTGCTCTGTTGCACTCATCAGGACAGCATGGTGGAGAAAGGTCTCCTGAAGATGGAGGTGCAGAGGCTGAGAGACCTGCTGTATGACAAAGCAGATGGAGTGCTGACTCTGGAGAAGAGACGTCTGCAACTGCAAGCGGCCATGAAAGAGAGAGAGGAGGAGATCCGTGTGCACAGAGAGATGCTCATGAAACAGGTCAAGCTCACCGAACAGGAGAGACAAGGGCTCAGGTAAAAACATGCTAGTCAATAGTAAATGAAAATGATTTCATAAGAAGATACATTTATATGATTACATTTTTAATAAATTATATATTATTATAATAAATTATTCCTATTTTTAAATTTACAGATCTTAATTTGTATGCTGAATTACTGCTGTTTTATGTATTTAATTGAGCATTTTTCTGCACCGCAGTACTGCAATGAACGAGAGAATGTTCAAAATTGACAAGATGAGGAAGAGGTATGAGATCCTGTCTGTTTCCATGGCTGCACCAGAGGAAGAGGAGGATAAATCCCAGGCCTACTTCATCATAAAGGTATCATACCACTATTTTTAGTAACATTGATTATTTTCCTAGTTGGATGCATTAGATCTATCGTGTGCATAAGTTATAATAGCTGTAAAATAATTAATATTAAGAAATGATAGCGATGGCATGCTTAACGAAGGATATTCCTCTTTTTCAATAATAAAGGTCATTCTTTAATGCTTTAATTTTTTTATGTAGTGTTATTTAATTACAATTTTGTTTAAATGTTGCAGTATGCACTACAATTTAAAAGTTAGCAGTCAATAAGATTTATTTTTAAAGAAATGTTTACTTTTATGCAGCAAGGAAGAATAAAAAGTACCGTATTTTTCGCCGTATAAGACGCCCCCCCCCCCCCCAAAAAAAACTGGGGGGAAAAAGTTGGTGCGTCCTATGCGACGAATAGAAAGAATCCGCTGAGCGCAACCACGGCCATAGTTGTGGTGAGGACGAGTGGTAGGCAATGGTGGACTGTTACGTCCCTCATTAACAGATGTTACTTGTGTCTAGGGTTGTTAAGACGCAACAAAACAGTGAGGAAATTATAAATGGAGAAAGGAAACGGATCACAAAACCAAGTAATTTACCGTTAATTGTTTAATGAAAAATAATGAAAAAGTAGTGAATAAATGAATATATATAATATTTACAATCAACAAAAATAGAACAAATTCACACTTAAAATATGAAAATGAAGAGAAATAAAGAGAAGGTGCTTTAAACAGTGTTGTGAAACACTTGACCACACAATAAACAAAAGACACAACCAAAATACTTAACAGCAAATATAATGGTAAACGAAACACAAGCACAAACAAACAACAGTTGCTAACTCAAAGCATAATCACAGGCAACTCTCGGACTGGTCTCTCGAACGAGAGAACCGTACTCATCAAGCGCGCTCGCTCTTTCCACTCTCCTCTTTCTGTTGTTGAAGTTGGGGCGGGTTTTAAACTGTTGTGGTGGAAGGTGATTGGCGGCGAAGTCTCCTACGTCAGGGTAGAGTGTCATCAACCTGACAAGCGAATCCTCCAATCGAACAGAAGACAATGTCTTATTTGACACCAGTGAGGAAGAAAGTGATTACAATGACTGCATGGATCTGTCCTTCCTCATTTCTGCAGCAAAGAAGAGGAATTATTGGGGTTCGAATAAAAACATTACAGCCTTATTTTTGTTACTTTCACTGTTTACTGACTTTACTGACTGTTAATGAGAGTAAAGATAGTACTTAATGTTACATGGTTGGCATAACATTTTTCTTAAACTGCCGGTAACTTTATACAGTTGATATAAAATATTTTACTACAGTATTTGGTTCAGAATCTTTTTTTTCCCTAGATTTTCCTCCTTTAAAATTGGGTGCGTCTTATATTCCGGGGCGTCTTATATGGCAAAAAAAATACGGTCAAGAAAGACATTTATAACGTGACAAATGATTTCTGTTTCAAATAAATGCTGTTCTTTTGAATTCTCTATCCATCAAATAATCATGCTTTTTTATTATTGTGGTTTCCATGAACAACGATTTCCAACATTAATAATAAGAAGGAACATTCCTTGACATATTATAATGATTTCTGAAGGATCATGTGACACTGAAAACTGGAGCAATGATGCTAAAAATTCAGCTTTGGAATAAATTACATTTTAAACATCACAGAAATAAATTACATTTTGAAATATATTAAGTTATTTTAAAGTATAGTGGTACCTCGAGATACGAAATTAATCCGTTCCGAGGCGGCCTTCGTATAATGAGTTTTTCGTATCTTGGAACACATTTTACATGTAAAATGGCTAATCCGTTCCAAGCCCTCCAAAAACACCCCATTAAATTTCATAATAAAGCTAAATTGACCTATAAACAATGAAATAACGTAAAATGTCGAAGCTTACCTTTCGAGTGAGGCTATCTCCGAAAGTGGCGGCAGAGGAGGAGGAGGACAAACGGCAGATAACATACGTACGTACGTACACTTAACTTTACGAAAACACATAAAAAATGTAAAGTTTCGGGTGCGGAGTGGCTGAGCTAAAGCACGCCAGCACGTACGTATAGAAGATGCATGATGGGAGGGATGCTGTCCAATTAGAGAGAAGGATCTCATGGCTTGGCTAGCATCAGGAACCAATGGGAGAGCAGGAGGATGGTGGCGAGTCTACTATAACTAAGATGGCGGCGTGCGGCGCGAGTTTCAAAATTGTTATGGGGCGAATCTCGGACTTTCAGAAACCTTTCGTATCTTGAAAACTTTTCGTATGTAGAGCAGTAAACTTTTTCGTCTTTGCTTTCGTAACTTGGATTTTCCGTAAGTTGAGCCTTTCGTATCTTGAGGTACTACTGTATACTATATATTTTAATACTATTTCACAATATTACTGTTTTTACTGTATATTGTTGATCAAATAAATGTAGCTTTGCTGAGTACAAACTACTTCTTTCAAAAGCATTCAATTTAAATATGGTTTCTTCAAAAACAATGAAGTGCGTCTTGGATTCTTGCATTCAAAGCATTCCCAGTTCTTGACTACATACTTTTCTCTATATCAGAATGAATATTACAGCTCCATATACGTATGTCGCAATATCTAATAAATTCAGAACTTTTTCCAAAGGCAGCACAAGAGAAAGAAGAGCTCCAGCGTCAGGGGGATAATTTGGATGCCAAAATCCGCAAGGCAGAGAAAGAGATCCATGCTTTGGAGAACACCCTGCAAGTTGTCAACAGCTGCAACACTACCTACCGCCAATCCCTGACCAAAGTCACAGAAACTAGTAATTATTTTTACTTATTTTAGTCAAGTGTTTCTGAGTCATTCTTAAACTCTTTAACTCATTGCCAGCTTTTAAACAAATTCTTCATCGCTAATGTCATCACCAATGTCAATGCATTATGTGATTTTACTTTTAAAGTATGAGGAAATTAACAGCTGTAGCTATGCACAAGCAACACTGATATTAATATACATGTTACTCATGTATTGTACATGTTATCAAATTAAATATTCTGCGTAAGCCATACCTATAGGCAATAGTCACTTGTTCATGGTATAGATACTGTGCAGGTTCCAATTGGCATGTAAACAATGTCTGGAATGTTGCGGTGTATATAGACAAACAGAATGTTATTGTGAACTGAGCAGTGCACCATCATGCTGCAGGTCCTGCACACCAGGAGAAACTGAAGCTGGAGGAGCAGAGACGAGCTGCCGAGGACAAATACAAATTCAAGAAACGGCAAATCCGAGAACTGCAGGAGGATGTTGAAGTAAATTTGTTAACGTAAACTTTCGTCCCTACACTCATTGTGGAGAAAAACGTCTCAGGTTACATATGTAACCCTAGTCCTCTGAAAAGGGAACGAGACGCTGCGTTTGAACTCTATGAGATTGTCTCGTGAAGCACTATTGAATTGATCAAGTGTGAATGCACGTCGATGAATGATGAAATCATGAACCAGGAGGTTAAAGATACGCCGGAAGCTGAAAACGGCAATGACAACTACACAAGTGTCTTTATTAAGATGCCCGATAGGTTATGGCAGAATGACACAGTGTCTTGTTCCCTCTTCAGGGAACTCAGGTTACATACATAATTGAAACATTCCCCTTCAAGGCAACTCGAGCTACATCGGAACATTTTACTGCGTCACCAGAGAGGCCAGGAGGCGAAACGAGGTGCGTCCATCAATAAGTGTTTATATTTCTCTTTGATATATGTTAAATTACCAGAGCTGCCAAAGAGCGGCCAATTGTGGCCCTGCACAGTTCTGCTACTGCCTCATCGTACCCCCGCCCTCATGAAGGTCACCGAGCAATTCCACCTGATATACCTGCAGCAGTGCTGTAGTATGCAGTATGCATTTACTGTCACGTTTTTTGGGTTAAGCAACTAAATTTGCGTTATAAATCAGACCGATCAGATTCTCTGAACTGCGGCGCAAACAAACATGGTGGCGCCCATCGCGCATCATAGATCAGTTAACATGATCATTATAAGAGTTTTTAAACGACAAAACACATTCATTTCCACATATTTGAGAATCGAAATATCAGGTAGTTGATAACATAGCCAACAAGTGTGTGAATATTTTGAATAAATAAGACACTAAATAAATGCGATACACATGTCATAAAGTGCTTCTGAGGCTGCGGTGTGTGAACGTGACAAGCATGAGGCGTCGCCATGGGAACAATAAGGTAAACATTCTAAAATAACGGTCGCCTAAAAAAACTCACGCTGTCGGGTCAGAGACCAGAACTTACGTGCGAAAGGGTTAAGGGTTTGGCGGACAGCGTCAGGGCTTTAAAGGACGATAGCGATTAGGTAGCGAGGGATCCATTAAATATCCACCTTCGGCATCACCCAAAAGCCATGCTCTTTAGCTCTTACAATGGAAGCATAGTGCTGTGCACCCTGTAGGAGTTTTGCCTTTTCCATGACCTGGACACTTCAGTGACCACGAGCCTGGGCTGCCTCCTCAAAGACCGGCAGGCGGTCGCGGAGCGTTCAAGAGCCGTTCACAGTGTGCACAGCTAGTGCCCTCGAGCATTGAGCGTGCTTGCTCTGCTCCCAATCAAACCATTCAGAGAGTAATGTAGCGTGGACAGAGAGTAACACACAATCTGAATGTCTGCTTACTTGCCATACTTAGTTTTATGTGTGGAATGCTCTTTTATTTAAAATAGACTGAGAATATTGCACACACACAACCAGTACACACACTCACAAAGTTAAAGTCACTAAAGCTGCCGCTTCCAGCTTCAGCGCACCTTTATCCTCATGACTTCTCGTCATCGATTTCACACTCGACCGATTCGATAGTGCTTCACGAGACAATCATGCAAAAGTGTTTCTATAGTGTTCCGACGCAGCGTGGGTTCCCTTGAAAAGGAACTCTGTTTATATAAATATGTATATAAGTATAATCTCTCGTGATACAGAAATGCAATTCTTTACATTAGTTAATTTATCTATTAGGTATCACGGACTAACAATGAACATGTTTTATTTAATAATTATATTTTTAAAAATTGTTGTTGCTGTTTTATTTATTATTGGATCCTTCCTGCCGTTAGTTTGGTGGATTTTGGTCTGTGCAGGTTTGTTGAAGTGAAAAAAGTTAGTTCAATTATTATCATTTCAGAATTTCAGAAGGAAGACCTAATAATCCTGACCAAATATGTATTGTGGTATAAAAAATTTGTGCACCCTGTTGCATCACATTTTTGCAATGCAATGTGTAACAGGCTGGACGCTTTGAGACTTTAAAGCCCATTACTAGCATACTAGCAGAAGTTTAAAATTTAGGAAGAATTTTAATTGATCTAATATTAATTTTATTATATTTAATAAATGTAATATAAATAAATAATATACATAAAAATATAATATCCAATATAAATGGACACAGTAGGATGGACATGTTGTATGTATGCTATTAGATAGCTATTCTGAAAATAAGGAAACATGACTAACACTTACTTTGTTCTTGGATTTGCTTTATATCTAAGTAAATTGTTACTGCTAGCCAATTATGTGATTTAGAGCATATATGGACTGGAGTTTTAAATTATGAGGAGAAACTAGTGAATCTTCCAACGCCCACCATGAAGCTGCTACATCAGTACTACAACTCCCTGGTCATCATCTGCACACCATATCCCATAATCCACACCTGTCATCAGCTTCACCACATTTATACCCGCTTCACTCCAACGTTTGGCAGTTAATGTTTATGTTACAAGGACTCCTGGTGGATTACCTTATTCTGTTTCCATTAAAATAATTCAATAAACTTTTTGTTTATTGAAACTTTTTGGGATCCTTCTTCATCGCTGTAACGGTAAAATAAAAGAGTTAGTATATCAAAATGGAATAAATAGGAAATTAAGATTTGATACATGGAAGGATGTTCATTTTTAAATATATAAATAAAGTATAAAGTAAGAGTGTATGTCCAATTTGCAAGTTTGGAGGTGTCTCTGGCTCAATTGTTGTTTAGATTTTTTATCTTGTCCATAGTTTTTAAAAATATGGACAAGATTTTTTTATTTATCAGATGCATGCATTGGAAACCATGTGGCATGACATTTTAACAACATTTTATATAAAATATATAACATATTAATGTTAATTTGGTTCATTGTTAGTTCATAATGCCTAATTTATAAATGTTAACATCTAAATATGAATTGTAATGTGAGTCACACTTTATTTTACATTGTTCATGATTCCCTGTACTTACATAAATAATTGCAAAGCAATTGTAATTAACTGCATGCACTTTCTGAAAGCACTTGCACTTGACTCAGCCCTGCTGAAAAATGCTGGTGTGCTGGTCTAGCTATGAATCAGCGTAGTCATGCTGTTCTCAAGCAAAACTGAGCTGGTTTCCTGGTCCACCAGCATTCCTGCTTCCTAAACTGGGGACCAGCAATCCAGCAACATTACCTCATGTTGATCTCAACATGCGGGTGACCAGCAATGTTAGATTTGTTTTTATGTTCGGGTGGTCATTATAGGGTTAGTGAGTTAGGGTGGTTAGGGTTATGTCATTATTTACTGAGGCTGTTTATAGTTAAACAGTTCTTGTTATTAGTTGTGTAATAATTATATTTGTAACACAAACACTGGAAAAAAAAGTGTTTCTGTGAAATGTCATCAGAACTGGAATTGTTACCAGTATATAAAAAAAACAGTTTTTGCATGCACCCTTTAATTCAAAGCGTGCACTTTCACTTTAAAATGTATGTTACTAGGTGTCACAACAGTTAAACAGTGAATGTTTGAAAAACATAATTTACAACAGGTCAGACAAGTTTCTATATACCTGCTTGTAAAAGGTGAAAACATGTACCTTACGAGTTAATTAGCTAAGATTCAGTAATGTTAAAATGTTCATTTAGTGACAGCACTTTGTTTCATGTTTCAGAGCATGTCCAGGACATTAGAGGGTCTTCTTCAAGAGGAAGCCGTTCACAACGAGAACATTGAAAGGACCCAAGCACATGTGCTCTCTCTCAACAAAGACACCCTCTCTCAGGAGGAAAAACTCAATAGAGCCGCAAAACAGGTCTGACATACGCCTCAAAACCCTACAATTATCCAGATTTATCTTTTCAGATTTATCTTGCATTACAGAATGTCAAATGACTTTTCTTTTGTATTCAAGTTTATAATAGTCAGGTCATCTTTATTTATCTGTGTTTCGGATGAGACGTTAAAACGAGGTCCTGACTCTCTGTGGTCATTAAAAATCCCAGGATGTCCTTCGTAAGAGTAGGGGTTTAAACCCGGCATCCGGGCCAAATTTGCCCATTGGCCTTGGTCCATCATGGCCTCCTCATCCCCCCCCCATACTAATTGGCTTCATCACTCTGTCTCCTCTCCACCAATAAGCTGATGTGTGGTGAGCGTTCTGGCGCAATATGGCTGCCGTCGCATCATCCAGGTGGATGCTGCACTTTGGTGGTGGTTGAGGAGATTCCCCCCCAACTATGTAAAGCGCTTTGATCTCTGGAAAAGCGCTATATAAATGTAACATTTCTTCTTCTTCTTATACAGCGCTTACAGTACTCATACTGCATGTTGTTTCAAAGAAGCTACACAGTAATAAACAGGAAATGGCAGATTTCATGGTGACAACTTAATAAGTAAAGAGTATGACAATTAACTCTGGTTTACCCTAAAGTTCTGACAAGAAATGGCACAGGCTGATGGATTCTTAACTCAATCTGCTTGCAATCATTTATAAAACGTGCATACACACAGATTTTAACTTAGAGTGTGTGTACTCTAAACTCCATGGTAAAGTTCATATTTATGTGGAAAAGTGTTTAGTGCCACGTCAGGGTCTAAACAGATACAGTAATAACGAGTTTAAATCGTTCCAAGAGCTCGTAACTCAAAATTCTTGTACAAGCAATTTTCCCCATAAGAATGCAATAAAAATCACTCTATTCGTTCCACACGACCATAAATGCCCATTTTAAATATTTTTTTGATTTTGCCCTATTAATTACAGTTAAAATTATAACCATTAAGATCTCATATAAATACTAATAAATAATTGATAATTAAACAAAAAATACTTAATTTACTGTAACGCGCACTTTATCTTTGAGTAGCGTCGCTGCTGGCGTGAAGGAGACGGGAGGAGGGTTTTACTGCTTACAGGGAGAATTTCGTACCGTCTTTCTTCCTCATCTTGAGGTCATTGTCTATATGCTGTACTGTACGTATATATTTCACTACGTGAACAATAGCGATCACAATTAATGTTAACAACACGAGGTAAAACCACTGTAAATCACTTATAAAAGTATCACTGTGGTGAATGATGAACCAAACCGAGCGACGCTGAGAGAATGAACGAGTGAAGGGGTGATAGACTTTACGAGAGGCTGTCGTTAGGATATTTCCAGTAAAAATGCGCGCGACGATGCTGAGCGTTAGGACTTTTCAACAAAAAAATGTGTGTTGGCGAAGGAAATGTTTTCTCGCACTCTGATACAATGCTCGTACAACGATTTGCTCGTATACAGAGTCACTCGTAAACCGAGGTATTACTGTATGTGTAATTGTCCTTGTGGCAGAGGTTTTTTGTGTGTATGTTCATTCTCTGAATAACGTTTGCACATTTGAGAAATGATCGTAAGATCAAATGTAGGACGGATTCGATGAAACATTACACTTCTCTACAGACCACAGCTAATACCTGGTTTCTGTTGTATCAGCAGCCAATGAACTCGCTGCTCAACTTTCAAATACTTGGTCAGTGTTTTCAGTAGCAGTTTGGAGCGTACTTTCAGAAACACAACACCCTCCCCAGCTCCACCTTTATAAATCTGCTACGGGTAATATATGTTACATTGTTTAGCAGCAGCATGGCTTACTTGCTCACAGCAACGTGTCGTGTGTGTAATTGCAGTAGCAAGTCCCGTATTTGCTCTACAGCAGATGGAGAATGGCAGATATATTAACATAATATGACAAAACATATTAACTTTGTCATATCCATTACTGTCAAACACTCAGAGAGATGTTGACAGGAGTATATTTTTACTTAAGTATATGTGGTCAGTAGTGACTGATTATACTCATCTTGATTATGATTATCCAATATAGAGAGCTGCTGATCTCATAATCTCACCCTATTCTTGTCTGACAGTGTGCCAAATATACCAGGGAGATTCGGTCTGCTAAGAACTCCAAAGAGAAGACGTTTGAGGAACGGGACATAGAGCTACGAGAACTCAGAGACTTAAATAAAAACTTAAACAAGATGCTCCAAGAAGCAATGGAGGAGAATCCTGAGCTGGCTTCTGTCCTACAGCTTCATTTTATGCAGGTACAGCTTGACTGGAAAACTTGACCCATCATGATAGAAAATCAACACATAGTCATTATTTAAAAAAAGCATTGCTACTTTGTCAAAGTGAGGCAAAGTTCAAGCAAGGATAACATTAATTGCACTTTTCAAATATTCATGTTGAGGTAAAATTGAGTAGAATTTTCTGAAATTACTGAAAAACTTTTTTAAAGAATTGAATACTATTATTCAGAAATTATGCATTAGATTTTAATGCATTAAAATGTTCTATTTAAACTAAATACTGTTCTTCTGTTCTTGTTTCTATCAAAGAATCCTACAACTATAGCACTGTCTTGAAGCTGCGCAACTGTTTCCAACACTGGAAATAATAATGTTTAATAATAATGTTTCATATTGTCGTATCAGAATGATTTCTGAAGGATCATGGAGTCATGGAGTTATATTAAATGCAAAACAGACATTTTGAATTGTAAAAATGTCAATATTAAATATAGTCTTGTTTTTTTTTTTATCAAATAAATGCCTTGGAGAGCAAAACGTTTGAACAGTGAGGTCAATTGTCGGAGGGATTCTTCTGAAATTATTTTAATCATTACATTCATTAATTTATGCATTTGGTAGACGCTTTATCCAAAGCGACTTACATGTAAATAAGGAACCATTCCAATCAGTTCTTGCTTTCCCTGGGAATCAAACCCATGACCTTGGCGTTGCAAGCGCCACGCTCTACTGTTTGAGCTACAGGAACTTCCTATTACTTGCTAAATGAAGCTACTAATGAACTGTAATGGTTATACTCCTCGTTTCAGGCGGGTCTGTCACTGCCGTCTCCTGCTTCCACTCCATCCAGCCGTCTGAGCTCAAAGATCAGCTCAGCCCGAAGTTCTGCTTCACTCCATCGGTATTCACATAACCAAGCTTTTAACCACAAACTATTGCGATTTATATTCCATGCGCACGTCTCATTTATCCAATCAAGTATGACCATTGAAACCAGGCAAATATCCATGATGTGGAATGTCCTGATTGTTGTCTTATGTGTCCCTCATGCATATCAGATCCTCAAATGCATCGGCCAGCAGCAGTGCCAGAAGCCAATCTGTCCAATCCCCTCAAGTGAAGGTAGTGGATCTGGGATTGGGGCTCTCCGTCACGTCCCCGCAAGGATCTCAGCCGCCCAGCGCTGGCAGCAGCAGCAGCAGGAGCAGCAAGTGCAAGAGCCCTTAGACAGATCCAGACCAGTGTGTGTCTGCCAACCAGGAAGTTATTATTTTTAAGTTATAACACTGTTATTGTTATTCCAGTTTTCACAATTCGATGCTTAAAATCCACTTTTATCATTGTGTGTTTGTGTTTTTAATTTCCTAGAAAATGGTCTTTTCTTCATACTGTAATGAACTACCGAATGGTTGATTGATTAAGAATGATAATGAGCTTTTACTGTTTTTGAAAGATGCTCACCAAGGATGCATTTATTTGATACATATTAAAAATACAGTAAACACTATAGTGAAACATAATTACAATTTAAAATTTTTTTTTTTACGTCAATATATGGTAAAATGTAATTTATAAAAAGTTGTAATTTTTCAGCTGAATTTCTCCACATGATCCTTCAGAAATCGTTCTAATAAATAATCATCAAATTATATGTGACACTGTCGACTGGAGTGATGATGCTGAAAATACAGATTTGACATCACAGGAATAAATTACATACACATTTTTTATTTTAAATTGTAATATTTCACATTATTACAATTTTTACTGTAATTTTGATCAAATAAATGCATTCTTGGTAAGCATAAGAAACTTCTTTCAAAAACATTGCAAATATCTCTTTTTTTTTCTTCACGTAACCTCTTTCTTGTGGAATTGCAACCGCAGGTCTTGTTTCATTTCAGTACATGTATATATGATTGTGTTATGTGGCAGCATAACATAAAAGAAACAATAAAACCCTACACTGATGAATTTTTTGATGAATCGAAGGTGTCAGGTGAGAAAAGAGAGAGAATTGCTTCCATGTACAGCCCATTGTGTTTGTTCCCGGTCATGCTGGGGTGTGTTCAGTCTCTATTTATATAAACCCATGAGACAGCATTCTCATACCGCTTAAAAACCTGAAGAGCCACTGACCGTATCCACACACGCTCCTCCAAAACAAGAACATGATCCACTTCGTCGTGTTTGTTGCGTTTCTGTGTTTTTCTGTGGGAGAGTCGAGCACTACGGGTGAGTGACTGATCAAAGTCTTACTGCTAAAATACTGGAAAATTACTCCGAAGTCTTTACTCTTTTAACAGGCTTACTGATTCAGTTTAGATGATAAATTCGTTTTTGTGATAAATTTGAAATATTGACCTTTACATTTATATATTCACTCAAAAACCTGTTTTCTGGTTGTTTAATGTTGGTAAATGGATCTCACAGATGCTCCTACAACCACGGAATTGACAGGAGAACCAACGTCAGGAAGCTGGACAATGACTCATGCGCCATCAACAAAGCAGCCAGGTACAATGTCATATTTCAATAGCCATATCATGTCATAGCTCAATCAGTTGAGAATTGGTGTTTACAACATCAAGGTCATGGGTTCAATCCCAGGGAATGCAAGAACTGATTCAATGTGTTGCTTGAATGCAATGTAAGTTGCTTTGGATAATGTGCATTGTGTCCGTTGACTCAGCTGTGATTTCACATACATTTGTAAGTAATGAACTTTAGTTTAAAGGGATAGTTCAGCCAAAAATGTCATTTAAGCTGTTTTCAATTTTCTCATAGATACTTCAGTAATTACCGGCTTGAGGGTTTCTGTCAAATCTTTGGTTGATCTGTACAGCAATTCCCCTGAGATGGAGCTCCTTGTACGTCAGGTAATTCTTACGTTTTTTCACCTTTATAAAAGTATATCACATAAAGTGTGCAGTGGCCCAGAATGATTTCTACACATAAAGTCGCCAATTGCGTTTCGGTTTTTTCGTTATTGTGACGTAGGCCTATGTCCTATTAAAATTTCTTCTCAAACAAGAAAAAATGTTGGGCGGGATTTGGTTTTGTCCATGAGGATTTTATTGGATCATGGCTTGCTATTGGTGGATCTCACGTGAGGGACGGATCCCCCCTCTCTCGCAACAGTAAACAGAGAAAATAAGTGATGTCACTATTTTGATTATAGATTATGAGGACATACGAATAAAATAATACTAATGTGGACTGATTAATCATTTTTAATAAATAGCCTAATGCAATGTTCCATCAAACACAAATTGTCCATTTTGAATGGTCCAAACATCTGCATGGGGAAATCCCTCACCCTCAGATGAAATTCCCAATCGCACAAGTTTCTAATTAAATGACTTGATTTTGATTAAGAATTGGTAAATGTGACCACACTTTAAAACAGCCTTCATCTAAAATATATGACATATGGTGGCTGAAATTAATAATCACCAATACACCTTCTGAAAAGTTACTTTTGATTGGCTCGTTTTATTAAATTGGCTATTATTTGTTTTACCGTATAACTTTTCATTGTTTTGTTATTTGCACTGATATGAATAACATCAGATTATCATTTTTATAATGCTCTCTTTCCTTTCAGATCGAAAGTTTCATTCCTTCTCAATACAGAGCAACGAGTTCCATCACAGTGAGAAAAATCCAGAGAAACTAGATGCCTAAAATCCAAATGTCCTAGAAATCCTATTAATAATGTCATCTCCAGAATTAATTTTGTTAATTCGGTCAAGTAAGTTTTGACTAAGGCTTTGTTCAGTCTTTTCAGAGCTCTTAATCATATCCATATATATATATATATATTTGATTTTAGCATCATGGTACATCAAGATATGCTGTTCAGCTTTGGGCAGCAAATAAACAAGTGTTTTCTTTCTGATGACAGATTTTGCATTCATTATTTGTTTGTTTATTAGGTCTTATAATAGTGTGTTCAGCAAAAGTGAAGTGAATACTACTCGCACTATTCACACTACTCGCTCTAGATTACTCGTGGGATTCCTTGTTTTCCTAAGTTACTAAGTTCCTAAGTACTTTTTCCAAGTAACTAGTAAAGTAATGCATTAGTTCATAAGACTCACTTATGGTAAAGGTCAAAGAGCTTTGCATTACAAAAATGTGCGCTTCGAATTTATTCCATTGTAATGGACAATCACTGAAAGATTCTTCATCGCCTGGAAAAACTTGATTTTAGACATATTGGGAACTTCGGGTGGGAAAATATATACACACCCCTTATATTATTACTTAAGTTAACTCCTCAAGTTAATTGGGTTAATTATCTGAACATGTTCCTCCCGAGCTTTGTCAACAACACACAATAACATATAATAGTACAATGACAATTTAAACAAAAACAATACTTTAAATGGTCCAATTCAACAAATCAATTTTTATGGTTTATTTGCCTTTAAACCAATAACGCACTTTGCTCTCAAACATCGTGATCCTGTCAAGCGTGAGTAACAATGAATAGCTATAGAACTGATTATGAGAGATTGCAAAAGTATTAAAAGCTACATGTGGAGACTAAAGAGAAATTCATAACTGTTCTGTGGTCTTTGTCAGTGTATTAAATCATATCAAAGACTGACGGCTCTCCTCAGTAGATGGTGCAGTTTGCAGTTGAATACTCCAGGCAAATCCATTCGTTTGTGTACTCCTTATAGCCCTCGGCATCCACCAGCCCGCTGCCTGCAAATGCACACAAAAGATGACTTAACGCTCTCTGCAGGACTGGAAATGAATCATAGCATGTAGCACAAGTGAAACAGTCTCACCCTCGATGAGGTTGTAGAGGGTGCAGTAGGTGGCGCCGTTGTCGTCCAGCCTGGCCCATGCTTTTGAGATGGCGTACCCCTGTGGCAGTGGTGGAAAAGGAGAATAAAAGGTATGAAAATCCTTCAGATGGAATCGGTATCTACTTTTAGCTATAAATGAGGTAATTAGGTAACACAGAAAGCAGAGAAGGGAGTGTGAGAGTAACAGTAGAACTTTTTTTTAACATGCATATTTCCCTTACTGGCCCACCGAAGTGCCTTGAAACACACAGTGTTACTCAAACCGTTTCTCCTCATAATCTCCTCCATAATGTAGAGGGCGGGGCTTCAGATTCTAGAGAGCATTTGATTGGACAGAAAATCTGATGAGAAGCTGAAATGCAGAGTGATGTCATCAGAATCATCCATCCATATTGGTGAAGTGAGAGACTGTGAGTTTTGAATGCTTTGATTTTATAAATGTGAATTTGATCATTGTTTTTAGCAAATAAAGAACAATAAGGCAAACGTATTCGTACTAAAAGCCCAAAAACTTCTCTATGTAGTAGGTCTAAGAATAAAATGATGCCCTTAATTTGGGATTTTTAGTTCATTGAGCTGTTATTTAGCTCTTAAATACAAAAGTAATATAAATAAATATAAATATCTAAATAAATAAATATATCTAAATAAATAAATATAAATATCTAAGTGTCAATATTAATATTTCTCAACATTATTGGGATACGCAATAATGCAACCTTTTGGAACTTCACCACAGTAAAAATTGTAATTTCTATGTTCACACCATGTCGTATTTACTGTAATTATGAGATGACAACACGTGTTCGTGATACTCTGAGCTTTTCATATCTTATGAGTCATAAATATGCCAACACTATCAAATCAATACAATACAGATCGTTTCGAAGTAGCTTTACAGTGATAACAGGAAAATGACACATTTTGACTGTAGTTCAGTTGTCACTTCAGTCTTGATTCTCATCTTTTGTAAAGATCATCAATTACTAAATTAGTTCATTTCATCTATAAAGCATCTAACTCCATTAGGTGACAGAATGGAGAAATAAACCTAGGGAGAAATCAGACTCGATCGGTGACCAGCTCTCCTGTGGCCAATGGATGCTGTACATATGATTCAGGCTGGATTACAAGTTTTCTTGAGAATCATATTGATCATGGCAGAAGCTGGTCATGGGGTCTGTGCGGTGGACTGTCTGACTGAGCACAAGACTACATAAAAAAACCCCACATATACCGTATTTTCCGCACCATAAAGCGCAGTCTCAATTATTTCTGCACTTAATCCACACATAAGGCGCACCACATTATAAGGTGTGCGGCGATTTTTGAGAAAATTTAAGTGCGCCTTTTTTTTTTTTACAGTATAAACTATGTGAAAACTAAGAATATAACTTTTTAAAAAACTCAAACCATATAAGGCAGAGGTTTTCAAAGTCTGAGACAGTGGGCCTCCCCTTTGACACAACCCACCCAATGCCGCCCCCCCCCCCCCCAAAAAAAAAAAACGAGTGTTGACCATATCATGCAATTGATATGGGTTGATCAGAAATTGTTATATTTATTGCTGATTAGAAAACTATTTACATGACAACATCAGCATTGAGCTTCAGATCAATGGTTTTGATCACAAACTAACTATATAGAGAACAAGTTTTGCAACAATTAATCCAACTCATGCGGTTGCAATTATGAAGAAAACTGTTATGAACAAGAGTTTTCATTTAAACATAACTTTTTTTGTTTAATTTTCATTTTTTTATGATCAGTGTAATTTTTATTTTTTTATTTCCACACGTGTGTGAGTGAGGGAGAGACACAGAGAGAGAGGGGGGACTGTGTGTTTTACGGATTACATAGTCTGATGCTGTTTTTAAGATCTGCATTCCTTTATTTTGTATGAAATACAGCAAGAAAGCGTCAGACACTCAGTGCGCGAAGTTAAACAACTGAATAGAGCAGGAAACGGTTAAAAAAAATATCTGACAGGCAGAGACGCAACGCTAGTGGCACTCTATCAAGCACCACGTCTGAACAAAAACCCCACGTTTACCAGAACTATACTGGTTAATAAGTACTACAAACAAACCGAAATAAAAAACAAACCTGAAGCTGAAGAAACCCTAAACGTTAACGGAAGACCCGCGAACCTGAGTGACTGAGAGGGAAAGACACCTGTTCTCGTCTCCGCGTTCTGCGCGTGAGTGAGCAGGGTGGAGCCGGGCGAGACGAATTAAATCTGCATGTGTAGGGGAGGCGCGCCTATCGCAGAATGCAGACACAGTCAGATACCCAATGAGGATTTTTATGTATTCCGAGCACAGATAATGACTCTTATTACTCGTATGATACTCGTACTCGGCAAAAGTTCTTTATCCGTACCGGATTCTCGTTTCAGACGAGTATCCGGCTCAACTCTAGTTATTAGACTATAATTTTTTACAACTCTCTGCGCCTCCCCTGGCATGCTCTGGCGCCCCCCAGGGGAGGCGCGCCCCACACTTTGAAAACCCCTGATATAAGGTAATCAGTTATATATTAAATTAAGAAATACAGCAGAGTTGTATTTCTTCAGAGTTCAATTATGGGTCTATTTCTGTATTTAATCCATACATAAGGTGCACCGTATTATAAGGCGTGCAGCGATTTTTGAGAAAATTTAAGTCTTTTAGGTGTGCCTTATAGTGTGGAAAATACAGTATGTGTGTGTGTATATACATTTTTTTTTACAGTATAACCTATATGAAAACTAAGAATATAACTTTAAATAAAACTCAAACCATATAAGGTAATCAGTTATACATATATTTTAAAATAAGAAATACAGCAGAGTTATGCTCATACATTTTAATTACTCTTAACTTGAAATATTTGAGTAAGCAAATTCATAAATTTAATGACGCAATCTCAATGTAAATAATTTTTGTTGTGGAAACTTGGCTAGCTTTAACTAGCTGATGTAATAAATGCTAATTTACTAAGTGGTAAACCAATGTTTAGTATAACAATTGCTGAATGACTAAAATAATATAACATATGACTGAATATGTTATATTAAACCACATAACTGAAACTATGCTAAATTAGCATAGTAAAATATTAAACACTACCATATAGCTCACTTATAATTAATTTTACACACACACAAAAACCATTATATAACATAATTTTAGTATTTAACTCTCCCTTTCGAATGTTTCATGGCAAAGCATGCTGGGAAATAGAAATCCCGGCCCAGTTTCAGTTAATGTTGAGTTTGAGAAAAATTCAGATTACTTAAAACTTGTCACTTTTGTGAACATAAGTGAAATAAACATAAATACTCATAAAAGTTAATATGATTGAAGTAATTAAATACAATTTAAGTTTACCTTATTCAAATCAATTGATTATTTTGAACAGAGTTTTGAGGGTTTACAGTGCGGCTAAACTACATTGAGGTTTAATATCGCAACAATTGTTTAAATGTTTTTGATATGCATATCGGCTGCAATATAATAGGTTACAAATTATTTGATTAGCACAATATTAGTCCTTGAAGTTTATGGGGGATAGTTGAGTTCTTGCATGACAAGACGAGTCCAGCCAATACATATTTCTTTGTCATTAGCTTCACTATCTACCACTTGTCTTTAATGTTATGAAAATAATTTTACCGTCACTCTACAGACAGTTTCTTCGGTTGCCACTAGGTGAAAGTTCAAGTCCTGCTTGCTGGTCCACTGTCTGGAAGTGTGTTTGGCTACGATGTGGAAAGGTGTGGCAGAAACCAGCTGAAAAAGATGGCAGTATATTTTTAGGCAAATATACTGTTGTCAGATTCCTTGTGCATACAAAAATCTCTGGATTATTACAATAAATGACAAAAAGAACAAAAACAACTTGACTCATAGTTTTGCATGGTACTCTACCTGAATAAAAGTTTAATACTAGATCCTCTTACCTCATACAAGCATCTCTGTCCAACAGTCATACAGCCAGACATGCCCGTCCAGGCCTTGATCTGGTTCACCAGACTCACAAAAACATCCTGGCACGGGATCCCAAAAAGCCTGGCGAAAAATGAGGGAGCTTTCAATGCAATGGCATGTGATTAATGGTGGCGTGAGTTTGTAAATTGGTGGGTCTGGTGTGTGACTAAAAGGACTGAATTTGACAGACTTGCATCATGCATTTCAAATCGTCTTTATGAAAGTGTGCAGTATGTGGAGGGTCACTGTGAATAATTTGCATAAAGGATCAAAGTCTTGTGATGCCAGTCAGAGGTTTATGATTTGTCTTGGGTTTTATGCATTCAGCTCAATCAACGCTTTAAAGCACTTTTTTACCACATATCCATGATTTTAGCATCTAAAGCCTATTTTTTTTTTGTTAAATGTTTTTCTTCAAAAGTGTGCTTGTACTTTTTTTTATTTAAAATGTATTGTAGATATTTAGTTATATAATACGGTGACATTCATTCATTCTAAAGTTTGTGTTAAAATACTTTTTGTGGTCACTGTATAACATATATCTATGTATTCCAATATATTGCAAGTCAACTAAATGCTATATTGTCAATATGTAACAAAAACATTATCAGATTATGTAGTAACACTTTTCAATACAGAACAACATGAGTGTAATAAAACAGTAGTGTCAAATTTGTCTCATAATAAAAGCGCAACTTTTGAACGATAGATAGCTATTATATACAATCCTAATATGTAAAGGTAGAAATGACAAGTGATATTTTAGTATTATTTACATGATATTTTGTCTATTCATATTTTGAATCAGCTTTTATTTTTACATTTTTAGTTTAAGTTTTTGTTATTTTATTGTAATCTTTCATTAGTTCTCTGTTTTGTTTTCAATATTTTAAGTTGTCCTTAATTATACAATACATTTCTGAGTAATATTAATGAATTATAAGATGACGTATTGGGTAATATTAATAAAGAGCATGTGCTTACTATAGGGCAGTGCTTCTCAATTATTTTCTGTCACGCCCCCCTAGGAAGAGGTAAAAACGCGCCCCCCCTCCCCCCATTTTGGAACTTTCGCGTCATTGTTTCCATGGCAACGCGTCGTGCTTGTCACGTGACACCGCAGTCACATAAAAAACTGTATAATAGATCACATTTAATTAGTTTTTTTTTTTTAATTCAAAATAGTCACCAACTTGTTGAAACCTAAAAGAAACCTTGTGTGGTTGAAAACACTGAATTGTTGTGATAAATGACAAGATTTGAGCACATCTTTTTTGGATCGGTGCCAGATATCGCGTGAAAACACGTGTGAATTGAGCGGTTGATCACGTGACACATATGAACACCGGTCAAAGGATGAGGGGATGGTTATCTGAACTTCATATGCTGCTCTTGTTCAGTGCAAGAACCTACTCCCTGGCAAAAAAAAAAGCATGTCGCCCCACTATTTGAGAACCACTGCTATAGGGTTAGAGTTAGGAATGGGGTTTATTTTAAGGTTATTTGTAATTCTGAATATTTTGGTGTTACGCAACGACACAAATAGTGTTATAATATTTTTTAAACTAAATTATTTTATACATTTATTTTTGCTTCAATTTTATTTTGAGGCATTCGTCTTAAACTTAGATTTTCATCTAATATTCATATTTTATTTCAGTAACAAAAAATATTTTTTGTTAACAATAGATATTGTGCATTGAGCTAAACCGATGATTGAGTGTTATGCTGTATTTATACCGATAACCACACATAAAAGTCTTAAGGCCTGTTCACACCAGCAATAACAATAACAAATTCCACACTGCAAATATAATGAAAGGGCATGGAGTAACAATATTGTTGGAATCACTTTTGGAATGATATTTCCATTTAAAGTGACAGACAAAAAAAAAGAGAAAGATATCATCCACTGGTGTGGACGATAATACATAGTTATCATTTTTGGTGTGAACAGGCAAGAAATGAGCCACTTATTTTTTACTACACCACTGAGTGCAAACACACTGACAGCAGCTAAAACGTGCACAATTTTTTTCAATAAAATATAATTCAAACGGTATCTTACCATATGACTCTGCACTGAGCGTGGAGCGGTTCTCCAGTCGCCATCAGACTAAACCCCAGTGTCAGGGTGAGAGTCAGAAGCAACATTCTTGTCTGCATGGTAAAGATCGTTCAGAGGTCTGTGTGTCCCGTCAATGAACAGACAGAGAGGGGCTCCAGTTTTATAGTGGGCTCTGATCGATCAGAGGTGTGATCTGGGATCAGATGGGAAGTGGAGCACATCATTGATTCCCAGATCACGTGAGTTTTGACCATTGAGCATGTGCTTCTGTCTAATTAGAGATGCCTGGGTAAATGTGTTGATTGTAAGTCAGCTGATCTGTGTTTGACAGCTTTGTGTTCTGTTTTAAGTGTGTAGAAAGGCTGTTTAGTAATATGCATAACTTTTGAGGAATGGCATGCCTTTTATTTATGCTGTACACACAAAGACAGACAAAACCTTTCATATCTATGAATGCAACTATTTGAAACAGTAAGATATTCATAGGCATTTCAAAAAGATTCATAAGATTGGTTTAGACTGCAAAAACTCTTTGTGTCAAATGTGAGCAAATATACCAGAGTTCAAAAGTTTGTGAAGAAATTAATACTTTCAAGAAGGATGCATAAATTGATCTAAAGTGAGAGTAAAGACATTTATAATGTTACAAAAGATTTTCACTTCAAATTCTGTTCTTTTTAACTTTCTGTTCATCAATGAACCCTTAAGCACAACTGATTTCAACATTAATAAGAAATGTTTCTTGAGCAGCATGATTCTGATGAATCATGTGACACTGAAGACTGATGCTGAATGATGCTGAAAATGTAATCAGTTACATTGTTAAATATTTGAAATAACTAATAATATCTCACATTACTTCTGCCAAATAAATGCAGTCTTTGTGAGCATAGGAGACAAACACTGAACAATCTTATTAACCCCAAACATTTTAATGGTAGTCTGTGGTATATATAGTATATATATATATATATATATGTGTATATATATATATATATATATATATATATATATATATATATATATATATATATATATATATATTAGGGATGCACCGGATAGCAATTATTATTATCTGGCCGGAACCGGATAGTTCCGGATATCAAATTAACTTTTCGGCAGGAACCGGATATCAGCGGATATATGGATACCACAGCCAATTTTTTGTGTGTTTACAGTTTAGACTAGTGTAAATAAAAATGTGTTATGCCCTGTGTTTGTTGTTGTTTTTGACACACTACATAGCCCGACAGTTAGCAGAGGTAAAAAATACTTGGTGTACATGACAAAGTAGTTCGTAGTCTTAGTCGACTTTGTTGGGTTTTTCTTTAATAATGAATGTCTAAAAAATAAAAAATATTCAGCTCCCTAAAAAATAATTATACAAGATATTTTTGTTGGGTTCCCCCAAATTCCAGTCCTTATGATTTAATCAGTTTAGCATTGAACTTCATGAAGATCAGTTTTTCTGCATTATCAGGGAGCAGTCGCGATCGATGTTCAGTAATGATCCCTCTAGCTGAAAATAATCCCAAACGACGCTAAATTTACTCGACGACATTGTTGTTTTTGTTTGTATCCAACGTTTAAAATGGCGGTTGAACTAAATTAAACTAATAACCGAAAATGACCGAGCAATATCCGGTACCTGGTACCATTTCAACCGGAACCGGAGCCGGAAACGGATAGAAAAAAAACGCTGGATATCCGGCTAACCGGAACCGAAACCGGATATCCGGTACATCCCTAATATATATATACAGTGGAGTTTGGTTACGTCGACGGCCTCAGGGGTTGCAAAAAAGCATAGAGATAACCGTTTAGTGAGATAATCCATATAATATATATTACATATATTAACATATATATTCGGTGGGTTTTGGGTTTTGTGTAAAAAATCGTTGGCATAACCCGCACCCATATATTGATGAACTTTTTTTGTGTAAGATCACATTTCGAATTTCAAATGTTGCTCGCATGACATCAATTATAATAAAGGAACATTTATTGATGTACATGATGTGAGTTATTAAATCTGAATGTACATGCTCGTATTTTTGTTCACTGTACATGCTCGTATTTTTGTTCACTGTACATGCTCGTATTTTTGTTCACTGTACATGCTCGTATTTTTGTCTCCTAACAGTGTTGCCACGATTTGTTTGATGAAGCGATTGGCATTCATCTAAAAAAAAAAAAAAGTACATTTACTTTGTATATGTTTGCTAACAGCAAAAGGCATATGATGGTAGTGAGAAGAGGAAATGCATGATGACAATGGAAATGAAGCATGAAATTTTGGATAAATATGAGCGCGGTGCCCACATGAGTCATCTAGCTTGCATGTACTATAATTTTGTGTGTGTCTATACCAATAAAAACATATTTTTTCCATTGTTACGGGTTTGGAATGGATTATTTTGTTTTCTATTATTTCTTATGGGAAAGCCTGATTCTAGATACGAACAATTCGAGTTACGAGCTCTGCCCTGGAACGGATTATGCTCGTATCTAGAGATATTACTGTACTAACCACTACATACACTCTACATGTTTGACCCAAACATACAACCCATGTTTGGGTCAAATATGCACAATCCCAACAAATGTTGATTAACATTTTTTGATAAAAATGTTGCTGCTTGGCCAGTTTGTCCACCTTATCGGCGATGTGCTGTGTAGTATATCCGCCGCTAAGACAAGAAGGAAAGAGATGACAAGAAAACTTATTGTGCACAATAGGGATTCATGTACTTTCATAGTTCCCTTTCAGTCAGTCACGTTCAACGTTACGTCAGAACAACTGACAAACTGGGATCTTGACTGAGAGCCATCTTTGAATGTAAACTAAATGAGCCATCGAATTTGCATCAGAAAGGGGGTATATAAGGGTGCATACAATCACACATTCAGCTTTTCGCTTCGGAGTAGAGCGGTTCTTTACTTCTGCCCAGCTATCGTCGCTGCGCTTACTCCACAAGTCCAGGGAAGCTCTTGGTGTGACAGCGCTTCAGCAGTGGTTGCAATCTCACTTCCTGCTTCAACTAAAAGAGCATTTCTGCACACTGCAGGCACAATCCAAACAGGGGTGCGACACTGTCTTTTTAAAGATGTCATTCCATCCTTGTGTTTCTGGATGTGGCCGCTGTCACGATCACTGTCTCACATGTCTGGACTTGAGCTGAGGTGAGGTGAGAAGATGACCATCTCAGTGCTGCGATCAAGACTCTAATACCTCCAAAGAGGTGGAGTCCCCTCTCCAATACCCTGATCTTGTTCCTCTGCTCGGCACAGGGCTATTTCAATAAATAGGCAGGGTGACCTGAGGATCACAGTGGGGGCAAAACTGCCAAACTCTTTCACCTGCTCTTTGTGCCTGAACATGAATCGAACAAAGAGATTCAAGACCTCAGACCAGCTCTTTATCTTTTATGGAGGACAGCAGAAGTAAAAGGCTGTGTCCATTCAGAGGGTGCCCCACTAGATACTGGACGCCATCGTATGAACATGCCAAGCCCAAGATCAGATGTGCCGCCTAGGGCTGAGGGCGCACTCTATCAGAACTGTTGCTTCCTCCCGGGGCGCTGGCGAATGGCTCCTCGCCGGCAGAAATCTCCAGAGCTGCAGGCTAGGCGGCACCTAACACATTTGAAAGGTTCTACAATCTTTGTGTAGAGCCAGTATCCTCTTGTTTACTGACCACCAGTAGCCAGTAGTGTGGAGGACCCTGCTGTGTGTCTCGCTTGCTGCGCCATGCCCTTATCTCGCTCCTCAGGTGAGTTCCCTAGCTGGCGAACCCTGTTTGAATTTCTCCAGTACTCTGTGGTGGAGACGCCAGGTCTAACACTCATAGGTATGGCCAGTGGTTATCCCCTGTGCTGGGGTAGGTGCGTGATCCCATATGTGTATTCTTCCATGGTATGGTTCCCCTCCCAGTCAGCACATGTTTTTACCTGGCAGAACCACTGCTATCTCTGCATAGTATTGACTTCACCCTAACTAGACTAGATCAAACACAGAGACCTTCCATATGTACCGCTGCCAAGTTGGCCAGTCCATACACATAATTACCACATGATACCTCCCTGCGGGCAGTATGTGGCCTCCAAGAGGGGAACGCTTTCCTGGTGTTATCCAAAATCTCACCGAATGGGTCAGAAGGAGTAGCAGTGATTGACTTCCCTGTTAAAGTCCCACTCTCCATCCCAACAGGTGCAGGAGAATTAGGCGGCTTACGCAAGTCACCGAAGGGTGAGCAATAGTGCCGCTTTGATAGGGATCCCAATTTGTCAGTAGTTTTGATGTAACGTCGAATGTGACTGACTGATGGGGAACATCCATTATGTCCTGTTGCCACAATTGCTCTACCACTGCTCGGGTCCTTCAAAAACCTGAATGTGCGCTTGCACATGCTCTCCTTATATACCAGCTTTGCGGACAGAGTGCGCAATGCAAATCTCGCACGCCAATGTGGTTCGTTTAGTTTACACTCGAAGATGATTTGGCTCGCAGGTGAGATCCCAATTCGTTAGTCATTCCTACGTAACTTCTCCGTTCCCTCCTTTCCTGCTTCCAACTCATGAAATTCAAGAACAACTGTAACAATATAACAATATAATCAAAATTGCCATTGTAACAATATAATCAAAATTATTCACTTCAGCTGTAAGTGGTTTTAATATTGTGGCTAGTGTGAAGTCTTGTTACAGCATTCAGCAGTAATTAATAGTCACTGTATATATATTATATATTTGTGTGTGTGTATGTGTTTCATATATGATCACATCTGTTATTAAAATGACAAAACTGTTTGAAATTAGGACTTAATTTTAATCAAATGATTCAACATGTTGAAAGTACACTGAGTCACAGGGCAGAATGAAGCTACGTGGGTCTGTTTTACTTTCCATGACATAGTAAAGTCAGAAGTTCGGCTCTATTATAAGACATCCTCTGATTTGCTTTTATTTCTCAATGTATGAAACTTTATTTCAATCACAAAAGAGCACAAAATAAAACGTTAAAAACAAACAGGTCACAATTGGCATTCAATTTAAAAATCCAATACAATTCAGTTATTTCAAGACATTTTGATTTCAAGGCTAATGAAATATGGAGGATTTACATACTAAATGTTTGAGGTTTGAAATATCCCTTTGAACATGAATATCCCTCATGAACATACACTAACAGAGGTGTGAGACAGAAGGATATGAGACAATTTCCTAAAAGGTTTGGATTGTCTCATGCAGTTCTGCATTGTGCGTCAGAGGCTAAACACATCTCTCACAATCATCACCCAGACATCCGACACTGGAGCTTCCAGACGGCCATAGTTTCCTCTATTTTTAGCTTTAACCATCTGGAAAAAAATGACCAAGCCATGATGTGTCAAACACAACGTTTTCAAAATCAAGTACATTATCTGTTACAACCCAAGGGTTCACATAAGATCTATAAGGCGGAAATGCAGATCAAATCTGATCATGTCTTAAAAACTAAGCAAACCCTCAGAACATGTTCAGTCAATTTCTAAGCGATACTTCCTGTTTTCAATTTCAAATGAACAATGGACATCAAATACAGACAGTGAGACACTATCATACAGAAGCAAGTGCACTGAAATGAAAATTCTTCCTTTTTTACTGCATCTGAAAAACCATACACAAAGAGTTGTTGTTTTTTAAAGAAAGCCCCATCAACCTATCCTGTGGTCTCTAAATAGTTGAGAAGAGTTAACTATCCAGTTTGTCTGTACATTCCAGCTCCTCTGCCCTATTTTCTGTTCAAGGCTCAGACCCAAAGCAGTTCCAATGTCTCCTAGTATCAGGCGCAATCCTCTTCAGACAGCGGCATACAAGGAGCCTCACTGAGACCTTAACAGAATGGCAGACATAATTCATTTTGATTCGCTTATTAGTAATCCTTGAAGATACACTCCAAATAAATAAATCACACAGTATTGTGCTTTTCAGTTACACTGAGCAAAAGAGATATCGATGGAATTTGATCTCTATGAGATGTGTACTATAAGTGTTCATAAACCCGTGAGGTATTTGCTTTTGACAAATAGTCCCCCCCCCCACCCCCATGATGCAGAGATGGAATCCTTGCTCCAGGCACATCCTCTGGAGATATAGTTATTGAGTCTTTGGTTCTGCCAACTTCTCTGGCTCCATATCCAAGTCGGTTAAGCAGCAATAGCACATGATCTGAGCATATTTGGTGAAAGAATCTGTCATGGAATAAAGAGAGAGAAAAAAAGTAAGGCGGATATGGAATCCCATGACAAAATATTTTTTTTTCCAATACAACTAATAACTGTTCAATAGATAATAACCATAATAAAAAAGGTAAAATAATAGATTTCCTATTATTTTACCTATTGCAACCCCCTTGTTTTATGCTTAAGACTTCAGTTCTGTTAGAATTAATGAAAATATAATTTCTGAAGTCTTAATATCTTATGCAATTTTAATCTGAATTAATTTGAGCATTATATAATCTATATATGCATATACATACATATAAAATGGATAGTTCAAGGCTGAAGTAAGAAGAGTATTTAAGAGGCTAGAGCTGTAAACATGATATGTCAGTCACATAACCTTCCTTCTTTCAGACTAGAACATTTGTAATGGGACTATCTCATCAAACATTTAATTCTGTATTTGAAGTCTATCTTCAGACCGAAACACCAACATCTAATCTTCATTTGATTAATACATTCAAACACAAATGTATGAATTAAACAGAACTGTGAACTTGCACATTAGTCACGTGTTTGTCATGGCGAAATGGTGAGCGCTATGGTTGTAATTCTTTTACCACATGACTATATAAACACAAAATAAAACAGGAAAACATTACAACAGCTGTAAAAGAGCTTCCTTTCATTGCTTTTTTACACTACAGGATTATTAGGAACACTAATACTGTGTTTGACCCCCTTTACCTTCAGAACTGCTTTAATTCTACGTGGCATTGATTCAACAAGGTGCTGAAAACATTCTTTAGAAATGTTGGCCATATTGATAGGATAGCATCTTGCAGTTAATGGAGATTTGTGGGATGCACATCCAGGGCTCGAAGCTCCCGTTCCACCACATCCCAAAGATGCTCTATTGGGTTGAGATCTGGTGACTGTGGGGGCCATTTTAGTACAGTGAACTCATTGTCATGTTCAAGAAACCAATTTGAAATGATTCGAGCTTTGTGACATGGTGCATTATCCTGCTGGAAGTAGCATCAGAGGATGGGCACATGGTGGTCATAAAGGGATGGACATGGTCAGAAACAATGCTCAGGTAGGCCGTGGCATTTAAACGATGCCCAATTGGCACTAAGGGGCCTAAAGTGTGCCAAGAAAACATCCCCCACACCATTACACCACCACCACCAGCCTGCACAGTGGTAACAAGGCATGATGGATCCATGTTCTCATTCTGTTTATGCCAAATTCTGACTCAAATTATAGCCTCTTTTTTCTATTTGTAGTGGAGATGAGTGGTATCCGGTGGGGTCTTCTGCTGTTGTAGCCCATCCGCATCAAGGTTGTGCGTGTTGTGGCTTCACAAATGCTTTGCTGCAAACCTCGGTTGTAATGAGTGGTTATTTCAGTCAAAGTTGCTCTTCTATCAGCTTGAATCAGTCGGCCCATGACCTCTGACCTCTAGCATCAACAAGTCATTTTTTCCCACAAGACTGCCGCATGCTGGATGTTTTTCCCTTTTCACACCATTCTTTGTAAACCCTAGAACTGGTTGTGCGTGAAAATCCCAGTAACGGAGCAGATTGTGAAATTCTCAGACGGGACCAAAATTGCTTAAATCACCTTTCTTTCCCATTCTGACATTCAGTTTGGAGTTCAGGAGAATGTCTTGACCAGGACCAACCCCTAAATGCATTGAAGCAACTGACATGTGATTGGTTGATTAGATAATTGCATTAATGAGAAATTGAACAGGTGTTCCTAATAATCCTTTAGGTGACTGTATATTCCAGTGTATATTCAAATGAAAAATAAAATAAAATATTCTTTTGAGATATTAGCAAAAACTTTTTTTTCTTCTTCTGATCTTACAATTGAATAAACAATGCAGATTTCTTTTTACAGACGTCTTTGACCATATTTGCAAGCGGTGCGAATAATTCTGACCAATAGTCGGCACTTTGTAAGACTTACCACTTAGTTTTCCTGCTTTAACAATGTTTAACACTCACCTCAGCGTTACTGGTATTGTTTCATAAGCCCTTACGTTTGCAGACATTACACCAGTCCTTAAAAAGCCTGGATGTGATAAGTCTGAGCTTTCAAATTACAAGCCTATCTCAAATCTTTTCCAAAACATTCACCGTGGTGAAGTTAGATCGGAGGGCAGCATGTATCACAGTATCAGTGCCACTCCATTCTCCTCAGTATGCTTGACATTCAGCTTGGTATCACTGGTACTGTGCCTAAATGGTTTAAATTCTACCTTTCTGATCTTTTTGGCTTGGGAAGCAACAAATCTTACATTGTACAGGTCTGCCGTGTGCATAATTATATGCAACTACCCCTGAATCCTAATTCTAGCCTTAGTAAGTACATGTGGTTAAATATTATTAAACAGTAATTAACTGTATAATCACATTATAACAACGAACATGTTTTTTTTTATCCCCTCATGTGAATAAATGTGTAAGATGATTATCCTCACCATTGAGTTTACCGATCCATTTTGGCCTTTTCTCTTTGGGTAAGTAGATACACAGGTAATACACAGGCACTCCCGACAAAGCGATGGAAACTCCTATTAGGGAGTTAATGGTGTCACTGTACAGAGGCACGATCACGAGGAACACACTGCACAGGCAGTAGATGAAGGGGAAGAACAATGTGAGCTAATGAAGAAAAAGACAGAAGACAGCCGAATCAACAAACACACAGAACAAGACATGGGGTTTTATTCAAACATATAAGCATAAAGTCAAGGCCAAAATTGTTGGCACCCCTGAAATCTTTCCAGAAAATCAAGTATTGTTCATGGAAACTGCATTAACACGTTTTGATATACTCCCTTTGTGTGTACTGGAACAACACAAAAAATTGAGGGGAAAGAAACCCAAATATCACACAAAACTCCAAAAATAGGCTCCAAAAATGTCAGCGGTGCCAGCAATTTTGGCCATGACTGTATGTGAATGCTGGACCACTGTATGGATCAGGTTACCTTGACAGGTCTGTGTCTGTCAGGCTGAGTGATGCGCAGGTAGATGAGTCCGGCCACCGACAGACCCACATACAGCCAGTAACTGAAGCTGAAGTAGTTGATGAGTTGAAACACGTCCTCCACACACAGAAAGATCAGACCCATCACTCCCTGCAAACACCCACAAATCAGGGATGTGCAGATATGAACATTTTGGCAGATAGAGATAATTCTTTATATTTTAAAGCTGGGTCAATAACTCTAAATCCAAATCCGAAATTTGATATAATTTGAGACTCTGATAAAAACAAAACAAAAAGCTTACCATTAAAAACCAAAACACTTCAATAAATCAAACAACTACTGTACAATACAGTAGCCTAGTTTGAACCAGTGTAATATTCCTTAATGTTTAAAATTAATTTTACACTCCTATGGCCAACCTTCTTATATGAGGTATCTGATCACCTTTATGAGGTTAATCTGATATTTATTCTATCAAGCAATTCAAACGATCATTATGAACAGCGCGCATCTGAGTGTTACAGCGAAAGGGAATAGTACATTATCTGTCGCCTCTAAAATGCCGATCTTAATTGTGTTATTGGATCGATAACAATAAATAAAAAAAACCGAGCATTTATCGGCCAATACCGATATAGTGGCCAATATCTTGTGCATCCCTACTGCAAATCCAATGCGTATTAAAACAAAACGATGAACTTAAAAGAGGCACCGTTAATCATT
Source organism: Rhodeus uyekii (assembly GCA_037043235.1). Taxonomy (NCBI): domain Eukaryota; kingdom Metazoa; phylum Chordata; class Actinopteri; order Cypriniformes; family Acheilognathidae; genus Rhodeus; species Rhodeus uyekii. The sequence continues at coordinate 3,886,654 of JAWRVZ010000016.1, read as the reverse complement.
CAAGAGCAGAAAAATTGATTGTTTAATTATAGAGGCAATGGAAAGGCTTGAAATTGGTCACATGAAACTAAAGACAAAATGTAAAGAATTCAATGAGTAAACGAGCGTGAGCAAATTATTGTCGGTTTGTATCTGAATCTGTATCGGGCCTGATACTGCTCTCGTGTAATGATGCATAATGCTGTTTAAAGACTAGACAAAGGACGATACAGTTTTCAGTGATAAACCTACTCTTACCGACTGTCCATGGATGGGGATGCAAAAATTCGGAAGTATAATCTGTCGTTTTCAGAAAAGCCCTGGAGTGTTTTGCGTCATCTGGCAGACATTTGGTGACAAGTAAACAGAAATGTCTCTGTCTAGGTAACACAGAGTAAACATCGTTCACTTACACACACTACAAAGACTGTAACAATACAAACCCTGATAGCACACGTACATCTAAGAGACGTCTTTTTGATGTGTTTTTACGTCTGGAAGACTCTTTGCACATCTGCAATACCTTTTCAGGACGTTTCATGTGAGACATTGAACAGACACTGTTTGCACTACGAGTGCCGCTTTTCTGTTGTTATTAAAGTGTTTTTCAGTTTACTTCCGTATTCTCCGTGTTTTCTCTGCATCGCATGCCAGCCCCGCGTGACAATTGTATACAAAACCAACATCTTAAAGACATTTTTCTGATGTTTGAACACAGCAGATGCTTTCCAGATGAAGCTCTTTAACAGACGACTTGCAAACGAATGTGTGCTATCTGGGAAGTGTGTTGAAAATCAGTGAACTTCTATACATCCTTTTTTTATTATACAAATGTGTCATTAAAAATGTTTGTAAAATTGCACCAAGAGCAGGTAAAATCAATATAAACACTGCTTCCTGTAGCTCAAACAGTAGAGTGTGGCGCTTGCAACACAAAGGTTATGGGTTCGATTCCCAGGGAAAGCAAGAACTGATTAGAATGTCAATGTGTTTCTTGAATGCAATGTAAGTCGCTTTGGATAAAAGCGTCCGCTAAATGCATAAATGTAATTATATGTCATCAATATCGCCCCCTAGTGGTGAAACCTTGAACACGTTTAAACAAAGTTTCTGAAATTTCATGAAGCCGTGGTTTGAAAGCACCCATCACTAATCACTGGACCCTTTTATTCTTGAACCCCTCCCTTCAAAGTACCTGTCACATAGAGACCAAGATCGAAGCACTTTACAATAGAATAGAGACATGCCATACCACTTGTCATACCTTCTCCCTCAGAAATACACTGAATTATACAAGTACAATGGGTTGAGAACACTATTTTATGTTGACTTTACCAACTGAGTGTATTGTAGTTCAGTACAATGGATAGTGTCCATGCGAATACATGGAGAAATAAGAAAGACACTTACATTGAAGAGGAGGGCAGGTACAGGAGTATAGCGCTCAGCATGGATCAGACTTAAGCTGATGGGAAGGTGGCCTTCTCTTGCCCCAACAAAAAACAACCTGACACCAAAGAACAAACATCTATGACATGCACATATCAAGACTTGAAGGTCCTTGTTGTTTTAAGTGGAACCAGAATGTTTTACCTGGAGGCAGCAATAATGGAGGCATTGAGTCCTCCATAGCAAGACATGGCCACTGCGATGGGAACGATCCAGCTCATAGGACCTAGCACCTGATTTCCAAATGTCTACAGGAAAAACTAGATGATTTAATCAAATTATGGTGCAATTAATGCAATAAACTCTTAAAGACTAAAGATCATATATTTGATACTCTGAAAGATCCTTACTACAGCCACAGCATCACTAGCCATGAAAGAAGGTATGTCCAGAACTACGTAGTAGGCCACGTTGGTCAGCAGGTAGATGACTGTCACTATTGGCATGGAGATGGCTATGGCGATGGGAAGGTTCCTAAGAATGATCAAGGAGAAATATTAAAGACTTAGGATGAATAACAGTGGATAAATTAATAACAGGATGCATTTTTATTATATAGCTTTGGACAACGGTGTTTGCTAAATGAATAAATCTAGAAAATTAAACACTCCTAACCCCGGTTTTACAGACAAGTCTTAAGCCAGTCACAGGATAAAATGCATGTTTGAGCTATTTTAAATGAAAGAATCTTGAACAGACATATATTCAAATATGTATGTGTCATTATTTTATCTCAAGATCTACACCAGTAATGTGTTTTTTTTCTAAGGCACATTTGTAAAAGCTACTAATGCTCTAATTGCACTGAGGCCGAGTTCTGGCTTAATCTAAGCACTTTCTGTGAAACCAGCCCCTAATGTGTTAGTCTTATAATGAGTCCACTGGTCCTGAAGTTACTCACCAGCAGGACCATATGGAATATAGTATTATTTAATATTATCAATTAGTAATATTTCCCCCCCATTAACTGAGCCTTTTTGTTTTGGGGGGGGGTTTTAAAAGAACCAGAGAGTACTATTCATTATTATTATTATTATTATTATTATTAATAATAATAATAGATTAGATTAATAATAATCCAACATGGTGGATAAATGAATTGGCTGGAGATGCATATTATTGCAAACTACAAGACTAAAGCTTGATGACTAACTTTAATGTTGGCTTAAAGTAAAGCCTTATCTGAAAGTTTGAAATTTCTGAAAAGCTTAAAGTTGAAAGATTGAAGTCAATAATATGCTTTCAATAATAATATATCAAGTGCAGTGTTAACATGCTTTAGCACATTGCTAGTATGTTTTAGCATGATTTAACATGTTCCTAGCATAAATTTACACAATTCAACAAACATATTAGCATGCTGCTAGGATGATTAAGTATGGTGCTAACATGTTATGTTGAAGCACGTTCTAATGTTACTAGCATGAATTACAACATTGGCACGTTTTAGCACATTGCTGGAATGATTTTGCATGTTGCTAACATGCTTTAGCACGTTGTTAGCACATGGCTAACAATTTAACCTAGAATAGCTGTTAAACTTTGCTACTGATTGTCAGCTTAAATACTGTGTCCACATTTAGACTTCAAATGCCACACCTTAATGATGATTGGCAGTTGCATTTGTACTGGAAGTTTTATTGAAAGTTAAATATTATAATATTAATAAGTTAATATTTATATTCTGTAAACACAACAGGGTTCACTATGCCAAGTGTATTCTATAAATGATAATAAAAAAATAAAACCTTGTTGAATTGCATTAATTGCACACACACAAAAAAATGTATGGGGTGAAATTTAAGATGGCTGTATATTTAATCTGTGAATATTTCAATTCAAAACATTTCAAACACTGTAAAAAATTATATAATCCATGTATTGAACACGAAAAACATGAAGATGGAAATGCTGACACCTCTCAGGGTTCTTGATCTCCTCAGTAACAAAGTTGAGTGTGTCCCAGCCAGAGTAGGAGAACAGAGCTGAATAAAGTGCGAGAGCAATGCTGCCCGCCTCCGTGGAGGAACCCTCAAATGGATTGTCAAAGTTCTTTGTTTCTCCTGTGGCGTGCAGCACATATTATAGGAACAGAAAAAGAAAATGATAAGCTTGAGCAGTACATGAAATACCTTGACTCTTTTCAAACAACAATACCTGTTGTTGGGGTGTAACCTGAGCTATGATTAACACAAAGCCTCTGGAAGGCAAGCCTGCAACATTTAGCCAAAAGCATTTGCTGTGTACAAAAATCTGAGAAATGTATTTAAGATGTCAGTTCTACATACATTCTAAACCATAAACACCTCAAACACATTTCCTAAATGCCTATTTAACGTCTGACAAGAAATTAAAAACTAAGTCTTTCAGATGTAACATCAAGATGTCTCTGAGATGTACGTGCGCTATCAGGGAAGGAACCAACAGCCTGTTCGCTAATCTTCAACATGTTTACACTACACAATACTTTAGTTGGAAAACTATATTCAGATTTGACTTTGATCAAATTTACATTTATTAAGGAAAGACAGAGTAGGGAGTGTTGCGACAGTTAGGACTCGTTTACAGCATTACTGCCAGCAAATGTAGTAATTAGGGCTGCCCCCGATAAAAGACAACATTTTTCTAGTCGATTAGTAGTCATTCATTTAAGCTATTGGTCAACTAATCGCACGTTTATATTAATTTAATTACTTCAATATATACTGGGGGGCGGAATGGCTCTTGCTCAAGCTCACACATAAAGCTTGCCGCAATGCACTGGCAAAAATAATGATTATGAAAGTCTTGGAAAAATTTGCAAGAAGACATTTCAATCATTTATTAATAAACTAGCGTTTTCTAAGTCAGTTTTTACTGCAAAGATGAAGATGACAATGACTGAGATGAAAAATGACAATGACAAAGATGCAGCGGACGCGCCTTTAGAGAGAAAGGCAACTTTCAATATGGCAAATTTCATTACATTATCAGAAAACATTTGTTTTCTATTCAAATTGGCTCATTTAAAAGTAGACATTTCAAGATTTCTATAGTTATACATCTAATATTTGTGAGGTGAGTAAATGCAGAATTGTGGTTCATTGATGTGACACACTGCAGTTCAGTTTGATTCCTGCTATCATCTAAGCTGTGCCCTAATACTCTTCTGCCTAACGACAACCACGATGTTTGGGAAACCCATGCTTGCACTGTAGTCATTTACCAGACAGAGAGACAGCTCCGTCTTGGCGAATTAGACTAAATCCATGGTGAGACATGGAGAAACCCAGTTACAACCCACCACATGGATTCGTAAGCGAGGTGCATCTGCAGCTGCTGGTGCCTCTCATCTAAGAAGAAAGAGACGTCATGGAATGAACTTCTCTTTCTAAGACAGTTGCTGCCCTTTCATCTGAAATATCAGAGTAAAATGTCTTCTTCAGACACTTCAGCCTGTTGTTCCTGTTTCACCTGTAACTATAACACAGGACGAGGGTTCCAGTAAAAGAATTATGGGTGAGCCGTTTGGTTCCTGCATGCCATTCTGACTTTGACGTGCTCTCTACATGTGCTTCTGGCTCTTTTTTCCAGTGTCATATGAATGCTGTGGATGCTACTGTGCAGCAGCGAATGATTGTCCTTTACAAGCTGTGACAGCGAGCTGTAAAGGAGTCTGGATTTTGTTGTCAACATTGGTGAGTTGTTTATTGCATTTATTGGATATATTTTTTATCAGTTGGTGACACTATCTGGTGTTTACCAAACTCAAATATTGGCGGTCCCTCGCTGATTTGTATATTTGTGTGCAGATTTGTGAAACAAATGTTTCTCCGCACAAGTGTTTTTCCGCACTGATATAGTGACTGTTTCCTGTTATCTTATTACTTTATACAGATTTTGTGAAACACTTCTCTGTGCTTCTGTGTTATCCGGTGGCTAGTGTTTTTCTGTGTTGATACAGTGATGGTCTCCTGAGAACTTAATCACTTCAGAATCTTGTGAAACACTGTGCTTCTCGGAGCTATCCGGAGGCTAGTGTTTGCTAGTGAATTCCGAGAAATGCTCTCATGGACCCATGCTTGCACTGTAGACATTTACCAATGTCAGAAAGACAGCTCCGTCCTGCCGAAATAGACTCTAAATCCATGGTGAGACTTGGAGAAATGCAGTTACAACTCAACACATGGATTTGGAAACGAGGTGCATCTGCAGAAGACAGAAATGTCGGAACGGAACGAGCTCATGGAGAAAGCTTCAGACCTTTGTGGTGAGCAAGGTGTGTCACTGGGATCTGTCTTCCTTTTATACTTCTGCTCCTCCGTGAGATACGAGGTCCGTGCGACGAGCAGGTGATGCTTGTTATCAATCACTACACCGGCCTCGTGATGGTCTCTCATGTTCCTCAGCCATGGCCTGCTCACCACAGTCTTCTTTAGACACTTCAGCCTGCTATTACAGTTTTACCTGTAACTATAACACAGGAAGAGAGTTCCAGTAAAAGAATTATGGGTAAGCCGTTTAGTTCCGTTTTAGTTGACTTTGACATGCTCTCTACACGTGCTTCTGACAATTTTTTCCAATATCATCTAAATAGTGTGGATGCAACTGCGCAAACTTTCCCCCAAGAGAATAAGAGTTTTTCAGCAGTGGTGGGTTCTATTAGAGATTTGATTCATTCAGGAATAACCCTGTATTCAGCAGATTATATTTTGGCTGTGCTTCAGATTGCAGTTGCTCGCTTAGGGCTGGATGACCCACCTAGGTTATCAGCCAGTAGTCATCCACAGCCAGTCCAGTCTAATGTCTTTTTTTGACTGTCTTCACATGGATCTAACTTTGCTATGCCACATTCCATTATGGGATCATTACTGGTGCACCTAAACACCAGTCAAAGACTGCTCATACACTGGCATCTATGGTGGATGCAGATACTATTGGTGTGGGCTGAGCTCCAGAAATAGAACAGCCTTTTGCCGCCCTGCTGGTGTCACCCGATGAGGCCCTACGAAACAATGTGTACTCAGTGTGGTCGCACATACTTGTTACTCACAAAGGAGTACGAGTCTACTGAGCATGCAGAGAACCAAATAGGCCAACTACTCCTCGCTACTTCTAGCACACTGGAATAAGCAACTTTAATTTTGCACTTCCTCCAAACTACTCTTTTGGCTATGGGCCATGTCATCCATGAACTGGGAACTTTAAGAAGATTGTAAGGATTGCAAGAAGACACTGTGATACCACCCAAATCTCCCTGGCCACCTATTTGACCCTAATGTTACAGAGGTTCTGGAAAAAGGTTAAAGTTTTCTGAGGCCACTCATCAACCGACTCAGGCTCAAGTGCCCAATCCTGTTTTTAAGGTTCCAGCCACTCAATCTCATCATTGCTTTGCAGTATCAGAGCAACGAGTCAAAACAGTTCTATCCCCACTGTGGGCCAGAGGGCCATCCACACCCTCTGGATTTGGAGCATGTGTGATAGCTAGGTCTTGTGGTGAACAATGCAAAGAGTTGTCTAGTGCAGACAATTACTTGCATTGGAATGACCCTGGAAAATGTCTGCCACTTTGTCACATAGCTGAATACATTATTCTAGAGCTCTTTTCTCATTTCTATCTGGTAGCGAGTTAGCCATACAGAGTGTTGTTGCAACTCTTGGGGACTCTTGCTGACTGATGCCACTTTGGTGATTCTCCTAGTCAGTGAATACCCAGCTGTATTCAGACATTGACACAGTGGAATCACCAGGAGTTTCTGATGTCAGATGTTTCCCTAAGAATCATTCCTTTTTGTCAAGATCACAAAAAGGAATGATGTTGTTTGTGGCCATTGGTCTCCAGCTCGGTAAAAGGACCATTTCAACCACCTAGAATTGCATGCGCTCTTCCTAGCCCTGCAGTATTTCCTGCTGGTTCTGGCAGGGCATCATGTCCTAATTCGATCGACAACACCTAGACAGTTTTTCACCTTAACAATCAAGGTGGCACAAAGGTGCTCAAGTCACTGTATCTCATGCACAAGGACCTCACTTGGTCTCTTCCTAGTTAGCATCATTGAGGACTGTTCACCTTCGCGGGTCGAGCAACCAGGTAGCGGAAGCTATTTCAAGGGATCTTCTGCTCCCAGGCTCCTAGGCTTCACCTAGACGGGGTGCAAAGGATATTGGAGCAGTTCGGCGAAGCAGAGGGGGATCTTTTTGCAATGGAGACGACCACTCAGTGGTCCTGTAGGGGCAGGATGTCTCTGTCTGGCTTGTCAAGCGAGAGAGACTGTCTAACTCTGTCTAACTCAGGCCAAACTGTCTGCTGTATGCATTTCCTCCTCTTCTGCTGCTGTGGGAAACGTTGCACATGATATCTCTGTGCAAACACATAGTGTTAGTTGTAGTGCCCTGATGGCCATCCACACCTTGGTTTCCCATGCTTCTGTCACTTTTGGTGGGCAGGCCGGGTCAGTCTCTGTCTGAGCATGATCTGTTGTTACAGATGGACAGCACTATGTGGCTCCCAGATCCAGATCTCTTAAATGATTGTGAGCTCATTGTTGTACATACTATAACTAGTTCTAGAGCTGCATCCGTCAGCTTTTTGTTTGTTATGGAGGTACCTGGAAAGGGACCACTGTATCAAAAAAGAGATTGTTGAATTAGACTCACTTTCACAGGAGTCTCTAAGGTGGATATCTGTGCAGTTTCTGCCTGGGCTTCTCCATGTACATTTGCCTGCTTCTACAAGCTCAACATTGCTCATGCTGTTAGTTCAGCCATTTTTCAGGAGCAACCTTGAATTTTTAGGCAAATGGCATTCCTCATGGTTATGTTGGTGGAAGTCATCCACTAGTGCTTAAGCACCGTCTCTGGTGGTCAGGAGGAATGGAACAGAATGCTATTACATAGTTAACTGTGGTTCTGTGAATTCCTTATGACCGCCAGAATTATAAATCACTAGGAATGTGCGAGAAAGGCATAACAAGACTGATTGCTGAGCTAGTGAGTCTATTACACTCGAGACTCAGCCAATGTCTCCATGTGACTTTTTTGTAATATTATCTCAACCTGTCGAACTGCCATTGCGATAATCCACTAGTGCTTAAGCACTATCTCTGGCAGTCACCCGGAATACATATAACCACAGTTACCTACATAACTAGGATTAACGTTAGAGTGAGCAACCGTGAAAAGTTGATACAACGATGCTTCAAAAAAGCCAAATTTGAGGTCGATGATAGGCAAATGTTTGGATTTCCTGCCAAACACTGTTATGGTACCTGCCGTTAATAATCTGTTCCTCACAGACTGTGACTTTTTTCTTCCGGTGACTAATCGACTAATACAATCTTGGTCAACTAAACCTCTTCTAGTCAACTAACCTTTAGTTGATTATTAAGGGGGCAGCCCTAGTAGTCGTAGTATATAATAATGAGCATCGTGCAATATTGAGTGATATTGTGTGTTGTCTAAAGAAAATAACCAATATCGAGGTTACCTTTCTTTGGCTTTCAGGATTTACTAATATTGTTTTAAACTGTTGTTTAAGGAAAAAATAAATAAAATAATGATGTGTTTTCTCTATGGCTTCCAGGTTTCAGCAAATGAATTAGACTGATTTATGACTGCTGTGTTTTCCTATGGACGACATAAAATGCTTTTTAATGAATTAAGGCAGTGGTTCCCTGGGGGGGCGCGCGTGACCCTGGAGTACATGCTTTTTTTTTTTACCAGGGAGTAGGTTTTCTTGCACTGAACAAGAGCAGCAGATATGAAGTTCAGATAACCATCCCCTCATCCTTTGACATGTACGATCACACCAGTGTTCATGCGTGTCACGTGATCAACCACTAAATTCACACGTGTTTTCAAGCGTTATCTGGCACTGATCCAAAAAAGACGCGCTCAGAGCTTGTCATTTATCGCAACAATTCAGTGTTTTCAACCACATAAGGTTTCAACAAGTTGAGCCAACAAGTTGGTGACTATTTTGAATAAAAAAGAAAAACGAAATAAATGTATTAATCTATTATACAGCGCTTTTTGTGACTGCGGTATGTCACGTGACAAGCATGACGCGTTGCCATGGAAACCATAAGGCAAACGTTCCAAAATGGGGGGAGGGGGGGGGGGGCCCGAAATGTTTACCTCTTCCTAGGGGGGGCGTGACAGAAAATAATTGAGAAGCACTGAATTAAGGTAAACGAAATATAAAGATTTTAATAAATAAATGTACTACTTCAATCACTTTCAGAATTCAACAATTAGTATCACTGCTATGTATAACCATTAAAGCTATTTATCAATGTACAGATTCTAATCCTAATCTTACCAATTCTGTTGGCAGTTTTATTTCTGCTCAGTAAAGCACATTCCACAAACATTGCGTCATACTGCACTTTACTAGCGATATCACACCAAATATAGAATATTATTCACAAGACGATTGTGCTAATGAACAAGTAACGGTGTGTAATGTAACCTGTAACTGAATGTCAAAAAAACTGACCTCACTGACTATCCATTTTATGATAGGCTGATGCCTCACATGGTCCAAGTTAGCCATTCCCTTTTCAAAACAAAACATCAGTATCCCCTCAAAAGTTTTTACCATTAATCATCTTGATGATGCCCATTGTGATGACGAGGAGCAGAGACATGATCTTGGTGTAAGTGAAAATATCTTGAACCAAAGTACCCCACTTTACATAAGCACAGTTTATGAAGATCAGAATACCTGAGGAAAGAGGAGGAACACATTAAATACATTTTGAAATCAGTTGTTTGAGTATCAGAACATGTTATATTACTGATTTTATCAAAAGATGACTCAAGATATTACACAAGAGGCTGGTTGATTCTTGGTTTTAGTCTATACTTCTCAGAAATCAGAGCAGGCACTTTCCATGAATTCAGTACAGTTTGGTTTCTCATTTTTTTAATGCTTTTTAAATGAGAACTATTCATTAGGTTAAATAAGATTGAGCATGAAAGCAAGTCGTCCAAAACAAATCAACTGTCCATTTTGTCAAATCAAATGTTGATTTTAGCCTGTCCCACCTAAGGGTCTTGACCTTCTCAACTACAGTAATACCTGGGTTTACAAGTCTAATTCGTTCCAAATGCTCATAACTCAAAATTCTCATACACCAAAACAATTTTCCCCATAAGAATGCAATAAAAATCACTCGATTCGTTCCACCTGACCATATATGTCCATTTTAAATATTTTTTTGGTTTAAAAAAATGTGCTTGGGCGAGGGAAAAATTCTCACACACCAATACAATGCTCGTTCACCAATTTGCTCATATACAAAGTCACCGTAAACCGAGGTATTACTGTATATTCAACATTTAAACATTTCGTTTTATCATAATAAAAATAATAATTATCAAAAACGTAATGTTTAGGTTTATTTTCCATGTGTAACCCTGTGTTACACAGTAGTATGATTTTATTTGTTTTATTTTGGTTTTATTCATGTTTTGAGATGGCTTTTAGCTTGAAATGAAATAGCTTTTTTTGAATATATTATAGTTAATTTTAGTTTTAAAAAAATTAGCAAAAATGTAACCTTTCACTGAAGTAAAAGAATTGAAAGTGGGGAGTAAATAACATTACGAAATAAACGTTTTTCTCCAAAACACATTGGCCATACTTATTGAATACTTTTTGCAACCTCCTGCCAAGACAACATCTTTTCTCCTTTAATGGCCGATGAGATTGGAGAGCACCTGAAAAGAGATCAGAGAACATTCCTCCATACAGAATCTCGCCAGATCTTTCAGATTCCCAGCTCCATGTTGATGCTTCTTCTCTTCAGTTCAGCCCACTCATTTTCTATAGGGTTCAAGTCAGGGGACTGGAATGGTCATGGCCAAAGCTTTATTTTGTGCTCACCGACACATTTTAGTGTTGATTGTGATGCTTTTTTTTATTGTTGTCCTGATGTAAGATCCAATCACAACCCATTATAGGATTTCTAGCAGAGGCTGACAGGTTTAAAGATCCAGAGGTATATTTAACTGTGGGCATGGGGTACCTTTTATCCCTGTTTCTACCACACATTTGAGTTGGTTTGCTGCCAAAAAAACTTTTTTTAGTTTCATCCGACCTCAGAACCCTGTCCCGTTTGAAATTCCAGTCATGTCCAAGCAAGAATAACTTTTCTTGAAACCCCCCAAACCATATGTGCTGATGCGGGGGCTGGTTGAAATTATTAATTTTTTTTTGAGAGATTACAATTCTCCCTCTGTGATCCTTGGCCATTCAGTCTTTGGCCACTCAAACTTTCCTTCTTGCCGTGCATCGAGACAATATACTGCCATAGCCAAAAGTTTTGAGAATGACACAAATATTAATTTTCACAAAGTCTGCTACTTCAGTGTTTAGATATACAGTGGAGTTCACTTATCTCGCGCTCGGTTAACTCGCCAATCCTATTGTGTCTACGTTTTTGAAGTGGAACCGCCAAACTCCCTATTTGTCTTCGCATTTTCTTTTCAGTTATGTCGATTCTTTTATGTTGCCGAACCCTAATATCTCGAGCACAAAAGAGGGACAAATTTGCCACTTCACATGGGTTATCTCGATCCCGTGACTAATGATCGTACCTAGTTCACTGCGCATGCGCCGATTTCGCGTTGCACATGCATGCCATGACCATTTTTGGCCTTTCCATTCCTTCCAGCCGCTTTGCATTTGCCCAGATTGTGATTTTACAGCGGTAGGTCAGCGGGAAAGTTATGAAATTTGGCACACCAATAGAGGACAGTCCAATCATTCACCATAGCAAATTTGGAGTCTCTAATTCAATCTCTCTAGCGCCACCATCTGTCCAAAGTTGCACTCACGGTTATGCTAATAACTTGTGAACCATAAGGGCTAGAAATGACATAATTCTTATGTCCTCGACTCAAGGCGATTCGGTTGCAAGATTAAGTGTGGATTAAGTTCAATTTCATGGCAAAGAGTGACTATGCAATGATCTCTTCATAACATTCTGGAGAATATGCAAATTCCCATCATAAAAACTGAGGCAGCAGAATTTGTGAAAATTAATATTGTTATCATTCTCAAAATGTTTAGGCATGGCTGTAGACACATATCCTCTGCCAAACATCTTCAGTTGACTGTTATAGTAGAAGAAATGGAAAATAGAAGACTGAAAAAAAGTTGCTATTTTCTTACAGCCATTTTCTATTTTGTGAAGCTCAACAATCTTTTTTGCTGCACATCAGAACTATATTCTTTGGTTTTATTCATGATGAATGACTACGGTCTTTATGTTTCCTCATATTTAAACTCCCGTGAAACAAGAAATCATGGCTTAACAATTTCATGTTTCTAGCCACGTGTGCTAAAAAAATGTAAACATTAATGGGAATATACATCAGAGCTATTTTACTAATTAAACATTTTTTTTTTCAGGGGTGCAAATAATTGTGGCGAATTTCAAATTTCAGTCCAATTCCCCTTCAATTTTGCTTCAATTAAATGTATCTATTTTTACAGCCATCCTTGATCATATTTATCAGGGATGCCAATAATTCTGACCAAGACAAATGTTTATACTTCAGTTTATCAAATTAAGTGATTTTCAACTCGTTTTTTTTTAAATAAGTTAAACAAGATTCAACTAATTTTTCAAAGTCAGTTTAATGTTAATTAAGTTAAAACTAATTCAGCATCCCATTTTATTGTACTTAATTTTAAGTCAGCAACATTTAATCTATTTATTTATAGATTATTATTTTTTCTCTTTTTTATTTATTTTTGTAGTGTATTTGTCTGTATATCTATATAAAGTCCTTTAAAGTCAGCTCTATATATTTTATTCTGCAGGTTCAGTAATAATCAAACATTTGTTTGCAGATTTGTTTCTTTATGTACCCTATTCTTGGAAAGTGCCTGGTCCGATCTCAGCTAACATGGATTCATGGTTCATGGTTGCAGTCTGTCCTCCTGCACTGAGTGGATCATGTCCCTGCTTTCTGAGAACACATTTAGCTCTGACTGGAAACTGTGTGAAGGCAACAGCTGCTAAGAAGGAAAGAGAAAGAAAAACATTTCCTGTGTGTCGTCTATTAGAGTAGTGACAAATGAGCAAGACGGAGAAAAGTGCCAAATCAGATTCACTTTGCTTAAAATCTGCTTAGCTTAGAATACAAGAACCAGAATAAACATTTATAGAGATTTTAATTTAATAACTGTTTAAATGGAAATTTAAACCGACTAGTCTATCCCCACTCTCCGCAATTCATTTCAAAGAACACTTAATCTATGAACAGTCAAATCTCATACTGTGTAAAGATGGTAATCATCGGGTATTACTGCAATACATCTTTGTAAAATTTACTCTGGGACGTGTTGTTGATCTTTCACCCAAATACTTGTCTTCAAAATCGCTACTAAAATAGTTAGGTCTGGTTCACAGGCTCAACAACAACTAATGTCATCATTCAGAACTATTAAGACAATAGATACTGTCTGGAAAAAATGTGCGCTAAATTTTTGCTATTGTTATGTTAATCATAGTGATGCCTGTTATATTATGTAACACCTTTCAGATCATCTTTGTATGCTTGCTGCTCATATATTTCTAATCTACACATTGTCTGTTTCAATGACTCATTCAGGTAACTATTACATATGTTAGTTTAGTGTAATAAAAGGGCCTACTTCTCAATACAAATTAGGATAACACTTTATTTTTATGTGCTGTTACATGCATTTACTCCAGTAATAAAATGTATTTACTGACATGCAACCAACTCCCTAACACTAACCCTATACTATAGTAAGTATATGTACTTAATATTACTCAGTACTTAAATGTAAAATTACACTAGAACAGGGACACATTAAAATAAACTGTTACAGAAATTAGTATAGTGGTAGATGAATCATGTGTATACATTATTAATTAATTTTTCTAAATAATCTTCATGAAATTCAATAACTCATTTCTGAAACAACTTTTCTTTTCGGCTGACGTCATCTAGCTACGAGTTAATACAGCCTTATTGGTTCATTCTGGCATGGAACGACATTTTTACAAACTAATTTTTTTTTCGCATCACATTAGGGAAGTACAGCGGTTTACGAATGCGGATTTACGTTGACTAACATTAGGATACGTTGCGTCTTAGGGAAATTTAGCAAAGTGAAAATAGAAAGGTTTTGTGGTGATATGAAGAGGGAAAACATTTTTATACACTGCTAAAAAATGACAGATTAAACAGATTAAACAATTTATATTAATTTATAATAACACTTTGTTTGTATATTTAAGAGGTTGTCCAGGGCGCCCTTCCTTTAAAGGTGCAGTAGGCGATTTCTTCGAATCGTTGTTGAATACTGTTGATTTGAAATTAACCCAAACAAACACACCATTTGTTCTTCCACCTCACAATGCACAAACACACAATGCAGTGTGGATAAGGGTTGCCAAGGCCATGTTTTCCCCACAGAATTGGGTTATTTGTACACTGTTGCTATGTCCTGTTTTTCAGAAGCAAAGCAAAATAAAACTTTGCGAAAGTCACAAATGAACAAATGATCATACAGTACAAGAATATATAAGCAAAAGTTTGTTTTTAGCCGTTAACAGCACACACTCAAACCAATGTTACTGAAATATGGAGCAGAAACAACGCAATCTCAGTGTCTGTTTTCAAGCCTTCCCACACCAGTCTCTCCAGCACTGGAAAGCTTTTGTAACATTAATCTGGGCCCTAAAGCCCTGATCATTTCCAGTGATATTCCTCTGAGCTTTTATCTTTTTTGTAATGTCTCTCAGCCATTTCGCTTTCTACAGTCTTTCTTCAAACCCCCCTCTTGCTCACTCTCTCTCCTCCCCCATTATGATTGGACACGCCCCCTACTGCTGATTGGCTAGTTTGTTGTGGTGCTCAGTCAGATCCACTTTCAACAATGTTTTTCAGAAATCACTTACTGCACCTTTAATTCCGAAAAAAACAACAACAGTGAGTTATTGTGATTTTTTGTTTCAACTAAAGGGAAAGTCATCGTTTACTCATATTGTTCCAAACCTGTATGACTTTCTTTGCTCTGTAGAACATAATAGAAGATATTTTGAAGAACAGTAGGACCCAAACAACACCAGAGCCCATTGACTTCCATGGTATGGACAAAACAACACGGCCATTTCTCCAAATATCTTCTTTTGTGCTTCAGAGAAAATATAAAGAGTCATCCAACATTGGAACAACGACTTATATTTGGGAAAAAAAGAAAGTGAAGTTTCACTTGTAAATGTTTCAGTTCGCTTTATTTGTTTTTTTATTTTAGAACTATTTTTTATGATTAAGAATGGACATAAAAGCATGTCCATTCTAATCAGGCACTGAATTGCGTCTAAGCCAACGGAAAACCTTTGGATGGGAAGGATCTCTCCCAACAAGAGGCTAATTGGAATCAACCAAAAAGGAGGTGGTGCAAAAGACCACCGAAAAAGTTGTTTCAGAGGTAGTTATTACACTTCAATTACAGATTTCTTGAAAAGGAATGTTTTAAAAAAGCAAATGAGATTTGGCACGTTGAGCAATCACAATGAGGACTCACAGAGACAAGCCGCTGCTATCAGTCTCACAGCATCGTATGGAGGCTGACAGGTGGGGTAGAGCGCTTGCACCAGGTAGTTGGCAAACGTCAGCGAGATGATAGCCTGACTGGCTGGCTCCACCAGCAGGATGGACGTCCACAGGCGAATGAAAGCAAGGAAACCCCCAAAGGCCTCCAAGATGTATGCGTAACTAGCGCCAGACTTTGTAATAGTGGTTCCAAGTTCTGCATAACATAGTGCACCAAACACGGAAAATATGCCACCAAGAGCCCAGATGACCAACGAAAGGCCATAGGAGGCGCTGTACATCAACACACCCTTGGGTGACACAAAAATACCCGAGCCAATCATGTTGCCCACAATTAAGCAGATGCCATTTGTGAGAGAGATCTCCCTCCTCATGATCATCTTCTCCTCCTGTAGGTCTGGATCATTGCAGGCTCCAGCTGGTTTCTTCAGGTCCAGGTCTCCCCGAGACCCCGGACAGAGCTCCATCAGTTTATTCATGCTGAAGGAAACAAAGGCCAACACAATTAGGATGAACATCCCAGTTTTTTGACTATTGACTTACAATTATACTAAGAAATGATCAAACTAAAGTTTATCTCTATAAAGGGTCATATTTTTTAACATGTAATTTGCGATTGGCATAAAATATTAAATAATATTACATGCAAATTACTCTGGTGACACTTTCCAACACGTTTCCATTAGTTAATGTTAGTTATACTTTATATATATATTATAGATAATACTGTTCAAATTTGTTCATTTTTAGTTCATGTTAATTCATGTTAGCTCAAGAGCATTAAATATTAGATACTTTTAGAGCTTAAAGGTTTTAATAATGTATTAGTTTGAAGTAAGATTGAAGCATTAGAAATTCGTTTGTAAGACAGGTCAATTAAAACTCCATTTTGAAAATAAGTTTGCTCAAATGAGCCAATAATAATAATATTAATATTTCACAATGCCCATACTAACCCTTGGAAATGATCAACAAAACATCCACTGTGGGACCAATAATGCCCAAAACAAGCTGGTGTACTTTACCTTTAATCATGTTAGAAGGAATGCTGTGAGGAAAAAAAATAAAAAATGAATACAAATAGATTGTAGAGAGGAAGAGCGTACAGATGAGTTATGCAAGTTTCCAGAGTTGTGATGATCCTGGTCAGAATGAAGAAAACTAGACTATCAGGGTCAACAGGCTGAGCGCTGTCGCAATCCCAGACCACAGAGAGAGAGAGAGGGGGGAGAAACCCTGATGTGTTTTTCCACCGGAGGCAAAGTGATTTGCCCTGTCTATTTTAAGAGGTCTGTACTGAGACAGAAAGAGAGAGAGAATGCCTGTCCCCTCCTACTGACAGTAAAAGGAGCTGAGCAAAACCCTGCTGAACGAAAGAAAATCTTTGTTATCAGATCTTTCAGCTCTGGCTCTAGAATTCCGATTAGAGACAGACTGCTTTACTAGAGGTCTTTATTAAGGCAAGGAGCACTATTACTATTTTGAACACTCTGATCCCAAGTATTAAACTTGCGCAACTTGTTCTTCGGTTCATGCGATCACACCCCAACTTATGCATCGTTGAGGAGATGCTTATTCAACAAACCCACAAGGTGCATTTTTCCGATGATAAAGCTGGTAAACAGATTCACAATGATTTATCACTTCACTAGTTCTCAGAAGAGGACTTCTTAAAACCTGTTCAAAAAGCTGCAAAGAAATATTTTACTAAGGAAAACAAGGATATCGTTAGATAAGAGGTGGAGATCAAATTGACCCCATATTCAGTGAAAATCACACATCGACTCCACATTAAGTAGTAAAATTTTAGTCATTAAGGATGCATTAAATTGATCAAAAAAGACTGTAAAGATAAAAACTGACAGAAGGTTCAAATAGAAATTATGTTCTGCATAATTTTTTTTAAACAACTGTTGATAATCAACATTGATAATAATTAGAAATATTTCTTGAGCAGTAAATCAGCATAACAGAATGATTTCTGAATGTCGATGTGATACTGAAGACTGGAGTAAAACTTATGCGTTTGTCTTCTGTCTTATTAGTATACTTTCATATACTGATTGGCTTCATCCCTCTGTCTCCTCTCCACCAGTAAGCTGGTATGTAGCCAGAGAGCGTGTCAGGGAGGAATGCAAACTGAGCATCTCCAGCGATACCCGTCCTCCAGTCATATCCAGCGATCCCCGCCCTCCAGTCGTCTCCCGCGATCCCCGCCCTCCAGTCGTCTCCCGCGATCCCCGCCCTCCAGTCGTCTCCCGCGATCCCCGCCCTCCAGTCGTCTCCCGCGATCCCCGCCCTCCAGTCGTCTCCCGCGATCCCCGCCCTCCAGTCCTCTCCAGCGATCCCCGCCCTCCAGTCGTCTCCCGCGATCCCCGCCCTCCAGTCGTCTCCCGCGATCCCCGCCCTCCAGTCGTCTCCCGCGATCCCCGCCCTCCAGTCGTCTCCCGCGATCCCCGCCCTCCAGTCCTCTCCAGCGATCCCCGCCCTCCAGTCGTCTCCAGCGATCCCCGCCCTCCAATCCTCTCCAGCGATCCCCGCCCTCCAGTCGTCTCCAGCGATCCCCGCCCTCCAGTCGTCTCCAGCGATCCCCGCCCTCCAGTCGTCTCCAGCGATCCCCGCCCTCCAGTCGTCTCCAGCGATCCCCGCCCTCCAATCCTCTCCAGCGATCCCCGCCCTCCAGTCGTCTCCCGCGATCCCCGCCCTCCAGTCCTCTCCAGCGATCCCCGCCCTCCAATCCTCTCCAGCGATCCCCGCCCTCCAATCCTCTCCAGCGATCCCCGCCCTCCAATCCTCTCCAGCGATCCCCGCCCTCCAATCCTCTCCAGCGATCCCCGCCCTCCAGTCGTCTCCCGCGATCCCCGCCCTCCAGTCGTCTCCCGCGATCCCCGCCCTCCAGTCGTCTCCAGCGATCCCCGCCCTCCAGTCGTCTCCAGCGATCCCCGCCCTCCAGTCGTCTCCAGCGATCCCCGCCCTCCAATCCTCTCCAGCGATCCCCGCCCTCCAGTCGTCTCCAGCGATCCCCGCCCTCCAGTCGTCTCCAGCGATCCCCGCCCTCCAGTCGTCTCCAGCGATCCCCGCCCTCCAATCCTCTCCAGCGATCCCCGCCCTCCAGTCGTCTCCCGCGATCCCCGCCCTCCAGTCCTCTCCAGCGATCCCCGCCCTCCAATCCTCTCCAGCGATCCCCGCCCTCCAATCCTCTCCAGCGATCCCCGCCCTCCAGTCGTCTCCAGCGATCCCCGCCCTCCAGTCGTCTCCAGCGATCCCCGCCCTCCAGTCGTCTCCAGCGATCCCCGCCCTCCAGTCGTCTCCAGCGATCCCCGCCCTCCAGTCGTCTCCAGCGATCCCCGCCCTCCAGTCGTCTCCAGCGATCCCCGCCCTCCAGTCGTCTCCCGCGATCCCCGCCCTCCAGTCGTCTCCAGCGATCCCCGCCCTCCAATCCTCTCCAGCGATCCCCGCCCTCCAGTCGTCTCCCGCGATCCCCGCCCTCCAGTCCTCTCCAGCGATCCCCGCCCTCCAGTCCTCTCCAGCGATCCCCGCCCTCCAGTCCTCTCCAGCGATCCCCACTCTCCAGTCGGTAAAATTAATAGTAAAAAAATAAAAAAAAAGTAAATTAAAAGTAAAATTAATATTTCAAAATTAAAAATGTTTGAAAGAAAAAAGCATTCCAAAGTCTTCAATAAATTACTGCAGGTAAATGATTCAATGACTGATAATTCTAATCATATTTTGTGTTGTGTTTGTCAGTTGATCTGATATGCAGTTGCTAAAATACTCCTTAAAAGTGAAAAGGTTTCTTATTCTTTTAATAGGTCAGTGTCAATATCATGAAATCAAGATTGTTTGTTTGTGATTTTCCTACAATTACCTAAATATTTGATTTACTTTTAGATATGTAGACATTATTACAAAAGTCTTTCCTCATTGGTTTCTTGCCTCCATTTGCATTATTTAACCTTTATCTATTGTTTTCTAGGTTGTTATGGTGGTTGCATTAAAGCCTGGATTCTAAATCAAAAATGTGAAATATAAATCGTGAACCTGTGAAATTTAGCAGTCTACAAACTCTTCAAAAATTAGTTTCAAAACTTTTATTTTTTGTTGTTTAAGACAAGTTCATGGCACATTTCAAAGCTAAAGTAAATCCTAAACAAACAGCCTAGTAATCATCTCGAGCCACTCCTAAAGCCTTCTTCGAATATTACCTTCCGTGAAGTGTGTAATATAGCCGTCTGTGTAAATAGTCTCACACCATTGTCGGGAGAGGTCAGGTTAGTACCAACTTTTGTGTGCACAGAGGGGTTTCAGAACGCTCTCAGGAAACACAAAAACCCACACAACACTGAGGAAATTCTACACATTTTAATAACACTTTAAAGTTTCCCCATTTTTATGGAAGTCTCTCATATAGGACTATAGCACAGATGTATGCTACATGTACACTGCTACATATGCCTATACATTGTCATTTTACATTTGATGACAAGATTTCTAAAGAGTTTGTAAAGTGTCCGAGGCAAACTTTAACATTGATAGATATCAGTAGTAGTCGTCATTTCAAATAAATCCTCATCCTGTGTGGTTTAAATAATATTATATGGAATCTGAATGAAAATACAACAGTATCAATACAGTATCTGGATGATATATTGCTGAGATGTGTGCTTAAGTATATTCAGCATAATCTAAAGATTTATTCAGCCTTGTAGCATCACTGAATTGGCACAACACTCACAAGCAAGTGATATTTTCAAAATTATATATATTTTAATACTACAAGGCTGAATGAATATACATAAAAAGAACCCATCACAAATGATTTAAGATGCATGTAAAATATCACTAAGGATAAGTGATGACTATAAATAAATACAAATTAGCAGGCCATGCATACTGTTTATACTGTAAATGGTCCCAAACCCTGGACAGTCAACATAAAAAGTGAAACCGATGAATAAAAAACAAATTTTTGCATTGAAAACGGGTCAATAACATCAAATCACCAACTTGCCAAGACCAAGGTTTCATCAGCGAGGACTTTATCTGACAGCCACCAGAATCAAATCCAAAACTAAACAGAGACTGATTTAGAAAACGAAACAAACCAATTTCAGGACATTCCAAGGGAAAAACGATGCAATTAATATAGGTAAAAAACATCAGCTCCAAAACAACGTCTATTCGCACAGAGGGGAAGTCTACAGCACACGGACACATGCAAAACCCCGGATTCAATGACTTAAAGCAAAACTAAAAAGAAAGAACATTTATAAAATGCTTCATACATCAAGCTCATGGGTCACGCAAAAAAAGACAATGATCAAAGCAAATTTCTGTTCTGCTTGAAGATCAGTAGAGCCCATATTTACAGTGCCAACTCTTGGCATTCCCATTGGTTAGTTTCTAAACTTCAAAAATAACTTTTCATAAATCATTTTTCAAATGACATGGAGGAAAACTGCTGATGTAAAATGGCCACGTCTAGATAAACAATGGAAAATAGTGCCTTGTTTTTTCGTAAAAGGAAGAAGGTCCACTGTCTGCTGCTACATCTGGAGTCAATGAAAACCAGTGCAAACTACGCTATATACTTTAGATGGCACAATACTTACGGAGAAGCACCTTATTCAAGACACTTTGGGCTGCACATGGTTCCTCAAGTACAAACGGGTATAGTTTCATATCGTGTTAATTCTCTTGACTGACATGCCATTTGAGGACAACGAAAACGTAATGGAGAAGTTGACTTTGACCAGTTTGAATGAACTCCATTATTATAAATTCCAGCGTGCCCTATTCTGCCTGGGTAGATTTGTCTTTGTCATACATGCTGTCTAATATTGCTTGTGAACAGGATGCTATAGTACTCACTAGATATGAGTAAAGGCAATGAAAGAACGGCACATCTGATTGGCTCAGTGAAAAAAACAGGCTGGTAAGGAGCTTGGTTTGTTTGGCATCTGGGCGAAAAATAAAATTAAGTATACAAATTCAATAGACCACAAAAATAAGTTGTTGGCACTTTGTATTAACTTATAACTCTTAATTCACTCAAAAATGAAACTTTGGATGATCATTTACTCGCACTCATGTACTTCCAAATTGGTATGGGTATTTTCTTCTAAAACATCTAAACTTCTAAAATGATTTCAATGGGGGTCAATTTTTATTGCAAGAATTTGAATATTGAAGAAGTTTTTGAACATTTCTCTTTCTCATTGATATTTCTCAATACACATCTTTGAAATGCTACGACGGTGAGTAAATGATGACAGAACTTTCATTTTTGGGTGAACTGTCCCTTTAAGGCCAAACCATTAAACAACTGGTGTGTAAATGGTTTTTAGTTTCTGTAGACTTCTTATTGAATGTGATCCGAATGATAAAAGCCACAAAAGAAAGCAACACACCTATTCACACTCAACCTGACCTGATGAACATGTTGTATTGTCTTAATGTCCAATTCAGTTTCAATATATAACCTATTGAACACACAGTACCATCCGTTCCTCGCAGCCTCAACCCTGTGATATTGCACCTACCCTGACTAAAATCTGCTAAATATCCATCACATGACACTGACTAATCCTGACACAGCATTAAAGAATAGCATAGCGAAACAACCATCAGACTTGACTCTGACTGCCACTGTGGGAAAAACAAACACTGGTTTACAAAAAGGAAGACCGAAACTCTTGATTCACACACTTCTTTTTTTTTTTTTTTATCAAGTCCGGACGTGCAACTGTGCCGTGATAGTGGACGTAACATAGCATAACAGGAGGGTACTTGTTTCTTTATAACTTCATTCAAGTCTTCCATTTTAACAAATTTGCTGGCATGGATCAATTGCTTGTGTGTTGACTACCTTTTCTTTTAATGGCTCAAATAAAGGTTCAAATGTGACATTGTTCACATCAAGAATTTAGGCTTTGAGTCACTACATAACAGAATTTATTCGACCAAAGTCGTTCTCATATGATGCGTGTAAAGCCACTGTTCAAGGCGATACCAAACGAAGTGTGTCATAGGTACCAACACCTTAACCACCAAGCCAAAAGCACTTGTCCAGGCACACAAAGTATCGGCCAAGCAGCACAAACAAATGCAAGAGCGTGTGAACAGGAACCATCCTTAAACAGAAAGAAAAACTCACAGAGCTCCAGTTCAAGAGCAGTGATTGGGAGTTGGGGAAAGTTCAGAGGTTCCGCGTGGTGTTGAAGGAGTTGGAAATGAAGGGGGTGCAGGGGGCGGTGTACGGTGGTGGAGGAGAGCTGGTGGTGCTGAATTCAGGGAAGGGCTGCAGGCCCATCTGTTTATTGTCCTGGAGCTTCCGCACAACCACACGGCAGAACTCCTCGCTGTGCCGCTCGCAAGTGTCCAGAAGCTTCCGCACTCTGGCGGTACGCGTGGGTTGGTTCACGACCAGTTCATAGTCCTCTCGCATTAGCAGCTCACGTGACAACAGAGCGTCTAAACTCTGATTGAGACATGCTTCGGTCATCTGCCGCACAATGTCCTCCCTTCTAAGAGCGATCCAGCGAGCCGCCGGTCCCTGAAAGTCCAATGGTGTGAGCAAATCTACAAAGACAATCAGGAGGACGACATTAAGAAGAGCCGGATCAAGGGACGTCAAAAGTACTGGTACTCTGTACTAAGGCTGGCCAATATCTAAAACATTTTTTAATAGCAATAATCGACTTTTTAAAAAAAAGTATTGCAATTTCCGATGCATCAGGGATTTCAGCTACAGATGTCTCCTTTCAAAAGTTACTGGTTAGAATGAAACTACTGCTTTACTTATTCAGAAACAGAAGTCGTTTTAAAATTGTATTACCGTATTTTCCAGCATATAACCCGCGGGTTATACCAGATTTTACAAACCCTGCAGGGGGTGCGGGTTATATAAGAGTGCAGGCTATATCACAAATCTTTTACACATAATAATATTTCAATATATTTGTTTCGTCCCTAAGGATGCAAGGTTTTTTTTTTTTTGCGGTATTTTTTTTCTGTTTTTCTTTCTTGCGAGGGTTGTTGTCTCTGCTGCCTGTACTGTCACTCTGACAGCTGGCGCTGATAGGCTGTCTGACCTGTCAATCATGCAAGAAGACGTGATTGGCTGTGCTGCCATGAGGGCGGGCTCTTCTCATCTCATCTGATGATCAACACCTGTAGAATCGCTTCTTAAGGGATGAGAGCGGGAGAGACTGCTTTTTCTTTTTGTTCTGATTCTGACTTGTGCACGAAATTCAAACAATAAGATAACAAACACAAGCACTGTGTACCGAGCCTAAACAGTTATGGACAATTGACGTCATGCGAGCAACATTTGAATTTCGAAATGTGAACTTACACAAAAAAAAAAAAGTTCATAAATTTATGGGTGCGGGTTATATAAGGGTGCGGGTTATACCAGCAATTTTTTACACAATACCCGCAGGCTATATGAGGGTGCAGGTTATATGGGGGAAAATACGGTAGTTTAGTACAACGCTCTCAATAGGCCATTTAACGGAGCAGCCAACACTGGAAACTCAGAGGGACAGCAGCAGCACTTAGGCAGAGGGTACTACTTTGTTTATTACTAACCTTTATTAAATGACAGACTGAAATAAAAGAATATTTGGGAATAGTATTTTTAAAGGTACAAAAGCACAGTGCCCTACTAATATGCACTCTATATGTCCAAAGGTGTGCCTTTTGGGGTGTACCGCTCCAGTCAGCTTTTGTACTTTTTTTTCCCCCCTTGAGATAAAGATCCTGCAGATAAAGATGCTTCAGCCCTGTTGGTGGTGTGGCTGACAGGAGTTACCTTGTGGATGTGGCTGCAGAGTAAGAGGTTGCATGGCAAGAGCCAGATCAATTTCACTCTGAGCCGCATGTGGCTTCAAAGGTATGTTGAGGTCGGACACGAGCTGTGCCGTCGGGTTTTCAGTGCCGAGGTTGTTCCGAGAGCAGTGGTCCATAAGAGGCTTTGGGAAGTCAAGTGGAAGGGACATTAACGATGATGGAGGACCGACCTGAGCACTTGACAAACCTGATGATGTAAAACAGTTCAAATAAACAAAGCAATTAAAAAAGAAAGAAAAACAAAGCAGAATACAAAAGGACATCATTCCAGTATTTTGCCACCATTTACTTATTAGGGTTTTTCACACTGTGCTTAACCCTGGGTTATTGTCGTTTTAAACAACTTGTAATTTAGAAGCATTTGAACCACTTTTATTATTAATTACTAAATTGTATTACATTTTTATCATTAGATATTTGAGCAAGTTGAAACCTAAAACCTGGGCTTAAAAGTGTAATTTGGCAATGTGTCTGGAAATAAAAAATCCTGTCGTCATTGGCGCGTAATGAATTCTGGGGAAGACGAGGTCACAAAGGATCCATCAGTTTGTAGGAGCCTTTGATTTGTATCAGCCTTCGTTGGGATGCAATCAGCCTTCGATTGTGCACTGATTTGGGATGCAGCTATGGGGTTAGAATATTATGGCTAGATACTTAGCAACCAACAGCCAATCGTGTGCCTCATATTCACAGGCTTGGTCTCAGCCACAGAAACACACTGCATTGGATAAACAGTCGCTTCAGCAGGGGGAAAAACATGTGAATTGCAGTGAAGAAGAGACAATTTAATTCTTACCTTTATAGTCAGAAAAGAAAATTGAAAATATATCAATGGATAATACGAGAATGCACATTTGTCTAATCAATGACACTGACAAAGCAAGTAGGCAAATAATACTGTTTTTTCCTGGCTTTAGGAACGTGGAGTGGGAACTGACAACTTATAGCCAATTTACCCCTGTCTACCAGGGGTGTACAATGGTCCAGGGTTAACCATTTCCAGTTTGAAAAGCCCTATTATGGCTTTTTTCATTGAGCAATTCCAGCTATTTTGAATAAATTAAGTCATCCAAGAGGAGAACAACATGAAGGTGAGTAAATGATGGCAGAATTTCATATTTTTGAGGGATCGATCCCTTTTAGAAGAATCAATTCCTGCCTTGAGAAGGATTTGATATGGTAAGGAAGCCCGGATGGGACATTTCTGCTTCCTGGGAAGAGCAGGAGCCTGATCCAGATGTAGAACTGTTTTCCTATCATATAAAACGAAAAAGAAATTAATGTTCTTAATTCTGGTTTAAATTCTGAATCATCAACAACACAGGAGATATATATATAGTAACTTACTGGCCAAGGGACGTTTTGCTCCTTAACACTTTTTTCCTCAATTCTTTTCCCATTTGTTTGAGTTGATGAGCAACCATTTGCTGGCCTCATATACTGATGGAAGGAAGGAAAGAGAAATTACAATGCATTCAATAGTTATGGACCTCACAACATGAAGATGCACATCAAACTAATTCAGGCATGATGAAAATAAGAATTTGCCCTTCTTAAAGACTCGCCTTTGTTCGTTTGACTTCCAACACCGCTTCCAAGACATCGATCTCATCGAACCTTCTCAACATGGGCTCCAGTTCAATAAGACAATCTGTAAGGTACAGACAAAGCAGCAATTAAGCTACAAAATAAATAAATGAAAGAACAAATTAATCATACAGTAATACCTCGGTTTACGAGTTTAATTCGTTCCAAGAGCGAGCTCGTAAACCAAAATGCTCGTACACCAAAACAAATTTCCCGATAAGAATGCACTAAAAATCAATTAATTCGTTCCACATGACCACAAATGCCCATTTTAAATATTTTTTTTGGTTTTACCCTATTAATTGCAGTTAAAATTGTAACCATTAAGATCTCATATAAATACGAATTAATAATTGACAATTAAACTCTAAAAATACTTGACAATTTACTGTAATGTACTTCAGGTTTGAGCAGCCTGCTTGGAGGAGAGAGAGGAGGGAGGAGGGGTGAGCAGGGAAAGCAAGAATGAAAGCAAATGAGTGAATTTATTATAATAGTGCAGAAAACAAACAAAGTGATAATCCAGAGTTAAAGTCGTGGAACATGGGAGCCGCAAAAGAACGAATTCACGGGAGCCGGGAGAGAACGAATTCGCGGGAGCCTCGAACGAACGAACTCGAGGGAGCCGCAAACGAACCAATTTGCGGGAGCCGCGAACTAACGAATTCGCGGGAGCCGCAAGAGAACGAATTTGCGGGAGCCGCAAGAGAACTATGGGAGCGCGGGGCACAAAGTAACGCGGGGTAAATAGTAACAGCGATTTTTTTGATAGTTGCACGGGCATAAATGTGACGTGCTAAAGGGCCTTTCATCACACTGTTTGCACACGTCTTCTGGCCATTTTTCGAGAAATTTCATCTAAGTTTGGATGAGAACCACAGGAAAAACTCTTTTGGCAGCAAATATAAATATTTTTTGTTATAGTAGTTGTTTTTCGATTTTCAAAGAATGTGTGAAAGATTGTTAGTCTAACCTTATATTGTTATGATTACCATCTTCTTGGCTAAAAGATGGTACCATTTTGAAAGACGTGAAAAACACATAGTGGCTGCTATCCGGTCCTGAAGTAAACAAGACAGCTGCGGTGTTAGTTGTAACACTGTGTTACAACTAAGCCGCATTGAATAGGCTGCATCAATAATCATATATTTTGCATTGTATTAACCTATTAAAACGTTTTTCATGTCATTACATTGTTCAAAACAACAAATGTAAAAAAATAAAGGAAAAAAATATATTTAATTCATAATTTATGCTCATGATCATCAAGACGCAACTTTTTTAATCAAATAAAAATATGTGAATGAACTTGCATTGGATAACATGGTGTTACAACCCGCTGTCTGTTAAAACGAGCCCCGCTCACGGGGTAAGAAGTCACATTTTACTCCTTGCGCTTTTGCCGATACTGCAGAGAAATGGCAGGTCCGACGAACATGAAAACAGTGCTCATTTGTAGGAGAGGCTTATATGTTGTTTGTATAAAAATATGGTTTGTCTAACCCTCTTACTTTGTTTATTATTTGGCTAAAACGGTGTATATTTCACTACGTGAACAATAGCGATCACAATTAATTAATGTTTAGAATATGAGGTAAAAACTTTTGTAAATCACTTATAAAAGTATCACTGTGGTGAATGATGCAGCCAATGAATGAGTTAAGGGGTTATAAAGGGGTTGGAACCTCCTGACTGTGTTATGAGAGGCTGTCATTAGGATATTTCATGTAAAAATGCGCACAAGGATGCTGAGCGTTAGGACTTTTTCCACAAAAAAACTGCGTATGGGTGAGGGACATTTTTTCTCGTACACCGATACAATGCTCGTACACGGATTCGACCCTCCATGCTCGTACACCGATTTGCTCGTATACCAAGTCGCTCGTAAACCGAGGTATTACTGTAGTATGCTTTGTAATTCTTGGCAGTCTAGCAGTTAATAAACAAAACTGAAGGAGTCTTGCAGAAGAACATTGAGTCTGGAACGGTAACAGGTTTTCCTGTGCCAGTGGTTTGTTAATTAGTTGTACACCTGTTCTGTTTTCCGTTGATTGCTTTCTTGCGTATTTAGTTCAGTCCGTTCCATGCTTGGTATGGTTTATGTGAATGTGTTATTACTATATTGAAGTATTTTTGATTCATTTTCGCTCATGTGTCGGTGTGGTGTGTTAGGTTTGTTTTGTTTTTTTCTATAAACTACACATCTTAAAATATGCGCTGTACAATTTTCATTTCAAAAGTACCACCATTAGTACTAGCAGCAGCTGGATATCACCATAACTCGGTACCAACACTCGTTTCACCGTTTATGTGTAGCTTTGGATCATGTACCCTCAAAACTTATCTGGATAGAGCTGGACTCTTATTTGTCTGCTGTCAGTGGGTTAACCAACAGCTGTTCTCTTCTCAGTGTTCTGTGTGTGAGTGAGCAGAGCGGGACACAGCAAATCTGTATGTGTAGGGGAGGGGCGCTGTGAATAGCCTATCACAGAACGCAGACACAGTCAGCTACCCAATGAGGATTTTTATTCAATCCGAGCACAGATATTGACTCGTATTACTCGTATAATACTCATACTCGGCAAAATCCATACCGGTTACTCGTTTCAGCCGAGTGTCCGGCTCAACTCTAGTAAACACCAATGCTCTCCTGGTTGAGCTACAGGAAATACACTTTAGTGTGAATTTATACGCCAAGCATTCCCAAACTTTTTTGTCAGCTGAACCTCCTTTGATCAAATTAATTGTGTGATTTTCAATAATTTAACTACGCTCATGTTTCTCGGACCATCAACAGCCGTTCACTAACAAAAAAAAAGAAAAACAGCTTTCAAAAATGAACCATAAACCATATCAAAACTTGCTTGTTGGAGAGTTCGGAAAACCACTTTCATACCAAAAATACTGAACTCAAATGAACTCCATTGCCTGGAGTTTACTAGGAAGTAAAATGTCTATTGTTAATGGGGCATGTTGAGAAATCTTCTACCGTTTGATTTTATTAGTGTTATTAAATGGTCATTCTAATGGAATAAATATCACATGAAGATGACCCCACTGTCCTCGCTGTCTGGCACACTCACTTCCTCATTTCCTGTAGCAGGATTTGCAAAAAAACACTGAAAAACTGCAATGACTCAACATTTTACTTGACTGTAACACCACATTTTATCACGAGCTGACAAAATTGCTAATAAAGACCAATGGCAGAATTTTGGTTAGAGATTTCAAATATTTACCAAACCACAAGAACAGGTCACCGTACTAGATTGCGACAGCATGAGTCAAACAAGGATTGTGAAAAGCAGAGGAAAGGGCAAAAGGTGGGGTCCAGGCTGACACTCACTGAGAAAGGAGGGCCGTTCCTCTGGGTTGGCGGTCCAGCCGCAGGTCATGAGGTTAATGAGGGTCTCTCGACTGGGAATCTCTGCCGGCAGACTGTCCAGTCCCGTGTCGGGTCGAGATCCTCGGAGGACGCTGAACATGATCTGCATGGGATTGGTGGCCTCTGCTCACAGAGCGAACAAAAGGACAAAGTCAGACGATGGTTGAATGTTGCCTGGATAGACATTGGCAGCAGTTCAGGAAGAGACCTCATGACTTTTTTCCATCATGAACATGACACAGCAAAATCTACTGGATCTAAAATCTTCAGATGACACACAGCTCTTATCTCTGTCGCTGTAAATACCGAAAGCCAAGTCACTCTCGCACACTGTATGACGTGAACAGTTGTCTAGACCAGACCCAATCACAGCATGTTTTATGAGAATTAATGTGGGAGTTTGGTTACAGAACGCAGATTCCATTCGCATAAATAACTGAACTTTGGGTGAACACAACCGTATTAAAGACTCAAATACAGTACTGACAACGGTATTCTGCTGT
The DNA here is from genome assembly GCA_037043235.1 of Rhodeus uyekii. NCBI lineage: Eukaryota > Metazoa > Chordata > Actinopteri > Cypriniformes > Acheilognathidae > Rhodeus > Rhodeus uyekii. The sequence goes on along the minus strand of JAWRVZ010000016.1, from coordinate 3,856,312 downwards.
TGTGTGAACGTGGCCTTACAACCAAATCACAGACGTGTCCGTTTCATGCATGAATTCAACGGTGAATCAGGAGTTAGTCTACAGGCCCATCAACCATGACAGTTACTCGTCTAACAGGTTTTAAGTGACATTAATTTCAAGCACAGGCAGTTTCTGTGACTCGTTTAAAAGCCTTCAAACGGTCTGATAAAACCACAAGTTAATTAGGGTGGCTGTTGCAGTCTCAAGTGTTCCAGCTCTAATTTGTTTGTTGCTTATTAGTGTTCATAGGACATAATATTCACATTATCGCTCTGCACGATTTGAATGCACTTTGCGGACACAACCACCTTCCTCTTACTTAATAAATCTAAAATTAGCCTACATCTCTTGACGTAAGTTTTAGTAATTACTCTTTTTCATGTGACCATTGATAATCCAATAAATTTTCCATAGTGCTTTACTAAGAAACACTCAGACTGACTCCTTGTGCGAGCGTGATGTTAACCCAAGACTTGCTAAAATTCTGTCAGATTTATGAATTGTTGTGTCAACCAAAAAACTAGATTCAAAAGAATGCTTCATTGTTTTGGTGATGTGGCCAAACAAAACCAGTCATAGAATTAATTAACTGGTACACTTCTCCATTTCCACATGGTCACCCAACGTACCTTCAAATGGTATCCGTCTTGAAAGCACTTCCCACATGATGATGGCGTAACTGAAAGAGGAAGCATAGAAAAAGATGAGTGAATGGTTTCACTGTTGCCATGCAGTCTCTAAACCACATCTGGCAATCCCCTTTGGAGATAAAACACAGAGTGATTTCAACATCTCCTATGACTAATCTCAAAACCTCAGGCCTGTTGGCAGGTTGACATTTAGCTCCTAAATCGGTTCCTGTTTTAGAGCAGAACAGTAGAGGAATAAAATAAAGACCTCTTTTGCGAGGAGTATTGGTGAACTATGAGTAACCTCATAAACTGGTTCCTGGTTAATTTCTCAGTTTCCCCTCTTCAAAATGATTCTTCATGCTCCCTCCCAGCCATTCTTTCACAATTCGAGCCTGATGAATCTTGACATCGTCATCCTGGAACGTGGTGAGGATGCGTCTTCCAAAAGTGACGTGAAAAGCTACAAACTCCATCGATTAGGGTTAGAAGAACCGTTGCCAAACAAATGACATACTAGAATAATCACTGCATTAATGATCCAATCGTAGACTCTTAAGCATTTGTCCCTTTCAATCCAAAGAGGGACTTTTTTTGGCTGTGCAGTGTTGGGACAATCTGGAGAAAAGCTCACGCCTCATATACACATACTTCACATTTCATGACGTTGGTTCAACTTTGTTTTTTAAAGCAGAAGCAGCTCTGTAAAAAACACTTCCCTTAATAATAATAAACAATGTGTTCAATCACGGTTTCCATTTCCACTAGTACATATCTGTAAACATCTCAAGAGATGCGTTTTAGGGTTTCGTTATCATTTAAGATGTTTTAATGACTTTTCCGGGCCTGGAAATCACCATTTTAAAATTCCCTGACATTTCCAGGCTCACCATAAGGACTCTGGGAATATTGAGGGGGCGAGACATGTCCCTGATCTGACAGAAATTTTGCTGAGTCAGCAACAGCCAAGGTGCAATACGAAGAGTTGAACATCTTAAGGGGATACCCCAGAAATGAGGAACTAGGAGAGCAGTAGTTACAAAATCTGTAGTAGAAGTCATTTGAAACTGAGAAGTTCACTCATCCTGGCAAAACTGGAAGCTTTATAAAATCTACAGAAACAGACCTGTACATGTCATACTTGACATCGGTTCTGCGGTTCTTGGACGGCTCGTACTCCTCAGGCGGCATATAGATGACCGTGCCTCCCATTTCAGCAGGTTTGGAGCCGGACCCTTTAGTGATGGAGAGCTGACGCCATTTAGACAAGCCAAAATCAGCTATCTATTCACAAACACAGACACACAAGACACACTTCAGATCAGACGGTTCAATGTGAAGTTAGAACAAAATATACAATATACTTCAACACAAAATTATACTGATTAAATGAACCAATATGGGTTTTTCCAATGGTTGCTCTAGAGATAACGAGGGACCAGGAAAGGAATGGCGTCCGTCAAGCTCCAAAATTACCAAAAAAAAGAACGATAATGTGCTAATATGTGTTTTGTGTATTCAAAATATTTCCTTTCATGTTCCACTTCCAAAAGGAAGTCATACGCGTTTGAAATTATGACAGAACTTTCATTTTAGATTGTACTATCCCTTTAAATGATCATGAAAGCTACAGATTTCCCGAATAACAAATAAGGAATAATTATGGTATTTTTCAGATACACATAAATCACAAGACATGTTCATGCGTCATAGCTGCTTTCCAGGGTACAGTAATCCCTCGGTTTACGAGTTTAATTCGTTCCAAGAGCTCATAACTCAATGCTCGTACACCAAAACAATTTTCCCCATAAGAATGCAATAAAAATCACTTGATTCGTTCCACACGACCATAAATGCCCATTTTAAATATTTTTCGGGTTTTACCCGATTAATTACAGTTAAAATTATAACCATTAAGAATTAATAATTGACAATTAAACTCTAAAAATACTTGACCGTTTACTTTAACGCGCACTTCATCTTTGAGTAGCGTCTGCTGGCGTGAAGGAGACGAGAGGAGGGTTTTACTGTTTACAGGGAGAATTTCATCCCTTCTTTCTTACTCATCTTGAGGTCATTGTCTATATGCTGTACGTATATATTTAACTACGTGAACAATAGAGATCATATTTAATGTTAACAACACGAGGTAAAACCGCTGTAAATCACTTATAAAAGTATCACTGTGGTGAATGATGAACCAAACCGAGCGACGCTGAGAGAATGAACGAGTGAAGGGGTGATAGACTTTATGAGAGGCTGTCGTTACGATATTTCCAGGAAAAATGTGCGCGAAGATGCTGAGCGTTAGGACTTTTCCACACAAAAAAAAATGCGCGTGGGCGAGGGAATATTTCTCTCGCACTTCGATACAATGCTTGCAAACTTTCCATGCTCATTCACCGATTTACCCGTATACAAAGTCACTCGTAAACCGAGGTATCACTGTACAAGCATTTGCTTATTACGTTCAAAAGGATAGTAGTCAGACTTTCAAGCTGAGGATGAAATATTAAACTTTCTAAGAAAAAGGGCAAAGACACTGATAGCATTCAGACAAATATGGATTTCAGCACATTATAACAATGACTCGCATTCCATCAAGGATTGCAAAAGATCAACAGGTGCCCTTGACCTTGACCTTCAAACAGCTCAGCTAGAAGCGTGTGGAAACATCTCCAAGCTAGTCTAATTGTTCAAACCTTAGCATGGTACTCCCCATCCATCAGGATGTTCTGGGTTTTGAGATCATGGTGTAGAAGAGGGGGTGTCATATTGTGGAGGAAGTTGACCCCGAGAGCGATCTCGTATAGAAAACGAAGCCTCAACGGCCAGGCCACCATTGGGTACATGTCTTTCTGTAACCAACAAGAAAATACAGAAATGAACATTCAAGAACCTGTATCCCACAAAGGAGAAAGTGAAACTGTGCATTACTCAAATGTATTACACTAATACTACAAGACTAGACGAGAAGCATGTTTTGTAAAGAAAGGAATGCTGTCTGTACAGTTGTACCTCGTGTAGGATCTCATCCAGTGATCCGTTGGTCATGAACTCGGTCACAATGCAGAAGAACTCGGGCTCATTACACACCCCAAAGATCTGGATGATGTGGTTAAACCGAGCTTTATGAAGCACCTCAGCTTCCTTCAATAAACAATTCCTTTCCCTGCGCAAAAAAAAAAAAGAGAAGCTTCACGATTACACAAGGGCTGGTAGGGTTTCTCTACCACCAGACAATATTACGTGATACAAGACACGGAGTGCCACGGTTCACACAGCTTTTGACCATTATTCATGATTCGTTATAAACTTGTAACATGGACGTTATTCAGCAAAAACCTTGGCTTTTTGGACTCACCCTGTTCGTCTTCAAAAAATCCAAATGAATCAAGCGGTTAAATCAAAGTATTCTAAAGAGACACGATCGCTTTATATGATGAACATGAACAGGCTTGTGTGAGATCAGCAATATTTGTATGTGAATAGTTGACCGTATAAAGCGATTGTGCCCTTCAGAATACTTGGATTTAACGGCTCAATCCATATGGATTATTTTTACATTGATCCATTTTTAAACTTTGTGAAGCGTCAACATTTTGGTGGAACAGACTTTGAATGTAGAGACAGAAATCGGTCATGTTTTTTTTTTTTTTTTTTTTAAAGTCTTCATTTGTGTTTTGACGACTGAAACATCTTTTGGGTTTGAAATGACAAGGGTGAGCAAATTATGTCATTTTTCATTAATTAACTAGATGCCGCCACAATTAATATAAATATGCATGCTGATTCCCTCAATTATTACAATTAATTATTAATATCAACATAGGCAGAAAAAAAAACAACAACCTTAATTTGTTTTTCTTTTTAAAGTAAATTCTAAAATGCACAAGTAAACCATTGCTTTAATTTTTCACGCTACACATTTCCATTTCTTTCAGATATACATTTTTGGAATTTAATTTCTTTAAACAAATTATCCACAAAACAAAGAACAGCATTTATTTAAAATAGAAATCTTTTTGTAACGATTTGGAGTCAGTCATCTTTTTCTTTCTTTTTTGAAAGAAATTAATACTTTTATTCAGCAAGGATGTGTTAAACTGATAAAAAGTGATAGTCAAGATTTATATCGTTAGAAACGATTTTGAATGAATACGGTTCTTTTTAACTTTTTATTAATCAATGAATCCTGAAAAACCACAGGTTCCAAAAAAACAAGGATAATAATAATAATATATTATCAATCATATTAGGATGATTTGTGACACTGAAGACTGAAGTAATGATGCTGAAAATACAGATTTGATCACAGCAATAAATCATATTTGTAAGTATAATAAAATAGAAAATCCTTATAGTGAAATATTAATAGAATTTAAAAATGCGTTTTTTTTCTGTATGGTTTTACTGTTTTTTTAATCTCATAAATGCAGGATTGATGCGCATAAGATAATTATTTCAAAAACATTAAAAATAGTAATGTTTCTACACACACAGGCTGTGATTTGATTGGGAGAATTATTTTTATCCTCCACCTCAAGTGACCAATGCTAATTCACCAGTAGATCATAAAATAACCAAAATAAAGATTTTCTTTCAAATATGTAACTTCAGAAATGAACTTTCACCTTCGGCGCTCGTGTGATGAATTAATATTTGTGTTCATATGCTGAAACTGCATGTTTAATTTATGATCCTGTTCCAATGGCCTTAATCCATGCAAGGCTTAATAGTGACATAATAGTCCAAATTAACATGAAAACTACAGCAAGCCAAATTAAAGAGAAGTGAAAATGATTCAGAGCAGCATGTCATTGTATTCTACAGGACCCTCACAAAAATCCTGGAAACATTACCGCTGAGAACGGGACCACAGGAGCCAGGAGGCTGGATGTGAATTCCCTGCTCATGCTGATTCAAGCCAGAAGAGGCACAGAGACCATCATTTTTTGTTGTTGACAGCACGTGTTATTGCATTTGTGATTATTTTGTATCAAATATAAACTGAAACAGTGTATATGTGCCTCAAGTCATAGTAAGAATTAGATCTATAGAAAGCTTGAAATGTGAAATTGAATTAAACAATTCAGATCTAAATGAATCATGTAATCCATATGGAACCAATGAGAGGAACAGAGTAAATCCGTTCAAACATGGATAATGTGTAGGAGCGCTTTCCAATGAAGAAAGAAACATTCTCGCTCTGCTTGACAAATAAAAATGTCTATTCCGTTTTAAAAATGTTTTGATATTGTTTCAGTAAAGATCATATTTATTATATAACTGTTACTATAACAGCTGGAAGAAATAGCTACTGTGGTTTGGGATTTATATTCATGAATTTAAAATCATTATATACACATCTCTTTTTTTAATTTTTTATTCATGAATATAAATCCCAAACCACAGTAGGTACGTATTAGTTGTATACACACACACACACACACACACACACACACACACAGGGTTGGGAATAAGAGAATACATTTAACGGTATTACATAACCAGGTACTACTAAATCTAAGTTGTAAGTTACTCAAAAACAAAGTACTCATCCTGCTTGGATTACATTACTGAATACTTTTATTATGACATAATTTGTAACTGTAATGGAATACATTTGTAAAGTAACTCTTCCAACTCTGAATACATGTACATGTGTGCATATTATACTCACACATATATATAAAAAAATCAATCAATCACACACACACACACACATATACACACATGCACACCTACATATACATACACACCTACATACACAAATACACACACACACACACCCCTACATATACATACACAAAATACACACACACCCCTACATATGCTTCACCCATGTAAGGTCAATTCTACACTACAGTTTAGATGAGTGAGCAGATTTGCACCGCATTCTCCTCTAAAGCCTCTTTTCACGCTCACAGCAGAAGAGATCAGCGGCGCAGTGACTCTCACCTCTCCCCGACCGGAGAGTCCAGTTTCAGGCACTTGATGGCCACAGTGGTGCGCCAGTCGCTGTGCTGCGCCCGGAACACCGTGCCGAAGCCTCCTCTGCTCAGGTAGTGCAGGTCCGTCAGCTTGCGGTACGGGATCACCGGTAAGGCGCTGGTGAGGCTGCAGATGTTGACGCAGCCACTGGGCTCCATGTTTCACTGCGCGAGGAAACGGGCCCGTCGAGCCTCAGCAGAAAGAGGAACCGAGACCTGAAAACCCTCAGACGCGCACGCATCTACATGATCCGAGTCCCTATGGCCCCTCTGCTCCACTTAACGACGTCGCCGTGTCACTGGAGGAGAAGGGAAGCAACGAGTCGTACAGCTCAAGCTCGGAGACACGCCCCCAGTCCGCACCGAAACTGCGATTTAACCACACAATCTAATCTGATTGTTGTGGTGGGTATGCGCTTCCCAGATGTTTCGCAGGTGTACGTGTGAACGACACCTGCGTGTACGTGTGAACGAGTGATTCGGGTTAATTGTTTTTTGGTAACCACCCGTCTTGTCCCGCCTTCGATCTGAACACTGTTTGCTGCGGATTGCGTGATTGACACTTCGGCTGTCCAATAACAGACGTCGCTCATCCCTTATAGCCAATCCGATCACAGAGGGGCGGGGCTTCTCGGAATACATGTTGAGGTGAAAATCACCGTGGATCACACGACTGTGACTTCAGCTTCCGGGTGTCAGAGGGGTTGACGCTTAAACTGATATGATTTAAGTATTTTTGTCACATTTGTTACACCTGAACAGTGTGAGCAGTAAAGTTTTTTTTTTCTTTGGTAGATTTTAAGCCTATACTTTTTCACTGACTGATGAACATTTTGTTATCTGGGCGTTTGCTGTGAAGTTTATATAATGGATAGGCTACACACAATGTACATTTTATCTTGTGTTCTTGTGTATTTTAAATAATAATTATAATAAAATAAATAATTCAGAAATCATTTTATGTAATTATAACGTTTTTAAGCCTTGAAGTTGTTTGAACTTGAAATTGAAAAATAGTTAAATACTGTACATGGACCAATGACGTCGGTCTGACGTATGTGTACATGTTTTTTGTGTTTCTTTTTGGACCCACGAGCGATTGCTGGGTTTTACCATTATGATATAAAGAGGGAATTCCCAACAAGAGATCCCACTCGTTTGAGATGCGCTCAAATCAGGAGCACGTGTGAGAGGGGGTGTAGGCAAGACTCACAGTTTCCTCTTCCCGTATTAGTAGTGGATCAGGCACCTAAGAGATCAAAGTCGAATCTCGTGGGATTTACACAGTGTTGCTCATTATTGACCTTATGTTGATTTTAGATGAAGAAAAAAAAGAACAAGAGTACTTGTTCTTTAATCCCATTCGAAAGATGTGTTTATCAATCATTTTTACTTTAGGCTAATACAGACAATTTTTTTTTTATATTTCTATAGAAATATGACAACAATCACATCCTATAAAGAGAATGCACTGTCTGAGTTTGTGAATCACACTTAATCACACATTTATACACACAAAATCATGTCAGAGTCAAACATTTCAACAAAGATCAATACATTAAGATATTTTTAGACCAATGAGCATTAAACTGAGTTGTTGGCAAGCTGTTTTTGATCAGTGCAGGTGAGAAGATACTCATTGCAGAGCAAATGGGTGCAGCTTACGTCCAGTAAAGAGGAGCTTGTCATCCAGCGAGGAGGTGCTTTAAGTCCAGCGAAAAGGAGCTACACGTCCAGCGAGGACACCCTACAAGTCCAGCGAAGAGAAGCTACATGTCCAGCGAAGAGGAGCTAAACATTCAACAAAGAGGCGCTACAAGTCCAGCGAAGAAGAGCTACAAGTCCAGTGAGATAGATCTACACCTCCAGTGGAGAGGAGCTAGACATCCAGCATCCAGTAGTCTGAAACCAGCCATGTCACACTAAAGTGCTCTGAGACTAGTAGAAAGGCAACCATTCCAGGAACATTTTCTAGTGAACTGAGAGTGTTACTTAATTTACAATTTATTAGTCACATACGTCACTGCCCTCAAGTGCTCCTGCATTTATTCTATATCTATTAAACTTTATTAGCAAAATGTACAGCTAACATATATACATTATTTTTCAATCAACAAAATGTACAATAAGATTTTAGTATAAATTTAAATTTTAGTATAAAATTCTTCCATTTTACAAACGCTTTTCCCCCCACAAAACATTAATTGGTAAAAAATACATTTTACAAAACCTAAAACTACAAGACAATGCAAAACAAAATTTACCAACGAATATTTACCCAGATCTATCAGTTAGCTTGTTAAAGATAAGGGTAGTGCAGAAAAGACACAAATATTTCATATTATTTCCTCCATGAAAAGCTCCATGTTCTCTACTCATATTCTCTACTCGAGCATGGATTTTGTCCTGATTCATGTCACCTACATAGAAAATGGTGTCAATGAACAGGTCCCGCATTTTAAAGCACAACAAGCCGTCATCCTCGTTCATCCTTATGACCTGTGGTATGTGAATTTTCCCAACAAAGTGAGGTCTTTTCTCCGCCACCCAGCCACAGGTGAGCAGAATCTGTTTCAGCACTGCACATGAAAATAGAGAACACATTTAAATAATAATGTAATTAGTCAAGTGATGCTCAAACACTTTAATGAAACAGGAAAGGTAATTCCATAAACAAAAGTCAAACAATACATGAACATTCACTACATGGATTCTCGTAGTTAGGGTGACGTCCATGACGTCTGACACAGATATTGTCATCTCCATAATGTCTACTCTAGATCCAGCTGGATCATTTGTTTGGTGACTGGGAAGGCACATAAAAGCCATGTCAGACTGATAAAAAATGGCAAGTGAAAATCTTACGATTTAGAGTGCTGTATTTATGGAAATATAACATCTGATTTCAAAAAACAAGTTTGATGGGATGAATTTTGAGTTTGTATGCTTTAGAATGACACATCCTTTATGATGACTACTAAAATATGTGATATGAAAAAAGTGCCAAATTTCCGCTAATGGGACGGTGACAGTATAACTGTTTTCTGTTTTAATATGTTTTTACGTTATATACTTCTGTGATGCCAAAGATTTTTTTTTTTTCAGAATTAGTCCTCAGTGTCACGTGTGTCACAGATGCACCAGGCTCTTTCATCCCGACATGCCCACAATCACCGTCACCTGAATACTGATCCCGCACACCTGTTCTCCAGAACCATGCATATTCACTGCCCTACTAAAACACGCGCCTCACCACAGTTCACCGTCCAACCTGCGCTGTTCCTCACCCAAAGATCCTCTCCTGGCTTCTTCCTATCTAACTTCACCTCTTCATGGAACCTGCACTACCCCTTCACTGGACTCTAACCCCCACTATCCTGTAAACCCATCCCAAGACCTCACAACCAGTATTGCATTTCATCTTGCTTTATTCTTGAACGGTGTAAATAAAAACCTTGATTTGACCTTAACACTCGTCAGACTATGTGTCCGTAACAACATGATCCTTTTCCTTTTTCTCTTTTTTTTTGTTTACAAAAACCATGATACACTACGATTCAATGGTTTGGTGTAAGCCATTCAGGATAAGCGAGGATCCAATTGCAGGGGGAAGGTTTCTTTATTGAACAATGATAAAACAAACAAGAACAAACACAAACAAAACTACCCCAAAGGGGAAAACTGACTTAGACTAGACTCGAACTGGACTGGACTTGATTCAGACTTGACTCGGACTAAACAACTGGACAGAAGACAAAGAAGCAGCACAGGACAGCAAACATGAAGGAATTAAATAGACACAGGAGAGAGGATAACTGAATGGGAAACAGCTGGGACAAATTAAACTAATGACAAGGAAACAAGGTGGGAGGGGTACAAAAGAGAGTCAGGACCTCAGATTAACATATCAGTATAGTGCTTGTTACAGTACAGTGCTCCCATCACTATACTGGAGCATTAGAACCCACACAGATCACAGGGTTGGTACACCCTGCAAGCCTCACTAACACTTCTTCCAACAGCAAACTAGATTTTCCCAGGAAGCCTCCCATCCAGGTACTGACTCCCTGCTCTCTCTGCTCTAAGTCCTTCAGCAAGTCAGCCTGGTAAACCTGGCATATAGCCATCGTGTGCAAGGCTACCCCACCCTGGCCTGCTGCCGCATGTAACACGTATCGAGTTGGCAAAGACGGGGTCTTAAATGCAGATGTTCTGCCCACTGAGAGATACCTGACCCACGTCTCTTCAACCCTATATATATATATATATAAGTGCCACAAAATAACCAAAGGAAACAAATTCTTAAAGTATCAAAGACACAACAAAAAGGGAAAACAAACCAGAAAATACTTAAACAGAATATCCACTATATACCGGTTGAGAGGTTTTGCTGATGCACCACAGTTGCACTCTTTGACTTGGTTAACAAATTAACCAGTACTGATTTTTGGTTTGGCCTTAGTTTTTATAGGCCAAACTCCACCCCCTTTTTGGGCCATACCATTTCAAGGGAAGCATTTAAATTAAACATCAATGAAAGTACCACATTTAACATTTTATAAATCAACTAATAATAACAATCATCATCATTATCATTTCCACACTTAAACACATAATACACTTAAAACCATTATTGGCATTTACATAAACACACACAAACCCCCATTCACACTACTAGACAATGGTTTCGTCAGCTTCCGGTTGTTTCTCTCCGGCACTACCTTGGCCGTGACGTCATAAGCGTTGATCGCTCGGTTTGCCACCGCAACTTTTCCCGGGAAGACTGACGACGCCCACACAGACAAACAACACGGACTACAAACTAATAAACAGTGCAGTGTAAATGAATGAAATGACCGGGAAATGGATATGGAAAGGGGAAGTAGGAAATGGGTGAATGTCCATGTGCCATCAGAATTGCGTGTGCACCCGCTCCTATGATAGCGGCAACGAGATCGGGATGAATGAGGTTAGTGTGCGTGTGTGTGTGTGCGCGTGCGTGCGTGCGTGTGCGTGTTAGTGCTGCCTCCCCAGCGGGGTAGCTAATGTGACTTTATCACAACCTGCAAACCCTACTCGCCTTAGCTGCAACAGTTCCTGAAAAGCATGGCGCAGATGATTTTCCTGATTCCATCAAGAAAAGAATAAGAAGCGGCACTTTCTAATAAAAGAGCTCTCGCAGTGCATGCAACCAACCAATGACTGCACAAGCATGCTCCTCACTCAAGCACATAACACACATTTCAAGTGTGTCATCAGGTGTCAGAAAGCACTGACATGGATGAACACATGCCTGAAACATGAATTGCTTGTACTTGCCATAGTTTATCCAGACAAAGCTTTTAAAAAAAAAGTCTCATGAAGATACGAAAGGGTATGACTTATTGCACAGGTGCCCTTTTATACAGTGGGTACAGAAAGAATTCTGACCCCCTTAAATTTTTCACTCTTCGTTATATTGCAGCCATTTGTTAAAAACATTTAAGTTCATTTGGATATGGGGATCCTCTGCCATTCCTCCTTGCAGATCTTCTCCAGTTCTGTCAGGTTAGATGGTAAACATTGGTGGACAAGCGTTTTTAGATCTCTCCAGAGAAGCTCAATTGGGTTCTGAGCTCAGTCATGGAGTTGTTGTAAAGCCACTCCTTTGTTATTTTAGCTGTGTGCTTAGTGTCATTGCCTTATTGGAAGGTAAACCTTCAGCCCAGTCTGAGGTCCTGAGCACTCTGGAGAAGGTTTTCGTCTAGAATATCCCTGTACTTGGCCACATTTATCTTTCCCTCAATTGCAACCAGTCGTCCTATCCCTGCAGCTGAAAAACACCCCCACAGCATGATGCTGCCACCACCATGCTTCACTTTTGGGACTGTATTGGACAGGTGATGAGCAGTGCCTGGTTTTCTCCACACATACCGTTTCGAATTAAGGCTAAAATTCTTTATCTTGGTCTCATGAGACCAGAGAATCTTATTTTTCACCGTCTTGGAGTCATTCAGGTGTAACTCCATGCAGGCTTTCATGTGTCTTGCACTGAGAAGAGGCTTCCGTCGGGCCACTCTGCCATAAAGGCCAGGCTGGTGGAGGACTGCAGTGATGGTTGACTTTCTACAACTTTCTCCCATCTCCCAACTACATATCTGGAGCTCAGCCACAGTGATCTTTGGGTTCTTCTTTACCTCTCTCACCAAGGCTCTTCTCCCCAATAGCTCAGTTTGGCGGCCAGCTCTAGGAAGGGTTCTGGTCATGCCAAACGTATTCCATTTAAGGATTATGGAGGCCACTGTGCTATTAGGAACCTTAAGTGCAGCAGATTGTTTTTTGTAACCTTGGCCAGATCTGTGCCTTGATACAATTCTGTCTCTGAGCTCTTCAGGCAGTTTCTTTGACCTCATGATTCTCCTTTGTTCTGACATGCACTGCTGTACAAGCAGACAAGCTGTAAGGTCTTATATAGACAGGTGTGTGGCTTTCCTAATCAAGTCCAATCAGTATAATCAAACACAACTGGACTCATATGAAGGTGTAGAACCATCTCAAGGATGGTCAGAAGGATCAGAAAAAATGGACAGCACCTGAGTTAAATATATGAGTGTCACAGCAAAAGGTCTGAATACTTAGGACCATGTGATATTTCAGTTTTTCTTTTTTAATAAATCTGCGAAAAAAAAAAAATCTGTAAACGTGGTTCTGTGTGTACATTAATGAGGAAAAAAATAACCCATGATTTTAGCAAATGGCTGCAATATAATAAAGAGTGAAAAATGTAAGGGGGTCCGAAAGCTTATCATAGGTGGCTCTCTGCCAATGTCATGTTCATTGTCATGTTTCGACTCACATTCCGGAGGCATTCTCCCATAGTGATGACCCCTTGGGGACGCAGCTGTCACAGAGTCAGCCACACCCTCATTATCAGACCTCCACACTCCACCCACTCATTCACAATCACCAGTGTACTAACCACCCACACCTGCTGCCAGTCGCCACACAGTCCCATGTTGTCTGGTCTTAACGTTTGTTACCGGACATTCCAGAATCATCCATTCTCAACAATTACAAGATAACACCATCATTCTTACCATCATTCGCTCCTCACCATCTGTGTTCTCCTCTGTATCATGACAAAAGACCAGAACAACATGCAATCGGAGACAGCAGCTGGCGTTCACACCCCTTCTCCACTGGATCCCTTCAACGAACTACATCCGCGCACTACAACATGCACTTCATCCACCTACCATTCCTTCTTTATCATCTGCCTCTGCCAGTCACATTACCCGGCCAGCGACATACTCTGGTGAGGTGGAAGAATGCAGCAGATTCATGTTTCAGTGTTCTCTCTTATTTGAAATGCAGTCACGACTTTTTCCAAATGGCCGTGCCAAAATTGCCTACTTCATCTCGCTACTAACCGGTCATGCATTACAATGGGCCAAATCTCTGAGACTGACAGCCCAGTCACCCACTGACTGACAATATTTGTGCCTCATTTCAATGAAGTCTTTGGCCAAACTTTCAATGCCTTCTCCATACTTTATCAGCTTTAAAAACTTTGTCAAGGGAGGTCCACCTGTAATGATTACACTCTCCAGTTCTGAACATTGGCGGCCTCTAGTGGGTGGAATGAGGGCGCCCTGAACAGCTGACCACCATGGTCTCAATCTCAACATTTGCCTGCAGATGACCATCTATGACGACAACGTTGGGCTGGAGAGCTTCATACAACGTTCTGTACAGATCTCTCAACGACTCACCACCTGAATAGTCTTGCATTCTCTGCCTCCATCACCATCAAACAGCCCTCCAACACCTGAACCCATTCAAGTAGACATTACTCACCTCTTCCAGGCGGAAAGTCAATGGAGGATACGCCTGTCCTGTGGTGAAGAATGTCGTCTTCTGCCAGCGTGTCCCACCATGCCGAATGGTAAGTACAATTCAATCTCCGTCCATTATTATTCTCTCTAACTGATGTAATAGTAATCACTCCTCAATATTCTGTTCCAGCGAAAAACTTGGCAAAAAAAGGCAAATTCATGTCCCTCAATCTCCTACACAAACTTCACCTAAAAAGAAAACCATTCTCTCAGACCTTCCATGCACATTATTTCATCCTGGGAAAACCACTGGGCCATGGCTGAATCCGGTACATCACACCCGTGGTCAAGTTGCGCTTGGGGTGTTGTCCTTCATGGTGCTAGAGAGGTCATCCACTGACTTTGACCTTGGATGCCTGTGAATGCACTCTGCCAGTTTCATTACCAGTTACCATTACCCATTACCAGTACCCCTCCACCTGCATCTATTCTTCCTCCAGTCATGATCGTCAACCCTCTTGCTCATTCACAACCGCTATTGGTGACCCAAGATGTTTTCGGCCCAGGATATCTCCCACTTTGTCAAAGGTTGCTCAGTCTGAGTGATGTCCAATGTCCCTGGCAATCTCCCTGAAGCTTGTCCCCTTGCCTGTACCCCATCAACCCTGGTCCAGTCTCGGGGTTGACTTAATCACTGACCTTCCACCCTTGGATGAATTCATAAGTTACGTGAAGGGATGAAAGAGCCGCCCTAAAGGGATTGCCCATAGCTCTGGAGATGGCTGAAACCCAGTTCAGGCACTCCAGTATCCCTTGGGGCACTGTCTCTGACCGTGGTCCCCAGTTCATCTCACAAGTCTGGCAGGTCATCTTCAGGCTACTTGGTGTCAGCCTCACCTCAGGAGACCACATCCGCCTCCACAGGGCAATCCGGTGACAGACGAGCCATGCTGACACCTGATGGCCAACGACCCTTGTATACTACCCAGGTCAAAAGGTCTGTCTCTCTACCAGGGACATCTATCTTCGATTGCCCTGCTAAAAGCTGGGTCCCCGTTACATCAGGCTGTTCACCATTTAGAGGCAGATCAATGAAGTCACCTACAGGCTTAAAATTGCTCCTCACTACTGCATAGGACCCTCATTTCATGTATCTCTGCTGAAACCCTTCACTAACCCTCTGATTTCTTCTTTCGCAGGGTCTGGTGCTGACAATGAACCTCCTTCTCCTTCCATCCTGGAATACCTTGTAGACTAGGAGGGGCTTGACCTGGAAGAACACTCCTGGGTCACCCGTGATGACATCCTTGATCCCATTCTTCTTGCCGAAATTCATCACTAATCATTCCAGTTGACCGGCCCCACTAGGCAGATTCTTCGTCCGCCACAGTCATCAGGAGCTGTCTGTGGAGAGAGCAGTATTGTCACAGAGTTAGCCACACCCTCAGCATCAGACCTCTGCATTCCACCCACTCGTTCAAAATCACCATCCACACCTGCAGCCACTCAGTACTCACCCTACATAAATTGACACAGTTCCAGGTTGTCTGGTCTTACTGTTTGTTACCCGGACACTCTTCAGACTCCATTGGAGTCATTCTTCAGATAAACTCTTCAGAACCCTTTTTTCCACTGAAATGATGAATATATCATAGACAATAACTGTTTGTCTGTTGGCCAGAGTTGAATTGGTCCCCCAACTGAGCCTGGTTTCTCCCAAGGGTTTTTTCTCTCCATTCTGTCACCTGCTGGAGTTTTGGTTTCTTGCCACTTAATACGTGGGACACTTAACATGTAATATTCAACAATAGGATTGATTTGACGACTATTCTAGAGCTGCTGTACAGCCAAAACAAACTTTATTGCATTATTTTCCTGTTATCTCTGTAAAGCTGCTTTGAAACAATCTCATAAATCAAAAGTGATTTATAAATAAAGGTGACTTGAGTGGAATCGTATTCCTGAATCATCCATTCTCAACCAATACAAGATAAGACTGTTTGCTTACCATCATTCACTCCTCATCTTTAACTATCTTCATCTGCTTATTCACCTTGCCAGCTGTTCTGTTTCAGCTGTTATCTATTCAAGAAACCGTTGAAACTACAATCATCTGTGTTCTCTTCTGCATCATGACAGTAGCACAGAGTTCCCTTCTTTGCCTTCTTAGTATTTCCAAACTTTTGACATGGTAAATGTGCTATGATATATTCTGCTTATTAATTATGATGTATTCTGCTTATCACACAATATTTTGTTTTATTTCATTAAAAAAGTAACTGGAAAAAACAAAGCGATTAAGAAAATGTATTCAATTATTCCAAATTATTTGACAGTCCTATTTATAAAAAAAAATTTTCTTCATTTTTTACAGGTTTAACAAAGCAACATTTAAATATTTCCAAGCTCCTGAAACCTGCATAAATATCTCTGTGGTTGAGAATGAGTGCAGTAAACAGAACATCACTCCATGGTATAACTGGGGAAAGTACACAAAGTCGTCCTAGTCACGGCAGGGTTGCCCATTCTGCTAAGACATTTTGTACTTAATTATCATAATTTAATGTTGTTTCAATAATTAACAAGACGAAATACAGATGTTTATGTGAAAAACAGACCAATTACATGTCGTATCCACATCCAGCTACATAATACATTGTAGATGGAATTTTGATAAGTTTTGTAAGCAAGTTTTTAACTCTATTGATTTCAAAATAGTCTACATCAGACATATACCAGACACTGGCTTTCATTTGTCAGCATATCATATGGTAAAAAATAATTATAATAAAATAAATTAAAATAACAGTATATGTTTTTTCTTAAGAAAAGAGGCATACAAATTATGTTTTTCATTTATTTATATTTTGAAATAATATATTTTTCGATATCATATTTTTCAGGATTAATAGAAAAAGCATGAATAGCAAAAAAAAAATCACTACCATCTACTGGTGAATTTAATATCCACCTCAAGTACTAATGGCTCCATCTAGTGCCGCAGAAGGATTTGTCATGCATCCTGCTGGATCAGAGCCGCTTTAGAGAATGCATAGCTTTTCCACCACAAACATTTCCACTTTCCATCAGCAAAATGCAAAATAAAGACACTTGACTGCTCAGGTACTGTGATAAATAAGTGCAAAAGTAATTACACTGCAGGGAAGAAGAACATTGGTTTTAATTTAACATTAAATAAAGGCCTAATTACATCACAAAGTGTTCAGGGATTTATTGTCTTTTCTGATTGGCTCATAAAATTGTAGCTAAATTTTATGGTCTAAAAATAAATTTATGGGACCTATTACCACAGCTTCAACAATAGCTGCCAGGGTAAGAAACACAAGATCCATTTGCGAATGGTTTTGAAAATGTATTCGAATTAAACAGCAACAATAAGCAAGGCAGGATGGCTAGATCTAATAGTGCAGGAATAGCAGCAGACCTTGGTACCGAGGAGACTGCAATGGTCTGGGATGTCTGTCGATCAACGATAATACAGAGACATTTACAAATGTATTTACTCTATTTACGAATATGACGAGACATGCACAGGTGAGTGGCGCATGTACGCAATCTTCCACTAAAGCCACCCCGACAGGTTATAATAGACGTACCATGGTGAATCGGTGTAAGACAAAACACATTTTAAAAGAAGATTGGTGATGCAACTTAAATAAATTAACTTTATTTTTATATTTAAATAAATGTATAGTTGCAAGTTCAAAATTCTAATTTGTTGTTTGAAGTAGCAAACTGTTAGGCGTTATGTAGGACGATGATGAAGGCTTGGAGGCATGAGGAATAAGCGGAGATATCTTTAATAACAAACTCAAAAGAAAACTTCAAACAAAAGGGCACATCTTGTGCAAAAAATTCTAAAGAGTCCAATGGAAAAAGACACAGGAAGAACCATAATATCAAACATTTGCATCAACGGACAAAGACTGAATGAAACACTGGGTAGATATACACAAGGGCTGATTAGGGAATAAGACACAGGTGACAAGACTAATGTGGTGATTGATTACGAGACAGGTGAATGGAAAACACTGGGAGATCACAGGAGGAAACAGGAAGTAAACAGAGACATGAGCAGAACTGTGACACAAACATTATTTTGATGAGTTCTATTGACATAATAATGGACTTCAACAGTAACTGTATAATTTAAAGTGAACTTTCTGTCTCAAATGAGTTTTTAAAAGTTCTTAATGTAAACTGTGGTTTCTGATTCCCAGCATGCTTTTTATAGGACTGGATGATGGTAGGAAATTAAGTGAATAAATTAAACTGACGACATGTAATTTTATATGCTTTAGTAAAAGGAAAGTGTTAGTAAATGTTAGTTAGTGTTTAATTCTGTTATGTTTGACATTTAAAACGGTTACCATTGTGATAAAGAGAAGTGGCCATGGTTTGTTGATGGCTAGTAGGAACAACTTTTTAAGAAATGAATGTAAAAAAAAAAAAGAAAAAATGTATTAAAGTGTTTCTACTTCAAATTACTACGTTCCTGTAGTTCAGTTTAGTGTGTCGGTTTAACATATTTAACTAAAGGTTGTCATAACTCAAAAATGTAATTTAATCTTCTTTTATTTGGTATGTTTGGGTAGATTTACACCTATACCACACCATACAAAAAGGAATGACTTGAAATTTGATCATAGAAAAAGGTGTGGTTTGGTTGTGTCTCATTTGTGACCATATTCTGACTCACTTCTCTTAATAGTGAGGAATGCAGAAGATGACATTCCACCGACTTCTGCTAACATTAGATTTATAAGTCCCAAACCAGTCAAAACACCAAATCAGATTGTCAAGCTACTTTGGGTAAGAGAGAGCGAGGACAAAAAACGTATTTATCATACCATGATGCTTCTGTTAGATGCTTGTGAGCATACTTGAAATAAGTCTACTATTGCTGTTTGACTTAATCTTTTGAAGATCACCTAGTAAAATAATACTTTTAATCTGTGATAGTTCTTATAACCACTGATTTAAACAATCGTTTGAGAAATTAATGCTTTTTAACAATCTTTCACCTTCAAATGATTTTTATCTGCTTGGTTTATTTCAGTCCTCATTTTTTTCTGAGAAAATTGGATGCAACATTGCTGAAGATCCAGCATGTTTTACCAGAACCACAGTCCAGATGTTGTAAGAAGAGGCAATGGGATGGAGTATTACAGCAATGGATTTTGTAGCAGGAGCAATGAAGAGAAGACGCTCAAGGTCACCCTGCTTGGTCATAAGGTTATTGAAGAAAAGACAAAGTTTACAGTAAGGAGTTACTTATCTATGCTCTTTCATTCCGTACTGATAGATTTATATTATTTATAGTAATATAAATTTATATTAGATAGTCTATTAAACAGATAGTATGTTTAACAAAAAGGAACATTCAGTCATCTATTACTCACTATCATGTTCCAAACTTGTACGGTATTACAGTGGTACACAAAAGGAGAAATTCTGTTTTTTTTTTTGCATGCAATTTAAAAGATTTTGGACTTTAAAAAAATACATATATTTTATATACTTATATAAGTGTTTCTAAAGCCACATATGCCCTTGTATGTAAACAGACCCAAATATTAAAAAAAGTTGCATAATTTACACAAGTTGTTACAAAGATTTTGTCTTTGAAACACAAATTAAGTTTTTTTTTTTCCTGAAACCTTTTGTCCTCCCCATTGAAACCCCATTGAATAACCAAAATATTGATAATTCAAAAAAGGACTTTGAATTGAAATACAGAAATCTGAAATTTCACAGGTTTCTTAAAAACATCTTTTGTGTACTAAAGATGAAAAAAATTGTAATAAGTTTGAAAAGAAATGGGTCGTTTTGGGGTGAACTATCTCTTTAGTTAGTCACATAACCTTGACTAAGACAAATTGGATTTTATATTGAAACAGTTGGAAAATGTGTACACTTTCATATTTCATATGTGTATCTTTCATATTTCAAAGGCAGTTTTATAATGATAAAGAAATGTTCTCTTTCTTCGTGTTTTAGGTCTACAAGATCTTAGTGAGGCGAGGACCTGACGAGAGCTGGCACATTTTTAGACGATACACAGACTTCTCTCGACTACACACCAAGGTCAGGCGCAGGTGACTCATGTCAGCTGACACTCAAGTAATGGAGATTTGCTCCTTTTCCTTTGTATTTCCGTCATTTAGATGTGTCTTTATGTGTGTTTCTTCAGCTGAAGGATATTTTTCCTGTGTTTAACTTTGTCCTACCACCCAAGCGTTGGTTCAAGAACTTCAATACTGAATTTATAGAAGAGAGACAACTGGGCCTGCAAGACTTTCTTCAGCACCTGGTTGCACAAAAAGACATGAGAAATAGGTACTTATGACATTATGCTTGTTTTAGTAACAGTCTTAAAAGTAACTGTCATCATTTACTCACTCTCTTGTCATTCCAAACCTGTATCACATTATTTCTTCATCAGACCAGAAGATATTTTTTTTAAATATTTTTCATCCCTATAAGTAAATTCAGCGGGGTCCAGTGTTGTTGTTGGTCCATTGATGCTTTGTATCCTATAGACTTTCTTTGTATGGACTAAAACATTTGCGACATTCTACAAAACACCTTCTTTTGTGTTTCGCAGAAGAAAGAAAATCATACAGGTTTGGAACAAAGTTCCACAATATGTGAAAACCAGACAAACATAAATTAAAAAAGATTGCACCTTAAATTCACATTCAAAATTGATATTTTGTAACAATATAATACCTAAGAAAGACTAACATAGATTCAGATGACGTCAACTACTTTTCTACTATTCATATGAATTACTTAGATAGGCTTTTTGAAGCTTCAAAAACTCTAACACTATTACTGTCACGGTTGGCTCACGAGTGAACAAGGCGAGGACTCAATGCAGGGAGAAGGATTTATTTACAATAAAATAAAACACAACAAAAACTGCCCCAAGGGGGAAAACCATAATCAAACAGGAAATCTGGACTGACAAGCTAAAACAGACAAACCAGACGAAGCGGGGAGAACAGACACAGGGACCAGCCAATATAGAACGACAACAACGCGATACTGGACAGCAATTACAAAGGTATTAAATAGGGAACGCATGAGGAAGGTAACGAGCAGAACAGCTGAGAACAAACAAGGGAACAAGGTGGGCGGATTTACACAATAACAAGACACGACAAAGGGGCAGTGTCAGAGCTCTGTCAACCAAAACACTAGAAACCCCAACTGAAGTGACAGAACCCTGACAATGACATGTCATTACAAAGAAAGAAAAAGATCATTGATTTTTTTCCCCCATCCCCATGTCTACATTAATTTTCTTTAGTCTGAATACAGAGAAATTGCCCTGAATGTAAAATCTGTATGTAGGGTACTATCACTCCGACACTGGTTGAAAGCAGAGGCAAAAACGGATTCAAGTGCAGCAGTTATTGAACACACAAAACGCACTGTAATTTACAAAACCACTCAATAACTTGAAACAGGAACAAAACAACATCAACAGACATCTGAACAAGACTAAACGCAGGGCTTAAATACACATGAGGAACTAACAAGACATTAACAAAACACACCTGAACAGAACTAACTGATGGACAGATGGCCGAGGACAGAGGAAAACTTAACTAATTACAGACTGACAGCAAAACAAGTGAAAAACTAAATCAACACAGAGTGACTAACCGTGATGGGTACAAAAGAGGTCAGAAAAAAATAAGATAGAACTGCAAAAAGCTTTACAAAAACAGTCAACGCTACAATCAAATTGTTATTGAGAATTGTGTGAGGATGATGCAGTAATATGCTGTAACATTGCTTTCTCTTTACTGAAGTGAGGCGGTCAGAGAATTCTTATCTCTGGATGACCCACCTACTGCTTTTGGCGATATTAGAGAGAAATGGGTAAGCTCGCTCAGTTACTGTATCTTAGTACTTCCATTCAGACAAATTTGATGCATCCAAACCACAGTTCTCTGTACACATCCCTGAGAACAACAAAAGACTTAATTCATTTAATTCAGAACTGATTCATTTCTCCCACTGCTCTGACTCAAGGCCTTCTGTGAGACATTGGAAGGGACCGATGGTTGCCTTCAGAGGGATTTAATGGACGACCGGAGAGAGACCGAGTCTCTGAGAAATGCTCTGCTGCACAAAGACCTCCAAATTAGCCAGCCTGAAAGAACAAAAAAGTAATGCAGCAACATGCTCTATTTGTGGGTTGCTTAGGAAACAGGGACAAGCAGGTGGATTTCATCTTCAAGGTGGACTCAAAAATAATTATTATGTTCAAGGAAATTAAGTCTAATTTGATTCATTTCGACACTAAATCCTCTGTGCCCACAGCCTGTGTCAGCAACACTAATTGCTTTTAGCAATACAGAAGTACAACATGTTCCTGAATCAACATTTCAATAAAGGTTTAAGTTTACGGTTCATGTGAAGTTTAGGCTTACAACCAGGGTTAGGAGTTTATTTATCAGTGTAATTCATTTCCCTCTGATTTCAGAAGTTAAGTGATACGTTTTGGG
Source organism: Rhodeus uyekii (assembly GCA_037043235.1). NCBI lineage: Eukaryota > Metazoa > Chordata > Actinopteri > Cypriniformes > Acheilognathidae > Rhodeus > Rhodeus uyekii. The sequence continues at coordinate 3,833,312 of JAWRVZ010000016.1, read as the reverse complement.
TACAGTTAGATTGAGCGATAGGTTCCAGGATCAACAATAGATAATTAATCAAATATGATCCAGGAACATGTCTTACTTGGAAAAAAATCACGGTGAGAAATGCTCATAACATTTTTAAATGAATTTTCATTTGCATTTGATTATTAATGCCAAGTTCAGAACTGTATATTTTTACACTATAAAGCATAAAATAATACTCTGACAAAAAAACAAAAGCAAAACTATAAATCAGACGACATGTAGTTGATTGTGTAGAATAGATTTTTAAAGTCCCCTTGTGGTGAAAATTGAAGTTTAATGTTGTTTACATGTGTATATGGTGTTTAAACATGCTTTAAGACAAACTATGTGCAAATTTATAAGTTAACACCATGGCTGAGTATTTTTGATCCCGAGACAGTCTCAAACAGTCACATGTTGTTCTTGCATAACAAACTACGTTGTTACCCATCCCGTTAACATCCTAACAAGCTTGAGCACATCATTAACTGTTCTCTGAAGCAGGGGAGTCTCAAGAGAAGCCAGGTTATTCTGGTATATTTTTCTGCTGATATGAAATATTTGGTACTTTTAGTTACAGTTTGTTACAATTAACTACTGACGTCCACTGACGTTCTGAGTTGATCAAGTGTTTCTAATGATACTGATTGTAAGAAGACAGGTTTGTGTAACATTAGCATTAGCTATTAGATGTTTGATAACAGACAAGCAAAAGGCTATATTAATTCATATTAATATAACATAATCATATTAATTACCGTTATATTTCCGACATTGTAAAGAGTTGTAATAAAGGGTGACTCACAGGCAGGGATCCAATTGCTTGTCTTTATTAAGACTGGTTGTACAGGCAGAAGGTCAGGGCAAACAGAGAGCATACGTGATCGGTAATCCAGGCAAGAGTCAGAAAGGCTGGCAGACAGAATCAGGTACGTTAAAGGGCCAGTCACACAGCCGATCACGCACGAATCACTCACATATCACGCACAGATTGGGTTTGTGCGTGCTTGTGCGTCGAGAAATTGACTAAAGTATTCCACGAACATTCGACGCACCTCCGACGCATGAATCACTGACGAAGCGCGTCCAAACACACACGCTTCGCGAACGTTCCACATACAAGCACTTTCAGAATCCACATTGTCAGTGGAATGAACGTGATACGTGCGCGGTTCATGCGTGATTCATGCGTAAAATGAAGGTGGGGCGTCAGTGTACGGATGTGGGCGTGCGCGGTTTCGAACCAGTTCCGATGCATAAGCACTGACGGCCGACGCGTGTCCCGCGCATACTCTATGCATAAACTACGCACGCCGACTCATGAATAACGCACACCAACGTACAGTCATGTGTCGGAAAAATTTTGAACCGTTCAAAACTCACGCACAAACCGCCTTTGACGCACATCCACTTACAATCACTGATCCACGATCGTTCCACCGACGAAATACGCATACGACACACGCTCCGCGCAGAAACGAAAATCTGTGCGTAATTTGTGCGTGTTTCATGTGTTTTCGCTGTGTGACTGGCCCTTAATCCAGGCGGGGAAGTCAAAACGGGCAGATAACATTCACGAGCGTTAATCCAGGCACAGGTCGGGGCAGGCAGAACAGAATCAATCATGCATAACAGGCAGAATTGGTAACAGGCAAACAGACAGGGATATAATGCTCAGAATGATAATCGTAGTAAATCGAGACCTCGCGATGTGTGTGCATGTGTGTGTGCTGGTGTGACAAGTGTTACCGGCCTCAGACCTAGGGGATATCTGGACCGGCAGCAAAGGATTCACTGGCAGGGTGCACAGTGAATCACTGAATAAACTGTGAAACACAAAGAGACCGATTAGACATGTCTTTCCTCAGCGGCAGTCAGTTTATTTCTGCATATGTAATTAGACATATTTAAACTCAACATTTGAAACTCAAAGTGCATTTGGTATATTCAATTGTACAAAAATAAAACATTTTACACATTTGCCATCCAGATGTATGCAAAATATACTTATGAACATATTTTCATTTCACTTGTACACCCGTACACCACACAACGTCCGCTAAACACTCAAAATGGCGTCTGAACAGAGAATACCACATGTAGACAGATGCTGACTGGAAAAACACTCTTAAATCAAATATCATACAACACAAATACTTTCATGTGATAAGACATTTCATTAACACATAACTAAATGAAGACTATACTATTACATACTTCAAAAACGTTTTCCTGTTTAATCGCATACAGTGGCATGTGCAGAATCCAAGAGGAGCAGAACAAAGAAACGGGAGACTTTTTAACAGAGCAGGAATATAATGAATTGGAGAGAAACCAGCTCAGGGGACCAAGGTACCATATAATTGATATATTTTCCACTTCCTCCCTTTGAAATGAATTATGCATTGTTGTTTATATAAACATTCCATAATCTTACGGAGAAAAAGGCTTCTTGGGAGAATGAGGGAACAATTCGTCTTCTTAAACTGCTTGTCTCTCTTCAGTTCTGAATTGTGCCTCAAAAGGAGTCATGGAGCGTGGTGGTGTGGATCAGCAACCGACAGTCCCGAAAAGCACATTTCTGGAGGACCATTCCAAGAACTTCATTAAATATATTAAAAGACTTCTGTGAGTGTGTTTTTTTGTTGTTGTACCTGTTGTGCAAATTTTGGATTAATCAAACCCGTTTGGTGTTAAAATGATTTGGAGCTCAAACACTTTTAAGGGCTCCACTGGAAGGTGTTGTTAAAAAGGTTTAATGATGTGTCAGAGTACATGTGTGATTCTATCAGTTTGCTTAATGGAGATTTTATAGGACATCTGTGTGAAACTCTAGCAGCCAATGATGCAATGTCACAATCTTGTTTATATTATCTGTTCTAGAAACGTTACTCATATTTTATACCTCTGTTTTGGATTACTCTTATTATGAACATTTGGATAGTGTTTTTGTGATTCAGATTGCAGAATAAATTGGTACACCCAGACCCTACTGATTCATTCAGGAGACGTGATCATAAATGGGTCATCAACCCAGAAACTGTTAAACATCTTGGAAAAAGAAAAGGGAGGGAGAAGTACTTCCACATTGTAATTATCTAGATGTTTCATTCATACATGTATCGTTTATGATCACATATTTAATAATTCCTCTGTCACACTACCTTATCTGTTCGAGCAACATGGGTGAAGCTGGTTTAGTTATAGTCAATCATGCAGCTTCCAAAACTCAACATGAAAATGCCACCATTAAATAGAAACAAAATATACTGTTATTTACTGTTTTGTGCAAACGAAATATGAAGGAAGTATGGAGGTAGTGCCACTGTGAAAAATATAATTAGCTGTATTTTTTTCTGTATTTTCTCTCTGATTTGTGTATAACAAAACTTAAGGTCTAACATTTCCACCACATTTTTTCAGTTTATGAGATGGCCTTCAATGTAATTTGTATAAATAATAACTGCCCTCTGCTTTCAATTCAAAAAGTGTTTGAAAGCCTGACCAGACAGGCTTTCAAGTACGGGGCATTCCAGTTTGAGACAGATTCAGGGAGATAAATGGAGCTACATTTGTGTTGCTTTGTTGTAGATATTTTCACATGCAAAGAAGTAAAGAATGAGTAACAGCGAGAGTTTTGTAAAGAGAAATCATTTCCCTGAAATAAAAGTGAAACTTTATGGTTGTTAGCAGGATTCAGACAGACAGAAGAATATCAGGCTTTGTTATGCTTTAATATCAGGTTGTTCAATCAATTCCTCAATGCTCCAATATATTCACAGATGGGGCAAAGGATCCTAGATCAGAACATATGAATACGAGCTGAATACATTCAGAGATTCCAAGTCAGCATTCAGAAAAGGATAACCAATTGTGCATCTGTTTTTACAACAGAGCTGATAGCAATTGTGTTGGCTATTCAATGAGTGGAGGACGTTGAGCCAATAAGGGCAGTTATTTCGGGGGTAGTCGTGGTGTGTGGTATAATGGTTAGAGTCAGACTGATAACCCTGAACGTTGCAGGTCTGATTAGCAATGCCAGCAGGAAACAACTGGGTTGAACTTTGGAAAACTCTCAATTGTTCCCAATCTCTGTGTGTGTGTTCACTACTGCTCCTAATGTGTGAGCACTAACTTGAATGGGTTAAAGGCAGAAGACAAATTCTGAGTATAGTTTACCATACTTGGCCTTCACATGTCATTTTAGTTATTGCTAACTCTCTGTCAGCTTTGAATTGTTTATTACTTGGGCAGTCAGCAACAAGACGAGAATTAATGCATGAGAATCTGCTGAAAATGGGTATAGTTCTAAGGTTAGATGGGTATCTTTACATGTGGAAATACAAGGTAATTGTTAGGTGTGTTGTGCAGGAGGAAGAGGATGGCTTGGGAAGAAGGAATAAACTGAAATCACTTTATTGCAAAACTCAAAATACATTTTAAATATAAACAAACAAAAGGGCACTTCTCGTGCAAAACAAAAGTAGTCTAATAGAAAACCCACGGCATCCAAGAAGCGGCATCCAAGACTACCAAATATTAACATAGATGGTATGATTAGTCACAAGTGACAAGACTGACGAGGTAATGACTACGGGACTGGTAGATGAAAAACACTGGGAGAGTCAAGGGAGGAAAAAGGAAATGGGAGGAGACATGACAGAATTGTGATAGTAATGAAATAGTTGACAAACTGGGAAAATAGGCAATGAAATATGTGAAAGTTCAAATAAAGGAAAGAAGGAAGAATTGAAGAAACACATGAATAAAATGTGGCAAGAAATATGGGAGAGAGAAATAAAGGGCAGACATCTCTGCAAGATCCCAAAACAAGTTAGAAGTGAAAAAGGACAGATCAAAGGGAGAATATGTTCAATGGTGAGAACGAAGATACAATTATTACACACACTGAATAAGGCATTCTGGTTTAAATTATTTATTGCTCACAGTGAGGAAACTTTGAACTGGATTATGTATATCCTGAGTGAGGCAGAGAATATTGAGCGTGTACTTCTACATTGTACATTATTTAGTAAGGAAAGAGAGGAGCTGTTTAAGGAACGTAATCAAAGTTGAATCAATTTAAATCTAAAAAATATATTAAGTGCCTCAGAACAGTCAAGAGTACAAAGATAAATACTTAGTTATCTCAAAATCACAGGATTAGAGAAAGTAGAATTTAAATTACATTGCGTGAAACTGCTACCACTTCCTGTCATTTTTACGACAGCTATGTCATAATTTGTATATACACATACACAATTTGTATGTGTCATAATTTGTGCATGTACCCGATTTATAGTTTTGTCACTTGGTGTATAGTGACAGATATTATGGATGAAAATTAAGAAATCATTAGTCCATAATAAGTTTTTTGATTCAATTACAGACAAATACAATGCAAACAGAGCTATGAATAAAAAGAGCTATGCAGTATTATGGCAGTTACATGAATTGGGAACTCTTTAAAATTTAAAGCTTTTTGTTTTGGGATCTCATGTTTGAAAGTGTTTCAAAATATATTGTGAGGTCGATGTAATAAAAGGTAATATATGAGGGGTTATTTTTGTCTTATGAATGTAAAACTTTTGTTTTTTGTTGAATTAATCTACATCTGAATTAATTTTTGAATAAATAAATAAACAAATAACTTAATTTTGTATTTCTTAAATGCCGACATGTTGAAGTATACTGAAATCGGTAAAACATATCTTTAGAAAATGAAATATTAAATCTAAACTAACACACAGTCTTAAATACACAGCTGTATTTCCCAAATGGGGTTTAACAAATGTAAACTATTTAGTTTAATTTAATTACATTTTTCCTTTTATGTTATTTAAACAACTTAACTTATGCCACATATTAACCTTGATATATTTGACCAAAAAATGTATTTATATTAAGAGAAAAGTAAAGAACTATTTCCGGTACGGATCAAGTACTGACAGTGACTGTTGATTTGATCCATAAAATCTGCCGTAAACCGTTTCCGGCACACTTCAGACAGTTAGTAGACACATTTTCGCATATGCGCGGTGCCAATCGTGTTTCCTGTATGGATCGAGTAGTCACAGCGTCCTGTTCCGAATGGCTTTGACTGTCGGCAAGAAGTCTGCTGTGAAGCTCGCTTCAGTGCAGATTCGGCAAAAGTGCGCATCACGGACACATATTGACCACAAAGGGGGTGCTCACAACCATCCTTCTGAAATCTGAAATGAAAAATGGGGGATCCCTACAGTTTCATGGACTTAACAGACATGCGCTCACGCCAGCCATTGTAACTCCATAAGGCCGAAAGTGCAAATGAAGTGTGCCATTTTGGACAGGGTCTAGGAAGTTAATCTCTACCACTACGGAGAGGCTTTCCTTATTGGCTGCATCGCTCCAATTGCATATTCCCCAATTCGAAGGCTCTTTCAAATGCGATAAGAAGAATGGATCTTTTGTGGCCTCGTTTAACTCAGAATTAATTTAGAAATTACGCTTTTACACGCAAGTATTGGGCATGAAAAGCATGGAAACACCTTTAAAGACCCATGGCAGATTTTTATTGAAAGAACAATCTATAAAAGGCAATTAACCAATCATCTAATGAGATTAAATATCAACTGCCAACAATTGTCAGGGCTTGTTTTGTTTGTTCCGTGGATGGCTCAGCTAAACAGGCCAATAAGAGACTATAAAATAATAACACATTTTTTCCCCATTCTAGATGTGTTTATGTGTTTTGTTGTTGTTGTTGTTGTTTTATGTCATTCAAGCTTAACATTAATGTTGACTTTCAAGTCTTTTTGCAACTCAACCAACACAGCAGTTTCAGATTTGCCAAACAGTGACTCTGCCTACCACTGATCCAACAAACATACATATCCTTGGCCAAAACCCATGACAATGGGCATGTGCAAGTTTCCGGATTGCTATTTCAGTGAGTAGTAGTTTAATTTATTGAGAATGTTCTCTCACAGAATTATCTGAAGCTGTTTCACAGTCACAAACAAAAGGCCCCTTGAGAAAGGTAACCTTGAGAAAAAACCTTCAGCTATTGCTGTATCACAAAAGTGTTTTTTGTGTCCGCTCGTGCTGTTTTTCAGTTGCTTCCCTATGTGAGCATGCACTGGACAGTTATCTTTGTGTCACGATCCCGGTGTTTTGCCTGTTTTGTTTAGACTTATGTTGAAGGGTTTTTATGTTCTTATTGTTCTTATTGTTTATGTTCTTAAGGATGGCCAATTGGGAGGAGCTGTTAGCAGTTAGTTAACAATCAGCAGTCTGTAATCAAGAAGTCGTTCTTGCTCACATGAAGGAGTTAGTGTTGAGACTGAACGTAAAGAAGAGTTTGCCGTCTCCTCTACAGAGGACTACCTCCCTATCCGTGTTTTGGGACTCGATGTTTGCACTTCTCTCACCCGTGCGCATTGACATCATACTATCTGCAGTAAAAGGAAAAAGCTAGGACAGTCACTCACTGTAAGACAGTTCCAGAAACTTTAAGACAGAACAGAAACTAATTTTGTCCAGCCTATTTTTGAAGTTTTGTGTGAAATTATGTCATATTTGCTTTTTTCAAACTTTTTTTGTTTTATTCCAATACACACAAAGGGAATAAACATGTGTATAACGAAACATGTGTTAATGCAATACTTTTCTGCGAGTAATACTTGATTTTCTGGAAATTCAGGGGTGCCAACACTTTTGGCCATGTCTGTATTCTTTTCTTTTTCTTCTAATGATTTGTAATGAGTGAATTATTTTATTTTTCTTCCAATGATTTGTAGTGAGTAATTTATGATCAGGCTAGTGATTTATATTTTATTTCTTTGACTGACTTCTTCAAATTTATGTACACTTTAATCTATCACCTATGTAACCAGTCTGTTAAAGCCTTTACTTTACTTTTTCCTTTCCAGAAAGAACATGTTATCAGAATGTTTTGAGACTTTCTGTTGATAGTTGGAGCCTGAGCCGAGTTCAACCTTGGAATATGATCTGTATTGGTGAGATCAACTGCCACCACAAGGAAATGGAATGACTTGTTGTTCTCGACAATCTGATGCCTAGGAATGCTTTTCAGTAACCTGGAAGATCACTTAACGTGTAAACCAGCTGCCTTCTTGTCAACCATGTGGCCGACGAAGATATTCTTCTGACTATCTGCTCTTGCGTTGAAAATAACTAGTTCCCTTCCAAGGGAACTCGCGCTGCGTCTTTCGATCGCTTTGGGGAATACTTGGACGCTGTCTCGCGAAGCACAATATGTAAAATTCCGTCGACCGAGTGTGAGTGACGGTCGCAGGTCGGTGACGTCACGAACCAGGTCATAAAGGGAGCGCCAGAACCCGGAGGCAATAGCTTGTTTTGTCTTCGCAAGCACAAGTGTGAGAGTGTGTTGTGTTGTCGCGCTGGTTGTTTGAGTTCCCTAGACTAGTTTAAAAGAAAAGGGCTCTCCAATTTTCAAATGGCGAATCAAACATCTGTGTATTGCGCGTCTTCCTACCTTCACTACATTTCGGGTGGGAACCCGCATTCACTATGTGTGTGCGTGGGAGCAGAGCATGCTCGGACAGCACATGAGTGCGCTGTCTGTATTCACTGTAGCCAGCCAGCCGCTACAGATGCTCCGCTCCCGCCTGGCGGTCTTTGACACTGTATCCGCCCAGGCTCGCGCTGCTCAGGGCTCAGATCCCGCTATAGTCAAGGATCTGCGGTGATATGGGTCCTGGGATTCGCGAATGGATCAGACGGCGGGGTGTGAGACGAGCGTTGCTTTATCTCAGCCCTTTCCCGGCAGATCCATTGCCCGTGCAGTCCGAGGGCTGTTACATATGGGCACAGATACTGCAATGATCTATCTCTGAGGAGTTTTGACATTGTCAGCATTTAATGATGAGAGAATATTCGCCACTTTTCTCTCCAGTATGAGGAGTTTTTCGAGGAAGTGACTCACGCGCCATGTTGACTATTTATTGCCGGCAAAGAAGCGTTACTCCTAAGAAAATAAATAATTAGATAATTATGTCAAGCATATAAGATTCAAGAATTTTATTTTCACATACAAAGTTACATACAATATACAGCTGTCAGTGAAATGTAAACAGGAAAGCAGGGTTATTGGGGGACCTCGATGAGAGCATAAATATACATATATTTTAATATTATCATTAATATAAATCATATATATATTAATATAAATCTATCTATATGTGTGTTTATATATATATATATGTATATGTATATATTATATTCATAAAAGTGGTATCTGTGGCTTAAACCTTTAAAGATAAGGAAATAAGTTCCTACTGGACGCCCTTCTCGTCTTCTGGGCTTTTTCGGCGACACTGTTGAGACGGTCGTCGATAAGTTCTAGGAGGTTGCTAGCAGCAGGTGGTGCTAGCTGTTCAGTGTGCTGCTGCCTCGTTGCTCTCAAATTAGGGGCTGTGAGCCAGCCACAGCCCCAGAGCTCCTCACAATGGGCCGCTCTGAGGCAGAGCGTCGCAACTCGCTAACCCCTCCAGAAACCCGGGGGGTCGGGCCAGCACTCCCAGCCTCAATCCTCTGGCAGGAGGTCGGATCTGAGGACCGTCATCCTCGCATAGAAGGCTACATCAAAGAGGTCCTGGCGCTAAGGTGCCAGACCTCGCACAGACCCGTGGTCTGGTTGCTCTGAGGAGATCGCCCCCTCCAAGGAGGGTCCTAGAGCATTCACTCCAGGCGTACCCCTGAAAACCGGGCCCTGGAGCGTCTGCCACTCAAGCACCAGAGGCCAGCCTTGAGAGGCTGGTTCCCTCATTAGAATTTCTGGTCGCATCTCATGCCTACCAGAAGTTTCTCATTGGGTCCTGCAATATATATATATATATATATATATATATATATATATATATATATATATTATTTTCCTTTAGCAGGGTTCTACCCACCGTGGTGAACCCTGAGCAGGCTCTGGTCACGGAACAGGAAGTAGACACTCTGTTGAGGCAAGGGGCCATAAAATATGTACCCACCTCGGACAGAAAGTCAGGCTTACAGTCGTTACTTCATCGTTCCTAAGAGGGATGGAGGATTGCGGTCCATCCTAAATTTGCGCCTTCTATATCACTCGTCATCAATGTTGACTTTGAACTAGATCGTGACAGATCAGGTCCGAGGACTGGTCTGTCAAATCGACTTGAAGGACGCATATTTCCACAACACAGGAAGTACGTCAGGTTCGCCTTTGGGGGGAAGGCTTACCAATATCGAGTGCTTCCATTTGGCCTAGCTCTTTCACCTCGCACGTTCATCATATGCATGCTAACCCGGCTGCAAATCTAATGAATCAGAGTTCTCAATTATATTTACGACTGGCTTTTCTACCCAGTCGCTACAGCTAGCGGTTCAACATTGAGATGTTATTCCTGCGCTCTTTAATGTGTTGGGGTTGAGGCTAAACGCAAAGAAGAGTGTGCTCTCTCCTCTCCAGAGGACCACCTTCCTCGGCGTTGTTGGGTTTCGGTTATGATGTCTGCACGGTTTTTCCCCGTTCGCATCGATTCCGTCCTGTTAGCCGTCAAAGAGTTTAACTAGGCCAGCCACTCACTGTAAAGCACTTCCAACAAGTGCTGGTTCTCAGGCAGCTGCTTCCTGCGTTACCCCGCTCGGGCTGCTGCACGAGGTCGTTACAGTGGTGGCTCAGAACCAGAGGGTTTTCCCCGAGGGGCAACCCTTTCCGTACTATCAAGGTCACGCGGCGAGGCTTACGTGCCTTAGATGTGTGGAAGGAATCCTGGTTTCTGTTTCATGGACCCGTATTGGGAGCTCCTTGTCGACGCGTATGCTATCGACAGATGTGTCCCTTACGGGCTGGGGAGCGGCCTTGAGAGACCGCTCTGCCAAAGGTCATGAGCACCAGTTACCCTGGCACATAAACCTGCCAGAGATGATAGTTGCTTGGAGGGCGCTTCAGTTTTGCGGATCTTGTGTCCCTTCTGGACTTAGCCCCCTGGGAGATCCCAGGGAGGACTTTCTGTACCAGGCAGTGGGCTTGATGCGTCTCCCCTGCCCAGAACTGTGGAAACTGTGGGCTTGGCCTCTGAGGAGGCCCAGCTCATAGATTCTGGTCTGTCAACTGAGGTTGTTGAGACCATCCTCCACTCCAGAGCCCCCTCCACGAGGAAGCTGTATACTCCTGAAGTGGAGACTCTTCACTTCATGGTGTAGCGAAAAGCAGGTGAACCACATTGGCAAAGTGCTGGAGTTCCTGTAGGATAAATTCACTGCAGGGCTGTCCCCGTCCACCCTGAAGGTCTACGTGGCTGCTTACCACGTACCTCTGGGTGACATGTCCATTGGCAGGGACCCCCTCGTCACACGCTTCCTCCGTGGTACTATTAGGCTGAGGCTTGCAGTACAGACCAAGGTTCCTACCTGGGACTTATCCCTGGTACTCCAGGGGTTGTCCCAGGCACCTTTTGAACCTTTGGATGAGGTTCCCCTAAAGTTCCTCACTTTAAAGACATTATTCTTATTAGCTATAACATCGCTAAAAGGAGTTGGGAATCTACAGGTGCTCTCTGTAGCTCCCTCTTGGCTTGAGTTTGCACCTGGGATGTTGAAAGCCTTCCTTCATCCAAGGCCAGGCTACGTGCTCAAAGTGCCAACTCATGTGGTCAGGTCTATTGTACTGCAGGCCTTCTGCCTTCCCCCCTTTGGTGACCAGGACCAGGAATTTAAAAACAAGGTCTGTCCAGTGCGAGCACTGGACACTTATGTCCACAGGTCTGCCCTTGGCGTAAGTCAGACCAGGTGTTTGTTTGCTTTGGGACCCCTAGTGGGTCAGTATAATTGCTGTAACAATGTGATTGTAAGTGGTGAGGCATAACGGACTACTTGTGAGACTTGAAGCTGGCTTCTTGTGATGACTGCTGACTACAAACTATTCTTTACTAAAATTTCTTCAATTTACTGCACTTCTGACTCCTAGTCTTGATTCATCATGAAGCCGGCAGCAATGTCACCCTGTAGCCTAAGACTGGTTGCCTACTGAAGCTAAATAGGGTTGAGCCTGGTTATTTCCTGGATGGGAGACTCTTTGGAATGACTTGGTTGCTGCTGGAAGTGGTGTTAGGAGGCCAGCAGGGGGTGCTCACCCTGTGGTCTGTGTGGGTCCTAATTCCCCAGTATAGTGATGGGGACACTCTACTGCAACAAGCACCATCCTTTGGATGAGACGTTAAACCGAGGTCCTGACTCTCTGAGGTCATTAAAAATCTCAGGATGTCCTTCATAAAGAGTATCAAATTTGTCATGGCTTCAAATTTGTCATGGCTTGGTTAGGAAGCCTAACCATCCCCATACTCTGATTGGCTTCTTCACTCTGTCTCCTCTCCATCAATAAGCTGGTGTGTGGTGAGTGTTCTGGTGCAGTATGGCTGCTGTTGCACCATACAGGTGTATGCTGCATTGTGGTGGTGGTTGAGGAGGTTCCCCTTTCCATGTAGAGCGCTTTGAGTGTCCATGATAAAGTTCCATATAAATGTAATGAATTATTATTATCATATCTGGTCCTTGGGTCTTTAACTATAATTCTCCTACACAGCAGTGAGACTTATGCGTATCCGGCAAGGAGAAAACATCACTGAGAACAATGTACTGGACTTTGAGTTGGCTCGTTTGACCAACATGGACACGGGATGCCTCATGACTTTCTTTTGGGGAAGGCCTTCTGAGCCAATCAGCTCACTCTTGCCACTATAGGAACCTAACACTTGAGTTTTATATTCACATGACACTGCAATTGAGTGGGTCTGAATTTACGGTGGGAGTTGTGGAGGAGAAACACATCAGAGTCCCCAGCCTCCATGGCTTCCACACCCAAAGCAACAAGGATTGGCAGGCATTCAAAACCAGTGTCCAATATGACAGAACTTGACACACTGACTTTGATGTCAGTGTGAGCAGCTGATATTACCGTGGTGCCAACATTATCCCCTAGTCCAGTGCACCCTAGTCCAGTCGTCTCAGCATGTTTGAGTCTGGTGGTACCGGTAGTCCTACCACCATCCATTGCAGTAATGGTTGTCTCCACATTCTTCCTGGACTCCACTCCTTTGAGGGGGGCTTTGTTACAATCCCAGTGTTGTGCCTATTTTGTGTGCACTTATGTTGATGTTTTTTTTTTGTTCCCATTGTTTCTGTGTTCATTCCTGTGGCCATTTTTGTAGTTTTCTATGCTTAGTCTTCACAAGGTGTGTCTTGTTATCTTGTTAAGCTTGTTTGCTCTGTGTGTAAATAGCCCTTTTGTTTAACTTTTCTCTGTCAGTTGTTAGATGTAGATATTTGTTGCTCCTTATGGTCCTTGTTTCCCAGTGTTATTTTGTTTCATCTTTAATCATTGGTGATTGTTTCATTAAACTCCATGACATTGGATCATCGTCTCTACCTTACTTGATTCCTGCGAAACATTGCTCTTTGACCACTTAGCTGCTTTTGCCATTTTTTTCATGTTTTCATTGAGCTACGCTTTTTTAATTTTTCAAGTTTCTCTAGTGTAATATTTATCACAATACTGTCACAATATTCCTCATCTTCTAAACAATTCCTGCTCAAGGCATTCACAGAAAAGGGGTCCGAGGCCTGATTAAGTTGCATTAGTAGTGTGTTGTAACTCACAGTTATAGTAAGGAGCATGGCGTTTCTAAAACGCTTCACCGAATCACAAGCATGAAGCATTAACACAAGACAATTAACAGAAAACTGAGGTAAACACACTGGATGACAAGAGGCTAATGAGAGACAGGTGAATGTAATTATTTTTCATGGTAGCAAACAAGAGCAACTACGGAAACTAACAAGATGGCAATGGAAACATGAACTAAACACACAAACTGAACACAAGCACATTAAGACAATTGATTTCAATATAATGGTCCATGAACAAAGATAGGGTGAACTTTACAGAATTTAAGATCTTGAGACATGGTCTTAACATCACAGTTATGTTTGTGCAACTGGTTCCTGTGTGGTGAAATTGGGCCAAGAGACCAAGAGCCAAGGCGAAACTGGCAGTTCAAGCAAACTGATGGAGCAAAAGACGTCCATAACAGGTCAGATGGGTCTGAAGACCACCCCGATGGAACAGAAGAAATCATTCTGACAATAACGATGCATAGGTTGCACCACACTGACCGATAACCAGTTAATCAACCAATATTTTTTTGTTTTGTTTGTTAATACAGTGGAATAGGGTTATGTCGACGGCTTCGGGGGTTGCAAAAAAGTATCGAGATAACCAAGGATCGAGATAACCAAAAGCCAATATGGTGATTTGTTTGATGATGCGATCGGCATGCTATAAAAATGTACATACACTGTATATGTTTGATAACAACAAAAGGCATATGTGCACCAACTAACAGCAGAGATTTACCAGTATACAATAAAAAAACACCTTCGATTCTCAATACAAACCTTTAATCATATTCTCCAACATTGCAAACACAATTTCGCTCACAGCATAAACAGTCACAACACACATAAACACATTTGCAAAAAAAACTGTCATTTCTCTCAGACACAGTTCTGAAAGTATTGCACATGCGGTCACTATGGTTTCTTTACAAAGTCTGAAATGGTTTGTTGCGTTTTGCTTTTAACAGTCTGCATGACATGGTCATGGATGCATGTGCACCACGAACTCGGCGCAAGCGCAGTGAACTAGGTACGATCATTAGTCAGAGGATCGAGATAACCCTTGTTAAGTGGCGAATTTGTCCCTCTTTTGTGCTCGATATATCAGGGTTCGGCAACATAAAAGAATCGACATAACCGATAAGAAAATGCTTAGACAATGAGGGAGTTTGGCGGTTCCACTTCAAAAACGTCGACATATAGGGTTGGAGAGTTAACCGAGGTTGAGATAAGTGGATTCCACTGTATTACCATTTCAAAGAAATCCAAACAGTCATGCTTAAATATGGCCCTCTTTATATTTTCAAAAAGGCTGTAGCACTATATATACACTCTAAAAACAAATGGTGCTATATAGCACTAAAAGTGGATCATTTGAGATGGTGCTATATGGCACCTCATAATGGTTCTTTGTAGCACCATTTGGTGCTATATAGCACCAAAAATGGTTCCCCTATGATTACGAGCCAAAGAACCACTTTTAGTGCTATATAGCACCATTTTTTTATAGTGTATATATATATATATATATATATATATATATAAAATGCGTCTGTGTGTGTGTTTACATATCTATATCTACACACACAGTTGACACATTGTCGACTTACTTACATTCCTCAACAGTTTTCAGCATCCCTCCACCATCCCAATTCCTCACTCTTGGCTTGTTCCTACCAATGCCAGGAATACAGGGTGAGAACTCTTGGTTTTGGCCAAATACCGGGCTTGGAGTCCTCTTCTCAGACCGCATGGTAAATACGCATAACATTTATTCAACCTGACTCATTTATAAAAGCGAACTTGTGAAAGCTGCATCTAGTCAACAAATGAATTACTTTATAATGATATGAAAACATACTCGATAGTGCACTGTATACATACTTTTTCATTGTCTGTTTTAAATCTGTATCTGAGGTGTCCAACTCAGTGCATCACACTGCCTCATGTGTCAAAACAAACTCCGCTAGGTGTCAGTTATAGTTTTTATTTCACCTATAGAGGCCACTCTCGTACTATATTATGACAGCGCACCTTTCTCAGCCGCTTTAGCAACGCCGTCAATACTGAACAGAGAGTTCATAGAAAATCTTCTTGGCCATGTCGGGGCAGGAAGAAAGTAACATTCAAACATGAAAACCGATACTAAGTGACCCCAGAACCAAAATCAAGAAGTTGTAAAATGGCTTAATATGACAGCTGAAAACAAGTCTATATAGACACCTTCGTACTGTACTGTTGCCCTCACTGATCCTTTGGTCTGAAGAATCTCAAGAAATGCGAATTAGTTACATGAAAGCATGTTATTCAAAGAGACTGCTTTCAATTACTTTGTAACCACACCACACAGATTCTTTAAGTTTACAGATGTTATATGGGCGGCACAGTGGCTCAGTGGGTAGCACTGTGCCTCTCAGCAAAGAGCTTCTCGGTTTGAGTAAGAGATTGCACATAGAGTCTTGTAAACAGTCTGAGACCTATCGTGACATCCATCTCTGTAAAAGGTCAATAAGGTTGTTTCACTGATGAATTATCAGTGAGTGTATTTATGTGCATTGAATAATTAATGAGCCTTGCATGATTTAATTTACTTAATTTAAATCACTTTAAATAAATGCAATGATTACAATAATGGACCCTCTGCATATGGGCAAGGAAAATCTAAACTCAGCGAAAAGAAAAAGTATCATACCTTCCCTTGCAGAGTTTTCTGAAGGGAAGAATACGTTGGTCCAAAACTTTAAAACAGCCTTTGTTTTAGTCCAGACATTTAATGTTAACATGTCTTGAAGGGCTTAGTGATTTCTGGCCACTGTAACTGAGGGGAAAGCAAATACGCTGTCATCTGCAATCAGCGGAAAACATATAATTCAGTCAGCTACATTTATATTTGTGAGTATGGGCCAGTCAGCAATTCCGCATATCCCTGTGGATAAAGCTATCAGATTTGATCTCCCGGGTCGCTCCCTTACTTTACACTCTTCATGTGCTCCATAGATCACCAGAATATCAGCAGATATTCAACAGTAGTGAAAGGCAGCACAATGGCTAAATTATGTTAAGTTTGTGATGTTTTCACAGAAAGTTGGGAGCCTGAAAAACATCACTAAATAACTTGCACTAGGTCAAGTGAAATGAGCAAAAGTGACGTGTGAGTTGAAATAATGATGGGGTCACGCTTCAAAAAATGAGTAACAGCCAAAACCTGCTCGTGTTTAAGCTTTGCTGTCAGTGTTGCTTTAAAATTAAGCAGGCACTCTTCAAAAGTAATTCACTCGCACAATCAATCTTGCTTAGTCACGGAAAGACTAAAGCCAAGTATTAGATTGTACTCGGATTTACATTTGGCACAAACATCAAAGATCTTGCTAGTCTATCCACAGTTCATCTCAATACAGGAAAAGTCCATATCGCGCACATGAATGCTCTGTGTGTTTCAGACACTGTGATCTAACACACCAAAAGACTTTGTTTTTAATCATGTTTTAGTTCAGTAAACCTGGGCAAATTCACAAGAAATCTTTTTAATCGCAGAAAACCACAGTGTTAAACCACAATTAGTCACAATGCATTGTGAAGAATTAAATGGAGAGAAACGGCACAAAACATGTCATTGATTAGCAGCAAGCAAATGTGGTAATAGATTGCATATGTGTGGGACTTATTTTCGAGTCCCGCACATATGAGAGTGTAATTTCTGCTGCGAGTCATTTTTGTTGGGCGCTGAACTGTCCTGATTTCATGGGAAAGATCTTACACCATATTGTGATTTTGTCGAAATCCGTACATTAAACCATGTGGTGCACATTTAGACCCGGCAGGAGGCAGGAATATGCCACCATGAGCTCACAAAGTAAATAAATAAATGGTGTTTAGAAGGAGAAATATTATTGTATTATGAAAAACTTTTCTAGCCATCGTCCTCTTAAATGTCCATCTTCTGAGATGGTTAAAAAGGTCACATCCTTGTGCAATGTAAAAGGAACTCAATGTTCTTTACATGCATTTCTCTCTCACACCAGTGCCTGTGCGTATAGCATAATGTAAAGACTACTGTAATGTCATGCATCTGGACACATGTAGAGAGCAGAATACAAACATTTTATGTAAAAGCTCCCAAAAGACATGACGGATCTCTTGCCTTGGAAACTTACGGTCTAAACTTTCATGAATTTATAGCAATTCATAATTGTTTTACATTACTTGGTGGATAAATCATTAATTTTCATGCAAATCACACTGTATGAATTCATATGATATTGCGAACCTCACATGGAACTTTAGAAAAAACTATTTTCATGAGAACAATATGACAAATCAAATCAAGTCTGTTGGTCATATTGTTCTCATGAAACTTGTTTTCAAACTTGTTTTTTAAAGGTCTATCTCATCCACTGCAAGGAAGTTTTTATTTTATTTTATTGTGGTCAATTTGAGTTTATCCAAATGATTTGTCCAATGTATTTGATCAACTTTTTGGAGCAAGTAAAACTCAAGAAAGCTCATGCAAAAACAACAACAAAATATTATGAGTTGAGATATATTTAGTGCTTGTTCACACAGATTTGTAAAAAAAAATTGCTGTCAAAAACACAAGATGCAGGTCAGTGAAAACAACACTTTTTAAAGTACTCATGTTATATTTAATAACTGCATAATGAAACGGCACAAAATTCCTAATGCAAAGAAGAAAATAAACACAACTAAAACCTTTAGAAGCTAGTAAGCGCAGCTGAATTCTGACAGTATTTTATTGCTTAGTGGTTTCTCTTTCATTTAATGGAGTCTCAGGGGTTGAAATTCCACAGGAGAGATACAAACATAAAAAACAAAAAACAATTAGGTACATATTTGGCATAGATTACAGAGTGCATGACGTAGGAGAATAGAATACAATACAAATAGTCTTTAATCCAAGATTTAACTCAGGAAACCATATATTACAATCATTAAACATTGACGACAGCGGTGGCAGCGGCAAAAACAACAACAGCAAAATTAGCAGTGCTTAAAGAACGAGGAGAACTAATGAGATAATTAGCAACACAGGTGAACAGAATCAGTAGCTGAGGGAACAAATTAGGAAACCAGACCAAATCATGCCAGGGAGAACTGTATCAAAACACACTGAACAAAGACATAAAGCTGGCAACTATAAGCTAAAATTGTGATCTTGGAAGAACTTGTTAAGAGATTTGAGCTCTGATGGAAATCTCTGACTTCAGAACTGCAGTTTGCCAAACCTGTCACCAAAAGTTTATGTAACATCTTTGTTTCTTTACACATGTCAAGTCAAAAGCCCTGGTGTGTAATGAATTGCAGTGTATGTCATAACATCAGCACATTATCTTTGATATCAATATCAATCAGCTAAGTGCACTGCCAGATTAACCAAGTCGGTCTGATTTAGGAGACCATTCAGGGAAACAACAAAACTAGTATTATTTTATTTATTTTTTTATCTGTGAGCAAATCCTGGTAGAGTAAAATTTGATTTCTTCTTTACACAGAGCATGAAATAATACATCCCAATGCCCTTGAACGCTGCACTCCCCTTTCTGAGGCTTACTTGAACGGCTCTTCTCAAATTGGCAGACGTGTTGTGAGACTACCAGAAGCATATAAAAGGAAACATCTGCAAGTAGTTGTCTTGCACTCTTTCTACTCTTTGTAAAAACTGCATCCACTCAGTTTTGATGATGAATCATCTCATGAATCAAATCTATGTATCGTGTTTATAAGTCATTCCAGAGTTGATTAATGTCTACGTCCTGGATGTGTTGATTGGCCATGTGTTTTGCATGTTCCTTTGATACAATGTCACATGCAATTTACAAACGCATGCATTTATGGAACGTTTATAAAACATTTTTCACCACAACATAAAAAAGTGAAACAAAGAAAGAAATAAAGCTGTCTACAGTGTGGAAAAAAGCGCTAGATTTCAGATTATTGATAGTTCAGTAATGAGATTTTGAATCTTGAAGAGAACTTTTCAGGATCAAACAATTTACTGAGAAAACTTATCAAACTTGATTTTAGAGTCCATTTTAGACATTCTACTGGCTATGAGGGACCATACAAATATGTCAACTAACAATGTTAAAGTATTGTTAGTATTGTTAGGATTCAGGCTGAATAAATTGGGGATGAAGCAAGCAAAGGCTGAAACTATTTGCAAGCAGTTCTTTAATCAAATCAAAACTCCAAATTACTCTTCTGCTGGAAACAGAACAACCACTTATTACAGATGAGAGCTGACAAGGACATGACTTAAACACAGGGCTATAAATACACAGAGAAACACTTGGAGCTAAACGAGATAATTAACTAGACACAAGTGTGACACATGAGGGGAAATCAAAAACCATGGCAACTAATGACCAGGAAATTACACACTTGCCTACTACATAGTAGATGAAAAACTATAAGTGACAATGTCTGAATTCACAGCACTCATAAAAGAGTTGGAAAAAAGTATCTGGATGACCTACTACTTCTGCTGAGATTCTGAAGTGTGTATATGATGGACACTTTACTTTCCCATGAGGCCACGGGAGAGGATTTATGAATGGCAGTGACGCGACGAAACTGATGCTTGTAGATCACATGATAAAGACAACATGGAGAATGTGGTACGTACAAATTACATTCATACTACACACACTCATTATATATATGGCATGCTTTACTCAGGGACCGTGAAGTAATTACCGTAATTTCCCACACATAACCCGCGGGTTATACCAGATTTTACAAACCCCGCAGGGGGTGCGGGCTATAGAAGGGTGCGGGCTATATCACAGATTTTTTACACGTAATATTATTTCAATATATTTGTTACGTCGTTAAGGACGTAAGTTTGTTTTTGCTCTATTTTCTTTCTGTTTTTCTTTCTTGCGAGGATTGTTGTCTCTGGCACTTGTCCTATCACTCTGACAGCTGGCGCTGATAGGCTGTCTGACCTGTCAATCATGCAAGAAGACGTGATTGGCTGTGCTGCCATGAGGGCGGGCTCTTCTCATCTCATCCAATGACCAACAACTGTAGAAAACGCTTCTTAAGGGACGAGAGCGGGAGAGACTGCTCTTTCTTTTTGTTCTGATTCTGACTTGTGTTTGTGGTTTTATAGTGTGAATTTCGCGAACAAGCACTGTGTACCGAGCCTGAACAGTTATGGATAATTGACGTCATGCGAACAACATTCGAAATTCGAAATGTGAACTTACACAAAAAAAGTTCATCAATCTATGGATGTGGGTTAAATAACGGTGCGGGTTATACCAACGATTTTTTTACACAAAACCCCAAAACCCACAGGCTATATCAGGGTGCGGATTATCTGCGTCTGCGGGTTATATGCGGGAAACACGGTACTTATTCAAAATAAGTGCCTACTAAAGAGAGTATGAGAGTTTGCGTTTTTAGGTTTCCAAAATGCCATTGTTGTGTACATAATGTTTTTTTGTTGTTGTTGAAAACATTGTGTAAATGACCCCATAGTTGCAAAATACTTATAGTTAGATGAATTAGACATTCATAACTATATCTATTTTGCAACTATGGGGCCATTTACACAATGTTTTCAAAAACAACAAAAAAACATTGAAAATGTTTCATAGAACATGAATAAGACAAAAATGGAGAAAGAAGAAATAGAGAATAAAATTAAGAAAATATGTAATTTAATTACAGAGATTATTGGAGGGTGGCATTAAATATATAATTTTATTTGACAATATATTTTGTGGCAGGTTTGTTTCATATTATGCGCAGTACTGCAACAGCAAAATGTTGTAACAAAAGCATCAAGCACTATTGATTTTAATATGAAATGAACAGAAGCATGAACTCAGGTATGCAAGTAATATTCTATATCCATTAACATTTATTTCTATTTTCTTCACTTTTATTGGTTTTAAATTATTTTTTATTATCCATCTAATTTATGACCACCTTGTTTGCAATGTGGGATATTTATCTTTAGTCCAACCAAAGCTTGTATCAGTGTGAAAAGACTAGTTGCTTAGTAACACAATAAGGGGAACAATAATAATGTGTAAAAATGCACCTCTAAAGCCAAGAAACTGACCACAAACATTTTCAGTCCAACCTGTTATGGACCATTTGCTGTTTCCTGAGTCGTAATAAGGGCAAACACAAAGTGAAGCTAAATTCTAAACCCCATTACAATAACTTTCCAGATCTCCTTGTTCATAAACAACAAACTATAGTCTGTTCATAAAGGACCCAAGTCATGGTATGATTCAAGCATCGAATCAAAGCAAGGAATTAAACTGTGGATTGAGCAGAATGGAGATTTGGATGTCTTCATTCACATTATACACATTTACATTTATGCATTTGACAGACGCTTTTATCCACAGCAACTTACATTACATTCAAGGAACACATTGATATTCTAATCAGTTCCTGCTTTCCCTGGGAATCGAACACCATGACCTTGGTGTCGCAAGCGATACACACTCTACTGTTTGAGCTAAAGAAACACCTGTCAATTCAGACTGAATTGATTGTTTGCAGAAACGGTTCAAGTCTCCTTCAACTGGAGCCATAATATACTCCCATTAATTTATAGTTTGACTTGTATATAATCCGATGCCAAATGTAAATCACACTCTAGGGGACGCTTTACAACTGCACTGTGGAGCTCTATTAATTACAGAATAAAATGCAAACAATAGACTGTAGGCTCCAGTCATCTGTTTGACTTTAAGCGTAAGCTGTCACCAAACACCTCATGCTGAGTGCGAGTGCGTGTTTACCCAATAGTGTATGTAGATCATGCATGCAGGCGTGGAATATAACACTTTAGGCATAGTATGGGTCATTGGAGCAGGTAATGATTTAATATTTGCCGATGCCTGAGGAAGAAGACTGAGTTTTATTAGAATGCATGTGTGCTGAAAAAAAACTTGGCGTACTTCATGATCTCAAAGTCAGCTGAACGGCCTGACAATCAGCCCCACTTGACAAATATGTGCGCCTGAGCGGATAATATGTTCCTGGCAAAGACCTAAAGCCAAAAAAAAAAACACAAATTACCGAGTAGTAAAAAATAGTGATAAAGAACTGACTTTAACTTTCTGGTATTGTGCATATCTGCCATTGTGTTGCACTATAGATACATCCCACCCTGCAAAAACTGATTTTGGGGAGATGGCACTAACACATGTTTTTTTTACTGCATTAAATGATTTCCAGGATATTGTATCTAATTTGCAGGCATCAGGGAGTCACTATCAATATGTGGGAGAATCCAGTTGGAATATCTGCACGTTAGCCGATTAAATCAGTATGTTTGTCTAAACATGCTTAAAACTGTCACAGGGTGTGTGTGTGTGGGGGGGTGGGGGGGGGGGGGGGGGTAGGTGCGGAGGAGATGGATCAGGAACATAGACTTTATTAGAACGACACACAACATCAATGATAACGGACGAAGACTGAGAGACACACAGGGCATATATATATATACACACACACAGGATAATGGGGAACAGGTGACAAGACTAACTTTTTGTTGTTTATTTTTAACACGAAACGTGTAAATGTTAGATCTATGTTTAAAGTAAGAAAAAATTTTCCCATGGGATGAGAATTTTTTTTTATTATAAGTTATTTTTATTCAACAGTTTGTTTCAGTTATGAATTTGATTGGCCAAACACTGTTGAAGAGTTCCTTTCAGACCAGGCTTAATCGAAATCGAAGACTCCATACCCTTGCATAGTACTTATTTGAGAGAACAGTCATTTTTAAAACTATAGTGGACATTATCAATTGCAATTCAATCCCAAAGGGAACCGTCATATTGAGTATTCAACTAACAAAAACTTTGGACTGCCTCCGCTGAAGAACAATGTTGCGGAGAAACTTTACGTTAAAAATTACGTTATGTTGCTTTTTGCACATTTCATGCTACTTGTGTGTGAATATCCAGTAGGGTTAGGGTTGGGGCATTCTTTTTCCATGAGGGGGTTTGACTTCACAGCATCTTTGTTTACAGGTGGACAATCCTGTAGATTTCAAACAATCAGATGATGACTTTGAAACTCCTGAAGTGTTTCCAGTTGAGGGTACCATATGCATCAGACGGTCCGTGACGTCTGAGGCTGAGACTATACAAAAAGAGCCTTCAGTTTTATCCAAAACAAATGAATGATGTGTAATAATGAGTATAAAACCGAATTGCACTCAACGACTAGCCCGACTAGCACTCAATGATTGTTGCACCAACCGAATTGCCTATATGACCATATAAGTGGAGTAATGCAAGTTAATTAAGGTACAACAATCCCTCGCCACTTCACAGTTCAAGTTTTGCGACCTCGGTGCAAAATGAATTTTTAAAAAATATTAATCAAAAAATAAAAATTCAAAAATACCGCCATATCGGCAGCCGTATTGCGGAAAGCAGCGTTGCTTCATCGTGATGCGAGAGAAACGGTTTCCCAGGATGCCAGACAAAGAGAGAAACTCTCTCAGAGGCTTTGTACAATCAGACAAGACACGTGATTAGTTCCCGGCGCGAGATCGACGAGTGGAGTGGGAGCCTCTTCACCTCTTTCAGAAGCAAATGTTGATGATCCAGAACTAATTTAAAGGCCTCATTATACCAGTGCAGTAACACCATCATTGTCATCATTCATCATCACATTCATGGAACCGCACAGGTCTGTCATCGTCGTCATTACTGGAGTCTCAAGATACTGCTGTCATTGATGAGTGTTGAGAACCATAATATTGTATGAGAGGGAGAGAGAGTAAATGTATAATATTAAGGTTTTATAATTAAATAGATTTAATTAAAATATATATAAAGTATAAATATACATATTTTAAACATTCTGGTACCTACACACACATATATATATAAATTCCTAGGGGGGAGGGGTATTCCTACTTTGCAGATTTTCACCTATCGTGGGGGTTCTGGTCCCCCTTATCCGCGATTAAACGAGGGATCACTGTATTTTTTTGGTGAGTCATTGAATCATTCATTCAACAGATTAATAGAAAACACTTTTTTGGCAGCTTTGGCTTTGTTTGGAACTGTTTTCGTAGACAAAGCAAAAGCTAGATAAAACAATATTGGCGACATTGAGTATAAAATATAGTTACTTTGTTTTAATTCCTTACACTCATAATCATGCTGTCGGTCTGAATTGATTGAATTGATATGTTACACAATTTTGTAAACTAATTTGTTTTTAGGATGTACTGTATTTTACTTAAATAAATACAAAATAGTGAAATGATTTTCTGTTGTTTGGTTTGACAGACTTTGAGAATAGCTTTTCAAAGATATTGCAATTACTGGAGCACTTTACTGAATATTTGTGCTTCAGGCTTCTATTTTGTCTCACAGCTCTAGGTGGGGCTGTTATGCTGCTAGGACTATCTATTTAAAATCATGAAATCCTTATAAAAACAAACCGAGATTCTAAGAATAATTTCTTTCAAGAGAATTTCCTCTGTCAAGCCTAAAATGAGTTTGGTTAAGATGCTGGAATCCCACATAGTTTTTGTTCTTTATTGAAACAAGATGCACTTGGCCATATCCAGCTTAGAAATTAAAATAAGGCTTGTGTTATTCTCTATTGACGTTCATCCCTAGAGCAGCACTAATTCCATTTGTTTATTAGAGTCTGATCTGTTTGATTTCTACTTGATATGAGCTGGCTTGTAAGATCAATACTGTGCGTCACGTTTGTTTTTTCAGTTATGGCATTAAGGCGTATGAATGGTTATGATGTCATGTTTGATCGATTCACTTCATTTTGTTTATTACTCATAATATAATGTCTACAAAGAAGTTTCACACGAACTGAGAGCTCTCACATACCAATATATCAATAACCGTATGGGTTGTGCATAGCAATAACATGTTTATGGTTTAGTATGTTTGGGATTGTTAACAATTTCCACCACAATTGTTGTGGTGAAAACAATTGAATAATACCTGAAATATTGAATCAGTGGAAGGAGAAATTTTTAGTTTTGTTTTTTTGATTCACTGGCCCATACAACAGTGGTCTGACTACATACTGAAACCTAGTTTTCTGAAAGCTAATATTCTGTGTTTTAGACTGGCAATCTGCTTATACAGTGGCTTAGAAACGTATAAAAATAAAGCAGCTTTTATTACGCTACTATATGACTTACTCTTTACAGTAATCCCTCACCACTTCATGGTTCAAGTTTCACGGTCTCAGTGCATCGCGTATTTTTCAAAAATATTCATAAAAAAAAAAAATACCGCCATATCAGCAGCCATATTGCGGAAAGCAGCGTTGTTTTATCGTGATGCGAGAGAAACGGTTTTCCCAGGATGCCAGAAAAAGAGAGAAACTTTCTCAGAGGCTTTGAACACACCCACGGGCACTCAGACAAGACATGTGATTGGTTCCCAGCACGAGATCGACCAATGAGAGCACGAGTGGATGTGTCCGTGATCTGATTGGCTTATCCTACTTTGCGGATTTTCACCTATCACAGGGGGTTCCGTCCACATTAACCACAATAAACGAGGGTTCACTGTATTTCCTTTGCTTGGATATCAATTTAAACATAACTGAACAAATGTAGACAACTTTCTTAATTCTGTTTTCTTTTTACTTTATATTTAAAACATTTAATGGAAAAAATTGGAAGAAATGAAAAAGTTAGTCCTTCCTTTACACTGCCTACAAAAATATTTTGGTACTTATTCGTTTCGTAGTCCTGTTTTAGTGAAATATTAAGCGAGTGGTGCTAAGAGCGTTCAGTTTTATACATTAACGTTAACTTGGCAACATATTATTACGTTGGTATTGTACGTATCGCGGCAGTTCAAAAATGACTTTGAGAGATCATGAGTGATTATCATGTTTGAAAATAATATATCATCTACACTAAACCTAACTGTTAATGTTAACAAAAGCGTCGTTTTCACTTCTTTTTTCTTTTGTCAAATCAACTTGATTAATATGGTTCAAATATAATACTATTTTGAGTTTCTGTTTATTAAACCACTCTTCTTTGTATTGAATTAAAGTTTCAGTTTTAATGAACTCAACATTATAAGGCAACTATGTTGCTTACAGTTAAACCAACAGTGGTGAAAAATCATAATATTGGTTGAGGAAATGTGTGAAAATAATTCTTTAATCGATAATGTGCCCTAAAGCATAATCATAATCACATCTGATGAGGTATAAAAGTTGTTGTTTTAACTCGTAAAAAGTTGAAAACTGGTTAACTTATTTTGATACTGTCACAGTCATGTCACACTCCTCCTGTGTGTCCCTCCTGTGTTTCCGTAGATTGTCTTGTACCACTCCCCCTTGTTTGTTGCCAGGTGTTCCTTGTTTTTCCCCCAGCTATTTATACCGTCATGTGCTCCATTGTCCTTGTTGATTATTAACGTTTCATGTATCTGTCGTGTGGATGTTCTGGCTTCCAAGTTTGCACTCCTAAGTGCCGTTTTGTTTCTGTTTTCTATTAAAGTATTTTCAGTTCTCATCTCCATGCTCTCTTCGCCTCTCTCCGCATCGCCCACCAGCCAAAGTGTTACAGATACGTTATACAAGATTCAACTCTTTATTCAAAGTCAGTTTCAGTTGAAATGACTTAAACATCTAAGTTGATTCTATGTAAAAATTTATGGTAGTAATATATATATTTTACAGTATAACTGTAACCCTAACAGTCTACTAATACTCAACTACTACTCTAATGAGAATTAGTTGACATATGCAATGTTGCTTCTAGTCAACAAAATATCTAAAGGGGGCCATAAAAGCAAAGTATAAGCAAAGTTATTGGCGTTTATACAGCCAATAAAGTAAAGTTTATCCAGTTCATTTCAACTGGAAACTGCAGTGAAAATGTGTAGAAATATGTGTTGGCACATTTTTTTACACTGAATTGTTTCATGCTTTGTATAAGGTTTTCAAAATACCCCCCAAAATGGCAAAAAGTCAGAATATTGATCAGCATCATTAACACTAGTGAAATAAGAGATATTTAGAAGTTAAAGCTCTTGCTCTGAACACTCTCAGTAACATAAGGGAGCCATTAAAGGCTTGTCAGCACATACGTGCATGTGAAAGTATAAGCTAGTCTTGGAGGCAGAAGAGTGTTGCAGTGGAAACCAAATTCCTTTTCTAAATAGGAAATACAATAACAACGGCATAGCTCTGGAAGGAAGGAGACGTGACCTATGGAACAGAGACGGTTGAGTGATGGTTTGGCAGCGATGCGACACTGGTGGTTTTCTGAAAAATCAACGACCAGAATCCGGGCAGACACTTGCGTACACTTGCATTTTATCAGGAGAGAAAACGGCAAGATATCAGGAATAACTTAAGGGCGTATCACACATAAGAGCTCTTAAGAGACTCCTGAAGCCTCTGGGATGAGATGACTATCTACACATGGTAGAGTAAATGTTGATACAGGGTTGATGGATGGAGTAGGGAAATTAAATAAATTACATCCAGAACATGTATTCATTTGTCTGGGGAAAAGCCGAGTATTCCTCAGGATGAAACTATTTATCCTTGGAGGCCGTTGATATCCAGTCAGAATGGGCCCAGAAGATGAATTCCCTATTATTTTTCTTGCACTCTTGCACTTTTAAAACAACAGTTGCAAAAGTTTTTTTAGTTTTATTTATTTTTTTAACTCCTGTACTGCAGTGTCCAAATTCTGAAAGCCCAAAAACCTTGTTTGCGTCAGAAATCGCATACACTTTTGATTAGGTACTTGGATATAAGTAATTACTTCATGACTGCTAAAAAGAATCTGTTCTATTTAAATTGAGTGTGTGTGAAATGAATGTAGTTTGGACATACAGTGCTACATTCTCCATGTTGTCTTTATCATGTTCACTGCTATTTATAGCTAAGTCCTCTCCTGTGGCCTCATTGGATAGTAAAGTGTCCATCATATGCAGACTCTCACCAGAAGAAGGTCATCCAGAGACTTTTATGAGTGCTGTGAATTCAGACATACTTTTTTTCGCCTACTATATAGTGCGGAAATATGTGATGCAGGCCATGTGTTTTTCATGCTTATCATTTTTATTCTTTATAAATTGTATTGTTAGCTTGCCAATTTGAGAGAACTTTTTTTTTTCTTGTACAATGAGCTAATTAACTCCACACCTGATTATCATGTTATCCAGCACAATTTTAGAATGTTCCTTATTTAATTTGATTAGAGAGCTGAAGATCTTCAAATATTTCATCTTCTAATTGTTTTACCTTTTTCAAACTCCTGAAACTTTTAAATGAAAAGCCATATCAGCCATATTGTCACAGTCGGTTTGCATTAAGTCTGTTTCCACGTGTGCTTCTCTGTTTTAATCACACTCACCTGTGTACAGTTAAACATCTCTTTCCATGTCCATCATTAATCTCCCCACCATTTGCCCAATGCATTTATACAATATGTTCTCCCCCATTCTCGGTCCGTTTAACATCATATGTTTAACCTGTATCCTGAGATTTTGCCATTAAAAGACACTTAAACTGCTTTGCCTTCGTCCTTCGTTAGATTTACACTCATGCCCCGTTACACACATCCGACTTTTGGATCCAACTTTCTGTTTTTCATCTTTTCTGTTTGCAGTATGAAGCTGGCATCTCTTACCATACACCAGACACTATTAAAAGGCTGCATTATACAACATTATCTGTTGGTATAATATGTCAGGGAGACTAAAGCACACAAGATTTACACGAGTACACCGAAATGTGTTCCACTTTTTGGGTCAAATGTGGACAAACCCAACCATTGGGCTTATAACTTAATAAAAATTTTAAACCAACCATATTGTCCACATGGATTAAAACAACCCAGCATATTTTAGAGTATAGGTCACGCACCATTAGATGTAACTAAGCTCTGTATCAATACAAAAGGCATTTTCTTGCCAATATGCTTTACTTTATACTTAAATAATTACATTTATGGTGGAATGTTGATTTCAGTGCCCAACTTTTCATAATTCAAAATTGTATGTAACCTGCCAGAACCGTACTATCCTACACATTAAAACAAATCTATTGATGCCAATTTAAAAAAAAAAAAACAATTATTTTACATAGTTAGAATTAATAGCCACTAGCCTAACATTTCTCAGAAATAATATCCAGCAGTGAATTTATCTGTGGAAGATTTGGTTAAAACCTGCAAAGTAAATCACTTTCAGATAATGTCATAAAGTTGAAATATCTTATTACAGATTGGTGCACACTATCCATAATTCTCAACAGGTTGCATTCAAGGGTGGGAACAAAGATTTATTTTAGCATCAAATTGGATAAATTGCTGTTGTGTAATTTTAACAGGTATGAATTGATTTATTTTTTTGGAGCCATTAAAAATGTTATGCTGTTGTATCCACCCTAATGCAGCTACTCCTTATGTAACCAGTTAAATAGGTTACATACAGGTCACTGTGAGTATTCGACTTAATAAAAGATACAGTGGTGTGAAAAGAGTTTGGTCCCTTCTTGATTTTTATTTTATTTTTTTAACATCATATGTTTAACCTGTATCCTGAGTTTTTGTCATTAAAGACAGTTAAGCTGCTTTGCCTTTGTCTTTGTTAGATTTACACACATGCCCCGTTACACATATCAAACCTACATGGCCCTGTGTGAAAAATCATTACAACATAACTTAACTCTGATGTATCACACCTGAGTTAAATTGTTTTGAGCCAAACCCAGGGCTGATTACTGTCACACATGTTCTCAATCAAGAAATCACTTAAATAGGACCTGCCTGACAAAGCGAAGTAGACTGAAAGATCTTCAAAAGCTTCATTATGCTGAGATCCAAGGAAATTCATTAACAAATTAGAAAGAAAGTAATTGAGATCTAGCAGTCTGGAAAAGGTTATAAAGTCATTTCTAAAGCTTTGTGACAAATGGCGAAAATATGAACAGTGGTGAACCTTCCCAGGAGTGACAAAAATTACCCCAAAACCGCAGCGATGACTCATCCAAGAGGTCACGAAAGACCCCACAACAACATCCAAAGAACTGTAATTCTCACTTCCCTTAGCGAAGGTCAGTGTTCATGACTTCACCATAAGAAAGAGACTGGGCAAAAATGGCCTGCTTGGCAGAGTTCCAAGATGAAACCATTGCCGAGCAAAAAGAACATAAAGGCTCGTCTAATTTTTTCCAGAAAACATCTTGATGATCCCAAGACTTTGGGAAAATACTTTGTGGACTGATAAGACAAAACTTTAACTTTTTGGAAGGCGTGTGTCCCATTTCATCTGGTGTACAAGTAGCACAGAATTTCAGAAAAATAAAATAATACCAACAGTAAAATATGGTGGTGGTAGTGTGATGGTCTGGGGCTGTTTTACTGCTTCAGGACCTGGAAGACTTGCTGTGATAAATGGAATCAGTTCAATTCTACTGTCTACCAAAATATCCTGAAGGAGAATGTCCAGCCATCTGTTTGTGATGTCAAGCTGACATCACAGATGTCAACTTGGGTTCTGCAGCAAGATTGTCACAGCACTGCTCACCAGGACTCTTAGTTTGCCTTTTTGAAGTCACATGTTCTTTTGGTCTTTCCATCACTCATCTGTTGCCATGGTCACTAATCGGTGATGGTGTTTGTCTTTGGTTCATCACTGCTAGTATATTTAGTTCTCCTTCTTCACTATTCAGTTGTTGGTTGTTGTTTGTGCTGATCACATGTGTGTGAGTGCACTGCTGTAACCCTGTTTTTAATAAAAGTTCTATTGGATCATCATTTGTCTTCGTCCTTGCCTAAACGTGACAAGGACAATTATCCAAAACACACCAGCAAGTCCACCTCTGAAAAACAAAATGAAGACTATGGAGTGGCTTAGTTAAAGTTGTGACCTGAATCCATTTGAGATGATGTGGCATGACTTTAAAAAGGCAGTTCATCCTCAAAAAGCCTCCAATGTGGCTGAATTACGGTGAAAAAATGTTGTAGCGATTCTAAGCCTAAGGGAAATGGTGCGGATCTATGTGTGCGTGAGTCGTTTTGTGATCGAACACACATAAATCTGCACAAAGGGGAATTTGGATATTAACAGTTAATTATAACGGATTATAACAATTATTAATATCTATGGCTTGATTCGACTTGTAGAATTTTCTTTAATTCTAGAAAAGAGTTCAAAGGACGGATAATTTGTCCAGCAAATATTGACCTTATAAACTCTATAAAAAGGAAAGGTTTCTTTTGGCCACAAAGAAAGATCTTTCCATTAATTTGTAACAAGGATCGGTCACCATTAAAGTGACTTATGGATGAGCAATTCAGAGGCAATCACGTGTGAATATATATATTTTAATAATCGACAAACAATAAACAAACATACACAGATTAATTGAAAAAGGGAAGAAGAGAGAATAAGAGAGAGAGAGAGTAGGAGAGACAAAGGAAGGTAGTATTACAGACTATAACCTATTTGAGAACAAGCAAGGAATCAGACCAACTTATTGGTATAAACTCAAATCTATTTAAGGATCGCTTAAGGGCTACCGTCTTCCTGGGCGGGTCCGTTGTGGTCCGCGGTAAATTCAAATTAGGTTCTTAATCTGGTAATGTCCTTTGTGGAAAATGGCGCTGAAGGAGGATCCAAGAATCCGCGCCAGAGGAGAGTTGGAAGAGGAACAGGAAGAGTAAGAGAAGAGATTGAAGAGGAAGGGGCTGGAAGAGCTGAAGAGGGTTGATCCTTGGCCTACGGGCGCTTATAAAGGCATGAACAAAGCACGCCTCTAAGAGTTGGGACAGCCAATCAGAGTGAAGGAACTGAGAAGCGGGAAACTTTTCTTTGTCTCTTAGTCGGAGGTGATTAGCATGTTTTATTGCCTACTTGAGAATGCAGACCTTTGGGTTTTGGAATAAAAGAAAGAGTCTGATGCATCCTAGCACAGTGAAACAAACCTAGACGGTCTGCAAATGGAAAGACAAAGATTTCGAGACCATTCATGGCTATACTAACTCTTAGCATGAAGGCAAGGTAAAGATTGACTTGGTTTTACCCAAGTATTTACTGATTATAAGCTTCTAAATTATCAAACACATCTAAAATGGTTATAACAAAGCATGCATACATATAGGTAAAACACAACACATCTAAAAATGGAAAGTGACTAATTTAAAAGTCACATGGCACAGTCTTTTGTTCTTGGTATGTATGTGTGTGTTTGTGTGTGGGGGCTGTTTTCAGATGTGCCATCCTGTGGAATGTATGTAGGTATGTGGGGGGTGAAGGGAGGCCTGGAGGAGGACAAAGAGTTTTATTGCCCCAGGGCTGTAAAACGACTGTCCATGCAGACAGAGCTGCATTCTGAGTTTCCAAGTCTCATTCTGTTAAATCAAAAGTCACAATCAGATGTTTGTTTTTTGATCGATCAATTTGAGACACCGTCCAGACGCTACATAATCCCCCTTTATGGCCGATGAAGTTCATGTTTGGACATCATCGGACAGTAGATCAGATAGTTGAATGGCAGGTGGATCAATGATGATCGATGTGTAGTGGCAGTTGAATCAACAGGTGCACTGACAGTGTCATCTGTCATCTTAAAGTCAGTTCATGTGAGGCAGGTGTTTTCTGGTTGCTGCAGGTAGTGGTCAAGGCTTTTGTGTACCGTGAGACAAACATGTAGCAAACTGACCTAGCGCTGGTGCTGGTGGAAGGAGGACAGCAGGTAGACATTAGTGCACTTCCAGGGTGTCTGCAGGTCGGAATGTTGCTCTGTTCTGATGGCAGTGCCGAATGGAGCTTGTTTGAGCTGTGTTGGGCGGAGAGTCAGAAGTTTGTGGTGGCACAGTACTTCTGTGGTGGGTCCTGTTCAGGGAACCGTGTTGCTCATGCCAGCAGCTCAGGTGACTCTGAGGCAGGCACATCCGGCCATCTCAGTGCAGTTTCCGCTTGACACCTGTGTGAAATGTCTGAAGTCGGTTGTTGTTGTTGACAGCTGTTGGTCCTTCCGTGGCGTTTGCGTGTTGAGGTCTTTGTCACTGCATGTGTTGTTTCAGGGTTGGTGTGGTTTAAGCCTTTCTTTCTTTGACTGCAGAAGCCTTCATGAAACTTGTGGGTGAAGTTTTGAGTGGAGGGCTCTGGTTTCCCTCCCCCCTTCGGTGTTTGTCAAAGGCTGAGGGAATTTTGCACTGCTGATGTGGTGTTAGCCAGCAGGGTGCCTCATTGTGTGGTTCAATTTGAGTTGACCAGACTCTGTCAGTTCTCTCTGGACCAGGTTGAGCTTGTCTCTACTGCAGCTGAACTGTTGTGTCCGGGTTCGGACTTGAGCTCTTGGAGGGCAGTGTCAAGGTGAGTGATGCTGGAAACTCACCCCCCTTTCTCAATCTTCAGTTCAAGTTCTGGATCAGGAGTCAACTGACACAAGTGGCAGTGTCATGCTGGTGGGAGTGTTGACCACCTGCAAATTCTGCTTGTGAGGTGAGTGTTTCTGTGAGACTGGGTTACTTGTTGAACTGGCAGCCAACCAGGTACCATCTGACGTACTCTGCCATGTCTTGCTGCATGCCAGGGCAGAATGTCACTTGTTTCGAGTGGCTTTAGTGCCATGGTGTCTGGTGCATGGTGCGTCGTGGGCATATGCTGGCGTGACCCCCCTGTGGCGCGGTGTCACCACTAGCCTTGGCGCTGTGAGGACAGCCGGGGCATACCACAGCATGTTTGCTTTCACGCGCAGCAGGTGTTTGAGTTCGTGCAGCCTTCTGAGGCTTGGTGCAGAAGTGAGGTCAGAGGTGCAGATAGGGTGGCTGGTGGGGTCTGAGAGGTGGTTAGAAGCTTCAAGGTCAGCTGTATCGCTAGCAGCGTTTTGTGGAGCCAGCGTAAGCAGCTGTGATGTTGACACCGTTGCTGGAGGTGTCTGCTTGCTGCGGGTTGTTGCTGCAGCATTGAGGGTGGGTGGGTGGGTTGGTACTGACCATAGCTTGCCATGGAGTGCGCCCGTCTTGGCATTTGGTTTGAGGACGGGCCAGATGGGAGCAGAGTAGGTGCTGTTGGATGGGCGGATGACACCTTCTTCAAGCATGGAGTTGATGATTTCCTGCACAGGTTCTTGTGAAGCTATGGGAATCTTGTCCTGCTTGACAGAAGTGGGAGGAGCATTTGGGTGTGTTGGGATGCGCACTGTGTGAAGGTCAGTGAGACCACAGTCTTGTGAGTCTTTGGCAATTGACGCTTTGAATTTGTACAGTACTGGTCGTTCTTGACAGTCTGTATCAGCCTTTAAAGCGTCCGCATCCTTGAGGATTTGCTGGACTTGAGTCTCAAATCCTGGATATGGCTCCTCTGTCTCCTTTGTGTCATCTGCCCTGTCAGCTGTCAGAGGTGCAGTGTCGTTGTCAGTCTCACAAGCAGGTTGGTTAGAGACTGTATGCACTGTCAGGCGTTGATCCTCTGTTCTGCATACCTGTTCTGTAGTTAATGCCGGCAGGGGCGATAGTGATGATCTGGAAGGGTGCTGTGGACAGGGTGTTGTCAGTGCACCCTTCTAGGATCATTGAAGGTGGGATGGAACCAGTTATTGGTAAAGTGAGTTCAACGTTGTGGAAATCATGACTCACTAACCATCCCAGACGATAAGCTCTGGGGATTCTAATGTCTGTTGCAGTGCAGTTGTTGAACAGGATGTAAACCGCAGGGGAAGAGCACCTTGGTGAGAGGTGTGGCTTCCAGGGTTTGACCACGTCGCATGTTGAGCCGAACAGCGACCCCTTTGGTGTAGGCTGGTACTACAATGTCCTGTTCATTAACTAAAGTGCAGACCTCTGGAATGGTCTGGCCTGACTTGAGGTTTTCAGGGCAAACTGCAACAGAAGATTTTAAAGTCATTGTGGCCCATACCACTTTGTCAATAAAATCCACTTGAGCTTTAAGGCGAATCAAAATGTCTGCTCCGATGTAGACATCATGTGGCAGGTCCGGGAGGACCAGGAAGTGATGGGTTAAACACCTGCCATTCCAGTTCAAGTTCAAAGCGCAAGTGTTCTTGGCAGTTCTCATTGTTGACAAGCAGGAGTCAATGGGGAAGCAGGTGCGCTTGCTGGTGAAGGGAAGGTCAGGTGAGTCCTTGATGAGGGCATTGAACAGTGCAAGGCTGATGGCTGAGTTGTCTGCCCACAATGCAAGAGTGATGTCTGTTGTTGTGACATCATTCAACTGCAAGTTTGTTGTGACCTTGGGGAGGTCAGAGTCAAAGTCTTTGATAGGTTGGAAGGTGCACAACAGTGAACTTGAAATTTTCCCGGGAGCTGACACGGCTGTGAAAGTTCCCGCGGCCTCTGGCTGAGTTCCCGTGACCTCCATGACCTGACAGTCTGGTTCAGTTGTCCTAGGTGACTGGAGAGACAGGGGTTCTCGCACTTGAGCCCAAATTTTCAAGTGTCTAAAGTCCAGCAGGGGTTCGAAACGATCTAGCAGATCTTTGCCGATGATGAGAGGAAATGTGTCCACAGGTGATACGTACACTGGGTGTACCAGACTCATTGGACCGATTGTGAGGTGGATGGGAGCAGTGTGTTCGAGCTGTACCTCATTTTGGCTGTATGAGTGCACATTCAACACACATTTTTGTGATTTTAGAGTTCGGTTCTGTCTCTTAGCTGCAGCTTGGAGTCTGTCAAAGAGTTGGGATGACATTAAAGTGAGGTCTGCCCCCGTGTCAACAAGGGCCTCAAGCCTCATCTCATTCTCCAAGGTGACTGCTAGATGCAGTTTCCGGGTCACCCCCTTTTCAATCAGGTTTCCTAAGAGTCTTAGTGTTGGGACTTGAGTGGTGACTGCTAAGCAGGTGGTGCTAGTCTCAGGTGAATTGTCAGGGAGGCTGACAACCACTACAGCACTTGCAGGTGCCTTGTGAGGCTGACTGGTTGGGTGCTGGAGAGAATACACTTGTTCTGTCTGTGCAGTCAGCGGCAGTTGTGTGATGCTTGAAGATTGGTAGGTCGTTTCTGTGATCTGTGGTTGGAATGCTGGAATCTGGACTTGCTGTTCAGTTTGAGGGCTTATAGTGATGGTGTTGATTTCACATTTCACGCCTAGTCATGCGTGGTCTGACATGTCGTCCTTTTGAGGTGTCCTGTTGACAAGTTCTCTTAGAATCTTCAGGATCTCAGCTGTTTCAGACACAGTTGCACCTTTCTGTTCTGGAACAAACTTGGACTTGGGCTTGTTTGGGCCCTGTCGAGAGCCATTTCGCCGGTGACTCTCTGGGCTGTACGCACCGTTCGATGAGTGTCGGTCGTTTCTGGGCCATCGGCTACCATCCCACGTGGCTCCACCCTTTGTGTTGTGGGGTGAACGTGGCTGGTCCCAGAATCTTTCAGAGTGTCTGGGCTGGTGCATGGGACGGGCACCATTGTAGTTATGGCGCCCTCTGCTGGCTGGAAACGATCTTGACTCTCTGTTTGGGTGCCCACTGTTGTGGTGTTGCTGGGCACCCTCTAGTGACAGTTCAGCGCTGTGATAGAAGACAGGGTAGACTGTTGGGTTTTTTACAGTCTTTTCAGTGACAGTCTTTTGCTTGGTGTAAGCTTTATGGGCGAGGTCCCGCAGCTGTTGGATGGGCATGCTGCGGGGACAGACCAGAACTCCTAGATGTTGACTCACTGTGTGATGCAGATTTCGGAGGAACAGAATTTTGAAGTTCAGATCCTCCTCCATTCCAGGCTCGTTCCGTGCTCCGAAGTAGGTCTGTCGTAGTCGATTGTAGTATGCTTGCGGGGTTTCTGCTCGGCCCTGTGTAAGGTCCATAGCAGCGAAGAACCCGTTGTCTGACTCAGGATCAGAGAACTCTTGAATCAAAGCCTGTCGCAGCTGTTGATAGTTGGTTTTGACAGTTTCTGGTTGTCGATCCAAGAAGCTGCGTACATCCCGGCTTGATGTGATTCGAAGCAAATACAATCTGTCCCATGTTGTCACATTGTGCACAGTTTGTAAGACAAAGTCTATATCCTGCAGATAGGCATGCACGTCGTGTCCTCCTGCAGGGCTTGGGGTGAAAGTGGGGATGTTTCTGGCCAGCTTGTCAAGTTCTTTGTGCGCGCTGCCGTGCCTGGCGGCAGGAATGTCTTGGGAAGGTTCCCACCCCTTCGCTGCTGAACGGGGTTCTGGGAAGCTGGCTGGTGACACTTTGAACTGTGGGCTAGCACCCCCCTTGGGAACAAGGAACTCTTGACTCGGAGGTCTTGACCTATTGTTCAGGGGAAACACTGTGTTGTGCATTTCCCCTAGCTGCTTGCTGTACAGCTTGTAGGAATGTCTGAGTTCTCTGTGAGCATTGTCAAGTTCATCTTTAAGATTGTCTCTTTCATTTGCTAGAGCAAGGATTTCGGTTCTGGCCAGTTGCAGGTGCTTTTTGCAAGCTCTGACCTCAGCATCCTTCTCTTTTAGTTCATTTCTAGCTCTGATCAGGAGAGCTTCGCCTTGTTGGAGCTGTTCATTTAAGTCCTCTCTGTGGTCTTTCTCCAACTGCTCTCGGTGCTCTGTGTCAGCCGAAGTTCTCTTAGTGCATTTTGAAGTCTCTCAACTTTGTCTTGTAGCTCTGTGTCGGTCTCATCCGCTCCGCTGTGCCGTTCCTGAGCCTCGACGAGTAGCTGATCTAGACGAGTCTGGGCGTCAGCCTGGTTCCTCCGGGCCTCCTCAGCCTGAAGTTTGAGCGCTGTTGTCTCCTGCTCCAGCTGGATGTTGTTATTCTCGCTGAGCCGTGTCTGGACGATCAGATTGTGAGCGAGCCTCCCGATGATCTTGGCCCATTCTTTGCGATTGTAGCTCTGTGTGGGATCATGGGTCGTTAGCCTGTTCAGATCGTCGTCCAGCTGTTCTCTGCTCAGCTGCTGTAGGTCGCCGGTGACTCCGGGCAGGAACTCATGGGTCATAGCAGACAGCCAGGTCTCGAGGTTGTCCCAGTGGGCAGCAGGGCTGGATGCACAGGACATCTTGGCGTACTGTTGACGAGAGAACACAGCACAAAAGAAACAATGCAAGTCCTTGCAGAATTTAGAGCTAAAATTTTGCACGTTTCAAGTACAAATTTAGAGCTAACAGTATAGACTGTTAGTGAGCTACGGTCCAGATACTTAATATCTTTGGCCGTGAATCTTGGTGAGTGCCAAGCCTAAATAAAGATTTTGACGGCGGCAGCCTATTGGGTCGTGTGATGACTCTGGCGGCTGGGTTCCAATCTAATATTTAGCTTTCCTTGCTTGCTCACACAGGTTCTGTCTGTATGTGAACTGAAAGAAACACAACAGGACAGTGAGGTACACAGGGCAGGATAAAACAAACAAAAATATTAAAGTGGATTAAAAATCGAAAACAAAGTAACAGGAAATGGTAAGAGGGGAGGAGAAACTCTAAGCTTCGCCACTAGGTGTTATTGCGGACCCGACAGAGCGGTGGCGCTGTCGAGTAATAACCCTTAGGGAGACTGGATGCTTAGAGGGGGAAAGCCCCAAAGGCACTCAATGTTAATTTGAAAATGTTGAATTTAAACTTAGTTTAAACCGAATTTCAAATAACCAGGTGCCAAGGTACCTGTATAATTTTGGAAATTTGCTGTTACAATAAATAGGCACTTAAAGCAGAAATAACACTTCAGAGGAAAGTCATGGGAGGAAAGATCTGAGCATGACCTCCAGGGGGTGTGTTAATCATTGAATGCCTGTGGTGACACTGATACAACTTTATTTGAATTTAAGTTAAACTCGTTTAACATAAATTTAAATAAGTGTGAAGAGTCGTAGAGACAGAGAGTGTCAAATAACAGTAACAGTGAAAATTACAGTTCTGGGCAGAACTAATGCAGCAAAAGGGAAAGTTAGGATTAACCTTCAGGAAAATTGAGAGAGAAAACAAAGAGGAGAAGCCGCACTACGAATAATGTCCACCAGGTGGCGTTATCGAGTTCGCTGCGACGATGACGTAGGGAGGAGGGCCTGCGCTCTGTTTGGTCAGAGAAGCAGCGCCAATCCCAACGCTCGTGATTTGAATTTTGGGCGGGTTCAATGGTTCATTGAAGCTGCAAAATACTCACGCATGCAATAAATCTCTCTATATATAACTTTTGGTTCCTCTTTCGATCGCGGCGGATCAAGGAAGTGCCTGGCATGAACCTTTCACTACCATTAAAGCACAAATATAAACGAACAGGCTTTCTTCACTGTCGTTTTTAAGCTGGATCAGAGCTTACACCTAGCTCCTGGCTCATATCACACAAAACTGTCGTGGCGCGACTTTCTTTGTCTGATCTGCCTGAGCGCACGTGGGTAATTACTCCGCGTGGGCTCAACGGAGCGAATTCGCCAAGTTACAAAGCATCGGACATACGCGATGAATGACTAGCGACACAATAAAGGCCTAAACAGGGTTGATCGGAGGAGACTCGCTCGGATCAAACGTTATCCACTGAGGAGATTTCTTCGTCCAACAGGGATATAAACAAATATTAAAATGCTCTGCAAAGAGATTTCTTCGTCTCTGCAGATGCGATTTTAATATTGACTGCAGTTTTTAACGGATTTACTTGTTAACAAAGGCTAAATGATAGACAAATAGACGTGTTAACAGACCGGGTTCAGAAACATGAGCTCATTAGGTTTTAGGCAGAGTGAGTTGCTCGGCGGCACTCACTTTGCGCAACGCACGTTACAACAAAACATATACATACACACTTAGACTGGACTGAGTTTGCTCAAACACAAGTTTAAAACGGTGCCCGCTGATTCTCCACCATTATATGTAGCGATTCTAAGCCTAAGGGAAATGGTGCGGATCTATGTGTGCGTGAGTCGTTTTGTGATCGAACACACATAAATCTGCACAAAGGGGAATTTGGATATTAACAGTTAATTATAACGGATTATAACAATTATTAATATCTATGGCTTGATTCGACTTGTAGAATTTTCTTTAATTCTAGAAAAGAGTTCAAAGGACGGATAATTTGTCCAGCAAATATTGACCTTATAAACTCTATAAAAAGGAAAGGTTTCTTTTGGCCACAAAGAAAGATCTTTCCATTAATTTGTAACAAGGATCGGTCACCATTAAAGTGACTTATGGTTGAGCAATTCAGAGGCAATCACGTGTGAATATATATATTTTAATAATCGACAAACAATAGACAAACATACACAGATTAATTGAAAAAGGGAAGAAGAGAGAATAAGAGAGGGAGAGTAGGAGAGACAAAGGAAGGTAGTATTACAGACAATAACCTATTTGAGAACAAGCAAGGAATCAGACCAACTTATTGGTATAAACTCAAATCTCTTAAAGATCGCTTAAGGGCTACTTGCTTATGTTTCTTTCTGTGGCTGGTCGGAATTCGTGCGTGTGAATTCCGATCTGGTCCGAGGTTTGCGTCTTGCTGGGCGGGTCCGTTGGAGTCCGCGGTAAGTTCAAATTATGGTTCTTAATCTGGTAATGTCCTTTGTGGAAAATGGCGCTGGATCCAAGAATCCGCGCCAGAGGAGAGTTGGAAAGGAACAGGAAGAAGGGGCTGAGAAGAGATTGAAGAGGTTGATCCTTGGCCTACGGGCGCTTATAAAGGCATGAACAAAGCACGCCTCTAAGAGTTGGGACAGCCAATCAGAGTGAAGGAACTGAGAAGCGGGAAACTTTTCTTTGTCTCTTAGTCGGAGGTGATTAGCATGTTTTATTGCCTACTTGAGAATGCAGACCTTTGGGTTTTGGAATAAAAGAAAGAGTCTGATGCATCCTAGCACAGTGAAACAAACCTAGACGGTCTGCAAATGGAAAGACAAAGATTTCGAGACCATTCATGGCTATACTAACTCTTAGCATGAAGGCAAGGTAAAGATTGACTTGGTTTTACCCAAGTATTTACTGATTATAAGCTTCTAAATTATCAAACACATCTATTTGTTCTTGGTATGTATGTGTGTGTTTGTGTGTGGGGGCTGTTTTCAGATGTGCCATCCTGTGGAATGTATGTAGGTATGTGGGGGGTGAAGGGAGGCCTGGAGGAGGACAAAGAGTTTTATTGCCCCAGGGCTGTAAAACGACTGTCCATGCAGACAGAGAAAACATGGAAAAATTGATAACAACTGTCAAAGGCACAACAGGACGTAACTTCCTGACTGCATGTTACTGGTGCGTCAGTGGTAGCATGAGATTGAGGATGCTTTTCTGCAGCAAAAACTGGAAAACTCATGAAGGGAAAAAAGAACAGACAACATGCTGTGATTCAGACAAGCACTTGGAGCTTTCAGGACGGTGACCCAAACAGACAGCAATTTTAAGGTTTTAGAAGTTTAGTGTCCTGGCGTGCCCCAGTCAAACCCAGAGTCCAGTCCAATTGTGCATCTGTAAAATGACTTTTAAGAAATTCTCACAGTCTCTGCTGATGATCTGGAGAGCAAACGACTCCCAAGTCAAAACATCTTGCGAGGCTATAAACTTCAGGTAATCATGTTTATGATTAGAAATACACTTAGAAATAGACTCATTATTTTCATTAGATATTTTCACAAATAATTGAGGGATGAAGTCACAAGGACGCGGATGAAATACACGTTAAACTTTATTTTAACAAGACAAAGACTCACTCAACATGTATTGACAAGAACAGACACAGACTGAGAGAAACACAGGGATTAAACACACAAGGGATGATTGGGTAATGCGACACAGCTGGACATGACTACCGATGAAATGATGACAAGAAAGGTGTTTCCAACGACACAGGGTAGAGTATATGGGGAACTAGGAAGAAAACAATACAATAACGAAGACAGGGATGACAAATATAGACAGGACTATTCACATTTTGCTCACCTGCCACTCTGGTTAATGGCTTTACAAAGTTACAAGCCACTTAGCATTCTCACTTATAAATGTACCGTAAATAATGTGTTTTTATTTACTTAAATAGCTAGCGAAACAAGTGTTAAAGGCCAGGGGTCTTTCTTTCTCAAAAGCTTGAGCTGAATAATCACTGCATGCTTTCATTTATTAGGCAAAGCTTGTTCATTGAGAGCAATTAGGAGACAGCTTAGTTCATTAAAAAGAAGGCTGGAAATGAGTATTAAATTACCGGGCCAAAAAACAATGACTCATATGTAATGTTTCGACTAGAACGCTTTTTACAATACAGATTGCTTCAAAGCAGCTTTACAGAGATAACAGGAAAATGATGTAACAAGGTTTGTTTTGGCTGTACAGCAGCTCTGGAAGAAAATAGTGTCATTATCCAGCTTAAGAGAGTTCAGTGTTGATTCCTTTCCTTTGCAAAAACCATTAGTTATTAAGTTACTTCATTAATCTACACAACGGCTCAGTGATGTCATCTTCCAGCTCTCATACGGTTTTGTCAGAGCAGGCCAATTAATAATATTGTTGATTATTAATTGTACCTGACTAAGCAAGCCAGAGGCAACAAGGAAATTAGGTAATTGTCTTTCAGTTTTTTTGCACTGCTGTGCCATATTTTCCAATCTTCTTAAGACTGCACTCCTGATGTAATGTGTAGAGTGTTTTCTTTATCTCTAGTTTTAGGACGATTCTGAAAAAAAAAAGTCTGTTGGGGAAGGTCACTTGCAAAATTTCAAATTATTAGACACATTTTTGCTTAAATATGTTTTGTTGTTGTTAATAGTTGTGGCTTTATTTGCTCTGCTTTAGGATTGCAAGTGTCCAGGGTCTGGTGAGGGAGTAAGCGGGAAACCCACTTCCACAACTTGGCCGTGGTGTGTCCTCATGGGTGAGTTGTTGGGACAGAAGCATTCCACCAATCCCCCTGTCCTCATTGTCTCCATCTCAGAGCACACACCAGGGCCAAGTTCAGCAGTGGATGAAACCAGCACCAGCCAAGAGAAAAAGAGACCAAGAGGATGACTTGATCGAGCTGATCAGGTAGGCCATGAAGTTTCAGAGAGAGATGGAGAGGAGAGCATGGACAGATTATTCTCTCTTCTTGAGTAGGTGAATCATATTTTTGCTATGCAAATTCAAATTTGTGAATGAAACGAAAAGTAACTTCTATGCATATAGTTTTGTAATGCATGTTATAATTTGTAAGTGAAACAAAATGAATTGTTCCATATATTTTTACTTAACTATTAACACCAACTTGGATTTAAAATCAGAAAAAGAAAATAATTTGAATTCAACACAAGTGTAGTCTTTCATTGAGCTGAGCAGGGAGACCATGGTGGTGCTGCTGAACCTGGATGAGAAACCAGGGAGGTGCCGTCAGTTCAGGGAGCCAGGGAGGAACGGCCCAAGCGGACTCTTGGACTTTCATTCAGCTGAGCAGGAACACCC
This sequence comes from Rhodeus uyekii, assembly GCA_037043235.1. Classification (NCBI taxonomy): domain Eukaryota; kingdom Metazoa; phylum Chordata; class Actinopteri; order Cypriniformes; family Acheilognathidae; genus Rhodeus; species Rhodeus uyekii. The sequence goes on along the minus strand of JAWRVZ010000016.1, from coordinate 3,789,309 downwards.
TGCTGGTGCTGCTGGACCTGGTTGGGCTGAGCTAAACTCTGCAGGTTCCTCCAAGTCAAGTCAAGTCACCTTTATTTATATAGCGCTTTTTACAATCTAGATTGTTTCAAAGCAGCTTTACAGGAAAAACAATATAAACAAAGTTTGTTTGGCTGAACAGAAGCCCCAAAAGAGCAGCTGAATCAATACAATTGATGAATTTTAAGTGTTAAGTTTCCCCAACTGAGCAAGCCATAGGCGACAGCGGCAAGGAACCAAAACTCCGGCAGGTGACGTAACGAATGAAGAATAGAATGGAGAAAAAACCTTGGGAGAAACCAGGCTCAGTCGGGGGACCAGTTCTCCTCTGGCCAACAGCCAAACAGTGCATGATTATTATACAACAATTCAAGTCCAATATGAAGTCCAATTTGGTCCGGTTAGAGATGGGTTCATGATCGTCACAGGGGAGGATCTAGTAGAGTCACGGTCTCCGCAGACACCCCAGGGCAGTGCTGTGCTCGTGTTCAGGTGCAGGTCCATCATTTGATCTGGATACGGCACGGATCCAGCTGACCACGGTAACCTCGGAATAAACAAAGACCAATATCAGCGTAGATGCCATTCTTCTTCTGATGTATCGGCTTATCTAAATTATGCAGCCTAACAATCATTTTACATGATTTGGATTAAAAATTTATGTATAATATGTTATGTGTAGAACCAACGTAGAACCAACGTTGCCTCCAGAACCAACGTTGCCTATCCCGGTGTCACGTTGTATAGTTCATACACCAAAATCCATATAAGAAACCCAAATCCACAGGTGTTTTAAGTTCACAAACAGAGATACAAGGGTATCATAGGAGAAATAATGTAACTATACAGCTTATACAAGACTAATGCCAGACCAACCAGACCAAACTGAATTCAATATTTTGACTTGAATTGTTGTCAATATAATAATCATGTACTGTTTGGCTGTTGGCCAGAGGAGAACTGGTCCCAGGACTGAGCCTGGTTTCTCCCAAGGTTTTTTCTCCATTCTGTTCTTCATTCATTCTGTCTCCTACTGGAGTTTTGATTCTTGCCACTGGTCCTGCCTCTGGCTTGCTCAGTTGAGGAAACTTAATGTAACACAGGTTAAATAAAGAGTTTTATCTAATTTGTGCATAAATTAGTTTATACATATATATTAGTTTATATATATATATTAGTTCATATTCACTTACTAGAAGTCAGTAAGAGATAAAAATGATTAAAAGAAAAAATATAGATATGCAAATTAGTCTAGGTTAATGCGCGGCGATTGACCAATGAGAGCTCTCTGTCATTTTGCGCCGTCCGTGGTAACGAGCATGCGCAATGACAGATGAGACAGCCTGAGGGAGAAGAGCAGACGTGATCGATCGCTCTGATCCAAATTGATTCATTCAGAGAAAAAAACGTCGGAAAGTTGAGATTTTGATAATTTGATGCATGCGGAACAGGAAGTTCGCTGCATAGAGTGATACACTCCAGTAGGTGAGTCGGTATCATATAATTAACGATAAATAGGATCTATTACTTTATAATAAGATATAATTACTGCTATTAAACGGTAATCCAGTTGCTGTAAATGAGTTATTTTCTCTTGAAATTGTGATCTTTGATTAGAATAGTTGTAAATGTCTGACGCAAATCGCACGGTCATTTGTACATTGCAGTTCGCGCCGCCAGGGAAAAATCTGTCAAAAGGTAAATAACTTCAACCAATTTTGTGAAAATGGTTTGTTATGAGTTATGTGATCTACTTCAGTGTGAGCGGTTTTAGTGAACCGCTTGATTATT